>CM020027.1:41165732-41771287 GCA_009769605.1 Bucorvus abyssinicus | reverse complement strand
TCTGGCTTCTCTGTCAGGAAACAAACTTCTGGTGCTGAACTGCCACTGACAAATCTACCTGGTGTCTTACATACAGGAGGAATTCCTACAGCAATGTAGACTTAGAATCAAAGAATAGTTTGGTTGGAAAAGACCTTTAAGATCATTGAGTTCAACCATTCCCCCAGCACTGCCAGGTCCCCACTAACCCCTGTCCCTCAGCACCACCTCGACACAAGGTCTGTGAAACCCCTCCAGGGATGGGGACTCCACCACTGCCCTGGGCAGCCCAGGCCAGTGATTCTCTGTAAAGAAATTTTTCCTAAGATCCAGTCTAAACCTCTCCTGGTGCAACTTGAGGCTGTTTCCTCTTGTCCTATCACTCATTACTGGGGAGAAGAGACTGATCCCCAGCTCGTTACAACCTCCTTTCAGTTAGTTGTAGAAGGCAATAAGGTCTCCCCTCAGCCTCCTTTTCTCTAAGCTAAACCACCCCAGTTCTCTCAGTCGCTCCTCATAAGATCTGTGTGGTGTTGCATTGTTACTTGCAGGAAATTAGGACACATCCCATGAACTGGAAATAAGCTGAACAAATTATAAAGTTATGTAAACCTTTGGGGTGGGGGTTGCCTGGTGTTTTGAGTCATATTCTTTTAAAGAAGACCGTTCTATCATTTTATTCATTTTGATCTACCTCAAGCTGTAAAGGTTCATTTTAAATTCTGATTTCCACAGCAGACGTTAAAAAAAAAAAAAAAAAAAAAATCCCTACAGTTGGAGGAATATAAAACAGGTTTTAAAACGGAAAACTGCAAATCTACCGCAGACCTAGGATCATCCTCTTATTTGCTGCTCAGGTTGTTGAATGGATTTAACAAAGGTGTCAAATGGGGGGAATTGAGCTCCAAGTTTATGATCTGAATTGATGGGGATGAGCCATTGCTTCTTGTTCATTTGTGTATTCTCACTTTACCTAAGGCTAATAATATTCCTCTAAAAACTCTACTGTCATTGGGAAGAGAGAAAATCCCCCAGGAGAGCAATTCAGAGTGGTTAAACTGGGCTCTGGCTCTGAATTGCCATTTTGAGAGCGTCTCTGTCTTCTCTGCTGATTGCAGATGGAGCCCGTGGAGAGTTAGTGGCCTCCCTAGGCAAAAGTTGTTCCTGGAAATACCCAGCTCTGTGTCTTACTGGCTCCCTAAAGACCTGCACAACACCACCCAAGGGAACTATTTTTAACTGCTCTTGCCTAAAGGCTTCAAGATTAAGATTTAGAACTTGCCATGCTGGTTCCTATTGGTGTTGCCGTTGAAAATATTTCCATGTATTTGTCTTGGTAACTCCAGTTTGCTGCGAGATAGAAAGTGCATCTCATGAGAAGCAGAGCTCCTGTACTTTGCCAGATACATGTTTATTTTGTTTGTTTGTTTTAGTGTTTTGAGTAAATATTAATACATCACTTCTCTGCACTCTTTGTGATTCAGTTCCAGGTTTGTTAGGAAACATTCTTGGAAAAAAAGCGTCGTGGCCGGCATGACTTTCAGTACAGGACCCATGGGAAGGATGAACTGAACAAATACATTAATATGGCAGGACTTGTTTCATTGTGTTTGTGTTCTGAAAGACAAGGTGAAATAGGAAATTCAGCGTGCAGGAAGGATGAATTAACTGATTTGAGGAGAGCCCCAGCTGATATAGTAGCTCTAATCCACCAAAATAAACAGCAACCCATGAGGCGTTCAAGAGACCAAATGTCTCACTCAAAACTTCATAAATTCTTTTTCTTTCTTTGAGAGCTTCTATTCTGAGTAAACCTTCAACCACACACTAAACACATTCCTGATACAGAGCAAGGAATAATCTCCTCGTTTTGATGGATCTGCCCATTTATCTTTATTAATTTTACTGGAGAAGCCTGCCCTGTTTGATACTATTGACCATGAACATAAAACTTTTTAATTATGATTAAGGAAATGTTTCCTTCTTTCTGACACTACATTTTCTTCTAGGTTCCATTTATTTTTATTTAGGATGCCGGCATTTTCCAGTCTCCCAGCCAAATGAACAACATGAATAACTACTGGTATGGACACAAGAATTTTTTGCCCTCTACTGAGCAAAGGGAAAAATATTTAGTGTAACCCTTATTATTTAAAAAAGAATGGATCAGGACACTTCCATGATGCTCAAAAGACCTACTGAATGCACAAATCAGATTTCTTCTGTGTCATGGTGTCTGTAAGATATTACATCATAGTTTATCTGTTCAACCATGTGTTAATCTGGGGCATTTCTGACTTGTTCAGGGGAAAAGCCCAAGTGTACCCAGTCAGATAGTAAATGCAGAATAAGTGATAATTTTAGGGTATCTGGTAGGATAATAAATGGTTGAAAACACTTGGTATGGGCTTAATTCTGTTCTCACTAGTAGAAAAGTTTTCTGACTTCTCATGTTTGAAATAACGGGCAAGTCTGTTTTGAAAGTTTTATCCTTAGCTCCTAATACATAAGAATTCATTTCTTGCATCAAGGTTCACTCGATTATTCACACCTACCTTTGGTAACATGGTATAGCACAGCTAGCTAGACCAAACACAAAACATCTGCGAGAATCACTCAGCATTAGTGATGATTCAGCTGCTATTTCAAGATATTATTCATAGCAACCCCAGCTCTTCACAATTTGACGTGAAATTTTGCTAATTTGCAGACTTCTGTGAATTCAATTTTGCAAGATGTCTTAAAGTGCTGGCTGCTCTGCAGGTGCACAGCTGAACTATTAGGGATATAACGTCCCTAACATATTCTAACTCTGAGCACGCTCCAAGTTTCTAGCTGGCAAGACGCTCGAGGTTTGGGGAATCCATTCAAATAAACATCTTAAATTTATCCAAATTCAGAAGTTGCAACAGGAGTTGGTTAGTAGTTTAATCGGAAGATCTTTGAAACTCATCAGCCTTCTGCTTGATAGGAAGTACCAGAGCAACAGCAATTCTAATCACAGTCTATTGCTTCCTGGGTAAAGGAATGGTTAAAGTACGATGGTGCATAAATGGAGAAAACCTTTCCTAACCTTAAAACATTGCCTTTTGTCTGACTCGTGTGCAAAATATTAATACTCTATTCCTGTGTGTTCCTCTAAACCTACAATGGTGCCATTGATACATCTTTTGTTTTTTGCTCAGGTGTCAGGGACCTTTGGTTTTTGAGTAGGAGGTTGCAAATTCTATTACACAAAGTTTCAGCTGTTAGTGATAATTTACTCTAAGATACTTTTTCTCTTTATGATGCTCTGATTCATTATAATGTGTGCATATCCTCTACACCAGAAAAATAGACTATACTACAATATTTTCAGTGAATTTTCCCAATATTCACATTTTAAAACAAAGAAATATTACTGTTATGGTCTTTTTAGACCCTAGTCTTTAAAAGATTTTTTTGTTTGTTTGGTTTTTGCTTTGTATTAGATCCTAAATATAAGATAAATTTCTGAAGTAGAACAGAATTCTCTTCTTTTCATACTGTAGTTTTTATTAGTGCCCTTTGCTGTGGTAGTCATCATTAATACCCTTTGCTGTGTTCTTGCAAGTGACTATTACCATTTCAAAATCATACCCATGTTTGATCAGAGCTTTAGTCAAGGAGCAGGAGATCTCAGGACTGTAAGTCTTTATGAAGTGTTCATGTCTTTAATATGCTTCAGACGATTAATATTAATGGTTCAAGTGCTGTGGAGACTACGTGGAGGTGACTTGCAGTCTATGCAGGAAGGAGATAGGGGCATGGCTCCTGCGGGCTCTCCCAGTGACAATGCCAAGCTTCCAGTCAGTTGGAAAGGAGAGAAGAATATCTTTCTCTTTAGTTCCTCAGCATTGCTTTTATTGCTTGTAATGAAACCTATCTACAAATAATGACTGTGCGCGCTCAAAGTCACTTACCTGAATCTATATTTAGACTCCTCAAAAACTTCATTAATTCTTTGTAGATCCTCAGTTCTTTCTGAGGGCATCTGTTATTACAGCCCCTTATTTTGTATTTAGGATGACTAAATCTAGGGTCTGCTTTTGTATACATTGCCTTAATTACTTTCACAAAGTGCAACTGAAGTGGGAGTGCTTGTGATTTTGTACTGTCCATTTAGTCAGTAGATCATGCCAGTGGCATGCGGTTGTGCTTATCAACACCAGCTCAGGGCAATGGCTTCCTGCTGCCGTGCAAACACTAAGGCAAAGCCAAAGGAGTTTACTTTCAAAGCAAGAGACACTGATCCCACAATGACACAGTTTTATGACATTGACATGAAGTCTGTGTCTTCATTGCGTGACATGCATGTCTGCATGGATGGGTGCGGACAATTGTGTGTCCAGCCGGCTACTTCTTGGAGCTAGTTGGATGCAAGCCAGCTCTGGCCTGGAAGCTGTAGCTGGTAGCGCCTTGCTCAGAGCTCTGACCTAGTAAATAACCACTGCTGAGGTTACTCTGTCATGTTAACTGATGTCCTGCACCACATTAGTACACCTCTGTGGCTCTAGACTGAGTTGGGCTCTCTCCAGCCAGCTACAAGCAAGGGCAGCAGAGTCACATGCCTTGACTCGTCTCTGTAGACACACCTTGAGTAACTGAACGATGTTGTTCCCCTGGAAGACCGTAGGTATAAACGTTTGACAGTTTGTTCCCTATGTCATTGTCCACAGTATTCTGATCAGCTCAGATAGCAACGAAACATTTCATTTGCCTATGAATTTGCCAAATCAGTCAGAGAGTTGTTCGCATCCCTGTGGTTTCTTTATAATGCAACAGCACCTAGGAGTCACAGGCATGGCTTAGCACTCCACTATATTAGAAGCTGGAACAAAACAGAAGTTCCCTGGTAAACAGAAATTTGGTGTTCTCATGATTTTGGATGAGTAAAGCTCTGTTCTGAACAGCTGGGGCAGATGTGACTTGAATTCTATCTACAACCTGCCCATTTCTGAAGACAAAAGTATTTGAGTACTTCAGAGTTTTTCACATATCAAAAAGCTATTTTGCTGCGTTCTGGAGTATGAGCTAATTAAGCTAGTTTTAGTTCCATTTAAATTTGATAGAAATAGATAAATTACATATTCAAGAAGATTTTATTTAGTAAAACCCAATTATGGTGGGTGAAAGGAATATGGGGCAATGATTCATTGCATTTACTGCTAGACAAAAATCTCATCATACGGTTTAATGTAAAAATCACTGCCTGCTGCCTAGTTAGAACATGAAGAAACCAATGCTCCATTTAAAACACATCAGAAGTAAAAAGACAATATAGCTCAGAAGCTCTACAAGAGAGGAGGAACTTTTTTTTTTTTTTAATTGAAGAAGAAATAATTTATATATTTTCATCACATGGAAACTGCAGAGCACATCAAAATCAAATGTTTTAAATTCTAAATTAGAAAGAGATACAGTTCAGGCTGATTGTTGCTTGCGGGAATTCTTCCAGGCTGTTTTCTGACATCCTAAATATAAAATACACCATGTGAGAAATGTTTGATTCATTCTGAAGCCTGTGATGAATGCTTGCCAGGAACCATCGACCATCGCCTCATCTCAAGTGGAATCAAATTGGACCTTTCCCAGAGAAAGCAGAGATAGAGCTCTGAAGTTCAGTATTTAATCTAAGTTCCTTGTACACCTTTAATCTTGCCTGGACAGATGAAGTAGACTTCACAGCTTGGTGAGAAATGACCAGTGAGTGCGTAACTGTGGAAATGTAATTGGTGGTAAACAAGGACAGTGGATTGGTAGGAAAGTTTGTAACTTTTTTTTTCTTTCTTTCTTTTCATTCAACCCGTTTATATTTTTCAATCAAAAGAATGGAAAAAACTCACCCCGACCCTTTCTTCATTCAAAAGACAGGAGGATCCTGTCTTTTGAAAATGATCTTTGAAGATCTGCTTGTTTCCCTGTCTCTTTTTGCAACAGAAATTTCAGATAGAAGTTGAAGGTCTGCTGCTCAGTGCCAGAACACAACAGATGAAAGAACAGGTACAAAAGTCCATTAAAATGCCTTATTTATAGACTGTGTGGCCAGAAAACAAGGTATTTTGAATATTACATAGTACGAAGATAATGGGACTGGAATCTGAAATGGAATGAAACTTTCCTAAGTATAGAAAAATAAACAACCTGTGCTGTGAGATTTAAATCACAGTTTTGGTGACGTTTAAAGAACAATAATAGACAACAACAACATCTAAACATGGGAGGCTTTTGCAGAATTGTGACCTGCCATTCATACGAATATCAACTGTTAAACTTATGAATATTTTTTCATATATTTCCTGTCTTTTGAGAAACTTCTGGCTACAGCTCATATTTCATTTTTCTAGAACCTCTCTTTCTTCCTCCCAGAAAAATTAAAACATGGGAATTTCAATTTAAAAGGTCAAGTCAGTATTTGTTGCCTTTTAACTACAGCTTTCTTTTATAAATTGTTGCTGAGAAATTAATTGGAAAAAGCCAAGAGGGTATTCTTCATGACATTATTCCAGGGCGTAGTTTTCAAGCTGTTTACTACAGAGACAACCACATTACAAGTTCTGTCCACATGTAAGATAGCATGCACTGGGGCATAACGATAAGCAGATGGCATTATTTGCAGTGGAAGTAATAGCGACCAGAAGCATTTACTGCCCACATTACATTGCAAATAGTTTTATATTACGCTGAGTTAAAGTGTGGAGCTTTGTCTGTTTTCCCTATGCAAGGCATAGGTATTGATAGCAACTGGTGAGAGAGATGGTGGTGATAAGTAAACAGAGAGTAGTTATTTGGAAGTAGGTGGTATTTAAAAGCAGCACAACCACACCAGTCACTAACAAAAGACAGAACGAGACAGAACAAATACTGGTGAAATATTCCAGAAAACGGAGGAAAGCTGGAATTGGATGTTGGTTCCGTCATTAAAGATGTCGTTTCTGAAAGTCTTTATATGAATATGCCATTCAGAAAATCTGAAGCTTCTAACTTTTATTACCAATAATACTGCTTAATTTACCACCACCATCTGCCTGGCAATTATTGCTGGAAGTAGTGCATTCAAGGCAGATCATTTCGGAGAATGACATTATAGGACATGACTGCATTGTGAGATGGAGTGTGAGGGACATTCTCAGGCTAGCAGAGACCAAAGTGACATATTTCACATTCACACACGCACCCACAAACTTGTGCAGGTGTGTGCGTAGACACACGTTATGTCTCTATGTATGGACATACGTAACAGTGTAGAACTGAGACTCGCACCAGTTCATTACGATAGAGCTCTGCCAGGTTAGAGCGATGTTCCCCTCTTGAGACTTAAATAAAACTCTGTGTTTGAAAAAAATAAAGCAAAAAATTTAGAATATTATTAAAATTATTTCCTTTGGAAAGACGTCTTGGCATGAACTTGGAGTTATATTTCCTCTCGCTATATGTCCTCATCGACTTCTGCACTTAGAGCTGGACTGCAACTTTTTTAGAGTTGCCGATACATTGAAAGAGATGGTGCAGAAGGGACTTACTTACATCTGTGGCAAGCCCCAAAGGCATTCAGCCTCCAAAGGCACAAAAGACCATATGTAAGAGCGGCAATGGTACCTGCTGGAAGACTGCAGCATGTCCTCCCTCTAGCACTGGCTCAAAACAGCTGGTGTGGAAAAAGGATGGGCAATGAACACAAGTCAGACTGTTCCCTGCTGTGCTGTAGAGCACAGATAGCTGCTCTTCTTTCTTCTTATCTCTGCAGTGAGGAACATGATGTTGTGTCACTCTCGACTGCAATGGGAGAACTTCAGGCACTTGAATAGTAATAAAAGTAATAATAATTAAAAAATTATACTAATATATACATATGCAATTCATTTATGGTCTCATGTTTTGGACATTGTCCAAGGATTCTAGCACTCAAATGTGATAGCCTGATAAGAAGAATAATGAAAGCAATTCAGTATTCTCATTTTCTTGTATCGTGGTAATGGCAAGAGATCTGAGAACGTAGAAAAGTCACTGGAGTACTGCAGTGCAGGGTGCAGTCCGTGCACTGTAGAGTTTACTATCTAGAGAGGTGCAACAGGCAAGAGACAGGAGAAGGAAAGCATTTCACCCTCGTTTTGTGCATGAGAAACAGAGCCTCTGCCCCAAACCTGGGATTTCCCGAGGTCTGTGGAGTATGGATTGCAACCTGGAAAGACAGAGAAACACGTGCTCAACCGTCTAGCACCGACAGCAACAGGAACTGCACCCCAAAATGTTAGGTCCTTTGCTCCCATGAGCTACTCATGGGTGTAAAGGGCCAAGTTACAAATTAAACCAGGATCTTTCAGATGACTTAGCCACAAGACCGACTTCTTCTGAAACCTGATTTTCCCTCTAGGGTTCAGCTAACACCACCGTGACTCTAAAATATGCAAAAGAGGGAGCTGCTTGCTGTGTAGAGTACTCTTGTCTGGTTATCCGTGTCAGCATGGACATCAGCTCAGCTAGAATTTTAGCTGAGCTAGCTAGAGTGAAAATA
Source organism: Bucorvus abyssinicus (assembly GCA_009769605.1). Classification (NCBI taxonomy): domain Eukaryota; kingdom Metazoa; phylum Chordata; class Aves; order Bucerotiformes; family Bucorvidae; genus Bucorvus; species Bucorvus abyssinicus. The sequence goes on along the minus strand of CM020027.1, from coordinate 41,762,775 downwards.
GCTCGGCTACGTCTGTGGCACACATCTGCCACAACAGCTTCAGCAGACAGACTCTAAGATCTGAAAAGCAACATCATAGTCAGTTAGAACTGTTATGCTACAAAGAAATAGCAGCAAAGGCGCTGAGGAAATGTGCATGCCCACCTCCTAAGCTTACACCAAGTACTGCCTGTGTCTGTGTGAGCTGAACTGTTGCAATCGTAAGCTGGCTGTAACAGAATGAAGAGAGTGATTCTGTTGTATCCTGAAAGAAAAAGAAATCAATGTTGGGGGGAAAAGAAAAGCCAATTGCAAGGTGTAAAAGCTCTACCAATTAGTTCTCTGATATATGTCCTTCTGAAGTGGCAGAGAGGATTTTTCTTTTATTTGAATAGATGGCCTGCTTTATTGTACAGAAGCAATCATGTAAAGCCAAAAGACTCTATTTAAAAAAAAAAAAAAAAAAAAAAGTTCCTTTTAAAGCCCAACATCAATGTGTTATAAATTTGCAGCACTCTATTTTATTACAGGATCCTGTGCATTCCAGCATTGTGCGCTAACCTAAACATTGCTGTTACATTGAGCTTGAAATCAATGAAGGTGCTTCACTGCAAACAAGGGAACAATTTGACCCAGTGAACACAATTAAGTTTGTTTTCATCTGAGATGTGAACGGAAGTCTGTGTGAAAATCGTCTCCTCACAAAGCTTCAAACTACAGTACATCTGCTTCTCTCAGCCAACTTACACGGTTCTGAGCGGCAAAGTATTAGCTAACAAACAACTGGGAATGTTTTTTAATACTTGCTATGCTTCCATGCAGTAAAAAAGCTAAGCACAGTTTTTAACAAATTGATATCTAGCTACTGATCTGCAGTATGTGACAATGAATATAATTTTAAAAGAGATTATTAGTTCTATGATGTTTCTACATGTGAATATGTAAAAAATCTATTGCCTTGAAGGTGTAGCTTTTGTCATACAATTCAGAAAATGTATTAGGAATGGCTTTGAATCATAGAATCATACAATAACTGAGTGGTTTGAGTTGGAAGGGACCTCCAAATGTCATCCAGTCCAACCCCCCTGCAGTGAGCAGGGATATCTGAACTCAATTGGGCTGCTCAGAGCCCCAAGGTCCAACCTGACCTGGAATGTTTTCAGGGATGGGACATCTACTACCTCTCTGGGCAACGTGGGCCAGCGTTTCACCACCCTCAGTGTAAAAAATTCTTCCTTATATCTAGTCCAATTCTCCCTCTTCTAGTTTAAAACCATCACCCCTTGTCCTGTTGCAATAGGCCTTGCTAAAAAGAATGTAACTGCACATATGATGGCACATATGCGCACATATGACAGTAAGAGAGAAGAACAGAGCAGGAGCTGTAGACACATAGTCACAACCACCACCATCGTTTTGATTCCTAAAATCTTCTCTCCCTTGCTATGTAACGGTGATTCACAGAAAATTCTTGGTTACCTGTGGCTTTTTTTTCAGCAATTCTCATGACTTTCAGAGGATCAAGGTTGTACCCATATGTTCTTGAAATCTTCACTGCAGTGGTTTTTGCAGTCGTAAGTGGAAAATGAATTGAAATGGTTTTTATAGGAGCATGTGGGTTAAAACTGGCTGAAAGTCTATAAACAAAAGATTATGATAGTGACTGGGGAAAAATATCTAGTAGGGTAATGAAGGGTGCAGTTTCAGGATTGTTCCTATTTAACATCTTCATTAGCAATCTGGAAGAAAGAATAAACAGCATGTTAATGAAATGCACAAATGATACTAAATTAGGAAGAGTCACAAATACTAGTGAGGACAGAAGCATAATGCAAAGGCCCTGAGGAGAAATGAGGGCAGGAAACAACAAAACAAGGCACTACTCAGACAAAGTCATACTAATAGGTTAAAGCTAGAGTGGAATGAATCAATGTGAGGGAAAATCCACAGAAGTAGTAACGTTGTCAGAGAGTCAGGGAGCAACATATTAGATATGTGTTGTGATGTGATATGCTGGCAATAAAAGCCCATATACTCTGGGACTGATATGCAAAGGCATAAAGCCATGGGTCAAAGAGGTCATAGTTTCTCTAAATGGCTCTTCGCTTAGTGAAAATGGAATGTTCTGTTATGGGAACAGCGGAGTATCGACACTGAAGGAGACCCCCAAGTCAGCACTGCAGGTATTCTAATTCTGCCCTCCTGCTTACCTAGAATATAGTAAAACCTAACAGAGTAAACTCAGTTAAACCATGCAGTAAATGGCACAATTACAATAAAACTGTAGCTGAATAAAACTCCTCGATCCTGGGAGCGATGCTGCTCCTACAAAAAGATTGAATAGATTAATATTCTTCAGTTTGTAAAAAATGGTAAGAGACAGTTAACAGTTGTTATTATTACGCGTGTTCATATAAATACGCTCATTAATATGAACAATATGGAAGAGTGAATAATTGCTCCTCATTCTTTTTCTTCTCACAGTAAAAGAACACAAGAGTAGAAAAGGAAACGATCAGCCAGCTGGTGTAAAACAGAAAGAAGTGCTGCTGCACACTGTGCATAATTAAACCCCAGAACTCATTAACTCATTAACAAGAGGAGGTCAGAGGGATCATAAGGGTATGGAGAAGCACTGAGAGGAAAGTTTCACATACAACTTGTCCTGAAAGTCCATCAACCTCAGCTTATCAGAAGCCAGGACTATAGGTAAGGAACACGGGGGTCACTCTGTGTGTACTCACTTTCTTACTCTCTTCCATGTGTGTTTCTACCCCTACAGCAGGTATGGTATAGGCCTTGTGCCGTTAAGTTGACCCAATGAAGCCTTCTTTCTGCTAAAAGTTGCACTAATAATCACAAAGAATCACAACAAAATACCCCATCTGTGAAGGCACTTTTTTTCTGACAGAAGGGTGGAAATAGGAGGAAATCTTGAATGCACAGACACACACAGACACACAAAAAAACCCAAAAAACCAAAAAAACAAAAAAAAAAGATTAAAAAAAGGGAGCAAAGATTGGGAAAACAGCAGAACTAGGAATTATGAATGTTTTTTAAGGGGAAGAGCAATATTAATTAGATGTCATCTTGCCAACTGCTGTTTTGCCATCGGGATCTGCATAATGGTGCAAACAGTAAGGTCTCTGTCCTAACAACTGAGAAACAGTTCACTGCCTTGGAAAATAACCTAAACGCCAAAGAACTCAAAGCCAATTTAGTCTTCAGGGACTTCCCTCCACAGCAGGAATGTATAGAATATAGGTTAATTGCTAATGAAAATTAAGTGGTCAACAAAATGTTTTTGTGAGTTTTAAGGGTGTTTAAAGGTGACACATTTGTTCAGTAAGCACCAGGTCTAATCCAGGGTAAAATTAAGCTTTTGTAAAGAGGTGACGTCAAGCTGGGCAAAATGATGAAATCCAGCAGATGTGTCTGAGTGTCCATGATCGTTTCTACAACTTACCGTGGGTTTACTAGGTTAATGTATCTGTCTAACTACATTGTGGTCGATGGAGGTGAATGTGTCTCTCACACTGTGCCTCAGTGGAGAAGCATGAAACATTGGTTGCAGACCTTATATTTAAGGAGTGTTAGACTTCCTTGTCTACAACAACTTGTTCAGGTCGTCTTGTCTCATCTTCCAACATTCCACAGATGTTGAAATCTTTGTTAAAAATATTGGATAATTTTGGTAGGTTAAATATTATTTCAGTTAAATATGTATTTCAGTTTTCTTGTCAGGTGAGGAGAACAATTTTAGTTTTAGAGGGTTTTATAAAGAAAAAAATAGCAGACATATAAAAGTAAATAAAATACTTTATGCAAAACCTAGAGTGTGTGGTGTGATCACAGAATCACCTGGTTGGAAGAGAACTCTACGATCATCGAGTCCAGATCCCAGAGGGAATATAAGAAAGACATCATAAATCCCAGACTCTAATTAATAATGAAAGATTAGAGATATTGCTAGGACATGAGACACAGTTTATTTAATTATTAAATCTATTTGGATTGTCAAGACTTTTGAAAACTGGATGTATTCATAACATATTTGTTTCTTTAAGAGGGTGAACTTTTCTTCTCCTAGGTGAACTCTGTTAACTTAGATGAATTACTTTTTCATAATATTTTCATAATGTGTTTAGCTAAGGACCTATGTAATTATGTTTAGTACTCCTACAAAGGATGAAGAATAGGATCTGAGAGAAGAGTCTGCAGTCATTTTGTTATCAGATTTACTGCAGCCTTTTGAGAGGCTATCACAGATCTTTCCTAAAGGATTTTGGTCCTTAATCAAGAGTGTATTTCAGACTGCAAGTATATCGTAGTGCTTTTTTTATAGGAGAAGCCACTCATTTTGATTCCCAACCCGGCAAACGATCCCCATGAGTTTTGACTTTGGGCTGACACAAAGACTTACTAACAGAGGCAACAGCCATAGGGAATAAAAAATGTACTTATCACTGAAGCCACAGACAAGCGTGTCTGGAGACCAGAAGGTGCCAATTCATAAGTGTGTAAGTTCACCCATTAAGTAAATAAAACTAAATTGCGTTAAATATCTTTGATATTCAACAAGGAGAGTGTCATCAATTTCCTTCTTTTAACAGATCAGTTTTAAAAGTTCATTGATAGTTTATTAAAAAAACGCCCCATGTGGGCAAGACCCGCTCTTCATGGTATAACATCGCACTTTGATATTTTTCTAGCCTTTTGTGGCTGAACCTCATCACCCTCATCTTCTTTCCAGTTCCTCTGCTCCAAATGGCTGATTGCACTTTCTAAGCTTCACTGGACTCCAGCTGGGTTCTTCTGGAAGAGGAGTTGCAGAGAGGATGGTGCTTGTCTTCACAGGGGCAGTGCAAAGCTGACAGGTTGGTAGTTAATGCGACTCATGGATGAAACATACCCTTGTCAACACTGGTTTGGGGATTGGAGAGCTAGAATAACTGTTTTCTGCTTCCTGAGTCCAAACAGTCCCATAATATTTACTCTGTTCACGACCAGTGGACAGTTTCATATGTGGCCCAACTAAAACAAAGCTCTTGAAGGCAGTAATTTTTTTTTCTCTATGGCTGAGATATTGCTTCAGCACACATTATTGTTTGGTTTAAGCCAAATTATTAATATAGTAATAAAGAATATTTGCAGTTGCTGCTTATTTTAATCTTTGTCTGTATTCCAAGCACATTTCTTGGCCAAAAAGTCTTGGCACCAGCCACAAACTGTAGGTCATAGCAGGTCCAAATTTCTTAGCTTCCTAAAATGTTGAAGAATTATGCCAAAAACAGATGTATGCCTACATAATTCATGCCCATGTCATTTTCCACTCAGGTAAGGAGCAGAAGATGGACATCCTTACATAGCCTGTATTTATCACTGGGCTGTGATTAGGGCAGTACATCATACCACTTTAATCATAACAATAGCCACTACTATTTTAAATATAATAAAGCCCAAGAGCAAACCTCTGCTAAACCTAACAGGCAGATGGAAAGGAAAGTCACCCTGGGAATTAACAGTAGAGGACAGAAGAACACATTCTTGCTATACAAGCTGTAGGTCTGTGGATTTTATTTCTGGTACCTAATGTTTCGCTATGATTTCTTGGCACTCAACACAGCTCCCCAGAGCACCCCAGGTGCAACGTTTGATACTTGCCTGATGAGATCCAAATGATGCTGAAGTATGAGTAGTTTTATGTGGATTTATAGCTCTGTAAAACTGTGAGTGTAATTACCAGTTATATTTAAAACATTTCAGCCTGCTAAAGAAATTAGTTATATAATATGTTTGCTTACCTGTAGTGCTTTTTTCCACATTGTCACTGTTGTGTAAAGTAGCCATATTGTAAATGAAATTCCTGTGTTTTTTGTCCATTTGCTGAAATTGAATTTGTGTATTAAGTTTTGTAGTAGCAGAGGATTCAAGACATCAGTTTCTTAAGGCTCAATACAATAGTTGGGCATTTCTTTATATCCCTTTGGTAAACAGATAGTCAGTCCCCTTTACTGTCCTTGGGAATTATGTGTGGCTATGAACGGGAGGATAGATAAGCACGTTTTAGAATCTTATTAAAGTTTTGCATATGCTTTGGAAATTTATTGTGTACTGCACGTGTGAAAGAATGGGTTTGCTTTTACAGAGCTTATTAGTAAAAAAAAGTACTTGATAGACAATCAATTAAGTTTAACAGTTTCCAAGCATATTAATTTGTCTAAAGTGATGATATGGGAATATCTCCTCTGCCAGGAAGCCTACATACTAAAGTGTTCTGGTAACAACAACCTATTGCTACGTGTTGTAAGTGTAAAAGTAAAGAAATACAAGTATACCACTGCTGGAATTGAACTATATAATATTGATAAATGATATGTGCATTACTAATTTGTAGCAAAACTATTCTACCGGTTACCAATCTTCAGAACTGTAAAAAAGCCAAAGCTCTCTTCTGAATTATAACTAGGTATGTGCAGTATTTATTGAGTTTAATAAAAATTTAGTAAAAAAATAATTAGTTTCTGTTTGAATAGATCAGGATTGTTACTCTATATCAACTGAGCTTGAGTCAGCAGAAGACTATGCTTCATTGCTCATTCAGAGGGCAGTCCCAGAGCAGACATTGCACTGGCTTCAAATGATGTAAGCACATGCTTTAAAATAAGCATGGTTCGGCATTGACTAGAGTATCATATTTTCTCTAAAAAGGAATTAATTATTTTAAATCTATTAAGTGATGTAACTGCATTGTAAGCCGTGTACACAGTTTAATGAAATTGAATATGGTGCATAAATGCAATTAAAGAAACTGACATTTGATTGATTGTATCATACTGAACAATAAATATCCTATTATAGCAAGAAGTTTAGTTTGCGGTCCCGCATAGATACAGTCACGTGAGCAGTCATATGACACTGTGTAATGTCGAAGGACATAAGAGTTCATTCTGGTGTGTATACTTGTGAAATAAGGTTATATACACCTAAAGTACGTAGAGCCAAAGATAGCTTTTCAGAAAACAACTTTGGACAAGCCCCTTCTTTTCTTTCACTTGTACAACTTCAGAGTTCTGGTTATGAAAACAGCATTCTCAGGACGATAATATATATTTCCTTCATTTCTAATGGTCTAGTATTGTTAAAGACAATCATTATCAGAATATAGAGGCAACCTCTGTTTAGTGTTTTATATCAGAGAAATATCCTGCTAATCCTTTTTGAATAACAGGTAATATAAATAGGCACTTTGGACAAATCATCTGGATAACAGCCTCCCATCCAGTTCATTTGATCAGATCCTCTTTTCTAGTCAGAAAAAGCATCTTTCAATGGTTTCATTAAGAATTACCTATATATAGTGTCCAGTCTTCAAGTAAGTATAGGAGGAGTGGGAACTAGATGATCTTTAAGCTCCCTTCCAATCCAATCTATTCTATCATCTAAGTACATGGTGAAATTGTCAAATAAATAATCCAAAAGTTTCTCTCCAAAAGAGAAACACAAAATAGCCCCTCAAAGGCATTTTCTGTGGAAAGGCACAATTCAGAATGAGCAGGAAGTTCTTGTTCCATGGACCAGCAACACTAAGTATGGCTATTGACTGTGTTAAATAGCAATTACTATAAAGCCATAGCTTGAGATTGCACACAAATGAGAGATAATTAGAACTTATTTAAAGACATGAGGGGCCCTGATGGGGTAGAAATTAACAGAGCTGTTTGACCCAGTGAGTGTACCAGGAGCAGATGAACATGGAAGGGTGGATACAGAGCACAACCATAAATTGCTTTGACCAGCTTTTCACCTGGGAAAAGGTACAGTAAGAGAGGAGGGACTGATGACCCATTTGTTACCGATGTACATCTGAGCAGGAAAGAGAGGAGTCCTTGGTACTACTGCCACAATATACCTGGTAATACGGGCACACTGACATTTTGAAGAGGCTGCTCTGTGCTGTGCCCAATGACTCTCCAGATGAATGGGGAGAGATGGAGGAAGCGGCAATCTCTCTATTTCTCTATCTGCTTCAGGACAATACGATGACCTTCTACCTTGATGCTGAGCAGAACGTAATTTCATGGCTTTAGAACTCAGATAAATATTGCATGTAATCTTGGTGACAAGTGCAACATCTCCGCATTGCTCCAGAGGTATAAATTGTCTCTAAAAGCAAGTACCTGAAGTTTCTTCAAATACTATAGAAAAATCTAAGCTGAGTTGGGAAAAACGCAACCGAGCTCTGTGTTTGTAGTGGAGACAGAGGTACCTGTGAAATATAACCAGATAAAATAAAGTGCAATATGGTGATAGGGAGGATTTGTGTTAAAAAGAAATAAAAAATTAAAAAAGAAGAAATTAAAAAGAAGAAATCAAGACAGATCCTGAATAGTGTTTTTTTATTAATGTTAATACTTGCTGAATCTCAGATCTCACAAACATGTCTTCAGTTAATATGACATTATTGAGTTCCTTTAAGCTGACTGAGACTGTCTGGCCTGGCCACAGCTATCGCTGTGAAGAAGTGTAAGCCAGATGAGGACCCAATCTGTAGTAAAATCATTAAGAAGATCATTGCTGACAGCAAAGCCACTATAGGCAAAGTGAATTAAAAAATCTTTCATATGTTATAATTACTATCACAAACATGAAGTAGAGCAGATTGAATTATGTGCAGGACGATTCTGTAGAGAATTAACACCCTGTAGAGAAAGCTTCGAATGGTGGGATCCTTAAAGGACAAATTTCAGCTCACAGCACCAAATCCGGCTAATAGAGAATGGCACTACAAGGTATCACATGATAGCATCTGATGTATTACAATAGGAAATGAATTAAATGGTGATTAATTAATTACAAGCATAACAGATGATAGCAGTATCCGTAATCAAAAATGATTACATTATACCGAGATCAAAAATCATAGAGAAGATATGTATTTGAACAAATAATACTGGCTAACACGCACCATTTAATTTATCTGCTGAATAAGGCAACGCAAAGTGACTGATAAAATATCCTTTTTTTTTTTTTTCATGGAGAAATAACAAAAAAATGGGTAGAGTGGTAGAAAGGCATGGGCAGACTGAATTTCTCTTTTCATCATAACTACTCTCTTCCTCAGTTACTCTTATTTTTTTTTCAAGCTGTGTTAGGGTTTATGTCTCTGTCCTTTTTCAGGCCAAACATGTTTTGTTCGGTTGGATTTAAGATGTAGCTCAAACTACTTCTGTGCAAATGAAACTAAGAAAAATACATTTTGGGGAAAACACATTCTTTAATAAATTTAACACGCAATGAATGCGGGAAGCAAGAACTACAATTTTCACAGGGGGTGAAAACCCCAAATGAAGGTATTTGGTTTTGAGTTGACATGTTTTGTGAGATAGTTAATTGGTATTACTTTGGGGTTGGTTGGATACCTCGTCCCTACCCAGAAGTGTAAAATTCCTTCAGCTGGAAACACAAAGCGGTGTATCCCTCTTGGTTTTGGTCACTCTGGGCACCTTGCAATCTTAGATTCTTTCTTCCTTTAGAAGCTCAGCCTAATTACTGCCTCTAGCACTTTGCCCCAGACTACATTTAAATAAATTAAGGACGACTTCCAGCCAGTACAAATTTCAGAATGCCAGGCCTGAGTATGTCCTTAATCCTCCTAATTTTATTTTTCTTAAAAAGGTCCAGATAATTACATACAAGAGGCATTTCGAGCCTGTAAAGATTTGGTCTCTTTAAACAGCCTCGAACTGCGCATCCCGAGAGAAACATCTAAAATCACTTTCGAAAAATTTAGGTCAGTATGTAATTAGAGCCTGAAGTTACCTGAGAGTACCAGGTTTGAGCTGTGTAATGTTAGACACGTGCATTGACAGTCTGGCTACATTCTGTGGCAGTTTGAACTTTCAAGTGCATGCCTGTGAAAGTAGCAGGGAAAATAAGTTCCTAAAAATCAGAGACTTTCTCTCCTTTTTTGCTCCCCTTCACGCAGTTACAGCAAGCAGTTTTTACCAAATATATTTACTAGCTATTTATAGTAAATTTTGTGATCCTGACACTTCCATGCTGAAGTACAAACTTGTCATAGTATCCTCCAAGTGTGAAACTGTAAGTGAGAAACTAAAGAGTAAGGTACTTCTCGTGTTTCTGTTTAGAATTTGCAGCACAAAGTGGTAAGAATGCAAAGCCACAAACAGATTCTCTTCCAGTCTCAGGAGATGAATCCACCTTTTGTTTGACTGGAGAAGAGCTGCTGCAGCGTTGTTTTGACCTAATGCCACCCCTAAGTCCTGGGGCCTCTGGGAACTGTCGTGCCTGGAAGACAGAGATCATTGAGAAATGGCTTTGGTCTGCCACACGAGAACACCATCCTCCAAGCTCAGATACAAGGAGAAAGACTGAATGTCTGCCACTTCGGGCATCTCACTCCCGTGACCATGCCTCCAGCATGTGCCCTTTGCACACAGCTAGCAAGTAGTTAGACAGACCTGACAGCTTGAACTAGTGCTTTAATCCTAGCTGGGATTTCTATGAAGACCTGGGCACTGCTGCCAACTCAGTCTAACAGACATGTTGCTAATCTGCAGTATGGGAGGTGTAATTTCTACTTCTCTCTCTCCTGCATGATGGGAAAATTCTACGTTTCGGTTCCTGTAGGTAGTGAAGCTGATTTACTTCTCAGAGCACTGCAACTTCATCAACGAGAAGTGTAATAGCAGTTCTGTGATGGAACAGAGAGTATTTCCTGTGGATGTCTGTATTGGTGTGGGGTTTTGGCTTTGGCTAACAAGAAGCAAATGCCGAACAAAGTTTTGTCTCACTTAGACGCAGTTCTAACTTCTCTCTCAAGTGTAAATCTAATCAGAGTTGAATTCACACTTCATCTTTTCCTTAATATGGGCACCAATAAACTCGCTCCCTGCCATGCTGTCAATATCTACGCTATAGGTAGAAGTGAGGTATCTATGACACATCTACCCCTCTGAAAAAAAAGTGGATGAATCTGGCTAACTTGTTTAGAATCTTCTAGAAGGATTCACATAAATATATACATTCAGTGTAGGATCACAGTACTCTTAATTCCGTAAGAAGTGGGGCGAAGAATACAGAGAAAACTCCACCTCTGGCATAAGTAGCCATTTCTGAACCTAGTACACAGGCTGGCTGTACAAACCAGGTTATTCCCTTTTACTGTAAATTTTATGTTGGCATTCATTACCTTAACGAAAAGACCTACACCAACTCTCTCCGCTCTGCTTTAATTGTATTGTGAAGCAGGGAATCGCTGCTGTTTGCAACTTGCTGTCGTTTCCTGCCATGGCAGATTTTCCATGTTTGGGATTCTCCACACGTGTATTACACAGCTGTGGCAGAGTCACACGCTTCAGCCACCTTTCTTTCTTCATGTCCCTGTTCCCTCAGAAGTAAAGCCTTCTGCACTGCAGATGCCATCCAAAGAATGGCCTCTCAACTTGGAGTTGTGCTGATATATTGTCTGGTAGGTTTTTGAAGGGAACAGGTTTGGTAAAGCAAAGTCTCCTCTGTGACGGAGATCAAATAAAATGAAGGCTACTTTTAGGTCAGAGACACTTGCACTACCCTGGGAAGGGTAAGGAGGAACCTTCTGCATTAGACAAACTCTCTCTTCAGGAGGTGGCTCCAGTCTTGGTGGATAAGGGTGACCTCTGGCTCTCTGCCCAAGCACTCTGCTGAGCATAACTGAAACAGGTTCAGATTTATTCAGAACTCATCTTTCGATGGCCTTTATATGCCCCTGGAAGATTCCCCACAGAATTTACTTTTCCAGGGAGATTGTATCTATACTCATGCGCATACATAAAAGTGTACCTTATATCACGTGACGCTACATATATATATCTAGCAGAAAGCAATTGTCTCTGTATAACTGATGTCCCATTCCCTGCCCGTAGCCTAACTCTTTTACAGGAACCTCTGTTATGACACTTGTGCCTTCAGATCCGATGAAAAAGTCTGTTTAATACATGTTTGAGGATTCTCCCTTGGCATGGGTCATAATCCTGCCTTCCCAAATGAACTTTGAGAGGAGCTAGTAGGCATAAAACTGTCTTTGTCCACTCTGTGAGGCTATGAATACTCATGAAAACTGCTTTGAGTAGAACAATAAACTGCTGACCCTAGCAAATTCTTTAAGAGTTCTCCAGTAAACTTCACTGTAATGTTCTTAAAAGGGGACACTGAAATGTATATGAAAAACATATTCACATGTTCATATGCTTCATATGAACATTACTTAACAAATCCAATCCAGTGATGTCGTTGAGTCAGGCAGACCAAAATCAATAGGATTAATAGATTTTTAAAACAAGCAGAATAACATACAGCTCTCTAATTTTGATGGCCTGGAGATCTGATAAAGACTGTTCTATTCCTAATTTCCTCACTTCTATTACTAATTTAGTTTACAACTCTCTATGTAAAACTGTTTCAGAAAGCTGATCAAAGTAAATTTCAAAGACCACCACTACTAAATAAGCAAATACTCTGCCAAGTTGCTGGGTAAAATGTAAATGAATGATAGCCAAAGGAATTGGGTGTTTTTCTTCTAGTTTCCAAAGCATATTTTAAAAAACTGCCTTGTGCTAATAATTTCTGTTTTAACTATTTCCTTTTGTAACTGGATCTTAGATTCCTTTCACTTTGTCAATCACTTAGGCTTCAAGTTTAAATATGCAAGTACACGGAGCACAACAAAAGAACACACTAATCTTATGCTGTCAAAAGCAGATCCCGTTTCTTATTCCCCAAGGCCAACCAGAACAGAGCTGGGCTAAAGCATTAACCACAATGAAGCAAACACACACATATTCTTATCTTTTGCTAAAACACAGACCCCAAATGCAGGAAAAAAATATTCCACATAATTTTTCCTTTCTCAAAACTTCAGCTGATTGCAAAACAAGCAGGAAAACACATTCCCTTAAAACCAGATGATCAAATTTTCAAAGACATTTCAATGCAACTTTTAATTTGCTGAAGTGGGCAGAGCCACCTGCCATTCTGCTGTGCCCTTGGCCAGTCATTTGTGCATTGCAGTCGTATGGAAATCTGTGAAATGGCGTGGTCAGTTCTGAATCTCATCTTGTTCTCCCCTTGGTAGATGAACTCCTTCGATAAACTCAGGTCCTTTGGACTTTCAGCCCATTGGCTCACTTGCAAGAACATTCACATAAACGGTTGTAGGTAGAACTTGGGATGTTCTCTTTCAGGCAAACCATTTTCCTGTTAAATACCGCACAATACATCTTTTTAAAGGGTATTGCTTTTTCTTTGATATATCTACTCCAGCTAAGTGTAGCCTTGAACATTGTGGCCTGCTGGACAGATTTCCTAGGAACTATAACTGAAAAACTGGAGTTCTTAAAAACCTATTATCTGCAAAGAGACACAAGGGTAAAGGAGAAACTCATCATTTCAGCTGAAGCTCCTTAACGTTTTTATTGTTCCAATTGTCCTTTCAGTGTATCAAATTAACACTGTATCCTTTTGGGGTTTTTTGAAGTATTATTATGTTTTTAAGGACACAGTCCTGTAATTATACACCCAGGAAAATAGTACTTCCAATTTGGTAAGCTGGTAGTGGTAAACACGTAGTATAATCGATGAATAGTGATAGTAACATGAATTTGGTAGTTTTCTTTAAAAAAAAAAAAAACTTACTCAACAGAGTGTGAGAACAATTAGATGCTGCTCATTCTTCAAAACAAGAGGTCTCTAGATCTGAGAAACACCTTCCTGCAATAGAAACCAAATTAGCAGTACTAGTTAGAAGAAGCTGTCGTATGCCCTCACCTATCATGAAAGTGCTACTTGTGCAGATATTTCTGCGGGGTTAATAAGACGCATTTTTCCCTTATCTATGCCAAAAGAGTAACATCAAGCCTGAAGAGCGAAAGGTTAGCATGTGCCACACCGCACAGGGGTAACTCAGTGTGAAACAGTAAACCAGTCTTCCAAATCAGCCATACAAACATATTCTGAGGGGCTTCAATCGGAAACGTAGATAAGATGGAAATAAATGGGCAGACTTACTTGTAATGACATTTTTTGCTACAGCTTTTATAAGTATATGTGTACGCAGCAACACATACACGCATTTGTGCACACACCTAAATAGACAAAGCAGTTTGAGGAGTGTTTATCACCTATATAATGTGCCTTCTCAGCAGAAAGAGAAATGAGTCAGTAATATCTGCTGATGTTCTTTCTGCATGAATAAAGCCATCTTTCCACCCTCCTTTCCCCTCTTCTTGTCTGAAATATTCAGTGCTGTCATTTCAATACCCAGACCATTATATCTAATAATTAGAAATTACTAAATAAATTTTTGTCTGAGCCACAGGCCGTGTTTCAGTGATTGTGCCATGGTTTAACCCCAGGCAGCAGCTAAGCACCATGCAGCTTCTTGCTCACTCCTCCCCACTCCTAGTTGGATGGGGAGGAAAATTGAAAGAAAGGTAAAACTTACGGGTTGAGAGAAGAATGGTTTAATAACTAAACTGAACTAAAATGTAATAACAATAATTAAAAATATATTAATAATAATAATTAAAAATAATATAACAACAACAACAACAAAAAGACAGATAAATAAACCCCAAGAATATACAAGTGATGCACAATGCAGTTGCTCACTACACACTGACCAGTGCTCAATCAGCCATCTGCCCCTACCAGCCAACTCCCCCCAGTTTAAATTCTGAGCAAAACTAAAACTGCTATAATGAAAATAATAACGGTCAAATGAAATACATGCAGATATATACAAAACCAATACCAATTCCAAATCCCCTGATAGTAACCATGTCACCGCCACCACTGATGCTGTGGGCAGGCACTGGGGAAGGACCTGACTGAACTCAGCAGCAGACGGGAACTGGATGCGGGAACTGGATCCAGGAGCTGGATTCTGGAACTGGATTCAGGAATGAACAGATTGGGATCAAAAGCAGAATGGACAGAGTCCTGCTCAGACTCTGACCATGGAAGAAGAGAGCTTGACCCCTTTGACCCCTCATCTTTACACCAAACATGACGTCTATGGGGTGGAACCCCTGGTTGGTCAGTGCAGGGTCCCCTGTCCTGTCCGCTCCTCCCCGCAGCTGCAGCCTCTCACTCACTGCACCCCACCGTGGGACACAGGGTTCAGCAGTGACCTTGGTCTGCACAGCAGCAGGTACCAGCCAGAGCCTTTGAGCACCCCAGTCCCTGGCAGTGACTGTGAGCATCCAGCGCTGTCACTGCCAGGAGCAGCCGCTGTCTGCACAAACCTGCCGTTAACTTCAGCAAGTGCCGTCCCTGAGCAGAGACTGAGCTGGACAGTGAAACCACTGAACAGAACTGGTTCTGTTCTAGCTCAGACCAGGACACCTGGCCATGCTTCCTCCCAGCTTCTTGCACATCTGCTTGCTGACACAGCATGGGAAAATGAAAAATTCTTAATTTAGGATAAGCGCTAGTTAGTAACATCTAGAAAACATTAGTGTGTTACCAATGTTATTCTCACACTAAATCCAAAACACAGCACTGCCAGCTACTAGGAAGAAAATTAACTCTATCCCAGCTGAAATCAGGACAGATTGTCACATCGAATCCCCAATTACTGTCCAAGTGCACATCACCAGCATATTGCTACTCCAAAGTAACTCAAAGCTGAAGGATTGTAAAGTGTCAATATTTTATTTAGTCAGTGGAAGAAGGTAAGGAAAAGGAGCATGCATCAAGGTGTAAACGGAATTGTACTTTGTTCAGAAAACACCTGATGATATGCTGATATTTCTCCAGTTTGTGCATCTCCTTTGAAGAAAATGAAAATCTTAAATTCTGATCTCAATGCATATCACTGCAAATTTGACGGTGGCAGTGAAACCTGTACAACTTTGGGAATTCAGACTGAAACGATGTCTGAATTTATTTAGCTAGAGCTTAATCTTCTTTGAAATTTTATCAATCATCAAAGTTTAAAGTGCCTGAGCTTTTTTGGAAATATGTTTCCAAAAAAATACATACCATAATTGCAGGCGGATTTAATCTCATTGGAAAGATTATACATTTATCTGCCAGAGAAAACAAACCACTGAGATATCAATAAATACAAGTTATGCTTACATTCATGGTACTAGAAATTGTTCAAGAATAACAAAAATAATAATAGAAAAATCAAAGTGACTCCAACAATAAAGAAAAACAAGTTTCACATAACAATGCTTGCAGATTCGGTATGCTCACGGTGAGGTCAGAAGGATCAGAAATCTGCTCTTCATTTGAGCTCTTCTTGATGACACAGGTTGCTTTGGATATGTGAGGAGATCATGCACACCTGTAAACTACTAAGAGTAGTGGGAATATGAAATACATTGAGACGAATATCTAAGGAATAGGGATATCTGAAAGTCCCATATCCTCAGAACAACTGGTTTAATAGCCTCGGTTCAGGACTCCAATTCAAAATAATGGACAACCCAGGAGAAAGTAATCCACAACTTATTAACCATATTACCATCCTCTGGTCTGAGATCTCCTGTGAAAATGAGGCATGAGCCCTTCTCCTTTGAAGCTGTTCCCGGACAAAAGTATGAAGTGGACATAAACTATTCAAAAGATTTTCGGCATAAATACCACAGCTCTACAAAGCAACTCTATCTGTCTGGAGGTAAATTAAAACTCTGCCAAAAACTGTCAGCTCAAATCAGTAAGCTCTGAAATAAATCAGAGAATAAAAGAGCTGCAGGTGGCCTGCGTACGGTTTGATAGTGCTCTGTGGAGAATTCCTAGGTCAGGTGGCAATCTCACCTCCTTGCTCCTGGTTCACTGAAGGAAAGAGGTGGTGAGAAAATCAGGTGGCAAAAAAGCACGTAGAGGATGCAGCAGAGGAACAGAACAGATGGGTGTGGGAGACAAAACGAGGAGCAAAAGTGACAGCACAATCATTGCATTCTAGACAACTAAAAATACACAAATACTTTTGTATTTATTTCCCTCACTGCTGTTGCCAGAAAGATGTCGCATAACCACAAGGAGAAGGGGAGGTAGCACATGCAAACGGAATTCACAGTGAAGGAGAGGCATTAGCCGCTCTCTGCTTTAAGTGATGCTCCTGTGTTTGGAACTCAGAGAGTCTGTGGCTTAGGAAATTCATGACCCCATACAGAAAAGTCATTTCCTCCAGTTGTCTAGTGATGTCTGAGGCTGTTAGCAGAGCTGCATAAGCTCAGCTGTTGTAGCAGACATAAGGGAAAACAAAGTTTCTAAGATGTGAACTATTTAAGGCTCTTCAGGGTAAGCTATTTCAAGGTGAAATCTTACGCTTCAGGAATGGTAAAGTATCGAATTCAAAGTTTTATTTTGTGAACAGAATCATTGCAAATGCCAAAAATTAAGGCTTATTTAAAACTACATGAAAAGTTATCAGAAAAGAGCTCAGGTGTGATTTTTGTGGCTAGTATGGTTCTACTAGTTAGCTATTTCCTGCTCTAGTTGGCGCTGTTAGAAAGAGGCACTGAGAGGAGAAAATAGAACTCAGGAAAAGCATCTTTCTTTTATTCAGCGGTTAAAAAATTCATCTGACAAATGGGGAATGTAGCTGTGCTTTCAAGATTGTTTTGGTATATATAGTAAATAGATCCTGGGTAAGATCTACAAGCGTTTCTGGGAGCAGGGGCTAGCATTGAAGCCTCTCAATCTGCAGCTAAACCTCATCATGACTAATTACAGAGTTTCCTTCCTATCATTACTGGACTAAGTTCTCTGGAAAGGGTCACTGTTTCAGCAGGCTCTGAAGAAAGCACCCTTTTCTCTTAGTTCCTTTATACACGGTGTGGGGTAACCACAGTTAGGTGTGTAGTTGAGGTCAAATTTTCGTTAACTGAAATTAGTCACAGACAATGTCCTCAGTTTGCTGAGCATGAGGAGAAACAGGTTCAAGTACGCTTCGCTATTTTGTATTCCCCCTGAACCAGCTCAAAATATTTTCCTAGTTTGTATCTTGCTTTGGAGTTCTCAGTTCAGGATCAGAAGTTCTTTAGCCTTTTCTTTAAAAGAAAAAAAAATGACACCAACAGGAACAGTTAAAGTATCCATCATAAGTTAATGATAGTTTTGTTACAGCTGAGGCACTTCAAGGACATGAGCAAGATAAGCTCCACAGGAAGAGATAGCATCTTTTACTGGATCAACAAATCCAGCCGGAAGAGTACATGGATCTGGGGACACACGTGCCCTCCTCTAAGTTTCAAACGGAAACAGCCAACTTGTCTACAATATTTGAGTACAAATCCGATATACGTATCAAGAAGTGTCACATGATAGGAAGTTTGACTTTTAACAAAATAATTCTCTTTTTCTTTAGAATAAGGACCGATATTCTGGAGTTCTTCATAGTCAGACGGTTTATCACCTAATCAAGTAAATTTAAATCAGTTTGTTTTACTATGTTTGCATGATTTTTGATTTTTGATGTTTCACTCCTAAAGTTTAAGCTGCCTCATTTACCTGAATTTACTGGGTCTCCTCTCAGCTATGATACTAACGTCTAACTTACAGGAAAGCTGCCAATAAAAGTTTTCTTTTGAAGTGTACAGTAACATGGGCTTCGACTTTAATGTTTTTACTAATACCTGAGTTTAAACATCCTTGTTAAGGTATTTCATTGTTTACATACTCAATGATCAGAGACCTTTAGGTGTTACCAAACTGAAATTGTGTCTGTGCTGAGTTTCTGCATATGTACATACGGATGTACACATTTTATCTCCATGGAAAAAAACTGGGTATGTACTGAGGCCTGCTACTCAATGGAAGTTGTGCTCTGAATAGAGAAGATATGATTAAGTAAATAAATATAAATTAAATATAAACAGAAAATGTTGCACTTATCTTTCATTCCAACTTTGCCAAGGCCTCTGTCTTCTCACGCAGGTTAACCAGGCGTAACAACAAGAAGAATTTGGCTAAAATCTCAAAGGCATATCATGACATGGAATTGGCTAAAAATTGTTTCAGGCTAAATCAAATTTTTACCAGCAAA
Source organism: Bucorvus abyssinicus (assembly GCA_009769605.1). Lineage (NCBI taxonomy): Eukaryota > Metazoa > Chordata > Aves > Bucerotiformes > Bucorvidae > Bucorvus > Bucorvus abyssinicus. Next base: position 41,743,735 of record CM020027.1, on the reverse strand, counting down.
AAGCAATCCCATGTAAGTTGTGCAGCCAGACCACTTTTCCACCACAACTTGTGTTGCATCTGATTTGTTGTGACATCACTTTACTAGAGCTGGTGGCTTGCAGAGGTGAACTGGAGGCTTCATGTCAATTGAGAAAAGGGGAGCAAGAACAAAGTGCTTTCTTTTTGGTGATAACTTAAGTCAGAAATAAAAGAGACATGTATTAGTCCATAGCCCTTCCCATGGATAACACTCTTTCCCAAGTATCTTTGGCAAGAGGATCCTCTGGCTTTCTTATTTTCACACATTTTTGAGTGCTATTTGCTACTTTCTTTTGGTGTCAAATTAATTACTATTTATTTCCTTTTCCTTCACCCTCAGCATTGTAGGCTATTCTTAGGAGAACAGATATGTTTTCTACAGATTATTATTTATCCAGATTGTAGTAATATCTAAAAATAGGTTGGGCATAATCTAAATGCAGAAGACACAATCTCTGCTCTCAAGAGACAGCAAGCAATTAGTAAATATGATTATTGCCATGACTAGTAAAAAACACCCACCTTTTGCTGTCCTGGCAGTGCAGGGTCTGGAGGCTCATCCAGTCTTGCCATGGCCACAGCTGGGTTCAGCCTGGTTTGACTGTTGCTGAGACGAGCAGTGCCTGTGGGGTCCCTTTCTTCAGATCTGCCCTGTGATCCCCAGTGTGGTACCATCCTGACTGAGACAGGTAGCCAGCAGGTGACAAACAGCAGCCCTGGTGCAAAGCTGAGGCTGGCGGAGGCAACTGTGCCACTCTTTGGCTTTAGATGAGAGCCCCTGAGAGAGGAACAGGGACTGTGAGGAAGAAAACATATAAAAGTAGCCCCAAGTGGAAGATTCCCATCATGATCATCACAGAGCTCCCGGCAAAGACCTCAGCGTCCTTGTTGCTATCTCCTCCTATTCTCCCTGCCAGTTTCTCTGGGAAGACTGAAACTATTGGCCTCGGGATGCAAAGGGACACAGGAAGGGTGTGCACCACACCACAAAAAAGGGAAATACTAGGAAAGTTTTGGGGGTGGGTTTTGTTTTGGGTTTTTTTTTGTGTGTGTATAGCAATTTAAATGATATTATTAAACTTTCCTGGGTTGATTAAATAAGCTGTGCTGTTAGTCTGTTAAAATACTGATTGAACTAAGAATAGCATTTTAGCCCGTGTATATATTTTTCCCCCTTTGCACACAAGATTTTTGAGCCTAAAACTGTAAAGCAGGTTCAAATATACCATAGAATCTAATACTGATTTTGCATTCTGCATTTCTATTAGAAAATAGTTCTTTCATTGGACCATTTCTTGGAGGCATGATAGCAAAATAGGTCTTCAAAGAGGAGAAGGTAGAAAAAGGTTCCTGACTAGGACTTAAGAACTAAATACTGTAGTGGAAAATCTGTGGGCTCTTATTTGGCCCTTACCATGACATTGACTCTACCCTATTTTCTGGGCACATGATTTTTACCATGTATGCCACACTGCAGCTCTCTGCCTATTAAATGGAGGTAGGTACCACCCAGCACAATGTGATTTTTTCATAAAGATATGAATAGTAATGGAACAAGGCCTTGTAATGGGGATGAAGTCAATGCATGCTATTCCAGTTTGTTGGGTTTTATTCCAGTTCAGGAAAGGTTTTTCCATTTATTTTCTACAGATGAAGTTGGGAATGATGTTGTAGGCAAAAATGAGACGATAAGAAAGATAAAATTATTAAAGTGTTACTAAGAATGGAGTATGTGTTAAGTAGCCTCTTGCACACTCCTAAAATGTGAGGCCAATCTTGATTTTTCCATGAGGTACTTTAATGCAGCTAAAGACAGAGACTTGCAGACTGCTGACAAGCTGGGAAATTTTAGCCTGGCGAATAACGAATTTGAAATGAATTTGAGTGTTCATGGTGGATAACAAGCTAAATGTGAGTTCCCAAAAGAGAGAGTTAGGATTACAAAGAGGAAAATCTTGTCTAAGATTAGGGGGCAATATTATCTTAGTTCAGGTGCAAACGCTCCTGGAATGCAGTGCTCTCAGTGGCAGTTGAAATGGGAGAAAATTTTTAGAAAATCCATATGAATGATTAAAAGATTTGGAAACAAGCCTCCTTGAGGGTTTTAATGTGCTTATCAAAGAGATAAAAGGGATGAATTTAAAGGGGGTGGTATACGCGTTTGCGTGTGGGGGTGAGTGACTGTCTCACATGCTGGAAGTAAGTACTGGCAAATAAAACTTTGATCAAGGGTTCTCTGATACCATAGACAAAGCTGTAACAAAATTCAATGGCTGGAAACTGAAGCAAGACAAATTTAGAATGATAGAATAATGGTCCAATTTTTAACATTGAAGATAATGAACTAATGAGTACCTTGATTAAATCGAGGTTGGTTTTCCCTAGAAATTTAAATTAAGACTCAGCATATGTTTCTTAGCAAACTCTTTTAATTCTGCTGGAATTAATTCTGCTAAATTCTATAACCTTTGTTATTTAAGAGGTCAGATTAGATTATCATAATAATACTTTCTGGCTTTGCCATGTACACTCAGTCATGATTTATCTCATGTTCTCATTGTTGTCTCACACAAACATTTTCTTTCATCCTTTTTCTCCTTTCCCTGGATATAGCCCCTACTTTCTAACTTCTTCCCTGTCCACTGGCCTCCAGCTCCTTCTCTAGGGCCCCAGACCCCTGTTCACATGGGCGTTTTGATTCTTTAGCTCACAACTTGAAAGTGAGCAAGTCAGTAAATTCAAGCTGTAAGAGGTCAATAATATTTTGCCAAAAAATATTGCCTCCCCGAAGATCTAATGGCTAACTTGCATTAGCTAATATAAATTTTAGGGGTCTGACAGTAGGCTGGAAGTGATTAGAAAAAATATTTCAGTGTGCAAAGCTTTTATAACTTTGATTTTATGAATTGTCATATTTTTTTAGAAGGGGGTTATCTCTGGAACCTCTGTCTGCAGTGGTCCCCAGTGAGAGAGAAAATTTCAATTAAGTGTTTTTTTCATTTAGTGTTCTTGGAATGGCCTGTTTTTAAATAGAAAGGAAACCTTTGCTGCAGCAAAAATCCTTCTCTGGTAAAAGTTTTCTGAACAGTAAATGGATCAACGTCCAAATTAGGTCTTTGCTGTGTCAGGTGCAATGGTAACAGCCAAACAAAAGCATCCCATAGCCTTAGGTCTGACAGTCTGTTAAGTGAATTTGTATGCACACAACAAGTGTCTTTTTGAAACGTGAAGATGCCCAAGAGAGAGACTCTGGAAAGGTTTTACAGACATTTAATAGTTCAAGACATTATTTGTTCAATAACGAAAGGAAAAGGTTTAGAGAGCAATCAGATTTTCATGGACAGAAGCTGGGCTCTTGTCCTGAGGGGAGAAAGGATCATAGGCAGTGATTTTTGTATGTGTCAGGAAGAGATGCAAAAAATGGGTTTGACAGCTGGAGAAGTGAGAGAAGAGAAAGAGCTGCTCATTCTATCTCATTCTGAATGCTTTTATATTCCATTTCGTCTGAATATGATTTCTAGCTCTTTCATCCTCTATTAATTTTTTTTTTTTTTAGACTTCTTAGCACAATAAGAAATTCTTTTTCACATTTGTGCTCAGTGCTTTTCCTGTCACACTGTCCTACCCCACTCTCAAGACTGAACTGCAACATTTCCCTAACTTTTTGCAAGTACATCCCCATTTTGGTCACATCTGTGTTCACATGACTGGTGATGTCTTCCCTGAAGACCACCGCATGTGTTTTACTGGCTGTGCAGAAGCTGATTACAAGTATGGATGCCCACTCTTCTGCCCTGGAGGAGTTGGGTACTTGCAAGCACATAAAAGTAGCTGACTGGTTCCCCAAGCAGCTCCAGCACTTCTGGTTTTGAATAAAAATGAGGGGACGAGCCAATGAAACACTACTAGTTTCGAGTGGGGAAAGACAACCTTCTTTATCTGTCCAACCACAAGGTTGTGGTACGCTAAAAAGGTGTCACTAATTTACTTACACCTGCTACGAATGTGAAAACGCTCCCATGTTCCTCATCAGAACAGTTGCTCTCCCCAGAAAAGGATGTAACTGTAGTAATGCCTTTTGAGTTCAACCCCTTCAGGAGCTGCTTTAAGCCAAAAGGTGGAACTGAATCTCAGCTGCTGCGCTGGAGTTGCTGAGCACCAGCGAAATCATTTGAGTATAAACAAATGGTTTTTGCGTGTGGGAGGATGATGGGACCGGAAGGTGTCTTTTACTTTTGACAGGGATTAGGCTGATGCTGGTGGCAGAATGTTTTGTTGGCCTGGTAAAAAATTCTGAGCCTCGGCCTCTTAAATGTCATGGCGTTTTCGTAGGGAAGAATTTTATTAGGAAATGTCAAAGCAGATATCTAAGCATGGGATGGCTCAAAGCTGCCTGTCATACATACGGTATTGATGGATTCTTGGCTGTGTCTTTTGTTAAGTAAATGAGGATGCTGGCTTCGTGAATTGTGGTTGCATGTCTAAACGCAAGAGCTGCCCACGCAAAACCTGTGTTGGAACTTTCTAAGCTGACATGGTCGATAGAAGTGAGAAGTTCTGATTCAAAATAAAGAATCAGGACATCTGTTTCGAGTTTCATGCTTTTGGGGGGATATGATGGAGGGGGAACATATTACTTTAACGTGACAAATACTCATCAATTTATTTCAAACTTTACTTTGATGATATAGACACAAAGTGAAGATACTAAATTATTTGCCACTTTTCCACACATGCAAATAATAGATATAACTTAACCCCTTCTTTCAAACTTGGAGTTTAACATTCCTCACTGTGATTCAGGCTTAGAAAGTGGAACCTGGGAATAACAAGAAACAACTCTCCCAAAAGGTTGTATCAAGAGTATGTATTTGGACTAGATGATCGTTGTAGGTCCCTCCCAACTGAACAATTCTAAGAAGGAGTAGTTATAATATATATATAATATATATAATGGACTTCTTGGTAGTGATACAAAGAAAGAAATATGCAGCAGAGTACCAACATAAATGCTGATGTAGCTGCTTAACTGTGCATGAGTTTCTAGACAGAAGTGTCTTTGTTAAGTCTGTTTTCTATTTGACCCTTGTTAGGGTGGCATGAGTACCTCTGGTGGTATGAATTTCTTAAGCAATACTTTAAATATCAACTCTTATATTACTAAGTTACAAGGCCAGGTAATCAGCATTTTTATCACTGGGCTGCCATTCTCCTAATTACCATTTTCCAAGGCATTCTTAAGAAAGATTTCAAATGACACACTAGAGGCATTTTATACAACAGTTTTCATAAAGTCAAACTATGAACAAAATTGTGTACAGAAAATTATAGTCATACTTTTCAAAATAAGGATTTAACATTATCACACAAAACTATACTTAAAATCCAAGAGGCAAGCCTAGGATATGATTCTCAGTCCTGACTGAGGGTGGGCAAACACTGGAACAGGCTTCCTAGAAGGGTGGTCGATGCCCCAAGCCTGTCAGTGTTTAAGAGGTATTTGGACAATGTCTTTAACAAAATGCTTTAACTTTTAGTCAGCCCTGAAATGGTCAGGCAGTTGGACTAGATGATCACTGTAGGTCCCTCCCAACTGAAATGTTCCGTTCCATTCCATTCCATTCCATTCCATTCCATTCCACTCCATTCCATTCCATTCTATAGGTTTCCCAGAGGTGGCACCACCTCATCTGAGGGGCTCAGCTGTGCCCTGTGGTGGGTCATTTGGAGCCAGCTGGAAACAGCTGGAACTCTTTGTGTCCAGTTTGGGACAGTCCCTGACCTCTTCCCACAGAAGCCACCCCTGCAGCCCCCTGCTACCAACACTGTTACCACAAGGAGGCACAAAAATTTGTGACTTTACAGTATTAATAAATATCTTAACCTTACTACAGGGGATAGATAATTTTTAAAGTAGATGCATTGAGAAATTACTAGAAACAAATAAAGATCAAGTTTATGTGTCGAAAGACAAATTGTACAAGACACCATGAATGTTTCTCTTTTGGCATATTTAAAGTTAATTAAGCCTATGATTTCTTGAAAAGCCAAATCTTTCCCTCCTCTCTCTCTACTCAGTTTCAACTCTAATTTGATAAGTCTTAAGCAAGAGACTACAGAGAGTGGCATGACGAGTAGTCTCCCATTTCCTCTAGTATTTCCTTTATCATTCAAGTGAGTTTAATTAAAGGCAAACAACAATTCCAGCAAATAAAATAACTTGCATAAATATTTCTAAGTGGGGAAATGCTTCGAGTTATCGTAATAAGTTTCTGTTTTCTTCAGTAATTTTCAAGATCTGTTACGTGTTTTCTCTCCCCCTTTCCGATTTGTAATTTTATTGGGGATTTTGCTCTGCCCAAGATGTGTACTTAGGCTGGAGATGACTGTGTCTGGGCCATGGAAACAAACCTCACTTTTAAACAGACTTCACTGGTTTTTCTTTGTTGCACGGTACACAAAGTGGTCTGGAAGTGTGTGTTGGTGTGGCTGTGAGGGATACACTAAATTGTGCTGAGCCAGCGTATCTGTTTCACACCTCAACTGAAAATTTGCTGAAGTGCTGTAGCTTGATTGCATTTAATTCACTACCATCAGTATAAAAGTTACCAGTTCTGACGGGTCTTTGTGCTCTTCACCTTGTGAAACAGACTCAGGCAAACCCATTTCCCAAATGATAAAATGTTTCTCTGTCTCCACGCAGGATAGATATATACAGTGGTTTTACCCCCTGTTATGAATTCCCCAGAGCCGCCCTCATTCCCCAAACTCACGAATTACGATTGAAATGAGCTCGACAAGCACACACATCTTAACGACATGGTACTGCAGTACTTTTTTCTTTAGCAGTGGTGCGGTATTTTGCAGTGTATTGGTGGAGCAGAGCAGTGAAAATTGTGGGAGCTCGCCTGAACCTTTCATCCTCTGAGATTCCTCTGAAAGAATCAAAAAGAGGCAAACTTTAGTATTAATGCAAGACAGGCCATCGCTCTCGTCTTCTGTCTCTTGCTGAAGGAGCTTTTCTTGGGAGCAGTCATCAACAGGTCAGGAGATTTTAAATTACCCCCTCGAATCTACCTCACGTCTTTAGAAGAGTTTTCAATAATTTGGGATTACTGTGGTGAAAAATCCTCTAGCAGGTACCCGTCCATCATGACGAAACTTTGCAGTAAAGCTGTACAGTTGTATTTTGTAAATGTAGAGTAGGGAAGGAATTCAAGAATACTTCGAACAGAAGCCTTTAAATAATAAATGTCAAAATTCCATTTCCACTATTAATAGTTTATGCATAGCTTTGTATTTTACGCTTACATTTATTTAGTTTTGGTCTGCTGCATGACTTTTGTAACTCCCACACTTATGCAAATCTTATCCATGGGATGCAAACTACAGCTGTCATACATGTGTTACCCATTGTTCCTGATCTACTTCTGCCTTAAATGCATTAGCTAAACAATAGGACAAGCTTGATATATAATGACATGAATCAAGTTATAATTTCAAAGTACAAAATGAAATGTGACACTGTATAATGGTGTTTGATTTGAAATATATCCGAATTGGTATTGCATTGTACTTTTGTAGTGATTTTTTTAAAAAATCAAATAAAGGCAGAAGTTTATATAGGGGAAAATTCTCTTTTTAAATGCAATGTATAAAGCTGATATTTTATCTGTGGAAATTATAATGTAAAATGATTTTACACAAAGGAAAAAGAGCCCTTTACAAAAGGCCACTACTCTGATGAGACATCGCTTAGTCATCTTTAATCTATTGTCCACCATCCTAAAAATTAATCTTTACATTTATGCTCTGCCATCTTCTGTACTAAGATTGCATTTTTTGTTTTGTGAATAGTAAGAAAATGGGAATAATTAATGTAATATATATGAAATATAGAAGTGTAATGTATAACAGAATTATAATGAGTGTGGTAATTTAATTTTTGAGGGGACTGGGAATGGTTCTGCACTTGGGAAACATTCCTTTTCTTCAAATTAGTATAAAATAAAATTATTATATTTGTAAAACCAAGCAAGATGCATTAGTTGCTTAATTCAGGTCGTCCTATCTCATGTAATCATCTACTACCATAGAAATAAGTATTCCTCAATTTGAAGGATTATACAGGAGGTCGATTGGTTAGGCTTCTTAGCGCTAGTTTATTTGGCGTGTTAGTAGATTTTCTGTAAAGGAAAGGTTTGGTAATTGTTAATTTGAGATTAGAACTATTGTTTCATGATCAATATTTGAGTACTTGAAGCTGTAACTTTTTAAGATGCAACAGAAATCCAATTTGCATCAAGCCTGTGTGACCACGGACAAGAGTTGTGAAAGAGTCCTTGCTGCGTATGACTCTAGTGTCCATTCATGTGAGAACCATCACTCATGAGCTGATTAGAAATTTCCTTTAGAGTTCTAAGTTTCCAGATATGTTTGGGCCTGTGAAGTCCTTACTTTGGGGGGATCCCAGGAAGGATACCACAGAGCGAGAAAATGGCATTTTAGGCTGGAAGGGTTTCATGTCTCAGAGAGAAATGAAAATATTAATTCTGCAAGGTACTTTATATTAACCTGGCTCTCACCTCCACCATTTGTGAGAGGCGCAATATAGATAACAGCTTCACAGATATGCTTTAACTGACCATTCATAGAGAGTGGTCTGAGATTCACAGTGAAAAATACAAAAATGCCTTGTACTGCTTGATTTATTAATTTGAGTCATTTTGAAGTGTTGCACAAAGCTTTCAGTGTGCTCCCTAAATCAAGTTATTTTATTTCATGAACACCAATAGAATTTGCAGTGCTGCTGCAAACAGGAGTGGGATTTCCCAGCTGGCAGATGGTCCACCACAAATGAAAACCCGTGAGCAAAGCAATTCCAAAGGAATCTCTCACACAGCTGAACGCTGTCATTTAGAGTCTTGCTTATCCGCAGAATTAGATGCCTGATGTTCAAGTCTCCTGGATGTTTAGCTTTTGAAATGGCTTAAAAGAATAAATAAAACACTAATATTTTGTTTGAGAGAATGACCTCAGGCCGACTCTGATTCTTACTTATACCTGCGGAATGCTATTCAAGTCAAAGGGGTAATTAGGACATAGCTGAGACACCAGCTGAGTGTTTTCTAAACATCCAAAGTTCAAGTGAGATGTACTTTGGAAACAATTTAAAACTGAACAGCCTTTTCTTTGACTGAAGAGTATCTCACTTTTTGATTTTTTTTTCCCTAGAGTTTTCTTTGCTAAGTAAGTAGAGAAGTGATTCTTGTTGGACAAAAAAAAAGAAATGGCCGGAATTTTTAATGAAAGTAATGTAAATGATTTCATTCTACCTACGCGAGCAAATTTACTCATGGAATTTCAGAGAGCACTGAACAAACACAGAAGTTAGCAGGAGGAAATTAGTATGATAAAAAAAATAGTCAAACAAAACAGAAGTCAAATTAGTGTCTCCCTCTTGCCCTGGATAGATATCAGGAAGTCAGACGTGAGTAAGAGTAGAATTTGGTCGGTGCCACAGTGGTTATAATGAATAAAACTCCATTTTCCATCCTGCAATTTTTTTTTCCCAAGATTTAAGACTGTATGTAGTTCTGAAATAGGATCAAATCAACTCCCATCAATGTGAAAAAGAAGAAAAATATCAAATGGACACCCTAAGTGTCTGAGGCAATTTTGGAGCTCTTGGGTAGAACATGAGAAAGATTCCACCTGGGAATTTTAGATCAAGAGTCCTTAAATTAATTGGAGTTCACTTGTGCCAAGGATGTAAATTCCTGGATGACCGGGGTGGTGGTTATTCCAACATGGAACTCTTTCACTGGGTTCTGTGGGAACCATTCTATTTTAGGTAAATAATGCATAGTCTTTGGGAGAGATGTTTCTGTGTTGTTCTCCAGCATCCCTAATCATTAGACTCTTTCTCTCTTTTTCTGGACCAATGCAATTATAATGTTCTATATAACTTGTAAAAACGCTTGGCTGGAGGAGAGAGAGATAGAGAGACTGCTTGTCTCTACATCTAGATCAGCCAAAGCTTTCAAGGTGGAAGTTGAAGTTGCTGGTCTGATTTTCCAGATCTCAAACACACTTTCTCTGTGGCGTTCACTTGGGTCCTGCAGACATTTCTCACTTACTTTCTGTTTTGTTAGTGCCGGAATGTCTTTCTTATCCTGCCCCCCAGGATGGATGTGGGATGTGTGGGGAAGTATTCACTTCTGATAATTTCTGGTTTTCGTGCAACTTCGTTTACAAGTGAAGGTATCCTGCTGGAAAACTCCCAACAAGCTCTAGTTACATACTTTGTCTGAGATCAGAAGTCTTCTTGTCTCTGATGAGGCATTGCAAAATATTGTTATTTTATTCAGGGGGATAAATAGGGAATTTGAATCAACAGAGATTATCCTGGGTGTTAATCCTCCTTCTGAATCCTCATATAAATTTATACCGTGGAAGCTTTCTGAGGCAAAACAAGCTGAATGTTTCTGAATGATTTTTCACAGCCCTAAACACAGATAAATTTTGATCTGATTATTTTGAAAGTGTAATTTTTTTACCTTTCCTCTTGGTTTGCACAATGGCACATCTTGATGATATATTACAGATTCACTGGGGAATACTTGTATGGTTTTGGAAAACTAGTGCTTTTCACCAAAATAAATACAGTGCCCTCCAGATCCACAGTGCTGATCTTGGCAGACTGGACTCTTCATACTTTAAAAAACAATGATGGTTCTTTAAATGAGGTACTTTGTTCTCTTAGAACATTTGTGGTTTTATGGTGCTTTCCTTCAGCTCTTCCAGTGCTGTGTAGTATAGAACATACCCCCTATAATAAAAAGCTGTGGGATGGGAGCAGAGTCTTAAATTGCTGTGCTTTGTCTTAGTCTCCAGCTTATCCATGTACTTTGCTCATAATATATCAGAGGGTTTTTTTACGTTTCAGGCACTGTGAATGAAATTATTTACTAAGTTAACCTGTTTTCTTGGATATATTTGATGTATTTACAAAGATTAAACCGTTTCCAACTAGGAGATGTAGCCAGTCATAACATATGCCAGTATTTCTACAGTATGGAATATGTACTTGTGCCACCACTCCACCACAAAGCTGGAAATCCCAAGAAAATCTGTTTGCTAAATTGCATATACCTATAAATATTTCTCTGATTTGGATTAAGTATTTTTATTAAGTCCCTCCATAAGAAAAAAAAAGAGCTTTTAATTAAGAGTTTTTCTAAGTTAATTGCCCAAGAGCAAGTACGATTGTAAGTGAAGGGATTTCTTTTCCAGGTAGGACAGTGATTTATTAATTTTAATGTTAACTTCCCAGGCCATCCTTAAAGAGATGGAAATGTTCATGAGTTTATGACACTGTATCAGGAGCTGGGAACTGACTTTGGAGCTCCCTGGTGAAGGTGATTGATAAGAGGAATCTTTAAAAAGGAAGTCCTTGTTTAATGCCTCTGCTTTTGAACCATCACCACTTATAAAAAAATCTAGTTCAAAAGCGGAGATTTCTGTTTTATGTAAATGCATTAGTGTTTTGGGGACTATGATATGGGAAATTGAGGTGATGGTGTCTCTCGCTGGTGTGAGTTGTGTCTGTTTCAGAAAGGGCTTGTCTTGCCTTAATTTTATAGGTTTGATTGTAAAGTTCACGTTAGTTTCTTTGAAAATTTATTTCTCTCTATTTTAACATCTAGAGTCAATTTCTAGTAGTTTTAAAATCAGTATTTGGAGTGCAGTCTCACTAAACAACTTCTACATCACAGGTATGCAGAACTGCTGTTGTTGACAGATCTTTCTTCCCCTCCGCCCCCGCCCTTTATCTCTCTCCTTCTCACCTACATGCTGTATCACACAAAGCAGCGCTGGGATAGCTTTCAGGGACTAAAGTCTTTAAAGTTTAAAGAAAAACTTACAAAGAAGACAATCAAGGCAGAAAACCAGACCAGCAGTAGACCACTGAAGCCTGAAGAACAATAAGATCCTCTGTTTCTGCTCTTATTTGAGATATCACATCTGGCAGACTGATGTAAAAACACAGTCCCATGCTTTCTAATTTATTTTCTTCTTTGCCTCGTTTTCTTTTGTGGGGACTAAGCTAAACCACTTTGTATTTTGCAATCATGAGGCTGCACAGTTTACCAGAAAAAGGTTGGAGGTGGTAGAGGACTTCGACTCCAAATTATGCAAACAAAACAACAGCATCAGCAGCAATATAAAGCCAAAGCAATACCCCTACCTGTTCTACTGCTTTCAGATAAGTGCCACATTATACACGCGGTAATGTCTTGAGAGCCAGGGCTGGTATTGCTACAGCAGTTTTTCTCAAGCTGTCTGCACAGTACAAAGCACTTTACGGAAGCTGAGAAATTGTCCTGAGAGTGTCAAAGGAAGAATTACAGGAAGAATTGCAACTTGACTGGGGCTTACTGATTGTGCTCAGCTACAAACCAGAATAGACTAATGCAGCTGAAAGAGCGCTCATGTTGTCACTGCAGCAGCATTCAGTATGAATAGTAATAAAGTTAGCTTTTACAGTGGTTCAAGTTCTCAGAGGTCCTTTTCGTTCAAATGTTTTGCCTTGAGGGAAAAAAAAAAACCATCAAAATTGAGGCATCTAAAGCTTGTAAATTGAACTGTGAGATGGAGAGAGGAGGTTGGCATGCGAGTCAGGAGAGCATGGCTAAGGAAACAAGGAGTAAGGCCATTGGAGTCTGAAAGTCTCAAAATATTAAAAGTCTTTTGCATGAGGTGTGCAGTCTTGTAATTGATATGATGTTTAACACAATGAACAAATACTTGAACACCGAGAAGATACGTTCTGATTAGTTCAAGTGATAAAACGTGCTATTACATTCTGAAACTGCTGGACCCTGCAAAATTGCTTTATCAACAAAAGCTGCAAACACACCAGTGCATTAGTCCAATATCCCATATATGAGTAAGGAAGTGCAAAGCTTTGCTTAATTGAACTACAGAATGGAGCAGTGGCTTAAACGGTGTGTGAAACTTTGGCCATTAAGAGAAATTCTGCTAAAGAAGATATTTCTGTACTTGCAATAATATCTACTAATAATACCTACAATAATATCTACGTGCAATAATATCTATCTGCAATAATATCTACAGTTGGCTCGGTCAGTAGAATTTTTCTCTGTGTTTTTCTTACTATGTTCCTAAATTCCAACTTAAAATTCTGATTAGGATGAGGAAATAGAAACGGAGATGCAGCAGTAGGAATTTTTGCAGTTATTTTGTGCTGCTCTATTTATAAAAAACAACACCGTGGGTCTAAGCAAATGTCAAGTTCTTTCATATTTTAGGTGGAAAAGACACAGAGGAGCATAAAAGTAGAGGAAATAAGCCTGAAAGATAGCTGAATAGATAATGATGTTATTAAGCACTATAGTGACACGGTTTTTGCTATTGCTCTGTCTTCATATTTGCTTGACTGTCAGCCCAGATTATTAGAGAACAGTGTAAACTATACTGCTGAAAAGGTATAACACAACTTAGGAACCCGCAGCCGTTGCTGGTCTTAATGCATTTCGCCTCGGTAAAAAGGCTGAAAACAGCGTGGAGATACACAATGTACTATGCTAAATATATTTTACAAAGCAGCCACACAAAGCCAACACTTGATGCAACCCTTTGAGTAAACACCATTATTAGTACCTGTTATGCTCAGTTTTGTGTATCCAAGCAGACTAGGGACCTCATGGTCCAAATTTGGGGATAGGTGAGTGGAAGGGGAAGGGGACAAAAGGAATTATTGTTCTTCTTTATAGATGGGGAATTCTGGCAGGCTGAAAGAACGCGATTTGGTACCAAAATATAAAAAAACATGAAAAAACATAAAAACATAAAATAAATCCAGATTATGTTGTCATTTCCCCAAATTAAAGCCCACTTTTCCTTTCAATGAAAAAACATCTTTGAATGATATGGCCATTGTTGGATGGTGGCAGTGTCAGGTTTTGTGGGACAGGCAAGAGTACTTGATGAAGTTACAGTACTCCATTCCCAAGGGCTGCTTTCACTAGATGTTAATTCAATCCAGGTGTTTCTTTAATGTAAAATACACTTCAGAGCTTGCATAAAACTTTTTTAGTTGTATTTGCTCGTAATGTCTCCACTCTATCTTGAAAAGATCCATTCCCTCAGCATATTTCCCAAATGCTTGTGGAATGAGCAAATGCCTATTGAGTGGCAGACTTTTACTGGAGAAACTATTCCTACAGAGTAGGTTTACGAAGAGCCTCAGTCTGGAAGCAGGAAGGGTTATACAAAGCCTGCACAGGCTTTGGTTGGCTGGAATACACCACTTTACTGAGAGGATCCTGATTCACTTTGCTTAGTCCGATTTCTAGCTTTACTGGTCTGGATTATAATGGAGGAGGAAATGACCACAAGTTGTGCCATGGGATGTTTAGGCTGGATATTAGGAACATTTTCTTTCCCAAACAAAGGGAAAGAAAATTTTTTTCCCAAACTTGGGAAAGAACAATTTCTTTCCCAAAAAGTTTGTCAAGCCCTGGCCCAGGCTGCCCAGGGCAGTGGTGGAGTCCCCGTCCCTGGAGAGGTTTCCCAGACCTTGTGTCGAGGTGGTGCTGAGGGACAGGGGTTACTGGGGACCTGGCAGTGCTGGGGGAACAGTTGGACTCGATGATCTTAAAAGTCTTTTCCAACCTCAACAACTCTACAATTCTATGATTTTCTATCCACTGAGTCAATAAGAGTTCATGAAGAGAGCTTATACAGGGGGAAAGCAATCTTAAAGGCACCCAAGGTGGCATGAACTGATTTGTGATGGATTATTTCACATCAATATTGTGAAGCATATTTGAGAAAACGTACAGAGAAGAGGATACAAAGGATACATGATATTTGATGACATTTTTTATGAAGAAATCACTCTTTGGCTTGCTGAAAACACAACAAGTAAAGAGAAAAGTTAGATGTGTTGCTTTCTATGTCACTAACTTGTTTAATCCAGAAACTGGGTAATAAAAGGTCCAATATAGACATACTATTTTCCAGAAGAACAAAGGCTGCTACAGAGAGTCAGTGACACAGCTTAACAAGCAGTTTTTCTAAAATTTGGAGAGGAGGTAGGGCTGTTGTCTGCATTAAAGGTATAGAACTCCCCTGGGGCCCTCAGAAGAAAATGTGAAGGAAACAATGAATTAGAAAATGGGTAGTTGTAGCAAAAAAATAATTGCTAGGTAGGTAATTAAAGGTTATGGTGAAGACCTAAATGCTACCACCTTTAGCACTGGGCTGGGTGACCATAATTCGTGGTAAGAATTTCATCTGGCCAGGGAACATTGTGTAAAGCACTCTTAGATGGAGAAACATTACAGAAGTGTTTTCCTCTTCATTACACTGCATAATGACAAACTGACCTGAAGTAACTAAGGTGGCTGAGCTCTACCTGAGCCATGGAACTTCACATCTGAAGCAGTTAAGAGGCAACTATAAAAAGCTCCAGAACACCATGACATTATGAGTTTAACCTTAATTTTCAGAGACATTATGCATTTTTATTCCTTGTGAGTGGGATGCGCATTTCTCACCAGTACTCTCCAATAAGTGGATAGTGACACACTGCGGTATTGCTTTTTATTTTGTTTTTCCACAGCTTAAAACCCACTGAATAAATTTGCTGCTTGAGGAAATTTAAGTAAGTGAATATCATTACTGAAGATGACCATCAGGTTGCCAAGCTGAATTACTTGCAAAAGGAGCAAGTGGAAAGAATAAACTTAGTGAACTAAGAAAAGAAGTGTTTTCTTAAGCAGAAAAATATTTCTCAGTGAAGTCCATATTTCAGCTCACTACCTTTAATGATCAGTGAACATGTAATAGACTTCAGGAGCAGTGACGCTTCCGTTAGGGTACAGTTGATCAACTTTGGGTGAATTCCCACTTGTGGAAAACAACTACAGGAGCATAATTAAGAAGTAGGGAAAAATTTGTATGCCTTAGTAGGACTGGAAACATTTAGCACTTTCTTGGTGGAGAGGAGAGATACAGTTCAAATTCCCTCAGGCATAAGGGGAATTTCAAAGTCAATCTCCCATAACTTAAGAGAACATTAAACTCTGAATATTGTGTTACAATTTTGCAATTTTTGCTTCTTGATGAATTAAATTCAAATTTAATTATTTGCAGTGCATTTTGACTATATATATTGTTCATCACAAAACCCCTTTTTTGCTTGGAAGTTTGTGCTTTGATGAAGGGAAGGGGAGAAATATTGCAGTGAAAAGGAAAAAAATTTGAAAATACACAGTTTTCAGGATGAAAATAAAATAACATCATTCTGGAGCCATCTTGCAGTTTTAAAGGCTCTGGATTGAGTAATGCTTGGAATATCTGATGAAATGTTGATTTTTTTGTAATTACTAAAAAGAACCGATGATTTCTAGTTTGGTTTGTTCACAAGCCTCCCACCCCAACATTTTCTTTTCTCCTCTTAACAAATGCTCAATAGGCAAACGCTCCAGCTGCTTTACTTGAATACTCAGAGAGGAGATAAGTTACGTCATCTTGCTCCTCACAGGGCTGTAAGAGATATTTCTGATTTATTACAACGGAAATCTGTGGATGGAGTGGGAGGAAAAAAAAGTATGGAAACAAGTGAAGGCAAAAACAAAAGAAGAAGAAAAGAGATGATTATGCTTTCAGTTTTCACTGAAACAACTTGGGCTGTGAAATCACATATTGCAATGTGAATTTCAATCAAATTTCTTGAAAGAAGGTGCCTCCTTTAAAACACTGATAGGCTCAAGGAGTTTTTTTCAGACGCCAGTGACTGACCTTATTTACATTTTCAAAAGCGAGAGTTCCAATCGACTGAATTATTAAATTGAAACACCCAGAGCAAACTCTTCACTAAAGATGGATCTGTGTACTCTTTCTACTTCCAAGAACACAGGCTGTGCTTTTTAAACCAGACAGAAATGAAAATATTTGTTACCAGGGAAATTTCAGGAGTCAGGAGGGAGATTGAACCAGTGCGCTTGTATGTGTGTCAAAAACAAACATTAAAGCGAAAGTTACTCTCAGACTCTGAACCATCTCTGGAAGAAATCAGACAGAATCAGAGTCAAAGTGGGTTACCACCGATTTAATGGAATTGCAGATACTGTGGATTTGTTGTTAAAAGCCGAGGTAGATCAATGGTGCCGAAACATTTGTGGATGAAACAAGCTAGAGAAAGGTGCATCGTTTGCAACTTGGGGCTGTTAAATAAACATTCTCATGTACTTATCAGCAAACCCTGCTGCTCTCTCTCTTTGAGAAATCTCTGTGAATGGACCAGCACTTTCTCGAATTGGATAATGAATACTGAAAGGTGGCTGACGGCGGCAGAAATGCTCCCCAGCTTCTTTGACAGCTATTCTTTATCAGGTACTAAATATTCAAACTCCCCAGCTGTTTTAACAGAGCATTTAGGACAGGTGGTTCTCCTGATTAAGTGAGATAAATGGTGTCATTTAAACCAGCCTGGTGCTAGAGTGGGTGTACCTGGAATGCTATGTGGTTGAACACACCTGCGTGGAGAAAACCAGCACAAATCTTATGTGCTGTTTAAATTACAGTCTGGAAAGAAAAGCATGTAGGTGACCTCTAGGACTTAGACTGTCTCATCCAGGACTGACTCCCTTGAACCGTGGAAAGCTTTTTGCGGTTTGGTTAACGTTCATTGAATTGTGACTGGCTTTTTGTGCCTGTGTTTGGTATACTAATCCCTATAAGCAAAGAGATCACAAACAAATTCAAAATACATTCAAACAGTGCTCCCCATCTCAGCATTTCAGCTCAATTTTAACTGTGAACACTTGTACAGGTTTTGACTGGGACCAAGTTAATTTTCTTCATAGCTGGTACAGGGCTGTGGTTTGGATTTGTGCTGGAAACACTGTTGATAACACAGGGGTGTTTTCTTTATCACCGAGCAGTTATTGCTCACACACAGTCAAAGCCTTTCCTGCTCCTCACCCCACCCCACCAGCGAGAGGGCTGGGGGTGCACTAGAAGCTGGGAGGGGACACAGCCAGGACAGCTGACCCCAACTGACCAAAGGGACATCCCAGACCATATGATGTCATGGTCAGCATGTACAGCTGGGGGGTGTGTCAGCAGGAGGACTGCTTGGGGACTGGCTGGGCATCATCTGCATCACTTGTCTTTCTTGGTTTTATTTTTCTCTCTGTTATTTTTTTTCTTCTTTTCCTTACAATTTTAAAAAATTATTCCGATGATATCTTTTAATTGTGAAACTGTTTCTATCTCAACCCAGTAGTTTCTTTCTTACTTTTATCCTCCCTTCTGAATCTTCCTTCATCCCACCGTGGAGAGGGGAGACAGTGAGCAGCTGCATGGTGCTTCTTTGCCAGCCGGAGTTAAACCACGTACATGGCTCTGCAGAGCTCTGCTGTATGCCAAGTTAATTGTTACATCCTCAGCTGATGACCTATAACATAGTGGCAAAAGATTTCACTGCATCCGCTGTGTATTTCAGCGCATGTAATATGTCAGTGATCTTTGAGTCATCGCTGTGCCGAGGAGTCCCAGCTGTAGAAACAGTATAATAGTTGTTTAATTTTTATAATTTGGAGTCAAAGAATTAAATAGTCCTCAAGACTGCAAAATGAAATCCTAAATTATGATATCATAGTCCTAAATTATGATCACATTGTGATATGATAATATGATAATCATGATAATTTCTTTCTTCTGGAAAGAAATCATAACATTGCTGAGAAATTTATCTGAAGATACAAGGCTTGATAGTTTCTGGCTTGCCGACAGCATATGACGACACGTGAGCTGCAGTGCTTGTGAGGGTCAGGGGCACCCATGTTTTTCCCCAGTTCAGCTCTTTCATTGCCCTTCAACACTGTTCTTTAATCCCGTATTTCTATAATTTATTGTTCCTCATTATGACATGCTGACTACTTCCTCCCCCCCACTAGAGTTATGAAAAATTTAATTTGGGGCTAGAAATAAGTATCTTTAGCTACATTTCTTGACCTGGACAACCTCAGCATTAAGATCATATACCTTTCAAATTTTAGCATCTTGAAACCTCCAAGCAAGTATTCCACAGCTTTGATCTTATCATCAGGCTTCAGGCAGCACTCCAGGCACACCATGACTTGGCCTGACTACTAGTGACCACTCCAGTTTAATCATCACTGACACAGCTTTTCCAAAGTCTTTGTCTCCTTTAAAAATCCATCTCAGCTAGAGAAGGCTTTCTGAAATAAGTATGCCTCCTGCTGAGTTAAAAAAACTAGGTAAAAAAAGAAAAGAAAGGAAAAGAAAAAAGCACAGAGAACCAAAACACCATAAGGTTTGCCTGTAGATATCACAGTCTTGAAGTTATTTTAAATAATGAGGCCTTAAAACCCTAAAGATCCTCAAGTCTGGGCTTAAAAAAAAAAAAAGTATACATGTGTTTTCATTTGAACACAAGCTGCTGCTGCATCTTTGATTTATTTTTGAAACAGATGTGTTTTGAGCTGAAGTTAGACTTCAAAGGAGAAAGTAAATGTTCAATAGAAAATATTTTTCATATTCAGAGTAAGGACCGACAGTGTAAATTTTGCTCTGAAAAGATAAAATTTTATTCTAAATGTTCCGTTCAGAAGTTCAGAAACGGTTCCGAAATTTAACTCAGAAAAGTACAGAAAATTACAGTTGTGAAACCTCAGGCACATTTCTTCAACTAATCAAGTCCACCGTGTTAAGTAGGAACATAAACTATCTGGCTGTTGTGATAGTTACATATCTTACTGCTCGAAATGCTTGAACACCCTGTCTACAAAGTATTTCAACCAGTTTGACTTCATTTCCCTGTGCAGAACTCAGAAATAGTTTGATCTCCTCCTTTGTTCTTCAGCTCAGACACCTAACATCCAGGCTCAGCTCCCTGAAGGTTTTGTCTTTGTGTCTGGTCGCCTACCCAGACACATACCCAGATGTATGCATATGGATCTAGGTACTAGCTGAAACCTCCTCTCTTCTGTTTAAGCCCTGGACTGACTTCTTGTCCTGGTCTGAGCTAGAACAGAACCGGTTCTGTTCAGTGGTTTCACTGTCCAGCTCAGTCTCTGCTCAGGGACGGCACTTGCTGAAGTTAACGGCAGGTTTGTGCAGACAGCGGCTGCTCCTGGCAGTGACAGCGCTGGATGGTCACAGTCACTGCCAGGGACTGGGGTGCAGAAAGGCTCTGGCTGGTACCTGCTGCTGTGCAGACCAAGGTCACTGCTGAACCCTGTGTCCCACGGTGGGGTGTGGTGAGTGAGAGGCTGCACCTGCGGGGAGGAGCGGACAGGACAGGGGACCCTGCACTGACCAACCAGGGGTTCCATCCCATAGACATAATGTTCGGTGTAAAGATGAGCGGTCACAAGGGTCAAGTCAAGTTCTCTTCTTCCATGGCAGGTGTCTCAGGAGGACTCTGCCCATTCTGCCTTCGATCCCAATCTGTGCATTTCTGAATCCAGTTCCAGAATCCAGCTCCTGCATCCAGTTCCCGTCTGCAGCTGAGCCCAGTCTGGTCCTTCCCCAGTGCCTGCCCACAGCATCAGTGGTGACGGTGACGTGATTGCTATCAGGGGGGTTTATTTCAGTATTGGTTTTGTATATATCTGTATATATTTCGTTTTATTGTTATTTTCTGTAAAGCAGTTTTAGTTTTTCAGCCTATCAGTCTCTCTCCCTTATACACCTTCTGATCCTCTTTGGACAGGGAGAGGGCTTCATAGAGAGCATCTGTCATTCATCCAGCAGCTGGCCCAGCCCTAACCTGTGACACTCCTACAGAGTTTTCCTCTTGTCCTCCCCAGCAAGTTTGGGATGGTTCCTCTCGCCTTTCCGCTTTGCCCAACTGCTCCATGCCTGCAGCTTTGTTAGTGCTCCTTTCTCTTCCTTTCTCTGCTTGTGCTTTTTACAAGCCTCTCTTGATTTCCTTCCCTTTATACTTAGCTTCCCAGCCAGTTTCTTTTGTGCTCAGCCTGGCATAAGGGCCTCCTACTTTGCTCTGTTCTGTCAAACGACTTCCCAGTCTTTCACCCGGTGGAAGATGTACTTCACCCAGAAGCTGATTTTACCAATAATCCAGTTCATTATTTACAAAAAGGGAAATCTGCATTTCTCCTGAATTATGGTTTCCAGGCACACATCCTGTTTCCTATTAATCAGACCAATACCTTGTGTGAGCAGTGAGCAGGATCAGGGCTATGAATGACATTGCTCCTTTCTATTTTAACTCTCAAAGGCTGTTAGCTATAAATGTTATGATCCAGCTGTATGATCATACATCCTGATGGACACAGAGAACGCTGGAAATTTTTCTGCCTGTGAATAGTCAGCAAGAACAGATTTATAACCATTTCCTTAATAATATCATCCTCTTAATCCCTTTGGTGGATAGAGAAATATTATGTCTATGCAATATTTGGAGAGACCGATCTTGAGTTATTCAAGGTCAAGCTGGAGTATGTGTTAGTGAAGTGATTGTATGTCTTATCTTTAACTTCACATCTTATTTATAGTACATTTCCTCCTTTTGTATCTTCTCCGTGCAGACAAAAATGCCAGTGATAAAGAAGATAAAGGACTGGCAAGCATCTATGTTTAACCATTCTGTCACGCAGGGTGGCTCTCAAGGCCTGGGTATAAATGAGCTTTGAAGTGAGTTTGACCACCTTCCTCTTAGTATGTTTAAAAGAGTGGGTTGAACTAAAACACGAATGGCAATATTTTACCTTTAGCTATATGCATATAGCTATCTATTAAGACATAAAATTGTGGTCTGTATATATATATAATAAATATAAACCTAAACAAACTTGTATAAAACTATATACTGTTATTATTTATTGTATGTATAGCCTGTGCTATTCGTCTCTGCCATTTAAACACTTCAACGATTTCATAATATATCTATAAATACAGCAGTAAAATTAGAATGGTATTTTATATAAATCTCTCGCTTTTTGGCTTAAATATGAATAAACCAACCTGGAATAAAATAATTTTCTGAAAATAAATTATTTTATTGTAAACTTTATGTACCATTTGGGGCTACAACATTACAGCCTACCAGAGGATCATTGAATTCTTCTGCTGTCTCCCACATCTGCTGTGTGAACCCCCCGATTTTCTTGAGGAAAGAAGAAACAATAATAAAACAAAACAAAACAGAAATGCCAAAGAGCAATTTCCAGATGTCTCAAAACATTTTTTTGGTTGCCGATTTCACCATCCATCCTGTTCCTGCTTCCTGTGTTTGAATATCTCTTCGTTTCTGGGGTTACACGGAATAGGCTGAATCACACTTGCAGGATAAAGACATTCACAGAATTATTTTTTCTTGCTGTTTTAATAAGATTTCTGAACTTACTGGATCTTCATTCCTGCTTTCCATTACTGTCATGTGTGATGATCTTTGGAGCAAGAAAACAGTGCAATATTCCAAGGCGTCAAAGCATGTGTAGTTGTACCATAATTAGCGTAGAGCAATTGCAGTTGGCAGCAGCGCTGTGGCATAGCAGAAATTTGCTCCTGCCTCCCCTTCTTGCTTTGTTCCCGTCAGCATTAATGTCCAGACCCTGGTGTGCTGGTGGCAGGGAGGAGAAGCCTGCTCCTTAGCCCTCTCTGGGGAGACCTCACACCAGATTCAGCAGCGGTTTGTGTACGTGCTTATTCCACAGGACGGTCCTGTTTCGGGGGCTGATGAACTCAGTGCATGCCTTTAGAAAGATGCCAAGGAGTTTGGGCCTTGACCACTTGCTCTGCCTATGTAGTATGTATTGTTGGAGCTGGATTGTAGTGTCTGCTCCCACCTCATCGTGTCTACTTATGCAGTGAGAACCAACACCAAGCGACAGATCATGCAGTAGCAGTTTGTGTATGTGCTCGGGTCCTGTTTCCTACTCATTCCCAGGCTGAATTTGAAGCTCTGTCCTTGAAACTCCTAAGTTTCCGTGGGATAGAGGATCCCATAGCATCATTTTAGTGAGGTGCTTGTTCTGTGGACGAGGGGAGGGAGCAGCGAAGGAGTTATCCAGGCGGCAAGACACCTACACAGGGGCTGTGTATTTATTAGTGGGTATTGACTTCCTCCCATCATAGAGCTCACATGTGGTCAGAGCTGCATGAAAGACACTTGGAAAGGATTAAGTCTCCACACAGAAGAGTTTTTAGTCCAAACTAACAGAAGAAGATTAGACACAGAACTTCATTATGAGACCAGAAGCCAGATCTCACTTCAGGTGCCGTCTATTTTCTGCTTAAAGTTAAAACAGCTTTAAAAGCATGAATCAAAGGAGTGTTTCAATTTAAACTGTCTTGTGCTAGTGTCTCACTGACCTGAAAGATAAAGAAATGTAAATGGTATTCAAATCTCTTAATTGCTGCCAATAACAATTCTTCCGTCCCTCTGCAAGGGAAACAGCAGACACATAGATTCTGGAGAACAAAGCCCCAGGTAAAAAAGCAGTAAGTAGCTCATTAACAACACTGCCCTACAAGTGTGCCTGAGACCCCACAGACTTCAAGCCAAGTGTTAAAATAGGTTACTTTGAGTGGATGACTAAATTGTTCCAGTGACAGTCTCTCTGATGGAAGGTGCCTAGAGCTACCTGTTCTCTGGTTTGCCTGCCCTACCCATCTGTCTTTCACCATTCAATACACTTCTCTCTCAATTCACCGTCTTCAAGGTATGTGAAAGTTGGGAATTAGAGATTATAAAATAATAGCTCTTGCGGTAGCCACTCACAGTTAAAGCGATTGGGTGTTTATTTTAGCGAGCGTCACAGAGCACTAAAACAAATAAAAAACACATTAGTTGTGAGTTACTGAAGGAGATGTTTTGAACCACTGAAGCTGGGTGAATCAAGCCCAGGAAATTTAAAATATTCTTTGTGTGTTAGTAGATATATATATATATTACTTTTTAGATATACTCTAAGCCAGACTGCAGGCATTTCCCTTTCATCTTCTGTACACTTAATAACTTTGTGAAATGTGTTGAATGCTGTGATAGAGAGATGCCATAAAAGAAAAGTGCCTGGCCAATTCCTGCATGCTTTGCTCATGCGATTAAGTAGTGCCTGCATCAGTAAATCAAACACTGCTTTTTCCAGCACTAGATGAACTGATTTCTCAGTTGTCTTCAGCAACCAAATGAGAACACTTCAAGGTCTCTTCCCTCTCAAAAATGCTTCTTGCTGAAAGAAGGCGCTTTCTTTTCTAATAGATGCAGCAAGTGGGACAAACAGGTGGTAGAGGACAGAAAGGTAAGTTGCTAGTCCAGCACAGATTGCACTGAAACCAGGTAGATTCCCAGTTTGGACAGTGAGTTTCAGAATAGCTCAAAGCTCAAGTCTGAGTTTTGCCGATTTAAAAAAGTGCACAAAATTGATTCATAAATTTATATATTAAATAGATCATTAAGTAAAATCCAGTGCAACTAAGTAAAATTCAAGAGCTGGTTGAAAAATAAAAAAATCTACCGTTTCTCCCAACAGAAAGGAATGAAGAAAAAGTTCATGTTTGATTCTAGTCACATACTCTAGCATTCAGTTACTGGGATGAGGAATGTACCATAGAAATCTAATTAGAAGAAAGTTTATTTGTCTTGCTAATTCTTTGCTTTACTGCAGTTTTTCACGGGGAAGAACACTCACTGAAGTAATTCAGTGTAAAGTAAGTCCTATTCAAAGGAAAACACCTATTCAAAATGTGCATAAAGCTTCGTACAGGCCCATCAGCAGATGTGTAAAAAATTATTACTGTCCATTCTCGAAACATATGCTCCATGTGGTCTTTCTGGAAGGGCACTGCAAACTAAATATGTCATGGTCTACATCGACCCCAGTTCCCTCAGTGGAGCTGGGGAATGCTCCTGAGCCTATGCATTAAGTGACAACACAGTCCTGGCACCACCTACAGCTCAGGGCAACTATAATTGTCTCCTTGGCTCCCTTTTGGTGTTTGCACAGTCCAATGACCAAAAGAATAAAAGAATTTATGGACATGCATATGAGCTTTCCATACTTACTGGACTCACCTGCAGAGAGCAGCTCAGAGGACATTTTTGGTGCTGGTGTAGATCTAGCCCATGGGATACCGCGACACATGGTGAATGCTGCCTTCTCGCATGGACCCAGGGCGGGTTTGCCCAAGGGAAGCAATGCTTCTGGCTCATCCAGAGCAAAAGTTTTGGGAGTGTGTTTGCTACAGGTGCAGAGCACTCCAGTTAAAGAAGATAAACTTTCAAGGTGTGGTCCTTGGTTCCTAAACCAAGATCTCTTCTAAGATTTGCATTCCCTTGGCCACATTCCTCCTGGGCTGTTGGCTTGTCCTGTTGCTACAGCAGCAGCTTAACTGCACTTGGCATTCAGGTGACATCAACCAGGGAAACTAACTGAGACAGTGGTGTGAGAAATATTCCCTCACTAGTGTTCCTCATTCTTGTTGTCTTCTTACTGGCCTGCTCACCCAGGGCACCACAGCTTACTGGCTGGCTGGGTGCTAGCGTGCTCTCGAGTCACTTGCCACGTGTCTGTGTTTATTAGTAGAGATTCTGGGAGCAGGGAGGACCTTCGTGTTCTCCTATGACTAGCATGGATTTAAGTACTACTCGGTCCTACTGCAGCCTGTCCTGCAGCATGCAGAGAAACCCTTTAGCAATAAATCTCCTCCCACAGACACACCGTATTTTAACAAGTGACGTAGATTCAATGTCTGGTGCCTGCATGAAGCACATGGTACCAGAATGTCAGTGGGCATTTTGAAATTAAATGATGGGCAGCGTGGTTTAAGCTGCTGCCAACGTAAGAACCGCGCCAAGAAATGCACAACTTTAAAAGTTACTGAAAGCACCTGGAATACATCAGGCTTTTAGGCTGTGTTTTCGCTCAGACATGTGATAACCATTATAAATCACTGAAGTGGCCTCTAATCACTATATGCTCGATGCATTTCTCTAAATATGGGCCATCTAAAAACTTTCAAAGAAATGTGTTGATAACAGCACAAGGTGGTTGAAAAGCCAAAAAAGAGCATTGAAGAAGCTCACGATTTCGTATTATCTGTTTGGTAATGCCTTGTTGGAGACAGACCTTTGGGACAATCTTGTTCAAGTTCAGCAGAGAACAAGGATTTCAGTCATCTGGAAAAACTTTGTGTGATTAACTGATGAAAAATGGATAAAAAACAAACAGTATTTAATTAACTTGGTTGTAATCATAATATAAATATTTTTTCATCTTACTGCTTTATCTGAACTGTTTTCTATTATTCCCTTTTCCGCATTGTAAGCATTTGTTGAAAGTTTCCAAGCTCTGTCAGTATTTTTGGTTATAATCGACTAGATGATGCCAGTCAGCACATAAACCAAGTAGTTTACGCATGGAAAAATAAGTAGATGACTTACGCAAAATAATTAATGAGTGATCAATAAATATTTTCTCACTACGAAATCAAATAATTTCTTCTTTATCATCACACAAGCACGGCATTTTTAACAGGCGTATCAGAGTCAGAATCTTAGCTGTGCAAAAATACTCTCTGGTTCTGAGACCATTTTAAAACAAAACAGACTCATGAATTACACATGACCTGAAATTAGATCTTTAAAATGTGAATTTCTGTGCATCTTTACTTGGTATAATATGACTAGATGATACTTAATATGATGTCATTTGTATGCATACAGCTTTTTAAATTTCATATTGGCAACTTATCTGTTCAGTGCCTGGCCAAGAAGTATAATAACTGGTAAATAGATGTTTACAATTTTTTTTATCCCATGCATGGTAAATTGGTCCTAATTAAGCAGGATTAGAGTGGTATTGATGCTTCCATGTGAAATAAAAACCCCTTTACACCAAGGACCAATTTACATTCTTATTATTCACCACATGTGAAAATAAAATAGCTTTGGCATGATAAATGGAGAGCCTTTGTCAGGTGCCCAGTGTCTACAATACGTTTGGAACTGGTTTCTCAAATCGATAACAAATATCTGATCTGAAGAAAACGCTCTCTTTTAGTTTTTCGACACGCTGTGCTAGTTCACACTGAATTATGCTGCATTAGATCATGAGCCAAGCAGTGGGGGAAGCGGGAAGGAGGAGGGGGAGGCTGAGGAGGAGAATGAATGTCTGACATAATATGAAGAGTGCTTTAAAATTGTTGGAAGTACAGAGGAAGCAGCAGTATATCAGAAGCCCCTGGTAAGTGCTGTTACTTGGGTTCAAAAGGGCGTAGGTCCTGACCTTTGCCTTTTTCATCACTTATTTATAGCTTTCAGAAACACATTATTATGTAGGGAGGCTGTGGCATGCTGCAGATGCAAGCGCAGCAGCTGCATGGCTGGCAGACCCTAAAATCTCAGCCACAGAGAAGTTCTTAGTACATGAAGCACCATTGTAAAACAAAGAACAAAACTCAAAATCCCTGACAGCCCCCACCTCCCAGCAACATGCCTGAGACTAGACAGTTATTACTTAATAAAGAATGATAAAAAAATACTACCCGGCACTTAATAATTTACCAGTGGTTTATTCTGCTGTTGCATGCTATGACAATTCTGTAATTTATTTTTGTTTAAAGTCATGTAATGAATTGTAAATCTGAGCTGTTTTCTACCTGCAGAACAGAAGGAAAAAAATGGTGTGCTAAAAGAGTCTAAATAGATGTTTAATGCACATAGCAAAAAGGAAGAGTAATAGAAACAGTTGTGGAAACTGGTCTAATACCTGTCTACTTCCACAAATCTCAATGTCCTTATATTCTAATTCTTACACTCTAAAATTCTTTCAAATGCTGGTCCAGGTGCCTATTACAGATTCAGAGTGTGGTAGCCAGCAATAAGAGTGCAGGGCATAATGGGCACATCCACTGGGAGGGCCTGATGAGGTTGTAACTGTCTCCCTTTGTCTAGACTCTTCTGATTACGTCCCATTTGCTTTCCCCTTTTTACTGGCAAACTTGACTTCCAAATTATGGTAATGTCATCATGCTCTTTCTCTAACTGGTTGTATTTACATTTCCTTGTCTCAGGATGTGTTAAGAGAATTTCAACTGGAAACAAGATTTCCTTGTGAAGTTTTTCATCACCCAATTTCTGAGACAGTCAATTGTTGGCCACTTGTTAGTCATAAGCCCTTATTTGCATCCAGACTTCTTTCCAATGGTGTTTAAGAAAAAGTTAGATAGAAGTTTAAAACAGACCTTAAACGCTATTGTAAGTGAGGCAAAAGAGGAAGAGGTTCAAAGCTGAAGACCCACAGCTCAATTTAAACTAGTTTTGTGCAATTTAAATTGGTTTTGTGCATTTCATCTATTGGAGGTGTGAGATGGGTTGTTTAAAACTGAGAAGTGCTATGCACCTGGTCCAGAGCGTTTAATGAGGAACAACAAAACCAGAGGTTATCCTTGGACCCAAATCTGATTTTCTGCCTCTGTAGCTTAAAGCTCAGGTTTCTGAATGCTCTAAAAATTGAACATTTCTGTACACCTTGAAAAAACACTTGACCTACTGTAATATCTTTCTGCAACATGAAAAAACCCTCCCTCCTCCTGCACTGCAGAGTGCTTAAAAGACAAAAGCCGTTTCGCTACCTGCACAAAAGGCTGCTCTTGGTCCAAATCCTGGTGAAGTTCTGTGAGACAAAGTTCACCTCAAAGAAATAGCTCTGCTGGTTTTGTTAGGACAGAACATCAAGGTCTTCTCTGTGGAAAGGAAGCTTACTACAGAGTGTAAATTTGGTTAAGAAATATTTTCAAGTTGGCTTAAGTGACTGGGGGCCCTCAGTCCTACTTTTTGAAACAATTCTCGAATTCATGTTCCTTGAGTACAGACGTTTGAAGACAGAGGGACGCTTTCCCTTTCAAAATGCGAAAGCTAAATCAAAGGCCCTGGAGAAGCAAATGACAGAAACCTGAGCTGCGGGGCAATGAGAAAACCAGTCAACAAAGCTGGACTTAACCAACAGGGAGACAGGGCGGAGGAGAATTTTCTTCAAGCTAACATACATTTTAAGCTGTGGCAGCAGCATACCTCCAACATCCATCTTATTCAGGCCCCAAAAAGAAAAAAATGCTGAGGAGAGGGTAAAAAAAAAAATTATAATATGGGAACTTCTATTTTTCATTTTGATTTGGAAAATCCAACCTTTTTCTATTTTGATGCTGACATTCTTCACAGCACGAAAATTCTGCCTTTCAGTCAGCTATGTCAATCCTTTAGGAGTCTTTCCAGAACACCCTCAAAATGCAAATGATGTCATAAAACCCATTTTGCTTGTGTATGCAAATCTGACATGCATCAAATAATCATAAGACCAATATATATTTTCACTGAAATGAGAAAAATCTGTCAGCAAAGTAAGCAAAGCAAAAACCTGCTTCAGGTCTCGTTGCCTCTAACTGTGCTTGACCAAGCTCTACCCTGGGCTGGATTCCTTTGGACTCCCGGTTTTTCCTCAGATGCTATTTACTTGCTCTGTCTAATGTTATGCTTTTATTGTCTTGTCCTTCTGCTGTCTCTGGCTTCCTCTTTCGTTGAGGATCGCATCAGACATTTTTGCCACAGTGCTCTTACTTCATTAAATCTTTCTGAAACTCCTCCATCTTCTTAACTCCCCGTTAATTTTAGCATTGATGGCCTGATTTTTGCTTTCTTCCCCCTCTATCCTGTCAATTAATACTATTGCTGCTATTTCTTCTGAAAAGAGGTAATATGCAACACTGCAACAATGGACATCTTGTACTGAAGTGAAACGCAGCCTGAGAAGCCTGTGCTTTTGCATACAACACGAATGCATCTAGAAAACAACATCTGGAGGTTGGTATCTCTATATTATTGTTAATTAGTGTGAATGTTATTATCTCATTGTCTCCTTGAGCTTTCTCATCTGGCATTGTCTACTTTGTGTCTTATACCCATCTCAAGAATAGCCACAGTCTTTGTTCCTAGGGTCCATTTTTACCACCAGTTTGCTATTTAAGGCCCAAACTAATGCACAGTCAGCTGTTACTTCTCCAAGATAAAAGAGACATAAAAGTCTTTAAATTACAAACCATTTTGATTTGAGACCACTTTTTATTCTGCTTCTATGCAGCACTGAACTCAGTAGCAGGGTTCTTAGGCATATGACATAGAGAATGGTAAATGAAGGAATAGCAAATGTGTCTATAATCTAGGGTTTGTGGTTTGAAATTGCGGTATAAGAAGTTCTCGATCATCATCTTTTGGTGAGCAGAGAGATCTATGACTATATAAAGGGTTTGTATGATCAAACTTCATATCAGAAAAACTCAGTACAGAGTTTTCTAAAGTTGCTGGATCTACTCAGAGACAGATTCCAGTTTGGTGAGAGTGAAAGAAGGGAGAAGACCTACTGTCGTGCCTCCCTGGACATGAGAGGTAGTCCCACTGTCTCAAGTCCCATAGTCCACTGATCTTTCCCAGTGGACTGTGGAATGAGTGAATTGATGCAGAAGTGAGGGATACCGAAGGGCTGCCAAGGTGGACGCAGCTCTGTGGTTAGAGAGGATGCCTAGATGACACCTGAAGGCAAAGGGCTGGGAGCAGAGCTGAGTGAGCCCCAGGACAGATGAGCTCAGGGCTGGAGGGGTGAGAAAGCATTTTCGGAGGGCTGGGGAGAGTCCTGCTGAGGCCATCCTGAGCTGGGGGATGCCTCCACTGCTGGCATCAAACTCTGACAGGAGCTTCATGAAGGGTTTGGGGGCTGGGTATAGACAATAACCCAAACACTGTGACCAAGCGGAAACTTTGCGAAGTCTCAAAAAAAAGTTGTTTCTCAGGGGTTAAACATCGCCATGGTTCAGTCATAGTGTCCAGCTTATGGCGATGAGACAGAGGCAGGAAGAGGGAAGCCTGTATTGTGAATAACAGATTACAGTCAGATTTCAGTACGATTTACCACAGCCTTTGTATTTCCATTTACTGTTATATACATCTTTCTGCGTGTTAGTCTGAAAAGGAATTAACAGCATTTCTGTTCATTGTGTCTGCTGCCTTTCCCTATCACCACAGTTCCCTGTGAATAATTCATACTGTCTAATGTACTTCCTTTTAATTGCGTAACACCAGGACATTTAATTTACGTATAAAACAAGAAAGGAGATTCTTTTTATTAGATCATGAATTAGCCCTGAATGCAAAATCATCTTACTGCTTGGTGGATTCTCACTGCCACTGCCCCCTTATGATGAAATAACATAAGGCTTTTTGTGGTTGATGTTGGAGATTTTAGGGTTTGGGGAACTTTTTTTCTTAATTATTTTTTCATCTGGGCTACTCTGTAATAATTTCTAATGAATAATTCAGATGTCATGGGAAACCAAAGCTGCTAGAAACTCACTTTCCCATTATTAATTGTAGATTTGCTCTTCTATTAGTAATACTGCACTGAACGTTTGCACTGAAGAAATCCAATAAGTGTGACTTAGAGCATTTTTAATTCTTCATCCTCCACCAAAGGTGCAATGAAATTGCCTTGGGTTATGTGCACAGACTTTCCCATGAGACACAAAATTAAGAAGATTTCTTCTGTTTCTCAGGAAGATTATATTTTATTTCAGACATGAATAACAACACCAGGGGTTTTCATTCTTCCTCTGTAAAAACTAACTTAACTTTCTTCATATGCTTGCATGATGATTAACTTCAGCAATACAGGAGCATTAATCCCAGAACATGAATAGAACACTTTGATGTTGCTCATGGCCAAAAGGCACCGCCCATTCATTTAAATACCACTGAAAAAGCATCTACTTTGGGGAACATTTGAAATTTTTTTTTCTCTGAGTTATTATAACAGGTACGATAAGACTTTAATGAGCTTTAAATGTAATTTAATGTATTTTACTTTATGGAAATAACTCCAAGCCTTTTGTTTTGGAAGATCAAAGTTACTTGCATACCCTCATCTTCTCATAATCTCACAAATATTTTCATGGGAATGCTTTTTTTGTTTGTTTGGGGGTATTTTTGTTTTATTTTGTTGGGTTTTTTTTAATCCCAGAGAAGTATTTATATCTGTGAGAAATTCCAGAAAAGGATGCCCAGCCTTCACACATACGAGAGGGATCAGATCCTCACCATCTATAAATTGCCATAATTTACTGCAATTTTGCACCAGCTGTGGACTGGGTATAAAATAAATCTGTGTTTATCTGATAGCTTGAACTCAGCTTTTCCACTAGCAAAAAGGGAATGACTAAAATTCTAATAATGATGTTACAACTATAGTGAAATACCTGAAGGAATATAAGAATGAGGTTAGATGAAAGCCCACTCTTCTCTCTGTATTTGAGTGACAACGGCATAAAAATGGTGGCCATGCTCATCATTGTTAGGTCCCTGTCAGACCCCTTAGGGTTTGGTGGTTGAGGCACTGGCTGAATCTTTGTTCGTGCAGCAGTGACCTACAAATTTAGGCCCAAAGATTTCAAGTTTGCAGTTGATGGCTCATCCTGGAACATATTATTTTAAGAAGTAAATGGGTGCAGCGAAATCTCGATGCACAAGTTAGCTTAGAGAGTAGAATGGAGATAAGGTGTTACTAAATAAGGCTACACAAAGTTCCGAATGCCCCACAGCAGGGAGCTGCAGCCATACTCCAGTGTCAACTATTGTGAGAACAATCAGGCCAGGATGGGAGATATTATTGAATTTAGGCCATAACTAAAGTTGTACCAAAACAAGCCTTCTCTGCCTGTTGTGAACTCTATAAATCATCTTTTACACTAAGCATGGTATACAAATGTAAAGTCTTCAAAACTGCTCATATCAGCTTTAGAAGCAGTTCTTAGCACTGTACACCACAATAATTTGAATGAAAAGTTCTAATATTATGAATTGTTTTTTAAGATCCCTAACTAAGCACAAACTTGCTGGCATTTTGAAGTGTATATATATATATATATATATATATATAAATATAAAAAATACATATAGAAGATTCTATTACTGCATTATTGGTATCAGATGAAGGCAACCGAAGTTAAACAGTTCGTAAATGGTAAAACCAGGGTCAAGAATCCTGCCTCCAGATCTGCTGCTCTAATGGATGTGTGAGAGTGTATTATAACTGATTAATCTACAAAAAGAGGCATCAGGCTCAACTGATTTTCACTGTGTACTGTCATTACGTGTGCCAGGAAATTACAGCTTACGTGAACTAGAAATATTGCCGGTATTAGTCATGAAGGGAGGGATGTGGGAGAAGGATTGTTTAGGAAAGCTGTAAGATGTCGTGACTACAGTTTGCTGAAACAAACACTGTTAAACATCTATTTGTTTTAGACACTAATTAGATATTTTGAAAATTTCAGAAACTATTGTTACTAGGACAATTCCAACTTCTACGCATTATCTTCTAGTCAGAATTTTTGCAATAAGCTCACAGGGAGGTGAATCCCTACTCTGCCACAGGGTATTGTGCAAGTTATCAATTTAAAAGGCTGGAGCTAAGAATCTGATTCATCTTCTAATTCACTGTCCCCAGATACAGTGAATTTTATGGGCTTCTGAGGGTACTCTGAAGTTTACCTGCTGCTATTACGGATACTCACATCCTCTGCAGCCACCTGCTAGGACGCTCAAAGGCATCCACAATCTTTCGTATGAATGTGTCCTACGCGGTGATTTCTGCCTATTAGAGGTTTAATGTGACATGACAGGATGTTACACTCTCAAGGTCAACTGCTTTGCATTTACAGCCAGGTTTTCCAAAGCAGATATAGACACCTTGAAACTCAAGTCCAGTTTATGAGTTTAGCTGCAAAATCTCACCTAGATGTGCATAATAAGGTGGGTTTAATAGAATGTTCTGGATAGCAAAATAGATCATGGAGAAAGGTATTTTAATAGGCCACCCTCCGTCTATCCCAATCTCTGTTTAGAAAATAAAACAATACTCTTGGAGTCAGGACAGCAAACCAGAAGGAGTCTATTTGTGTTGTAACCCACGTCTGGTGGATTTAGCTGTGAAGCGCTGGATGCCAGCACATATGAAATTCATACAATCAGATGAAACCAGAAAAACTTTTAGGAAAAGGAACTTCAAGTCTTTTATTGTGATTCTCATAAGCCCTCTATTTGATCTGAGCCTTAAGTAATGTTTAATATTTTAAGAAACATTTTGACAAAATGTATTAGAGCTCGGTAGTGTTAGCACTGCTAACATCAGCTGACACTAGAAAGTAATTTGATCTCAAGCAGCATTTGTGGAAGACTTCTGAAATGTTCTAAGGTGTATTGAAGACCACTTGGTGCATTCACAATGCGCTATGAAAGTGCTTATTAAAAGGTTAGATATGTCTAGAAAAATAAAGATTCAGCATTGTCAAAATATCTGGGGCTGGCATCACAGCCACGTAAGGTCATTCCTACTCCAGGTCCAGATGACAACACAGAGGCAAGCAGAAGCATCAGTGATCCAGTTCTTTGTATGGATAATCAGGAGGTGTATGAAGACTCTCAAGGGATTCAGTCAACCTTCAGATGACTGCAGGCAATTGACTGTTCCATTTTCAAAGGTTCAAACCAGGATTCACTTTGAAAGTCCTTGGGCAAGAATCTCTCTACACTAGACCTTAGAAAAGCTGCTTTTCCTTTGGTGTATGCAGAATGTAAAATCTTACAATAAATCCCTAGACATGTTAAGTAATGAGCAGGAGTCTCCCAAGCCAACCTGCAAAGGCTTGTGGGTAGGTAAAATTCTTGCTCTGCTCTAAGGAAAGCTATGAGTACTATGTTAATGTTCTTCCTACTGCTACTGCGCTATGCTGGTGATACACCTACCATCAAATACAGAAATAAAAACTGTCTCCTGTTTCCCAATGAACCAGTTCCAAGATTTCAAAACATCAATATTTCCAAAGGAAGAGTATCTCCCTCAGATCCAAGAGGAGTTAGGAAGAAGGCACAGGTATCACAGGGAGCTCGCAACGATCTGCCTGTGCTTTGCTGCATGCTCTTCTGTTAAACTCCCCTGTTAGTGGGCACTGCTCTACGGGGCAGGTTGACAGGTTTTTGTCATCTTGTTACACAGCTGAGATGCTGTGCGAAAAAAGCATTTGGTGTTCAGGTACAACACTTAAATGTTCTGACAAGTTACGGTGTTTCATGTTGTGTTGGAAGAAAAGAAGCAGAATTATACAGAATTTAAGAGATCCACCATTTCATCTTCCTGTGTATTCATACACTGATCATAAACCAGCTTTATTTACACCTGTTCTGTAGTGGTTTAACACCTCAGTATAAATCCATCTCAAAGAATTAGGGAATTCTCATAGCCGTGATGTTCAGATATACTTTTGAAAAACGACAATGCAGTAGCCATTTAAGCTCATTTGTGTAAAATGTTGCGCTGCTGAAACCATCTGCTTAGAGGTAGATCAGAAGGGAAATATATCTGCGTGACTTTAAATCTACCGAATGGGCCTTCAAAAATTCAGGAGCTGTCAATCAGTATCTTGCATTGCTACCTAAAGTGTCTTTAACGTACAAAGACTTCTTGGATAATTTTTTTGGCACTAAGCCTGTCTTCAACACAACACATCGTCTGTAAACATGCAAATTACTTGGCTTCCAATGAGTCTCCTATAGAAGGTGCATTCTAATTAAATTTAAGAGCAGAATGGGTTTTTTAATTAGGATGAATTATAAAAATTTTACTGTTTATGGCAATGTTCTTTATGCTTTACAGTGTAGAACTGCATTGTAATTTCTAAAATTACTTCACACACTGGTAGCACATTGTATTTATGCCTCTGCACTGCATTAAAACCATAAATGGTTGGTACTGTCACCAGAATGAGATAGCTATAAACATTAGTTAAATTAGAAAATAGTATAGTATAAGAATGTGTGTGTGTGTGCATGTGTGTGTGCATGTGACAGAGAGATCAGGCAGAAGATAGTAGCTGTATGTTAAAATTATTTTCTTACATAAATAGGCTATGCCATATTACATTTATTAAAATATATTTATGGAACATTAACCACAAGACTTATTTCTGATAATTAAAATAAATGAAAGAAATGACTCAGACTACCAATCATGAACAATTCTTTTGCCTATGGGCTGTGGAGTAAATTCTAATCCCTGTTATACTGGTCAAGTTCTACCAAAACCAGTGAGTCGTTTGGTATTTGAACCTGGGTAACGAAAGGCAAATGTTTCACAGGGCCGTGTAACACTTTCTATTGGTTTGTGTAAACCTAACCATCAAAGCTCAGTGTTCCTCCCTCTTTCTGTTATTTTGAACTGCACACAATCACACCCATCTCAAGGTATTAAACAACACCTGGTATAGTCAAAGCAGATTATCTAGTAATGACATTCCAGCAGGGAGCAAAGGAGAAAAAAGGGAAAGGGAGTGGACTCTGTGGAAAACAGACCAAAGCAGACCAGAACAAGCACTCTTCCTCATATTTTGGCAGAATCCATTGATGGGAAGGCCTGTCAGGGTCTTCCATGCCACTTAGGCTCTATAACAGAGCTGGACGGAGACTGCTTCTTATAGCCATCGTCTTCCTTGTTGAGGGAAATAGCGTGAATTGCTGGTGAGAAGCCACAGCATTGCTGGTCAGTTAGCTGCAACGCCTGTAACACATTCCTGCAGAGGGGTGCGGTAGTTTTATCATGAAAACTGCAGAGGAACTATTGCATAGTCTGATCCTGTGAAAAAGGTCCAACCTAGTTACTGTTTAGCTACAAGTAAGTGGGTTTTAAGCTTAACTAACTGCCTTATATATTTGGGGTATGAGATCATGATGTGCTGTATTACTTTTCCATTCTGCCATATATATCCTGCCTCTTTTGTTCTCACCTGTTACACAGTCTTAGACACACTGCAAACTCACCACTGAACTATACTGTACATTTCTCCAATAATAACTTTTCCTGTAGCTTTTCCATTTTCTCTTTCTTATTTGAGTCCTTTGATTCTTGCTGTATTTTCATCATTTCTTCCATAGGACTCTGAAACAAATTCGGATTCCTAATCCTCATCTTCAAGTTTTTTCCTGGGCTGTTCCACATGTCATCCCTAAAGCTCTTTGACAGAAATAATGACCAACAGCTTCTCTTTCCTGATGCAGCAGACCTCTACCCTCCAATGGGAGTTTGTGGCAGAGCTCAATCTTCTCAGCTCAGTCCCAAACATGGAGATAATTCTTCCAGAAAGTGCTCTCATATACCTCACTGTTTTCTGGGCCCCTGCAAAACATTTTTCTCTCTGATCTTACCCTATGTCAAATAGCAATTTATGTATTCCCAAGTAAACCCCCAGAAAAAGTGCTGCAGCATGACACACGATGGTATGCTGGCATGCAATTCTCCCCTGGGGCTGGAGATAAGAGAGGAACCAACATATGACAGATGTGGAAGAGTCTTAGACAGAGCAGTGATGAACACTGTCTAAATCTGTATAGAAGTGAGGGAGTAATCCTGATCTTTAACTAATCTCCTTTTTCATCTTCTCACTAATTACTCTGCACAAACTTTAACTTATTATTTAAAACCATAATATTTAAACCCAAGCTGAACATCTGAAGAAAAAGTACAAGGATTAAGAGCTGCTTTTGTTCTCAGTGAACTTTCACCCTCTGCTAGGCTAGTCTCTCTTTGTGATTATTACATTTAGTGTGTAACAACAAATGATTAAAAAAATGTTTTGAAAAAATCCAATAGGTCAGTAAACCGGAAGAGATTACTCAAAGGTGTGAATGAAATGGATGGAGGAGTGAAGAGACTATGAAATATCATGGTCATACTACCAGGTTCTCGATTCCCAGGGCATGTTCTTATTATCCGACTTCAGTTACTAGAGTCTTCCTTCTTACCCATGGAAACAAGAAATTCCTACCCTTCAATGGCTTTTATTATGATAATTCTACTCCATTCAAAGAAACTAACATCAAATCATTGATGTTAGAGCCTAAAAAAACTCCAGAATGTAGGGCACCACAGGAGCGCAAAGGTGGGCAGAGAGACTGAAAGTTTCCTGAAACCTCAAAGACAGAGACCAGGAAGGGACACAGGAGTGCAGATGAAATCACCAAAGTGCCAAATAAGAGAGGATGAAAGCGTTTTTATATTTGTGTTGTTGATTATGGTCCAGTCACAAAGGCGTGGATGTTGGGACACGAGCAGGGCATCAGCCAGGCGCTCCTGCGATGTTGTTGGCTTGACCTCACTCAAAGGAGCCCGGATGTGCTGGGGTGCCACCAGGTCATTCCTATAGGTGGACCCACTGCCATTAATGAGTCTTCTCAAAGTGGATCCACCTCCACGGGCTCCATGCTATTGTCTGGTAGACTGACAGCCATTGGCCCCACACCATGCTTTGGTGGATCAACATCCATGGTCTCCATGTTGTCCTTCAGTGGGCTGGCATGCCTGGGTCTTACACCATGCCTCAGCCCTTTGTGGGCCCCATGCTGTTGCTCTGCCTGCCCACAGTTGTTTGCTGCACGCCATCGGTTGCATGAATGTGGGCGATTGGTTTCATGGCAAGAGGAGTGATGCTTCAGGGACCCCTGCTTTTATAGGTCCTGAGCAAAAAGCAGTGAGGTGGCTGGTGACACCGCTGTTATGGAGATTGTGACAGTGGCCGATGTGTGTGGCCAAATATGGTGAGTTTGGGCATAGAACATGACACAGAGTTCATGACACAGTGTTAACAAGCTGACTGCACAACCCTGCCAGAAGTCCCTGATTACCAAGTTAACCTCTGTTAACTGTTGTGTTTGCACATGGTCACTAACAGTCAGGTTCATACTGTCTTGCACTAAATGATCTGGATTTAGAAGACTAAATCTCCCATAACTCTATGAATATTTCCGTCTTTTCTTCTGTTTGCTGTTTGACACCGGTATTAGGCACCACTGACTTTTCATTCAAGTCTTCTTAAAGGTCATACCCTTTACTTGCAGTAATTTATTTTTGTTGATGCATCTTCTCAGAACCTCAAAAATTCTTCTGCTATAATATCATCACCAGTTGACCTGAGTCATCATAGGCTGCTCGAAGTCCAGGACCTATTATAATGGAGAGGCTTGTCAGAATAGAGCAAACTAACTCTGCCTTGTCTCACATTCCTTTTGCTTTTGTGCCTGGGAAACTCATCTGAGCAGCTTTAAGGTCACCTCTATTCCCCATTCCTTGTGACTCATCTTTGTCACATCTCTCTATTGCACAGAAATATTAAAATTTTATTATCTATGACACTTTGCATGTGAGTGGATGCTTCGCAATGGCTGCCAGGTGGACACTTATTGTTAATGACAGTCTCTCTTTTGAAATGTTTGTGACCAGTAACACAAAATATTTAGGTTCCATACAAAAGTAAATTAATTGAAAGGCAAAAGTAAACACTGTCTTCCTACATGCTTTAAAGCACTGGCTGAATCTTTATTTTGGTAAACGTAGTATCTGGATGTATTGGTTAAACTAAAGCTAATATAAGAAACCTAAGGAAAGGATATTCAGAGATGATTCTATTACCAGCAAAAGAATGAATAAATGCATCTTTGAAAATCCGGCCTATAATCATTTATGTCCTTCAGCTTTTCAGTAAAAGCCACAAAGTCTTATTTCAGAATTTTTCCCCATTTTGCATACGATTGTTTTTCTTTCTTAACTTTCCCCAAGTTCTAAAAATCTTTTGCTGTCTAGAAGGAAAATAAAACTTTCTTTCGTCAGTCTACACAACCTGACATATTACTTTTTGAAATGCCAAGTTAAAATAATGTTCACTGTGGACAAACCCCCATTCATTAGGAAGCATAAAAGGATTTTGCTGGAGTGCGATCTTCCATCATTCTGTCACTTTGAAATTGTTGCAGGTTCAGAGCTGGACTACAGCAGCCCAAAGTGCATTGCTAAGTGAAGGGATAAGGTTGGTGACAATTATATGAAAACGAACTACAAGTAATTTTGTTAGAAGAAAACTGCCAACTATAAAGTAGCATTCACATTAAAAAAGGAAAAAAAAAAGAAAAAGAAAAAGAAAAAGAAAAAGAAAAAGAAAAAGAAAAAGAAAAAAAAAAACAAAACCAAAAACAAAAACAAAAACAAAAACAAAAACAAAAAAAAAAAAAACAAAAACAAAAAAAAAAAAAAGAAAAAGAAAAAGAAAAAAAAAATTAAGGCAGGAA
Source organism: Bucorvus abyssinicus (assembly GCA_009769605.1). Classification (NCBI taxonomy): domain Eukaryota; kingdom Metazoa; phylum Chordata; class Aves; order Bucerotiformes; family Bucorvidae; genus Bucorvus; species Bucorvus abyssinicus. The sequence goes on along the minus strand of CM020027.1, from coordinate 41,703,475 downwards.
CTCTCCCCTCCTTGAACATTCTTTAACTCTTTGCTAAGAAAGTATCTCCTAGTATTGTACAAAACAAAACTTATTGTTAGATCAAACAAACAATACAAACAAAAAAACCTCACCCTAAGGAAGTTGGAATGGTGATTATGGAAGGATTGCCTTGAGTTACACGTTTTACTGAGGCTGGACTGTCTATGTAAATACTTGACAAGTCAGCAGAAGTAATGCCAGCCTGCACGGCTGGTGCTTTAAAGCCTGCATTCAATAAATACGTCGTACAACATAGTCAGAAATTTCGTATTAATTGAGATTGGTTAATTAGACACACTCAATAATTTATAACCCCCACTACTACCAGCAAAGAGGCATCTTATCTTAATTATCTTTCCAGTTGTTAACAGGATTATTGAGGTTGGTTGAGGCAATATCCATTTTAAATATTAATAGTAGGATTTTTTCAGACTTTGTTTCTATGTAACATCTACAAGTTATATTTTGTCTGTGTGACCAGGATATTTATCTGAAATATATGGTATGTTAATATTCCATTAATTTTTGTTCCTATGCCATCTGCTCTCTGTGTGCTTTCAGAGCTGAAACAAATAATTTTCTTGTAGATATTATGCTGTATTATTGCTGCGGACTTCAGCATTAATCCGAGGGAGTTACATAACCTTCTAGATGATGCAATGGTAATGAACAACTGTTTCGTGTCCTAACATAATCCTTATTTTATGGGTCTTTTTAGGATCAGAAGGTGTAGCTAACAGGAATAAATTTAATCCTTCATTTTTCCTTGTAAATAAAGGAAACAAGTATACACAATTTATTTATTAAAGTATCTACAAAAGAAAAGGCTGATAAAAATTAACAAAGTTTAATTTATTAAATAAGATTTTCAATTCTCCCTACAAATAGTTCTATTCTTAGTTTTACTACACGTGCAAGCATGTTAGCATTGGATTTGGAAGAATTTCTGATACGGTTCTGTTAAATACCACAGACTCACGTGGATAATTCCAAGAGCTACCCCATTCCACTTGGTGAGTTTAACAAAGGCCACTGCCTTACCAAGAGTCACAGAATCCCAGACTGGTGGGGTTGGAAGGGACTTCTGGGGATCATCTAGTCCAATGCCCCCTGTTAGAGCGGGGTGCCCAGGATGGTGTCCAGGCGGGTTTGGAATCTCTCCAGAGAAGACTCCACAACCTCTCTGGGCAGACTGGGCAAGGGCTCTGACACCCTCAAAGTCCAGAAGTTCTTCCTCATGTTCAGGTTGAACCTCATGTGTTCCAGTTGGTGTCTGTTGCCCCTTGTCCTGTCACTGGACACCACTGAAAAGAGTCTGGCCCCATCCTCTTGACACCCACCCTTTGGATATTGATCAGCCTGTTCTTTGGGTTAAACAGCCCAAGGGGTCTCTTCCTTCCTTGGCACAGAGATGCTCCAGTCCCCTCATCAGCTTTGTAGCCTTCGCTGGACTCTCTCCAGGAGTTTCTTGTCTCTCTTGACAGTGTCTTAAATGTATACATCCCTGTCCTCCATCTTTTAGAATTTCTGTTTTCCTCAACTGTTATTTAGCGATGGGAGGGGGCAATAGTCATTTATCATCATGCTTATGGAGTGCTGAGCATAAGAAATCTGAATTCTGGTTGTCTAGATGCCATATGGCCCAGTATTCAATTAGTAATGAAAGTTATTAACGATATTTTTTAAAACTTCAGAATAAGTCGAATGTTAAATAAAGACATTAATTTTCCACAATCTAACCAAGAGGGACAAAAAAGAAAACGGATCCTAAACATTTCATCTAAAGGCCATAGACTATAACTACTGTTAAGAACATATGTAAAACCAAACTTAGAAACAGTCTAAACTACTCACATGCAGAGATACTTGTCTTGAAGTAAAAGAATGAAATAGATCCAGGACCCTATGCTCTTATAAGCATATGGCTTCTGATTTTTTCTTTTAAATTCTATATACATTTATACTTATAGATATGCACACACACATATAAAAACATCAAATGGTTCAACTGGAGCATACAACCAACTTGGATTCAGTTCTCTTAAGCTGGAAACCAAAATGACACTTGGGCTGTTAGCTATTTGGACACAGGGTATTTTTTGTTGTTGTTAAAGATTTGATATAAAGACTACTAAGATAAAGCCACGCACTCTTTCCTTTTTTCCTATTTGTTACCGTGAATAAACAACAAAAAAATTCCGTGTCTCAAAATACATTATTGATATTCTTTCCCTCTTTCATATCTGACCTTCTCAGAGCTTGACAGGACCCGGAGACCTCTAAAATGCATGGACTTCATCCCATCAACTAACCTGGATTTGCTTGCAACGCTTACTTGAATTCTTTGCCATATTCATGGGTCAGCGAGTGCCCGCTGTTCATTTACACCACATTATTCATGTGTGTTTTCTGCAAGTTGTCAATGCTGGGGAAAGGGAGTTTGTTTTAGGATGCAATCAATTAAAACAGCATCTTGCTCACAAAAATTAATGACAAACTGTTAACTTGATTTTAAATGTGGAACAGATATGTCATTATTTGTGCAGCTTAGACCCACGACATGACTGTTCTTTCAATGCATAGAAGCTAAGAACTGAATTAACCCTTGAGGGTACCAAACTGTATCCACAGAAGTGCTGGTATCACGATAATTCACTACTCGTGGGAACAGAAGGGAGGCCACCACTACTCTGTTGAAGGCCAAACACAAATCATATTTATAACCTTATAAGATTATTCTGAAGCTGCGGGAATTGCTGGATATATTTTCTGGATCTTTCTGCTAAATTCATTTGGCTTCTTCATTTCTATTGTCAGCTGGGCTCTGGCTAGCTTTGGCACTCCAGTAGGGCAGCCAGGTGTGGGACCAGGTGACTTGCGTCATAACTTTCACGCTTTCCAGTTTTTTGCTTCCAGGGATGGTCTTGAACCTCACCTTATTCATGCTCAGACAGGTAATTTGAGGCTAATGTCTATTTTACAGAATAACTGATTTCTATATTTAATGAATCTGCTCAGTCTTTATATTGTTTTTGGGTTTAGCTGTGTCTCCACGTGTTCCTATACAGTCTTGCTATCCACCTATTAGTCTCTCTCCCCAATAACCTCCGAGTGTGATGAATAACGACATTTGAAAGAAATATAGACATCTCAAAGATAATAACACTGCTACAAACTTCAGGCACAATTGTCTGCTCTCTGCAAGAGAGGAGGCACAAATGGGAGTCTCGACAGAAGGAAAGGAAGGCAGAACTCAGCTGTGACATGCTCTGACAAAAGCTGCCCAACCAGTGTTGGCTAGTAATAGCATTGCGTCTGTTTCTGAATTAGGACATAGTAGAGGTTATCATGGGAAAAAGGAAGAAATAGGATGTTCAGAGAAAGGACCCAACCTGCAGAAATTCAAATTTCATTCTGGCATTTCAGAGCAACAAGATTGTTTGTAAATCATGGGAATGCACTGTCAGAAACACATTTGAAATACATTACTAACAAGCTGCCTGGGGTATACAGAGTGATCAGTCTAATATCCTTTTCAAGAATATTCTTGAATGATTAAAATTTTCATAGCATGTGATCAGACCTTTACTAATCCCATCCCTTTTCTAGCCTCTCTCCTTTCCATGACTCTGTAGTCACATGTAGGAAACACAACTGCAGCAGCGGACAAAAAAATGTAATTTTAGGCTGCTGTGCTCCTCTTCCTGAATCTGTCCTGGAAGTGTCAGTCTGTTTAGTTTATGGTGTGCTGAGATAAAGTCATAGAATGCTGAAAGAACTATAGGGTATGTCAGCGCTGCACTGATTTCTGACTCATCTGAAAGTTGATGTCATTATTCAGTGTTGGTCTGATTATATATAGCGCAGAAATTCAAGTGAATCAGTCTAAGTAGGTTGATCGTAACGGATCTGTGGGGGCTTTGTGTTTTGTTGGAGTTTTTTGTGTTGTTTGGGCTTTTTTTTCCCCCAGAAATATTGTGATGAACAATCTTGAAGAATACAAGATTTTCCTAAAATTTATGTTGTTAGGTGTTAGTAAATGTATTTACCCATGAGGCCTCAGCAGTGTTAGTCTTTGTCTTGAGATCAAACAATTAAGGATCTCAGACACATCTACAGACAATATAAAGTAGTTTTAGGTAGTCCAAAACAGGAGCAACTGCTGAAAAAATATTTTTACAATAGGTCGTTGCTGGTGTGCTGTGGTTCTATCAGAAATTCAGTGGTGGCTGTAGAACAGTTCCAGTAACTCTTGTCCTCCACTGATGAACAGGTTCTACCTCTAACAGGTCACATACATGATTTTTATAAATTATTTTGCTTGTGCTACTGTGAACGCATATTCACTTTGTTAATATATTCTGGCAAATTGTATAACAGAGTATATTCATGGAGGGTGCAAAATTTCTGTGAAAGCTGGTATTTGAGAAAAATACATTTTTAATTCCAGTGAAGGTTTTGTGTCAGATACATGCACAAGCACAAGCATAAGCATATGCTTGGACTATGGGGAGTAAGAGTTTCGATCCAATAATTCTATTAAAATCCCATAAGAGCAAATTATCTCAGAGCAATCCACTACAATCTCAACTGTGCTCCTAGGCATGGTAGCCAGCTGTAGCCATGCCCACTTCAAATGCTTAAAAATGGTTGAAAAACCAAAATATTAAGAGTAATAAGAGTGTAAAAGAGTTATTAAAAATAGACGTGGCCCATTTATTCGTTTTTTTACACAATCACAGGGTCTAACACATGCACTTTTCAATGAACCCATCATAATTTCAGTGACCAGGTTTTAAGACGAGCACCATCACAAAACAAAAATCATTACACTTTATAATATTGCTATTAAAATTGCAGTATTTTATTGCAGTATGGCTGAAATTTGCACTTGCTACTACTCTTCTGATCATGAGAGCTATACCTTTACAAATCTGAATTTAATCGTTTTCTGAAACACCGTTCTCAAAAAAGGGCAATGACGCTTCAAAGTGCCATAATTTACAATTCTTCAGATGCAAAAAAATTCACAAATTTAGCTGTTTCCTAGCATGTTTTGTTTCTGGAATACTAAAAAAGATAAGAAAAGGGAGATGAGATAAAACAAAAAATATTCCAACAGGAATCCCATTTTGAAATAAGTGAAAAAAAAAAAAAAGCCACTAACCCCCTATTTGCTTGATAGGACTTTGATAGCTGGAGAGAAGTCAAGTGAGTAGTTTTGTGGTGTCTGCTCTGCACAGCAGCCAGCACAGCTGTGCTGTCCTGATCAGCATCACAGAGAAAGAGTCTCGAAATGTTCGAATTTGTGACCTTCTCAGCAGAATGCTGTTAAGAAGCTCTTTGTTGCTTCAGGTTATTTCCAGTTCATCTCTCCTTGGATATGAGCTTTTCATGGCATTTAATAGACTCAGTTCTAAATACAGAAGTCAGGTTACAGTTCAGCACCACATGGTCACTCTCTTGAAGGGATAATTGCTGAAGAAGGATGGTGATCCCCGTAGCACCAGATGATGAAATGGAGCTTCACCCTTCCCTAATGTAGTTGTTCTAGTCATAGCATTCAGTGCCCTGCACTTGGTTTATGTTCTCCCTGACTGGAGGTCTTTTCATGCTATAAAATCCCCATCACTAAAACTATTGTTCATTGATGCAATCATGAAGAAAAAAGTCAAATATAAACACCACAGAACATTGTTTCCAGCTCAGTGACCCAACATTGGTTAACTGAATATAACTTGACAAGTCATGTTTTTGATGCTCAAATGAAATACTTCTACAGAAAATATAGTTCCACACACAGCACACAGAAATTTGTTTTCTCTGTCTCAAATGTGTTATTTCAATCCTCAGAAAAATTAAATATGCATATTTCAGCCCCAATAACTGCCAGAATGTGTCCCGAGGCTTTGAACGTAACAACCCTGATGGAAAATTCTTTTAAAAATATAAATTTTGTACTGATTTAATTTTAGAGAGATTCTAAAAATAACAAATATCATCAGGAAGTTACGCTCTGTTGAAAGATAAGATCCTCCACGGGAACTTCTGTGGAGCTGTTCCATTTAACAGCGCTGGCTGTAGCAACTGAGCTGCCCTTGTAGATGTAGGTGCAAGATTTCACCTATGGCTTGCAGAAAGGGTTCAGTGATATGAAAGAGAAATAACATTCCTGAAGAGAGGGAGGATGAGACTATTTTTACAAACTGCTTGGATGATATTTCAGTTCAATTCCAAACACGCTTTAGGAGAATTCATTGAGGTCCGATGTGAGCAGCACCCAGCAAGTAATTAAGTAGACCATGGCAATTTTGTTACTGATTTTTTTAATATTAATGGATTGCAAAATCAACCGCAATAAATAATTTGGTTAACAAAATGCTTTCTCTGGTAAATTAATGGCATTTAATTATTTGCAGGGAGGCCACTGTCACTCACGTAAAGCTGATATTCTGCAGGGGTCCCGTTTGCTGGATACATGCCAAACGTCTAAAGACACAAAAATCAATATTAATGTTGAGTTGTCAAAAGATCCTGTAAAGCTGCTCAACCATGTCTGATTTATCTTTTACTGGTGCGTAAATGAGGAACGCTCTTAATACACAAAATGGTAGAATTTCAAATTTGTCAGTAAGTTCTCTTTTCTCGTAATGATATTAATTACTTCCCCAAACATTGAAATTACTTTTAAATGGATCATTGTAGCACACATCAAATAATTAATCACATTCCCAGTCTCATTGCCCTTTTGCACTCATTTCCCCTTGATGTTAACGGGAGCTTTGTTTACAGAGGGAACACAGGAGCAGACAGTTAATGTGGTATTAAGCATCGTTTTGGAATGGCACTGTGAATTCTTCAGAGGTGTGGAATGCTATCTAAAAATTGTTATAACGGTCCTGGACTATCTTTGAAAGAGACAAAACCTGAGGTTTACAAGAAATAAATAACATTTTAGAAAACTGAGAAAATATCCAATTATTAAACCATTCACACTTTTTGTTTGTTCTGTTCTTGTTCACAGCTAGGAATGAACTTTGCAGCAAGAAATCTATCAAGTACGTCTGCAAAATGATAGACAAGCTTTCAGTATTTAGGCAGCTTTTCTTTGAAATATGGTAGAGTATAAACTGTGCATACTCTGCTTTTACATATCTTACACAAGTAGACCAAAGATAGAAGTGACAAATTCAAGTCTTAACTGAAATCTGGAGATCAGTGCTTGGGATCGTTAGCTAACCAGTGTATGTTTTGTAGGTGTAATGAAGCTATTTAAGCTAAATTTACAAAAAACCCCACCATGGATGTGTCAATGATTTCTTCGTGCTTTCTGCCTTGATTGCTGCTACAGTATATAGATTTATCCCTTCTCTTAAATAGTTCATGTCAGAAAACACCTCCTATCTGGAAGACTTTGTGCCAACCCATGACCTGTGTTAATGATGTTAAAAACAGTAATTAAACAGATCTCTAAGGAAAAGACTCAGTTAGTAAGACTTTTTCATTCCAGGTACACCTTGAGTTAACCTATCTTTCATACATATGTTTTCCATGGAAGGGTAAGTGGAAAGAAATAGCTAAATTTGAAGTACTTGTCATATAATAACTTTCATTGAGACTCAATGACAGAGAAACATGGAACTATGTTGAGAGTAAGAAGTTTTTTTGAGGATCATATATTGCAGAACCTACTCCTGTGCACATCTCCTGTGTGCTTAGATTGAAAGTTTACATAACTTAAACCAATTGAGATTAATGGACTGAAAAGAGATATTTCCTCTTGTGAACTAAGAGTTAACTCTTAATATGCATCAATTCTTAATTCACACTAACATTCTCAACTCCAAACATTGTTTTACAAGGATCTATGATTCAGACAGGACAGAAGATGAAAATGTCCTTCAAAAAGGTCAGGTTTGACCCCCTGAATAGCATAAAGAAAATAGTTGCCAACCAGTCCTACTGTCTAAAGTGAGACCATTGTGATTCTAGGTTGCATCTGCAAAGATAATTGGTGTTGAGCAAACTTCACATGGCTCATTCTAAATCATCACTACATTCTTTGTATCTCCATTTAGTACTGAGTCACTAGAAATGGATAACACTGCTTGGAAATCATGTCTTCTGTTCAGCTGCTTGAAATCTCCCAGTGCTCCACTGAGAATATAAGAATATCAATGACTAATATCTAAAGAATATCAATGACTAACATCTAAAGAATATCAATGACTAAATTCTAAAGCATCTTAAAACTGATACATACTGCTGTGGCCATAAATGTTCATGTGAAGGTCATGCTCACATTGGAAGCAGGTGTATATTAATTTTTACACGATGTCCTTCTGTTTAAGTGTGAGAGTAAACCAGTCCCAGGACAGAAGGGTTTTACCACCTATGTCCTTATCTAGTGATTTTAGGTGAAAAACTGAAAACACAAGAAGGAAGTCAGCCTCACAGTAAGAAGAGCTCTTAGAGCTGAAAATTCTATAAAAATTAAATTTAAATTCAATGGTAGCTGAACTTTAGGTGCAATGAAGTCATGTCAAAGGAAAGAAACCCATAAAGCTGACACAGACTGTTATTCTAATACCAGGGAACTCCAGTCATGAGGTCTAACAAACCTACAAATGTAATGAGACCTTTACGAAGCTGAGCCTTGGGGCTCAGTCCTGTATGAACAACTCAATAGCCCAGTACAAAACTCCTTGTTCCAGTAGTGTTACTAGGAGAAAAGCAGAAGGTTTGATTTTGCAGTGCTGAAGCAAATGGGAGCTTTGCCTTTGAACGACATGGATGGACTCAGATACTGCTCTCTTTTCAGTAAGAGATGTGTCCTAAGACCAAATGATGTTGTTGAGTCATTCAAAATCAATGTATAACTTGGAATCCTTCATGATAGTAGTCCTGGACTGGAAGATTGGGAGAAATGAGGTAGAGAAGCCTTCCAAGGAAATTCACAACCTGCAATATGAAATTTCTGCACAGAAATACACGTCAGTCAAATAAAGTACTCATTAACAACTACCCACCATGCTTAAGTCTGAATTCTAACCTGAAGACAAATACAGAAGGGAAAAATTAGACAATCTGTGTTGGACCACTACTACTTTCTCAACAATCTAATTCAGGAAAGGGAAAAATATGAACAGCTGTGAATAAAAAAACATTTTAAATCTCTTTGGCAAAAGAACATTTTAACCTTCTTCAGACACTGATCCATCTGTTGAAACACCATCAATATTATCAACATCCTGATTCTGCTGAAAAACTTTCAGAGTACTGATTTGATACTTTGGGATATAAACTAAAGTAAAAAATGTCTTTTGAATACTACGTGATCTAATATAGTCTAAATTTTTTTTTTTTTTTCACTTCTCTCCCCAACCTCCCAGAGGAAGCAAAGGATGAGAAAGGTGAATCTTTAACAAATGCCCAAATACTCTCTACTAGGTCAGTCTGTCTGTGAAATCCCAATAAATTTACTGTAGCGCCTGTGTTTAAAAAAGGGACATTTTGGAAGGCAAAGATTGCTAATGTGATAGAAGATAGGTGAAGAGTCAATCCTTGTGAGTTTAAACAAAACATCTTCTGAGGAAAATTCCAAAAGATTATGGTATATTAGTATTTTAGGTAAAAACCAGTTTAATGTGCTCACAATGGTAGTTCTGCTACTGTTCCTGACTTGGGAAAAGTTTTTGAAATATTTCCCCTTAAGTGGCTCTAATGTCAATACGGGATATAAATTTTGTAACTAATAGTTCTAACTGTGGCTTATCTGCCTTGCCATTGGTCTAGTTATGCAAAATGGGTTGAAAATACTACTGTTTTCTACAGTAATGGTCCAAAGCACTACAGAGCACCTAAAGCAAGATGTAGGGCAAAATAGCTGAAGGCAAAATACAACTGTACTATAGATCAACCTTGTAAAAGCCTTTCTGTACCAGATTTCTTGACACTGTGGAGAACTGAGAACACACGGACCCTCGTGAGAAGCTCTGGATATTTTGCAGAACTAACCATGAAGATTTTGTTGGATGAATTTACTCTAAAGGCAGTTGTGTGAGCAGTACAAGCAAGTCTTTACTTCTACTCCAGTCTGAAATAAAAAATTGTCTTCAGGCAGTTTCATATTAAGAAAATTAGCATTGGAAAATAATATTTTTTAGTTTTGCATGACTGAGCAGATTATTTTTGATTGCTATTGGCCTCAGTTACATTTGCATTCTTCTAAAATATTTTTGTTAATATTTAGGTTTGTAAAGCACTGCAACGACCGCTTTGCTCATAAAGACAAGATCAGTTTTGATCTTTCCCCTCCTCAGAGTGCTTTTCATCTTTGCCTGAGCTACTGCTTTGTGCCTTCCCTATGGAAATGTTAAGTCAACTGTAGACACGCCTGTCCAGTTTTAAATATAGGCTTGTAAAAGTATAACTCTGTTTGCAAGTGAATGAGAATTTGTCATTCACAATTTGGAATGGTGCTTCCATAGTAGATATTATACATATACAAGTTGGACATGAGGAAAGACACACACAGTATGAGCTGATAAATAATTTTGACATTCTTTCATAATTTCAACTACATTTTTAATGTCTGGTGATCAAAAAAAAATTACATATTGTATTTGAAAAAAGAAAATAAATCATATGATAAATTCCTTGATCACTGCTAACCAGGGATAATGCAAATTAAAAAAAAAAAAAATTTATAGATGACTTGTGGATAGAATACCTAATAAGCACTTACTAAAACTCCTGTAACTCCAGATTATGTTGATTCACATCAAGACACTCTCTTTGGTGTGAATTAGGTCTAAATGAAAAAAGAACAAAGTTTATTATCATCAAAAACACTGACATAGACTGGGTTGTGTGAATATAATGAATATAACCACATGACCCAGACCACATGACTCAGACACAACTGCGATCGGTCCCCAGCCAGTGAGCTATTTATGAGTCTAAATGCATGTTAATTCAGCTGATCATTTATTTCCCTTCTCATGCTGTTGCAGAAATGCAAGAGAAAACCTGATTTACACCTAATGCTTGGCCATTAGATAGAGCAGTACTAAGGAAGACAAGATTTGCTTTTTCTAATATATTTATAAACTAATCAAATCAAACTCCGCACTGTTTAGTAAGCTTTAGGTCTGTGCTCAGAAATTGCTGGCTACAATAGCCGGATGGCATAGGGCAGAAATAAACATATACACTAACTTTTATTCAGAGACTATTTAACAAAAGACTTGGAAAACTTAAGCCCTAAGTTTGAATAAGTAATAAAACTGAAAAATAGAGGAAAATAATCAAACAGTAGCAGCCTCTGAAGGCAAGTATTTTAGGTTCTATCACTTAATTATTGAAGCATGTGTATTAAAATATATAGTCCATACAAATAGATTTGTCTAGGAGAAATGGGATGCAAAAAGTTCAACAGTAAGTTTGCTGAGGTTGCACAAAATGGACATGATCATCTTGGAGCATCATCTACCTGGAGGCCCCAAATGTATTTTACTAGCTAAGATGATGCTACGTATCAGTTACTGATTTTTCCACTTTAAGAAAGTTTTAAAATATAAATTTTATATGTAGTAACTGATAAATCTTAGGTGTTCTGGTTTTGTATAGACTTCCTTCCTCTTTGCTCAGATTCAATGTTAAAAAGTTGTAAACTGCCAACGGAAGGTGAGCTTTTCCTGGTCTGAGTTGCCTATTGACTTATATGAAATGTATGACTTACAGTGAAATATAAATAATTTGACTATTAGAAGGTTTTGGTTCCATGACTCCTGTATCACTCGTGTGTATGCCAAGATTGTCTCCAAGTCATGCTGGTTCACGCATTCAGGTACACTGTTGTTTCTTTCATAAAGGACACACTTTTGGCCATTTTTGAAGGCGAATGGTATCCTATAGCGTTTCTTCTACTTGCATTGAGAGCAAAGGGTGTGTTATTCTAGTTACATTATTTATGTGTGTGTGTCATGGCGTTGTGTTTACTCATTCTTAAAAGAACCATGAAGAACAGAGCAATGCAGAAGAGAATGATTGTAGTTTCCTAGGTCCATTTCACAGCCTTGAGCTCCTAACTTCCATGTTCAGCTCAGTTTTGGATGTCAGCCCACACCAGTTCTACATCATTTCTATCTCTTCCCATTTATAACTGCAGGCAGCCTGAGTATGCCTGAATTTGTTTTGGTTGTGTTCCTGAACTGCATCTTGAAGGGATCTGAGTTCACATCTCTGTGTCTTCCTGACTGCTGTCTGTGTGGTCAAGCAATGCAAAGAGATGGAAAATAGTTTTGTGAAGATGAATTTGACCAAAAGACAAAAGTAAATCGGATAAGATTACTTTGCCTGTCCAAAGGTTGAACAGAAGATTGAGTGCCACACCTCAGGTTTAATTCACACTATAAATAAACTGAAGTATATATGAATGGCATTGCCTTGTGCCTAAAAGGAATCCACTGTAAAGGAAATACAGCTGATGTTTTTACTGCACTGCCAATACCCGCTGACTATCCTAGTGTTCAGACTCCACTAAATCACTGAGAACACCTATAGCGTCTGAGAGGATGCCTGCTCTCCTGCTGCCCTCAGTGACATGAGTAGCCATGTAAATTGGGTTATACCAGCATCAAGCAGCTCCGCGAGCTGATGGGGATAGGGCTGTGGAAACTTGGCCCCCTCTCTAATCTCAGTCTACCCCTCTCATTTCCACTAATACAAATTTTATTCTAGGATCTTCACTGCCTTCGTATGTTCCTTTTAATCTTTGAATTTATATAGATCCCAGAAAAACTCGTTTTTCTCATGTGCAGGAAATAAAGGCTGGATCTGCACAAGTATGCACAACTGCTTAGTACCACCACTGCTACTCCACGATGAGTAAGATCCCTCTGCACAGGAACACCGTTTGTGGCATTAGTTACTCCTTAGCTTAAATAAAGGTTTGCCAGATCCAAGTGTGCGTACAGAATTATTTTCCTCCCTAGAGACTAGAGTTCACTGATTTCAACTGACTGAGCGGAATAGGCAGCTGGGAACTAGGAAAGTCTGAACTGCAAATTCGCTTTTGGTATAAAAATTCTCCGATGATATTGATATGTCCTTTTAGACTAGATTTTGCCTCACTTTTCCTTGACTGCAAAGTAGAGTAAGAGATATGAAATACTGCTTTTCCGTGTCGTCAGCCTTGAGTTGAATATAACATGGCTGGGCAGCACAGTAGCTGTTTTGCTGAGAGCATCATCCTCTCCCTGTATTTCTGATTTGAGCAATATGATACGCTCACTTCCTTGCCTTCCTCTGGTTTACACCCACTGGTGGCACAGCGGTGGAATACAGGTGTTGGCATACCCCATGTGATAAGGAAGATTTGGAAATGACATCTTTCTTATCTCCGGATAACTGACCTTACCCGTGCCAGGCTAATTTATGGCACGAATCTCTCTTACAAACTCTGCAACTATCTTCCTCCAACCTGCCCTTTGGAAAAAAATAAATAAACACATGAATAGGTTTTTAGTAATAACAACAGTAGTAACAGTAGTTCATGTCACAAGAATATTGGGCAGAATTTAATACTTATAAAGCACTTAGAGGGTGAAACAAACTAAATAAGTGCTAAGCATTCTAATTCAAGGGATTTTGTGGGTGGTTTTTCCTCTCTTTTGTAATAATTTGTAATGGTAAAAAAAAAGAAAATATTGCTGATTTTATTTACCCAAACTTTTAGGCATCTTTATCAATGTTTCACACATTGTTTTTAAAATCTCAGCTTTTATGAGCTAGGACACCTGTCACTGTGTCGCCTTCCCCGTGTCACTTTGGTTCCCTGTTAGGGTTTCTCATACACACCAGAAGCGCTACTGGGACCTAAGAGTGCAATAAAACAGTGGGCTCTTTTATTCAACTGACCTCACACAAGAAAGTCTGCTTAAAACCCAGCATAATGATATGGACTCTTGTTTTGTCCTTTCTCATTACTAAAGCAATTACTCCCCAAATACATACTGATTCATTATGGTCACTCCGTGGAGCTAAACACCAACTCTGTAACACTCAGATACAGAATCAGAGAGTGAAGCCAGGCTAATTAAATTGGCCCAGCCACTTTAGGAAGCAAATTGGGCCAACTTAATTGGCGTGGAGTGAGATAAGGAAATTCAGGCACTATTCTGTGAAATACCATTTTAATTATATCTAAGGAAGAACACTGCCCTTAATTTCAAATTTCTTAATTAGGAACATGAATAAGTAGCAGTAATAATCTTTGCAGTCTACAAATGTAAAAAGGTCAGATGAAGTTTGTTTTGGCCAAGCCTGGTAACCAGTGAGCAAGAAGACTATAATTATTATTAGCTATATTTGTCTTACATGCAGACCTACAGCCCCAAAGAAAAGGTTAATAGGGTGGGTATGCATCAAAAGGAAGACAAACCTGACAGATAAACAAGGTAGGAGACATTGCAGTGGAAGGATTAATTTGCAGCACGATATTTTAACGGCCAAAGAAAATAACTTATACACGACAAGCAACGCATTTTCCGATACGATTCTGGTTGCAGTCGAAGCGCAAGGGAAGACTTTTGGGTTCTGTTTGGGTTCATATTCAAACACTTCAAAATAGTGTTTCAGGTTTAGCTTTAGTTTAAACACAATAATAGCTGAGAGCAGTTTCAGTTAATTGCCGAGTTTGAAGCAGCTCCTGTGACTGCATAAAAAGTCAATAGTTCTGTCGCAGTTTTTGTCCGCTGAAGTGCTGCTCGGTTTTCCTTTGTTATAGCTCGGTTTTGAAAGGAGCAGACTACAGTACTGGTGCTCGTAGCATTTATCATATAAGTACAGTCAAATAATTGGCACCTCCCATTTTGGGAAAAATAGTATTAATAACTCTGCATTCTTCTCTGTGGTACATACCGAGAAGTCCTGAGGATCTGCACCTTTTCTAGCCTATCAGTTCGTGTCATGGCCTGCACTAAGAGACTGATCTCCGTGTTAATAGGTGTCAAGGCTTTTCCTGTGGGGGAATTTGTCATTTCTTGAGCTTGTGCCTTACTGGCAAAACAACCAATTACTGAAGCTGCGGGCAGGAAATAGGTGAGTGAAACCAGAGCTGAGTAGTTTAGTTGCAAGTGTAAGCAAGAGCGAAATCTGTTCAGTATGAGTCAGAAGCAGAGCACTTTTAAACTTCTCACATAATTATTCCCCATCTCTTAAAGTGAATGCTAAGACACTGTGCATTGAAAGGGTGTCAAGGATATGGAAGTGAACACGATGAAAGAGTGTTACAACTAATCTAAGTGAGAAAATTGTCCATATGTTTTCCCAGTCCTAGAAGCTTAAAAAAATAAGACCATATTCTACAACAGCTCCAATTAAAGGACACTCCATTGGGGGAAAAGGCTGAAGAATTATACATATCCTATTTTTTTATAAACAAAGCCATATTCAGTTTGCTATGAAGCTAACTTGGTCTAAATAGATTCAAAGTGTAGACTATCATGGCAAATTCATGGTCAGAAAAGGCACCTAACCAGTCTCACAAGTCAGACTATATACAACACATAAACACATGAAATACATAATTCAGTTGAAAAACACTGGGGAAATGTTGATTAATTAAAAAAAAAAAATCGTGCAATTGTGTAAGCCTTAAACAAATGAACTACTAGCTTTTGTATCACATTGAGCAAGGCAAAGGGGTGAATACAGCACTGGATTGTGCTTTACATTCTGCACCTTGAGAGAGCTGAATTCTGTCAGGCAAACACACTTCTTCATCTTGTTCACTGGAAAAAGTCCTAAGAATAATGGCTCACCTCCTCACCTCCTAGCAAAACCAATCCTGAGGTCGCACTCAGCATTCCGTCTAAGACGGTATCTGAACACGACTGAAAATTTATGGTCATAGTTGTGCTTTACTCATCTTCTCCATGGTTGGGTGCTGCAAAATGGGGGCCATGACACCAGCCAGGCCTGTCTTCTTGAGTCTTTAGCACAGTGTATGGTTTTGTAGGGACAATTTCCATTAATAGCATTATCACACTCTATGTCTTCTCTCTGTTTGACTCCTCTCCCTGCTCCTTTATGAAGGCAGAGCAGCCGAAAGTCTCAGAGGTGACCGTGGCTAGAGATTACTCCCTGGCCAAGAATGCTTCTTTGGTACTATTAGCAGCACGAAATAAGACAAGCAGAGAGGAGAAACTGAATCAAATATTTTTGAATTATATCAACACAAGTATATATATATATATATGTATTTTATATATATATGTATTCTTATATAGGGGGTGTATATATATAAAAGGTGTTTAAATGTAAGTGTATAAATATAAGCATTTATATATTTACATGCATTTATTCACACATACAAACTTATGTCTAAACATCCTTTAATTTTTGCACCCAGAATAGAAAAAAAATAATACTGTGGATATTTTCACACCTTTGTGTAACAGTATGGCCTTGACTTTTAGTAGCAAATTTTAGTCTGGAACATAGTACAAATCATGGCTATAAAGTCCGGAGAAATAGGGATTGATGATATAAGGCTAATACAACCTTCACTACAATGTTGTGAAAGCAATGTGATAACATCAGTACTATATACAGACCGATAAAAGAGGAATTATTTTTAGGTTATCTCAAAAGTCAATTTGACAACAATACCATGTGTGTAAATGTCTGCTGTAATAAAATAAACTAACTTTATTTCAGAGGAACAATATTTTGATGCTACAGTGAAGTCATGAAATCTGACAGCACCGTAACGTGGGCCTCCATAAAAATGTGTCTTCAATGTACTCTGGAAAGTTGTTGCTGTTCTTTCTGAGTGTTACTAACACAGGGAGCAGGAAATGGGGTGGGGAGAAGCTGTAATCACTTTAAATGCTAATATGTAATGGATTAGTGCATTTAGTTGTATCTTTAATTTACTCATATACTTTAATAAATATTTGTTTCAATTCAGAGAGGATTCTAATTCAAAATTCTGCTTTCAAAGTAAAATGAATGAGAGCTGATTTTGTATTTATTGCAATAAAAGCTATTATTTTTTTTAAATTACCTGTTATCAACAATCCTGGCAATTTAAACTCTCTCAAAGAAAAAGAAGCAAGTAACTACCAGAGATAGTCTGAATGTACTGCAGGCACATCCCACCTCAGTGGAGGGGAACGGATAAGACTCCCATTGCAAGTTGTTTCCACCTTCCTCTCATTGTTTCTCTGAAGTGGGATCTGTAGCTTAGGACCCTGTATAAAATAATGGACACATATCAACATTTTTAAATTCAACTTTGCAAATCAATATGGCATTTAAAGAAGCATCTCTGCTCTCTGTCCTTCTCTAATTATGCCTCTTAGAAAGATCTCTTTTTTAAAAAAAAACCCTACAGATTTGAACGTGTATTGGTTTTTCCACACATAACAAGTAACTGGGGAGTTTCTTATTCAAGAGGCTTTTTAAAGACCAATAGCAATGCAGCACTGTTTTACAAGTACATAAAGACAATTTAACACATAGTAATCTAAATGCCAGGTGCTGTGTGGCTGCTGACAATTTTTCTGAACTCAAGAAATAAGAGGCACTAAACTTGGTCAGAATGGTTAAAATGTGTACTGTTAATTCTGTGGGGGTTTTCTCCTGGTCTAATGCTTTTCCTCAGTAACATGTCTAATTTCCTTGGATAACGTCCTGATGGCTCGAACACCCACAGTAGATTTACTTTATTTCCCTGCTTTTTGCTGAGACTTTTATGGTGTAATGAAAGCATTTATTTCAGTGTCCCCAGAGACCTGCTTTAAATTGACCCGCTAGCCAGAGCTTTATTATGGACAAAGGCTAAATGAGTATAATCTAGAAATCTTTATTCATTACTACTGCTTTGGCTTCACATTCAGCTGGAGAGCCACATAATTATAATAATTTATATATATCTGAAATAAAGCACAGTGCACGTTTTGAAGAATATTCTCTTTCTGCTCCCTTTAATCTAGGCAGCACCCTGGCTCTGGGAAGCTGATTACAGACCCCATGAGAGTAAGATTATTTGGGGCTCTCTCACACCACACACAAGGCTCGTTCTTCTGAGCAGGAGGGCTTAGCAGGCTCTGTAAGTCCTCACAGGGTGCAGGGTCACTGGAGCAGGTGGGAAACTGGAGAGCACTTGATTTCCCACGTAGAATCATTTGAATTGTTTAGGTTGGAAAAGATCTTTAAGGTCTTTGAGTCCAACCATAAACCCAGCACTGCCAGGTCACTGCAAAACCATGTCCATAAGCACCACATCTACACGTCTTTTGAATACCTCTAGGGATGGGGACTCCACCGCTTCTCTGGGCAACCTGTTCCAATGCTTTACAACCCTTTTGGGGAAGAAACTTGAGTCTGTTTCCTCTTGTCCTGTCGCTTGTCACTTGGAAGAAGAGCGATAAGGTCTTCCCTGAGCATCCCTTCCTCCAGGCTAAACACCCCCAGCTCCTGAACTGGTCCTCATAGGACTTGATCTCTAGACCCTTCATCAGCTTTGTTAATCTTCTTTGAACACATGCCTCAATGTCCTTCTTGTAGTGAGGGATCCAAATCTGAACCCAGTATTTGAGGTATGGTCTCACCAGTGCCCAGTAAGGGGGCCAATCACTTCACTAGTCCTGATGGCCGCCCTATTTCTAATACAGTGCTGCGGTGTGCATGAGAGTAGGAAAGAAATTCCTTCCCGACAAGCCACAGCAGCACATTAGTGTCCTCTGAAGGGTGATATTTCCCCCCCGAGCTTCTCTTGGAATATTGGTGTTGGAAATCCAGAACCGTGTCCACAGACACAACTACTCATGCAAAGAGCCCTTATTGCTGTAGATAAGGGTGCATGGACAGAATTTCTTCAAAATAAGATTCTAACCCTCCTCTGCCTGCAGACATAGTGCAAGCCCTGGTATGCCACCTGCCACTGCCGGCTGAAACTGTGAATTTCTATTCTGTTCCTCCTCACCAAACTGTGGAATAACTTGTGTTTCCTTTGAAGTCTCAAAACATTTGTTGCAAAAGAACAGTGACAAGATCAGAATATTTCATGAAACTATAAGAACATTTGCTGGAGAGATTAACCAAAACCTGCAATGTTTTCATTAAAAATTCAATCAGTATAGGGCAATAAAATATTGGCTTCACTATTTCCAGTTAGTTTTCTGTCATCTCCAGTAGCTTCTTTAGTTTGTCCAGTATTTGTTCTTCTCATGCTGTGCGTTATGGTTTAACCCCAGCCAGCAACTAAGTCCCACACAGCTTCTCGCTCCAAGTGGGATGGGGAAGAGAATCAGCAGGATGAAAGAGAGAAAACTCGTGGGCTGAGATGAAGACAGTTTAATAGGTAAAGCAAAAGTCACCAGCACAAGCAAAGCAAAACAAGGGATTCATTCACCACTTCCCGTGGGCAGGCAGGAGTTCAGCCATCTCCAGGAAAGCTGGGTGACATCATGTGTAACGTAACTGGGGAAGACAAATGCCATGACTCTGAGTCCTCCCTTTCCGCATCCTTCCCCCAGCTGTACATGCTGACCATGACATCATATGGTCTGGGATGTCCCTTTGGTCAGTTGGGGTCAGCTGTCCTGGCTGTGTCCCCTCCCAGCTTCTAGTGCACCCCCAGCCCTCTCGCTGGTGGGGTGGGGTGAGGAGCAGGAAAGGCTTTGACTGTGTGTGAGCATTAACTGCTCAGTGGTAACGAAAACACCCCTGTGTTATCAACAGTGTTTCCAGCACAAATCCAAACCACAGCCCCCTACCAGCTACTGTGAAGAAAATAACTCTGTCCCAGCCAAAACCAACACACTATGACTGAGGCAGGGAGAGAGCCTCTCCCTCCAGCCCTACCCAGCCTTGCCCAGCCCACGGAGTGCTCTGCAGGATGAGGAGGAGAAAGCCTTGCTCACCACTCGCAGCCTTGGTTAGAAATGACATTTTAGCTGACAAGAGACAGAGACAGCAGGGGCCAACGCCTGACTGTCACTCCAGATGAACACCACTTTGTTGGTGTGTGAGTGAGAAGAGCCTCTAAAGCCTCGGTTATTACAACACCCGTGCACAGTCCAACTGTGCTGGCAGCTCTGAAACTCTCCAGGCTAACCCTCTGGGGCCCAAACACAGACAGCAGGATGTCATCAGGAAGATGAAGACCTGCTGCTCAAACATGGAGTCATTAGCCTTTTCCAGTTCAGCTGGTTGTGTGTAATATATCCAGGACCCAGTATCATTTGAGAAACTAGTATTGTTGAGAACCCAAAGCTTGGGATCCATTTCCCAAAGGAAATGCCATGGACTGTGAGCAGTGCTCCAGGTGTGAATGCTTCTTATACACAAGGGTGTCCAAAATTGACTCAGGTTGTTCCTGGTAACACCACTAACACAGAAATGAGAACAAGAATGTTGGAATGAGTTTTCCATACCTTTGTGTTTTTGAAGTACAAAACAGAGCTTTTAGTGGTGCTTGCATGAACCAAACACCAAAACACTGTTCTACCTCCAGGAATGCCTCCAGAAGAAAGCTTTACACTGAGTTTTGAAGAGTTAATCCTTAGCTTAGGAAAACATTGCCACTTGGGAACTCTTTGAGACGATTAAGCCAATTTAGATGAAATGACTTGGAAGGAAAAAGTACTGCCTGAAAATAAGGCATTATAACAGGAGAATGGAGTGAATACAACTTTGACAATTTCTGGGAAAACACATTGCTTGTACTTTCTATTCCTAAAACATTTTTAATTTAGCATCATGATTGTAAAGCATAGCACAGGTGCAGACTACTGTTCTACCTAGAATGAGCTTCGACTGAAACGCTCAGAAATGAGGTAGGAAAGGGCAACGTGTGCCATTGTACCTTCCCACAGCGTCTATTAGCTGCCTTTAGTGTTTTGCAAAGTGTGTGTGTTTAAACATTCAAAAATACCTTATCTCTTCCCATTATACTGCAATACATGGTGTTATATTTTCCTGATACACTGTAGTCTATACAGCACTTTCAATCTTGGCTTTATCTTATTAGTCATGAAAATAAAAAAGTAGTAACAACCACGTTTCTCAACTACTTTTGTTTTTATCTGTTGCTGTCATTGAACTGGGAAAAAGTCCCGAGAATTATAGGAAAAGGTTGCGGTGGTGGTGGTGTTTTTATGGTTTTAACTTTTCTTCTTAGCTCACAGAATCATTTAGGTTGGAAAAGCCCCTTAAGATCATAAAGTCCAACTGTTAACCTAACACTGCCAAGTCCACCAGTAAACCATGTTCCTAAGTGCCACACAATTTGAGATACCTTTCTCTTCAAATGGGTTTAAAATAGAAGCTGTGAGAATACCTTAATTCTAGGGCATCATTATAAAACTTACATTCATGGGAAAACTGAAATGTAGTGTTATTGGCTTTTTTTTCCCCCAAACTGCCTTTTGTCACAGCATAATTTGTTGTTTTTCCATTTTTTAGAACAGTAAGAAAGAAAAGATTAAAACAAGATATACAGAACTTGAACATTGCTCAATATACAGCAAATGATAAAAGACTGATGAATATAGGAGCTGATTTAGAGTTCAAAAGTATTTAGAAGTGTGACTACAGATTACTAGAGGGAAGAAGAGTCATTTTTCTGTGCTAGAATTGGATGAGTGACTATCTATCGGCTTTTGGGGCACGCTCGTGTATTATGGTGTCTATCGCAACAGAATATCACACCACTACAGAGAGGCGTCGCTGGTCCTGAAAGAATCATAGACCTCGTTAACGTGAGTAGGTGTGCCAGTCACTTGCTCTTTTTGGGACTGAAGGCAAAGCGGATTAAGTACCTTTATGTAATGAAATACCCGTAGGTGGGAAAGGATTGCCAGTGGAGGCATTAAAAACAAATGGTCAGGCCTGAAAGCATGTTTTATTGAAATATGTGAATTAGTGAAAATGAAATATGGGAAAGGCAGGAGTCAGAGTTAGGAAAATGATTTTTGAGAGGGACAGTTTCTCAAGTACTGAATTTATTGTGGAGGCATACAAGAGACTGCTGATTAGGAACATGACCATTTTACTTGCTTTCTAGTGTATTCAGGAAAACCACACTTTGCCTACAGTTCTTGTAAATGAGCAATGTTACACCAAGACCATTCCGGATTTTTACCTGAAGCAAACCGACTCCGCTCAGTAATCGCTGATTCAGCAGTTAAATGAAAAAACTATGCAATATTTTTCTTAGAAAACCTGTAGTTGTCCCAGAAGTGTACAGATTACATCCAGAACCTAAGTTTAAGTAATGTGGGGATACAATTTGAATGAATTCCTTCTGTTGGCTTTACACAAATACAGGGGAATAAATAGGTGTCTGATCTCTCCACACACTTCTCTTCATCCGTGGTATTTAGCAATGTCTGCTTTAGAAACAGTGGAAGTAAGAGAATGAAAGCAAAAATAGTTTGACATCATTTTGCATTGCAATATTTCATTGGAGATTATTTCCCCCCACAACAAATGTTCTTAAAATAAATGTTGATGCATTTGGGCTTAAACTAGACACTTTAAGTATTTTCTTTCTGATTGTTTTTTCCTCTTCAGGTGGGAAATTGCACGAGTCATCCTGCAAAGGTTACATTCTCAAATTATGGTTCCTCTAGTAAACCGTGGTTCTGAAAAAGAAACACCAAGAAGGAATTAACCCTAGGTGCAGGCTGGACATTTGTATCCTGGACAAGACCCAGGAAGAGGAAAAGTCAATCACTGCTAGTTGTGGAACTGCACAAGAGCTCGCTAGTTTCTAGACATGTGCTTTTATGCTTTTCTGTTTTCTTTCTTTAGTCTTGCAATCGTGGGGGAAAGAAGAGAAAAAACCTGTCAAGCAGATGAACTGGAAATGGAAGATTTAGGAGCAACTAACGTGTTTCCGCAGTTCTTTCGCTGTTCGCTCACTTGCCTGTGCCGATTACTGACATCAGCCAAATCCGGTCCCTTCTTTCTTACTACCTGCCTTCTTCCTCCTTTTTTCTTGTTGCTCCGTATTTCTTATTTCCTCCTCCTTTTCTCCTCCTCCCTTTGCCAGACTGATAAACACCGTCCACCATAACACAAAAAAGAAAACGCAACTTGTTAAAACAAAATATGGTGCTGACATAGTGCTTGCCAGCGATGTCTGTTCTTTCAGCTTGTGTGAGTGAGTCTTTTCAATAGTCTTCTGTCTTATTTATATTTCAGGCTTTCTGGGGCAGGGACAGCCTAACTTCTCAGTTAGACTAACTTTTTGAAGTTCTTAGCAGATGGCTCCCTTCTCAGTTGTTTTTTTTCCCCCCTTTTTTTCTTACCAGAGCACTTAGATAAGTGATATTATGTTCCACTCTACGTTGGAGGCTGAACTTAAAGTATCATTTTACTATATCTGGAGCTTAATTCAGCAAAGCACTGAAGCACTGACTTTAAGCATGACTAACTCCCCTGAATACCATAGGAATACTCGTATAAGTAAACTTTTAGTTCTGTGAGAATCCTTTAGTAAATTGGGGTCCTGTGGTGTACATTCTGAAATTCTCCTCTCTTTCCAGGAAAGCCATCCCAGTCACAAGAACATTTCTAGCTATTTTACAGCATGATATGAAAAAACATGAAGCTGTTACCACAGCCTGGAAAGAAAAGGTAATCTGTGGATGTTACCTTTAAAATTAATAATTTTCAAAAATTAAATTATTTATGCAAAATAAATGATTGCTGACTATAATAATTAAAAAAGAAATTATCAAAATAATCTATGCAAAAAAACATTATCACCTGAATTATAGTCTTACTTTTTCCAGGCCTGTGTTATTTCCTGATAACAACTTTACTGGATTCAAGCACTGCCCGTTCCCAAGTATTGATAATTACTTAAAGGATAAATTTTGCTTTTTGTAAGAGAGGAACCAGACTGAGATAGTGAAATACATGACATCTTTTCTTGGTGAATATTGCTTGTATTTTGTGGTTTTTTGACTCCCATGAATTTTTCAGTAATTATTTGCTATTACATCAAAATCCCTTCTTTTTCTGAAGAGGTCAAAATTTGCACAGTTTTTTCTATAATTGATTCTTTTTAGGAAAGTCATCCTGTACTATTTGCTACAAAGACCTTTGTAAACTGTTCTCTTCTCTGAGGTCACTTAGGAGATGCCTCATTTATTTTAAAGTGTGCTTTCAAAAGTATTTCAAAACTTTTGTAAGAACAGATAGTAGGCAATGCCAACTCAGTAAATCTTTCTGATGTGAAGTATAGTTTAAAGAAGAAAATCATCACTTCGAAGATATGTTTGCCTTTAGTAGATGCTAGTAGAACGATGGACATGCTTAGAATATCCAATGGAGTAGCTGTGCGTTAGTAGGAAAAATTGGATGGGTAAACAGTGAAGAGAATTGACATGCCTTAAAGTGCAACTATTTCTGAATCAGTTATTAGTTTGCATTTAATGATTCTTGAATATCTGAATGTTTGTAGAAATTAATGAAGATAAGATAGAATTCAGTGCTGGCTACAAACTGCAGTGTCCCACATGAGAAGGGGTTCGTTAATTCCGAAGTCCCTGTCTGTTATGTTTGCATTACACATTATCATCAAATAGTGGAGTCTGAGTGGCAGACTGCTGCATTCTTACACTGCAGAGCTTTCTGAACCTTGTCAGCATTACTAAAGAAGCTATTTAGTGAATTAAAGAGTGCTGCCTATAATCATAAATCTCATCTGGACAAATAAATTACTGATAAGGACATTAATCAATAAATGTTGTATGGGTATCAGCAACAATGACTTCTTATGCTTTATTATGCATGAACAATTAAGCCCTTTACACAAATTCATATGTAAACTGAAAGCTTTAATTAGTACAATGTCGCAGATCTGGGAAGAATTTTGATCCAAACTCGTTGTCAGTACAAATGAGAATGATAAACTGTTTAAAAATATTTAAGTAGATCCTCTGAAGTCTGCTGTATTGAGAAAGAAGTCACAAATAAAAAGGCAATCTGTCTCAGCATTCATCCACCAGTCTGGCTCTTCGTGGTGTGGGGATTGCAGCAGAGCCCTAACACGTCTCAGGGATAGTCACAATTCACCCTGACTTGGGAAAATTAAGGTGAAAACCAAAGAGAATTGTGTGCACGAAGGGCAGGTGAGGGCTGTAGTTCTGTGGCCGAGACAAGAGAGTGGAGCAAAACTCTGCCTCGATTACTTGGGGATGAGAAGTGCTGAAAGAGCAAGTGGAGAAACAAAAGCAAGCACATAAAAAGATTAAATTGCTGAAGCCTCCTGCCTTACAGTAGAGACCTTTCTTGTATGGGGTAAAAGCTCTGGAGTTTTACAAAATGTGCGCAGAGCCGTATAGAAAGAACACTGAAGGGGAAAAGGTTGGGGAGTGAGGATGAAGGGAGAGAGGCAGATGTGAGGAGGCGTGGAAGGTCAGTTGGGGGTTATCATATATCCAGGAGCCATATATTATTCTCCTAAAATCAACCGTGAATTTATTTTGCTGTTTGATGGAATCACCTTGTATTCAGACAAATACGGTATATAACAAATGGCAAGATTGGGCCACTCTTAATGAATATAAATTGGAAACTAAGAATGGCAGGAAGTTGATAGGGAAGCAAAAAGGCTTCAGCCTACCATACGAAAGAGATTTTTAAGTACACAAAGAACAAAAGAAATCCTAATAATATTACTTTTCTCTTACTAGATTGAAATAATATATCACAAATAACACATCTTTCCCTTTTCTATTGAATAAATATCTCTGCTCTGTATTTGAAAAAATGAAATAAACACAGTCATTCCACAGGCTGCTGATGCAATGGTTTTCACACTAATAGTAAATCAGAAGCTGCAGCTCCTACAGCTGGCTATTTTTATAGCATCGTATCTGGCCAAACTCCTGTCCCAAAGAGTGAAAAATGAAAAGGGTGACAAGCTTCCTAGTTTCTCACTGTTGGTTTCTAATACAACTTAGAATAAATCAGGAAATTCTAGACAATTGAATGGCAATGAATAAAAGGAAAAAGAGAAAGTTAATACAGTGCTTTAAAGAGGTTAAAATATGATGATTCTATTAGCTTATAATTCTCACATTTATTCTGTGTAAACTAATCAAATAGTATAAGTGGGACTTGATTTATAGAAGTCGATGAGGAGAAAACAGTTATCTCCACTTAACATCAGTTTATAGAAACCAGATATTACCCAAAATGATATTATCTCTGATGAATTTACAAGTTAGACTGTGGGAGGGATCGGTGATGCTTTATTATTTAGCATTGTTGAAAACATTTCTTGTGGACACAATTCAGAGACTGACTTAAAATCTGGAGGGGTTTCAGAGCACAGTTATAAACAGTGTTGAGCAGAGCTAGTAGTATAATATGTTGTTCTGGACACCTAGGACATCCCAGAGAAAAGTCAGGACTGACAGTTATGGACTACATGAAGAACAGATATTTATTATTTCCTAGAAATTTAAATGAGAAAGAATTGTGAAGTCATTTAGGTTTAACTGTTTTCTCACCTAATATACTGTAGAGGATCTGATATCCTTGACTAAACCTATATTATCCTTTTTCAAACTCAAATAGTGAAATAAGGAATGACAAATAATCAACAACCAGGATTTCCATATTAATTTTTAGTCAAAAATCTGTGCACATGTTTCCGGAGAGTGAATGTAGCAACACCATCAGCCACCGAACTTAGCAGAGCACTTTTATTTGGGAAAGCTGAGCAGTTACAGCGTTGTGCAGGTATTTGACTTGTTTATTTGAGAGGTTAACTGATTTTTAAAAAGCAAAGTAATTTGGGATTTAAGGTCAGGAAAGTGTAAGTACCCTTAGCCCATACATCTGAAGGAGGAATCCCAACAAAGAGGAGAATTTAGATGGGAACCCAACAAAGAGGGGATGTAGATGCCAGAAGGGAAGGCAGAGTCACCAGCAGTAGATTATGGCCAGACAAACCTGTGACTGAGCCAGGACAGTTGAAGAAGTCATTGGCTTCAAGCCCAGATCAGAAACTACCATGTTATGGACTCGAAATCAACTACAATGAGACTGGATTGGTTAGTTGGGTTAGTTCAAAACACCGCTTCATTGCACCATGAAGCATCCCAATAACTTTTAGGAGTGAATCCTTATTAGGATTAGACATAGATCCAGTTGCCAGTTCTCAGCAGTGAGGCAGGGACTTCAGCTGAGGAGTGAAGTCCTCTGATCTTTCATGTGCACTCAACTCAGACCACAGGAGCAAGGTTTAAATTCTGCATTCTGGTAATCATTTACATCCAAGATATATTAGAAACAGTTCTGAGTAGTTAGAACAGCCTGCCTGAACAAGAGATTCCCATCACGGGACATGAAAAACTCTCTTGATCTATCTTAGTTGGTCCAACAGTTGCGGCTTCTTGCTCTGATGTTTTTTTTTTTTTTTCTTTTAGCACTTATCAACATCTTGATTTATTACAAAAAATTTCACAAAGATGACACTTTCAATTTCCCAAGATGCAATACATGAATTTTCTACGGGCTGGGAGGACATCCACTGGCTTTTGCACACTGACTTGCAAGCCTAGCCGATCTCTGCTCTTTCTCTCGTTTAAAATGAAGCATTTCTGGAGTTAGGTTTGAATTTGATATGAAAAATATGCTTAATAGCCAGAACGTCTTACAGTTTAGGGATGCAGCAAATCTACACTGAACAGGCTTTTTTGTGTAGTGAGAAGTCAGATTTGAATTTAATTGTATGTTTTACCCAAACAGCACTTTATCATTTTGCCAGAGGTGATAAGCTAACCTTTTACTGTTTACTGCTTTGTCTTCTAAACGTGCCGGCTGGATTGCAGGCTGCTTTGTGCTGTCACTGACAAACACTTTGAGCCTGTTTATTCCTATTGACAACTGGTTTAAACAGGTTGACATCGCAATACTCTGATCAAAGAAGTAATCATTGGCGGAATGACGCTGCGCAGAACATTCGCATTATGCGCTGTGCTTTTATGGATGCTGCAAGTTAAACGGAATATCGCACTTGGAGGAGATCATTCAGAATCAGAAATCAAGAATCATCACATAATTTGCACCGTTTGGCTGGCTCTCAGGAAATTATATGAATGATAGTGGAAGCTGGTGTTATAACACAGATGTGAGCCTTAGTCACATCTTTTAAGCCTGCCTTTCTGATTGCATATCGAAAACTGAGCAACAGTGAACCTCGTGAAGCAGAAACACCAGCAAAAGGGGCACTTTATAAATCAGAGATCGTTTAAGAGTGTAGCAGCCTAATTGTTTATTTCCAGCTATTGATGGGGTTCTTTTTATAGCTACGAGAATACGTCAGGATAGAACAATTCTCAAGAAGAATAAACCGAAATTGGAATATTTGAAATGTATGCAAAATGGGATGAATTAACATTGCAATCTAAAAGGGTCGAGAAAGAAGCTCTCATGATCAGCCAAGGGAAAAACACACACATTTAGTGGAACAGAAATCACACCCCGAAGCTAAGTGCTGCAGAAGCTGTCTGGTTTTACTTTATTCAGGGATCAACCATTCCTAATGTTTCAGTTT
The DNA here is from genome assembly GCA_009769605.1 of Bucorvus abyssinicus. Classification (NCBI taxonomy): domain Eukaryota; kingdom Metazoa; phylum Chordata; class Aves; order Bucerotiformes; family Bucorvidae; genus Bucorvus; species Bucorvus abyssinicus. The sequence continues at coordinate 41,674,857 of CM020027.1, read as the reverse complement.
GTTCCCCATTTCTAATCTCAAGTTGGCATTTTAACAGCCAGGAGGCTGTTCAAATGGAATGATCATGGAAGCAACTTAACTAAGAAACCTCAGTCTGCCTGCCTGGGTAGTGGAAGGAAGAGGTTCCTCTGGGGGCATCAGATCTAATCATTACTTCTGAAGGTATCTAACCATGCTGTAAGTCTAGGAAGTCCAGTTAACTGCCTAAGGTTGGGAGCCCTTTCCTCAGGGTGCCCAGACTGACATGCTGTAATTTGAAAGGAGTTGCCACTTTGCTTCTATGTGTGCCTCAATGCATCCGCTCTTTCAGAAGAGAGGTCTGGATGTGAGCTTTCTGATTGATGTCCCTGAAGTGTCTGAGAGAGATGGGCTGATGCTAAGGCCGGCTTTCCAAAGATGGAGAGAGTAGAAGCGTGAAAGACAATCAGTCTGTGAAGCACTGAAGTGAAAAGGACCAGCCAGCATGAACAACCTCTGGATGCCAAAGAGTTCAGTAATTCCTGAGCTTTCCTGAGAAATGACCTAAAGAAAGAGCTAGGTCATTTGGACTGCAATGTCCTCTTCTGATCCAGTACCCCAAAGTGCATGAAACCTGTTCACCTTGGGGTTCCACGACCAATATGCTCTAAATTACCTCTCATGGTAAAAAGTTTCAATTGAGTATGATTCAAAGAGAGAAAGTGTCGCATGGGATTAGACCAATCATCAATCTAGACTGGTATCCTATAGTGGCCCAGAACAGATGTTTCAGAGGGAGATACGAAACCTCTGAGTTCTATAATGCCATGCAAGGGGTTTTTTTCTAACCAGGGCATGAGAGAATATACTTCAAATGTCTTATAAATAATGTAATGTAATGAACATTTTGCCTAGTCTGAGGTAGGAGTGACATACACTGTGACAAACATAGTGTCTTCACTCTCTTTTGTCATTTAGAAGAAGGTTTTAGAAGCAGTGCCACCATAAGATAAAAATTGGCTCTATATTCTTACCACATTGCGACTTCTGTATGCTGAGTTAGGTGAGACTGGTGGGCAGCTTGAAACTAGCTACCTCAGAAGGTCACAGAAAAGGATGTGAAGGTGAAATAATACGGTTTTTCTTGGGGTACTGCTAAGTCTGACACTTCATTGCTTCAAAAAGAAAGAAACATAAGCCATAACCGATATTCCTATTTGCCCTTTTGGATGTTGTGCATTAAGTCTGACTTACTGTCTGAGAGCAGTCTACCAAAGGAAATGATACTTGCTTAGATGAAACTATTACCTTAGTTATAAAAAGCTCAGCTGTAATTATGAGAAGCAAATAAGCAATATTTTCATGTGATGAAGCTTAACGCTTCAGTTTAATTGGAGATACAGAATATTTTAGACATTTTTAATGCTCTTTTAAATTGCTACATCTTAGTGTAATTTATGATATCTTGCTGCAGTAATGTCGCCGGTCGGCTGAGGCAAGCCGAGCACGGGGACGAGCCCTTCCCTATCCCCAAACCCCTCTCCTCCGGGAGAGAAAAGGGTTCAAAAGCAGAGATACGAAAAGGAAAAATAAAAGATTTTGTGAGACCTCTGAACGTTTGGAAAACTGAAACAAAACTTTATTAAAACTAGAACAATATATATAACATGCAGGGAAAAAACCAATGCAAAATCTGAGAGTCTGTGCAGGATGGAAAGGTGAGGGTTTTAAACACAAGAACAAAGACAAAGGGGGACGGTACCACGTGCAGTCCAGAAAAATGGCACCGGCCACGTGTGCGCTTCCGTGGAGCGAACAAAAGAAACCCGCGGCTATTATGAACGCCGGGCTGTAATATGTGGAAAAGCACTGTCCCTACCGAATTCGTTGAAGCAGAGAAGAAATCAAAGCAGCAGACAAAGAGGGTAAAGCCTTACGGCAGCAGAAAAACCTCCAGGCGAGCAGTCTGTCCCAGGCGGCGTGGCGGGGGCTGCCCCGGTGCACAGTCCACTCCGGCAGCCTGCAAGGTCCCCGGAGCCAAGCTACAGGATTTGGAGAAAAAGCCTCTTCCCCGGAGCGAAGCTGAGGTCCTGCCGTGCTCTGCGGAGCCGAGAGTGTCCGGAGAGCCGAGGAAGGCAGCGAACGAGCTGCGAACAACCCGAGAAAAGCCCCCGAAGCCGTCCGGGAAGCAGCCCAGCCAGTCCCGAGTAGCCCCGGAAGTCCCGAGTAGCCGAATGCCCCCGAAGTCCCGAGTAGCCCCCGGCCGCCCGAGCCCGCAGCTTCTTAAAGGGGCAGTACCCTCTCGAGAAAACTTTCTCATCCCATAAGATGGGCAAACCGTAACATGGAAGGGAATAATTCAATTAGTAAGCCTTCAAGCAGGGCTTTTTTCCTTCAACCTGCTACAAGTAACTAGAGGTGAGTCGAACCTATGAGTTCAGCTCCTCTGGGCTGTATCCAGACTTGTAAATAGTTGGAGGGCATTTTGCCTATCTTACACTGAAGAAGAGGTAGAGGCTTTAAAAAGGGTCCTAATTCACTTAAAATACAGTTCTTCTTGAAATATTTGACTTAAATATATCTAAGCACTTGATTTGTTTACAGTCCTTATTAACCTTCCATTGAAAGGATCAAAGCAGGTTATTATGCTGCCAACTTACTGTATGTCTTAAGTTTACTAGTAAAAATTATGTAAATCCTCAGATATTGAAGAAACCTGAATCAGCTCCAAAATTATCAAGGGCTGTTGGTGCTACTGCCAAAATGAAGGGGAAAAAAAAAGAAAAAAAGGCTTGTTTTAAAGTGAGAGACCTAACTGTCTATCCTTCTTGCTTACACTGAGAAAGGTTTCAGACACAGCACATCGGGGAAAAACAGAAGGTGCATTCCTGCAGGAGTGTGAGGGGAACCTGAAGGTCAAACATCAGGGCATTTGCTACGACACTATTCCCTGGACTGAATTTTGCATCCTTGACCAGCACTGTTTACATACGGCATTAAGGAGAACTCAGATACGGAAGGAAGTGCTCTCTCGTATACCTTCACTGCAAGACCTTTCTGGTTTATGTTTTAAGGTCACATGTGAATCAGCAATATTCCTTGCTGTACTTTGCCCTCTGAAAGGAGAGACTTCCTTTCAAAGGCATTGGAAAGACGGAGGCCTACAGTGTCCTCTAATTATTCTCCATTTTATATAACCTTTTGGTGCCACTGACCTTTATTAATAGAGCAGAACCATGGGGAGATGCTTGGTTGTGCACAATCTCTAAAGGAATGTGATGGAACCACGATTCACCAGATCTGAAAGTGTTTGCAAATCCACTGGCCTTCAAACTTGTACAAATTCCCTCCTGATTTGCAGCTTAAGGCAAAGTTTGTATTACACACTGGTTTCTAATTGTACTTCTTGAATTATATTTGATGTGCAGGGGCATCAAATAAGTGCAGATTAAGCTACTCTGGTTCTCTTCTATTCAGTCTTAATTACCCTGCTGACTTGTGCATTTCCCAGCGGTTAAATAAGCTTGGCTTGCGGCAGATAATACAACTTTGTTATGCAGATGTTTTATGTTTTGTCATCGAACCTCATTGGCATAAGGGAGGGTGGGGATAAATCTGTGTATAAACAGTAAGAAAGGAAAAAGTTTATCTGAGGAACTTCAACACACCTTCTCCTAATAATTATAGTTTACAAGGCTTAAGCAAAGAAAGAAAGCCTTGACAAGGACCACTGATTTCTGATTTGGCTTTGAATAGATACATATTCAAATTTCAATATACTCAATACATATTGGAATAGATCAGAAACTTCCAGAAACAAGTGTGACAGTTATTGCATATTCCCAGTAACCACTCATGAATGCTACATTTTTAAATGGCCAAGCTACGCTTGAGGTAGCAAAATCCCCTACTTCTCCCATACTCTGTTTTAGGTTTTAAAGCACAGGTGCAGAGGTGGGGACAGACCAAGAAGTAAGCTAGTCAAAGCACGATGAGAAGAGAATATTTTAAACATAAAGGTAAAAAAAAATCTGGAAATAATGACTGTAGGACTGAACGGTATCTGCTGTGAAGTACGTCTAATCATTGCCTTTATAATCCGTGTGGTATACCTGGCATGCCCCCAAACCTGAATCACACTTTGAATACATGTTTTACATCTCTGTTTTAGCAAAACTAAGGAGTCTAGTCCAAAAATAGTTAATATTATGTATGGTGGAGACCTCAGCTAGTTTAATTGCAGCCCTCTGATGGATTTGGAAAAGGACGACATGCTGCCAAGTTCTGAGAAGACAGCCGTTGTATATCAGGTCTTCTGTAAAGGGTGAGAGATCATCTCTGAACAAAGAAAACTGAGTGACAAGTTCCTACAGATGCATTAAAGTATAGAGTGATAAATGATAATTTAAAATCTTATGTATTAACAAGAAATGGGCAAGTTTGTAGGATGAATTCCAGAAGATCCAGTTATGTATTTTTGTATGACTTATCCACAGTACTTAAAAATTGAAACCCCTGTTTATTTTAAAGTATAATTTCATTGCTCTCTCTTTTCTTTATCAAGGAGAGTTTCATACAGTAGATTTTGCTGTCTGAGTGGGTAGTTAAAAACTTGATTCACCTGACTTCCTAAAAAGTGGAGAAACGTGAGTGAAGAAGCTGACATCCATAACATACATATGGGTATTTTTGTGTGGACACATACAGCACATACATAATCTCTAAACATATTTTAAAGAGACATTCCCTCATAAACTTAAACCTGTTTCATTCTCACTGCCTCCAAAGAGTCTGCTAAAGGTACAGCAGGGTTAGACACCTTTAATTATGAGGGAAATTGAAGGCTGTCAATGAATACAGACAGAACATTACAGTATCAAAAAGATAGAAAGGTTCTGGATGTGAAACAAAAATGAGAAGTTGCATTCAGTCAGTACTTAATATAGTTAGCTGAATTATTTTTTTTTTTAATATGCCCGAGGAGGTTGCAAAATCTGTTCAATGTAATATCTGTTTATTTACATGTATATACACAGGTAAGTGTGTACCAAGTCCTCTTGTCCTCTTCATGTCCTTTTATGACATTCTTTTTGTTTTCATCTTTGTAATTAAATGGATAACCTTTAGTTTTGCTGGAATTAGGTTTTTTTGCTGTTACTGAAGGCTGTCTTGAGTCTAGTGTGAACCTGGGAGAAACAGATGGAAAAAGCACCGTACTGCTCTGGAAATTACAATATCTGCTGGCAATGGCTTATTGTCTTTCAGGAGGGCTGACACAGCTCTAAATCTCTTCAGGAGCTGGGAGATATTTCCTGCCATGACGTAAGGGTCAGGGTGAGGGTAGAAAACAACTTTTTTTTTGATTCTGAGGAAAAATTCTTATGAGTGGAGGTAGGCCAAAACCTGACTGATAAAAGATAGGAAGGGACAGAGTTCACTGTATTAGACGTTTTTTTCCCTCAGCTTTCTCTTTTTCCAGCCAAAACCAGGACACTCCTGGATGCAGCAGAAAATTAATAGCTCCCAAATTAATTGGGACTGCCTGGTGAAAATTCTCCTAGAGGGTGGCAAACTGGCTACACCTTTTCCTTCAGGACCTATAGATGAGCTAAGATAGAGGAAAAGCCCTTCAGCACTCTGAGCATATTGAGACCTAACAAAGAGGTGCGACCATACAAAGGGATGTACTGGTGAAATAAAACTGCTCCCATGGAGAAGCTCTGGCTCTGTCACAATCCTGCAAAACATCTTGATCCAAGAGTCTGATTGCCTCGTCATGGCTGGATGGACAGGCTCTTCATGACCCTGCCAGAAGCGTTTAGCCTAGCCATCTGTTCCTCATTCAAGACTTGTGGTCCAGAGATAACTGCCCGAAAATGTGGGTATTAAATGAAAGAGATTGAACTTGCTGTACTAACCTGTGCTAGCACAAAATGCAGAGGGTGGTACTGGTGCCTCTACTGACAAAATAATTAAGGTGGGGTTTTTTTGGTTTTTTTTTTCAGGGAAAAATGATTGTCTGATAGAGTATGGATTTTTTTCCCCCCCTTCTTCTTCATATACTGCCCATTAGGAAAAGGCCAGCGATTTTGTATTAAGTCTCTTATGCTTAATAAAGATAAAATGGGTTAGCTTCTTTTCTGATAGTCCAGTTTCAGTTTTCACGGCTACTGTGCTGTCTACCTCTCTTCCAATAAGTTGATATACTCAGTAGCATAAAGCTGATTTTTTCCTTAAGCACTTTGGCCTGACATCTCTTTGCAATGTTCAGTCACCTAAATAACCATGTTTCAGTCTTAGGAAATGCTTAACATTCACAACTCGTCTTGACTGTGACGGGACTGGCAGAAACTTCATCATCTTAAAAAATGCTTATGTTTAGTCAAGTGTACATATATGATGTGTACATACCCTGTTGATCTAATTCATATTTACATATGTAAAAATATGTACAAATATATATCTATAAAAACCTATCTATACATACTTATATACAAAAATGCCATTTGCATATTTTTACTCTCAGTTTGGGAACACAATGAGTATGAAATCATGAAGGAAAACAGATCTAAGTTCTGTAGCTTTTTTTCTTCTCCTGTGAAAACTGAAGCGATAGTTGGTCAGACAATCCATCTGTTGTGCTGTAGGTTCTTTATGTGGCAGTGCTGGCCGCTATCACCACATTTGGCATGTTTGGAACTGGGGAATTGAGTCCCCACTGTGCAGTAGTCTTTTTCAGCAGTCTGCTGTGACATTTAGATTACTGAAGACTATTTAAGAGATGCTAGAAGCCTTGGGAACCCAAACCTGCCTGTGTGCTGTAGGGAGCCCTTGCTGTATTTTGCCTTTTGAGTATGTCAGCGTATGCTGGAGTTAGAAAAATTTCATTTATGCCTGAGGAGCAACCCTGAGCACATTAGCCTTGGGATCAGGGAAGTGATCCATCAGTTTTGTACATCCCTCATCCCTCAGCTCTTGTCTGATAACTCCTGTCCTCCAAGATTTTTTTCTTCCTTTGTAACATATTGACAATATACTGGGGAAGAAATTTTGCTGTGAGAATGTGTAGACATTCAGATATGCGTAATGTACACCCAAAAAATATATCCCTATATACAACCTCTAAAAAACGTAGGCATGTAGTAAGACTATGCTAATTGAAATATGGAGGCACTAAACACCTACTGAGAACACTTAATTTTTTAAAACATTGCCACGGCAGCAATGTGTCCCTTGTAATTCTAGATAATATGTTTCTGATTACCAGTTTGCGTCTGAGCTCCATAATGTGAGAACAAATGCAAATATAAGCCTCTATCTATTCTTATGGTCATATGTCATCCTAGCCAATTGGGCAATAAAACAGCAGGGCCAGGCTGCTGTTAAATAATACAAAATGTGATGCATGAATATGGAGGTAAATGCATGTTTCTGTAAGTTATGCCTATCCAATACTGTTCTGCTTTGCATTTCTGAGGTTAAAGACAGATTTAACAAATAGAATAAGCAGGTCCGCATTTGGTGTAAGTCAGCATTCTCTGCGACATTTTAAATTTATAGGCAGTTGCTCTGTGTCTTCAAGAATTGACTTAAACATTTGCCAGATTAGTGGTTTTAAGATAGACATTGCGGCTGACATTGATAAATCAGGCAGAATGTGACAAAGTCAGAGCTATCACAGAGAGTTTGTCAATATTTTGTTATATATATGTAGATACACATACAAAGTACAGGCACATACACAAATGAAAAGCTATAAATGTGTTTCTTTCTAAAGATAGCATGGGGGCAATTTTCCTGTTTTCTACATCATAGAGCATACTAATATACCTAAAAATTATTCTAGTCTATAATAAACAAGAACTTTTCACGAATATCAGAATATCTGAAGCAGAAAGCTTAATATCTTTCAGAAAAATGTAGATGTCACCTCCTCCAATCTCTTTGTTATCATATACTCAAAAGCAGCAGTTTTTTCTGTTCGACGAGATTTGGATGGCCATCTGATAGAGGAGTATAATACCTAAAACCAAGCACAGTGTCTGCAGCTCTTTTCTAATCAAACGTACTTTATCAACCGGGTTTTCATATATCATAGAATCACAGAATCACAGAATGGTTTGGGTTGGAGGGGATCTTAAAGATCACCTAGTTCCAACTCCCCTACCATGGGCAGAGACACCTTCCGCTAGAGCAGGTTGCTCAAAGGCCCGTCCAACCTGTCCTTGAACACTACGAGGGATGGAGCATCCACAGCTTCTCTGGGCAACCTGTTCCAGTGCCTCACCACCCTCATAGTGAAGAATGTCTTCGTAATATCTAATCTAAATCTACAAATATATGTTATATATATATGTTAGGATCCAAATCTTTATATGACTTTAACTATAAGCTAGACTTAAATTAAGGCCACTTAAAGATGACTTCTAATTTTCTTAATGACTCTCGAAATCGTAGAAGGATGGCGAAAGGGATTTTCGAAATCTTTCAACATAGTCTTATAAGAAATTATGAAAAGGATATCTTAGTACCTTGCAAATAGTTTTAAAGAACATAGCTATAGGGGAAAGTAGCATTACGTAGAACACTTTACATAACTTATAAAGAGGAAAGGAGCGTGATTTTCCTATTTCTTACACACAAGCAAATTCATTTCTCTAACTTGCCCTCCTTCTTTTTTACATGGTTGAAAAGGAAAGGACGTGGTAGGAGTTAACCTTCTGTCCTCCCTTCCTCCTGGAACACAATATCTGATCAGCTCTGAAATTTCTGGAAAGAGGCTTAGCAATGCATCCAGACTGATGTAGATGACATCTGATTCCTTTGTATACGCCAACGTAGCAGTTGCTCAGCTGTGCTTTTGCACAACAAGGTCTCAGTTACCACAGGTCAGTGTATACTCACAAACCACAGCACAGGGAACAATACAGTTGCAGAGTTCTCTGTAAGGAAGGGCAGGGGTTTTGTAAAGAAGCAGAGTGCCTGTTCATACAGGTAAGGTTATCAAGATTACAAATACTACCTTGCAGTTGTGTCTGCACAAGTCTTGGGCAGGTACACAATAATCAGTTCAATGCTCTGCTTGTCGTAAGTGCATGTCAGAACAACTCTCCATTTCTGATAATCTTTCATGTACTGTCTTCCACTTTGGCTTATTTTTAGGGGGAGATTGTTTGTTTCTATAGGAAAAAATATTATTCAAAGCCTTTCCAAGTATCTGTTAATTGGATTCTGCAGATTAAGGAAAATCACTGCTTTGCAGGCCAAAAGACAGGGACAGCCAGACTGGTAATCCTCACTTAAACAAAATACATTGCAAATTACATTGCATCTTTCCGGCATGGAAGAACTGGAGAGGTTTGAATATTGTTTGAGATCCAAACAAAAAGGAAACTGGTCTGGGAGTGTGTGTTTACTGAAAAAAACTCAGAAAGACCAGTTCTTGGAATATATGTGTGCCTTGATGTGGCATGACCCTCCCAATGACTGTCTTACTTATTTCCCCTCACTCATGGACCTCTGGCTTCTCCTGCTAGCCAACTCTGGTTCCCCTCTTATCTCATGATGAGCCCATTCACTTCACCTGCCTGGCAAGAAACTATTATCTTTTTATGCTTTTCCCTCTGTTTAGGGAACTCTGTGCTGACTTACAGGAGGGATAGGCAGGCAGCCCCAAAGCTGGCAGAAGGGAAGAAGACAGACCCCAGTCTACACAGTGGCATAAGGGAACCTCACCATCTTGTTGGACTATACCCTGCTGTCAAGCCCACATAGCTCCAGAGGCTTTATCAAAGTGCCTAAAAACCTGCTTTTTGTCCAGATACGGCAATTCCATTACCAAGATCCTGCAGAGTGAGTCAAAGCTTTGTCACTGACTTCAGTGAGGCTAGGCATCTGGAGCTACTAGTGTGTTTAAAGGTAAGTATGTGTCTGAGCTTGCATTGGGTGAAGGCTTAAGTTGATGCCCTGTGTTGGATCAGATGACCTAAAGTGCTTTAGCACCCTGCAGAATCAAGAACTTGGAAATAATATCACTCTGGATCTATATTGAAGGTCAGACCCTTGGATTTTCAAAAGCCGTGATACCACTATAGGTAGGTTCAGGGGATGACATGAAAATGAGATAAACTGAAATAGTTGGCCATCGGAGCTCAGCTCAGACTGATTTCAGTTCCATCACTTTCCAGATTTTCATACCTGAAGGTGGAAAGTGTTTGCATCCAGAAACAGCCTTCATGAAGTGGTATGTTTCATCTAGTGCTTGTTTTCCATGTAGCAAAATTATTTAGTGAGTCTACTTGAGTTTGAAGCCTGCAGATGCCTAACACAGGAGACATGTTGTTTCATCTTAGTATTCTGTGCCTGAGTTCAGCAAGAGCTCAGAAGACCTGAACTTCTGTACCTACTCCTAATAGGAACCAGTTGTCATAATTCTTGCAGAAAATCAGAGATAAGATGTAACCCCTGTACTCAAACAAGAATAAAGGAAGACACAGGTGGACATGGGAGCAGTAAGATTATGGAAGTAAAGCAAAAATAAAAGGAAATGGAAGGAAAAGCAAGTCTGAAATTCTCGTTGTTGCTGCGCTTCTGTGTGCTTTTCCAGTTTACAGCCAGCCTTGTCGCCTGTGATTTGCTTCCCTCACTTAGGCTTGCCAGTACCACTCTGAACACCGAGTGTAGAGCATCACAGGATGGGCGTAATGAGAAATCTGCCAGTGTGTCACTTCTGTGTCTGCCAAAATAGAGGTTAAATCTGCTTTCAGGCTGCTCACTCTAGACTGAATAGCTTTTCTGTCCTGCTTTAGAGCTGCATGACACCAGGAATGCCAAGCACGGCTAAGGAGCTTGGCTTTGGTGCTGCTGTTGCTCTCCTGCTTTTTTGCATTCTGCCTGTGGTGGCCCAGCTGCTCACCATGTTGTGGGCGTTCCTGGAGGGCTCCTGTGGGTAGTGAATAGCTCTTGAGAAAACATTAAATCCTTGAGAACGCACCAACATGAGGCTGTAACTCTCTGGATACACGGGCTTTTGCAGAGATCAGTATATCCATGAGTCCTGCTGCTCAGAGTTATTCATTTTAGCAAGTAACTCAGAATATGAAAAAAGCCCTAAATTAATCTGAAAAAGTAAAAGTCCCTCTAACGTCACATTCCTCTATAAGAACAGCTAAATCAAACAATCCAGAAAGCTACCCAAACCCGAAGGAAATTGTGTGTCTCAACAGATCTCTCGGGTCTAAATAACCACTAATAATTGCAGACTGCTGTGGCTGGACTTCTAAGAGGCAGAAATAAAACTCTGAGAGTACTGAACAGTGTTTTCTTTAGTCCTATTATGAAACGAATCTAAGAGCCTGTGTGGGCAGAATTATGGAGAATGAGCTGCATCACTGGCCTCTACTATTTCCACTTTATAATTATACTTATAGACCACTATTTGGTAAAGATGTTTTCCATGTTGTTAAAAGGAAAATTGAATTAAGGTAAAGTCTCGCACTTGATTTGCTTTTTGGAGCTGTTTATTTGATTCTAAATTAGCGGAGTTAGCTTGTTCCATTTCTGAGACTGATTATCTAATGAAAGTATCCTTAGCTCAACTCCAAACTATTTCCATTTTCTCCTTTTCATGTATGATTAGCACAACCTTCAGAAAATCCCACCTCTTCAGAACATCTTACTCTGTATAAATGAATTTTCTCGAACCCATGCTTTTGTCTCTTTGTGACTCTTTGAGTTAAATTATTAAATTATACTTCAACTTGCAGATCACATAGCAAAGCCACGGGAGACTCTTCACAATATTGCCTATTGGATGTGCTTGAAGCTTGATAAATTTTACATAAATTCCTCACATTATTTTTAGAAAATTGCTTCTGTGTTATATATGGCTTTTTATGGAGCTATATCTTAGAGCCAGTTCACTATTAAAAATAAAAATGTAAAAGTGAATTGTCCACTTAAACTGAAATGCTATTTTATGAAGTATAGGTCATTTCTTTTATATGGTGGTATTGGCAGAATGAGTCATCCTTCTGAGATTATAACTAAATTGTCCTGTGGTTAACTGAGTGTAAGCTGCTTCCTGAATGCTTTGCCTCTTACATCCTCACCTCTGATCTGAAAAGGATATTTCAGAAGATGTGTAGGGTTTCAGTCTACAATTCTACCGACTGTGCCCTCCAATTATGCACCTGCCACCACACAATATGAGCAAAAAGCTTTCCCAAATCAAAATCTGGAATGCAAACACCTTACACCATATTAGACAGGGCAAGAAATGGGTCAAGCTGAGCAAACAGTAATACCCAGAGAATATTAGTTCAAATTCGAAAGTCAGTTTTAAAATGACTACTTTTGTGAACCTCTCCTAGTCTCTTCAAAAGCACGATTAAACACTTGAGCTTCAGCTGTGAGTACCTTCAAACAGCAGAGGCTTACTTCAAACACTGACCCTGAAACAATTCTGGGTTTTGTGGTTTATTGTCCGCACACAGCTCAAGCGATATGTTTCTGCAATCTACATGGAAGCTTTGTGTAATTACCATCCCAATGGACAAGAGTTGGGAAAGAAATAACCGAGATCTCCTGGAAATAAACTCTGCTGTACATACTCAGACTCTTCAGCATAGGGTCTGTTCTACAGCCCACACAGATATCGATATTTTGGGGAGGGGTTGTGGTGAGTTTTCAGATAGTGCACGAGGAAAACGAAGACCAGTTTCCTTAAATAAATTCACTGAGAGATACAACTCGCTTCTAATTAGTCTACCAAAAATAGTAGTGGATGAACTTCTAGGTCTACCCCAGAAGTCTCAGCTGAATGAGGATCCCACTGATTTTGCATGCATGGAAGAGCAGGGGGTAGTACCCTTAAATTAGTTGTGTGCCTTTAATCATAAGGGAAGCCCCACAGGAGACACAGTTTAAAGCAAGATAGCAAAAAAATTTATGCCAACACCGCCAGTTATTTTGGGGAGACAGACTAGGACTATAGTAAATCACAAGAAGTATTGTTTTACTGTACCACAGAGTATTTTTATAAAATGGTGCATATATTTTTGCTCTCTTCTTCATTCAGTAGGACTACTTCACCATCACTGAGCCCTAGGTTTCTATTTTAAGGATTTTGACAAATTTAGAATATCTTTTCCCTCATCCTTTTCCTCTGCAGCCTGGCAATGCAGATGCAGATGCAAATTTTCTACACAAAGAACATTTAAAGAGGAGCCTGTTGTCCAAACGGAGATTTAGTTTATAGTGCTTGAATGTATATCAAGGAAATAAACTCAGTTATTAGTCTTTTTCTGTATACTGAACAGAGCCTTCAATCACATTGCTTTTCTTCTTCATTGTTCTTCCACACTTTTCTTCCAAAATGATTTAAATATATGTATGTATTTGCAGTCAGAATAAGGATTCATCAAAATGTTTTGGTGTAGCTTTCAAACCTCTCACTTTTCTCTGACTGATATGTTTGGATTGGTACAATTAGCATTTTTTTTTCCGTTCCAAACCAAACATACACAAAGAAACAGAAAGACAGAAATAGTCTTTCCATGATACAAACAGACCAACATTTCAGTTCCTAAACTTGGGGATTTTATACCTCTAAACAAGGAAGCACCTAAACTGCTGACAGTAAAAGCACAACATCCATCCAGACTGTGTCTGTTATTAGTAGAACTGTCGAGAAAAATCAAGGTATGACAACTCCAAAGGAAATATTCTGTAACAAATCTTACAAAGGATGCATTTGAAACCTTGAACTCCCTGTTAATTACAAGACAGGATGTACCAATGAAGTGCTAGACTGGAAGAAATAAGCAACAAACTATAAATGACCTTTACGTCAAGGTAATATGTAGAACTTGGCCTAATCACAGAGAAAATGTACCATTATAGACAGAGAAAAAAGGTATTAAAGAGACCGCTGTTCCACCTAATCTATGAAAGAATCAGCATGACAATTTTAAAGGAACAAATTTTATGTAATAAATCCAATCCTTCTATTCCATTTCACAGTGTGCTCGGCCTGGCTAGGCTAGAGTTAACTTTGTTCATAGCAGCTCATGTGGTGGTGGGCTTTTCATTCGGAGCTAAACCAGGCTTGATAGCACACCAGTGTTTTGGTTATTGCTGATGAGCGCTGGCACGGCATCAAGGCTTTTACTCTTCCCGTCCAAAAAGAGCAGACTGGGGGTGGTCAAGAGGTTAGGGGGGGACACAGACAGGACAGCTGACCCAAAGTGACCAAAGAGATATCTTGTACCATATGACATTGTGCTTAGCAGTAAAAGCTCAGGGAAAGGAGGAAGAAAGGGAAAGATGCTTCTGGTTATGGTGTTTGTCTTCCAAGTGACTGTTAGGCATGTGACGCCCTGCTTGACAGGAAATGGGTGGATATCTGCCTGCCAGTAGGGAGAAGTTTAAAAATTAATCTTTTTGCTTTGCGTGTGTATATAACTTTTGCTTTGCTTATTAAATTGGCATTGTTTAGATCTATGAGTCTTCTCATCTTCCTTCTATTTCTTCCCCATCCCACCAACAAGAAGATTGAGCAAGAAGATAGGTAGGTGTTTGGCTGCGGACTAGAGTCAACCCATCACACAGAAAAATGCAATTTTGTATTAGAAAGTCCAAAGGTCATATCTGGCCATCTTGGTAGTAGGAAATTCATTACTATTAATATGTAAGACTGCACGATTAGCATTGCTTTCTGTAATGTCCCAGTGTCTCCATAACACTCAATGGAAGTCATTGGGGAATTAATAAGGATGAAATATCCCAAAAATGGATTGCAGAAGCTTTGTGACAATTATTTCAGCCATGTGCTATGAAGAATCTTACGTATTTTCACACTGATTTTTTTCAACTCTTTTCCATATTAAAAACCAGTTCTTTCTTGTGGCAGCATCAAGTGGTGTCGGTCCACAAGAACAAAGTAACCTGTGAACTGAAGTAGAAATTTGATGAATTCTTCCTCGATCTTATTTTATAGCATCACATTGCCATTTGAAAAATCTATGGGAAATGGCTGGTTTTGCAATAACTTGATGTAAATGATCAATTTCAAGTAATCATGATTAGAATCTGAACACTGTAGAAGAATATCTTATAGGTGAAGAGTGATGGAGGTCAGGTAACCTATTAAGGGAGGAATTTATCTTCTCCAACTTCAGCTTAATAAAAGAGTTAAACATCTGTTATAAGTTGCAGGTTATAAGCTACAGGCTATATGGGCTTTCCGTGTAGTTCTTAGTAAAACATAACCACCTCTGAAAGAGGATTCATCCCACTTATCTTTAATGGCAGTCTTAAAATGGGATTGTCAAGGGTTAGGGCTGGGCCAGCCACTAGATGAATGGCTGATGCTCTCTATGAATCACTCTCCCTTCCCAAAGGGGAAGAGAAAAGGAGTAAGGGGGAGAGACTTATGGGTTGGAAAAGAAACTAAAACTGCTTTAATGAAAATAATAACAATAAAATGAAATATATACACATATAGACAACACCAATACAGAACCCAAGAACCCTGATGGCAACCACCTCACCATCACCACTGATGCTGTGGGCAGGCACTGGGGAAGGACCAGACTGGATTCAGCAGCAGATGGGAACTGGATGCAGGAGCTGGATTCTGGAACTGGATTCAGGAATGCACAGATTGGGATCGAAGGCAGAACAGACAGAGTCCTCCTTGGACACCAGACACTGGAGAAGAGAGCTTGACCCTTGCGACCCCTCAGCTTTACACCGAGCATGACGTCTATGGGATGGAACACCTGGTTGGTCAGTGCAGGGTCCCCTGTCCTGTCCGCTCCTCCCCGCAGCTGCAGCCTCTCACTCACTGCACCCCACCGTGGGACACAGGGTTCAGCAGTGACCTTGGTCTGCACAGCAGCAGGTACCAGCCAGAGCCTTTCTGCACCCCAGTCCCTGGCAGTGACTGTGACCATCCAGCGCTGTCACTGCCAGGAGCAGCCACTGTCTGCACAAACCTGCCGTTAACTTCAGCAAGTGCCGTCCCTGAGCAGAGACTGAGCTGGACAGTGAAACCACTGTACAGGTATTTTTTTCAACCTGCTCTGTGTGACCCTGCTCTAGCAGGGGGTTTGGACTAGGTGGTCTCCAGCAGTCCCTTCCAACCACTACCATCCTGTGATTCTGTGATTCTTTGAGCAGGATTAGTTCTGTTCTCACTCACACCAGGACAGGGATGAATCAGCTTTTGAATCTGTCTTTCATTTGACTACAAAGGAATCTTGGGCAATTTGTTTGAATTAGTCGCTTAAACCGCTGAAGTGAAGTGAGATGGATCCTAGATTACCAAAATAAAAAACTTATTGATTTCTGACAACTCAGAACACAAAAACTATCTGAACAGCGTGAAGTTTGTTTTTACTTATAAGTTCTGTGTCTATGGTCTGGTTCTTACCTTAGCATCTTGAGTGTTAAAACATCCACTGATTTTTTTTTTTTTTTTCGGATCAGGATGCCCATTTTGCCCAGTTTGTGGTTAACAGCTGTGAGATGGACAGGAAATGATCTGTGGAGTATCACGGTTAACCTAAGTTAATATAGCCTCTAGGACACTATGGTATCTACCTGCACCTGGGTCAGGGAGGAAGGGTGGCTCTAAACATTTAACTAGTGTATGGGAAAAAAGGAGGGAGAGGTGGAACCATTTTGCCCTCTGCAGCTCTGGAAGGACAGCTAAAATCACACCATAGAAAAAGAAAATCTTCTCAAACCTTAAATAAAGAATAAGGTCACTTTAATAAACATCTGTTTCAAATATAGACACACCTGCTGAGATCTGGGGAGGACCAATTTGCCTTCCTCATGGAGAACAGAAGAAGCACCCAACATTTTAATTTGAAGTAAAAGACAATTGCTGTTAAAAACCCAAACCAAAACAAAAAACGTAGCAAGATTTTCTTTATTGTATTCTGTGAAAGAGAGAAGACCAATAGCCTATGGAAATTATAAACAAGAGATACAACATTTCTATAGAATACCAGTACCTCAAATAATTTTGCAAGCACCAGTGACAGCACCCAGCTGTCAGTTCGGAAAATATCATTGCTGTTTTAGTGAGGAGAAATCTGCATTTTCCTAAGGAAGTTTCATAGCTGTTCTAGGTTAGAACAAATGTGATGTGACTTCAACTCTGTATGTATCTACAGAAGTGTCTTACAAGCTTAAAAATCGTTTTAATTTTTCTTCTGACTCTGTGTTTGGTGGTTTTGTTAATTATTCATCAAAAAGAAAAAAGGCTTCTACTTTATTAAGTTACTCTCTCTCATAATTTCTCCTAACTGATTATTTTACAATAGTTCTGTTTTGACTGTAGTGCAGCTGAGGCCCTACACACTACTATGCTGTTGTGGAAATCTCTTTCATTCTGATATTTCATAAATTAGTTTGACCAGTTTGAGTAATTAAGGGTGCCAGGATAGAGGAAAAGAAGAAATATAGTGGTGTGATATATCATACGTCTGGTCTTATGAACTAGTCTATCAGATATGACACATTCACTACTGGAGTTTAAAACTTTTTGAGAACTAACTTTATCAGGGAACTGATATTTTGGAGCTCTCCAAACATTGAACCTTTTGTTGTGGCAAAAGTTTCTGTGAGTATTTGGCTCCTTCAGATTTACTACTGCAAGTGGACCTTGTAGATAATATTTACTTTTACAAATTTTACTAAATGGCAGAAGAATTAGTTTGGAATTTTCCATGTGGATTAGGAGGACCAAGTTGTAATATACAGGAAACAAGCTCCACATGGAGAAATACTGAAGCATTCGCTTTTGGAGAAGAGAAGCCTTGCCCAGTTGCTTGCTGCAGTCAGCCCCATTAACTCTGCAATGAGCTGTTGCAATAGCATTGCAATTGAGAAGTGCGTTACAGGAGCCTAATTGGGTGGCTGACATATATTGCTTGTTCCAGTCTCATGAATAATAAAGTTTCATGAAGGGTGAGGTTTAGAACTTTTACACATCAAAGCAACTTAACTCAGTGAAGTTTGCAAGTTGAGGCAAAGAATTGTGGGCAAGTATTACAGGGGAACTATCCTGGTCACCTCAGGAGTCAGTCATGAAGCTGACCCTGGAAAAGCAAAGAACGAGGCTACTCAGGTGTCAGTCTGTGTTTGCCCATGGGTAGGAGAACAGGGCAAAAAAACCTTAGTGCAGAAAATTAAGTTTATCTATTTTCTACTACAGAAATTGAATGTCCCTTTCAAATCTAATACACAAATGGGCCAACTGAATTTCCCCAATACCTTTAGATCAAAGGCTTAAAACCAAACAAACCCTCTCAATCTCTTGGGATATTTTTGTTTGTTTCCTCTTGGGGTTTTTTTGGGTTTTTGTTTTTTTGAAGGTGGGGTGATTTGTAATAATATTTCCTCAGGCATTTCTAGAGGACAGAAACTGAAAACTAGAAACAAAGATTCCAAACTTCACACACTTTTTCCAATTACCTTGAGATCAATATGCTTCACAGTGAGACTAAAAAAAACCATTCTCCAACGCTTTTGTTGTCTTGCTCATATATAGAAGGAAAAGCCAAAGGAACTGTACTTTTAGCAGGAATGCTCTTTCTTAGGTCTCTGTGATCTGCTGATGCCGCCCCATCACGCAGGCCATAAATACAGACATCGAACCTTATTAGCCTCTGGATCAATGCCTGAGGAGTACCACCAATAGCTTGTCATCCATTGATCTTTGTATCAGAGATAAGAAGATAAGATGAGGAAGAAGATATGACTCATCAAATGATTGCTGCCAAAAGGAACCTGTTTGGGGAGACAATGATCATGCCTTGTCCTTTTGAAAGCAAAATGAAGAAATAGGTGATGAATGTCACCTTGAACAAAGAAATAAAACTACTCCTCAAGCTTAAACCAGGATTCTCGTGAAGCTCTTTATCTGATCATTATCTATCAATTTGTGGTATTGTTAAACCTCATTTAATCTACATCTTAATGTCTCACAGCTAGCAAAATAAGAGGTTATAGAGTCCCATGCTAAAGTTTAACATGAAGAATCTGATTTATTTTGTGGGGTTTGATAAATGATCAATTTCTGTCATTTTAAACTCAAACAATGCCATCTGAGTGTGGTTTTTGAGAAGTTAGGTCTGTTAAGAAGAGCTCTGCAATCCACCAATGTAATTGCTCTGTTGTTTAAGGTATTGTGATTGTATTATTAAATGTTCATTTTTTAACACTTGCAACATATCCAACAGCAAATTTAATCTCAAAACCTTGGCAGTACCACGACATCTGAGATCTACTCTATAATAGATAGGTTCTATTCTACAGCAAAATAGTTGCTGCAACTACAACTCGCTTGTCTTTTTGTGGAGAATTAAAGCATATGAAAATTCAGGTACTAGTTCTGATCAAAGACACAAATACTAGAATGGAAACAGAAAGCATTTCAGTATTTATTTTTCATTAGAATATCATTTTCAGCAAGCAGGGTGTGATGTCATTATCGTCGATGCTGTAAAAAATGCAAAGGAAAAGCTTTGTGTTCGTACCCAAGCAGTAATAGTTGACAAACAATTTGGGTTGTATGTGGCAATTCCTTTTCTATCTGATCAGATTACTAGTTCCCTGGCCAAGTACCTCACTGTGCTGTTGCCAAAGAAATAGATCAATGCACAAGAAGGTGTAGGAAACCAATCTGATGGTCACTTCTGCAGGTCAGTTCCGAACTGTTGAGTTTATAAGTGATAAAAATAACAAAATGGTAAATTAATTAAGACACCTTTCTGTTATTGCAGTCCTGGATTGTTTAGGACGGATTCCTGTCTTTCTACACTTGCCAACACTTGCCAACCAGAAACACAGACAAGGACAGAGCTCAAAATGTCTAAAAGGTGCTCTTAGAACCCCTGCTGCTAATTCTGTTTCTCCTTTCTTTCCAAAGATCTGGAATTATTAAAGGACATTCACCTAAAACCTAGGGTCATGTTGGTCTATAACGAATCTCAGTGAGTGGGAATTGTGAGCTGCCGCATGAATGGGCCTGTGTTTAGGAACTTAAGAATAAGATTGGTCATTACTTAGGCAGGAGGAGTGTGAGTACTAAACCAGACTTTAATTGCCAGACTTTTAAAATCTGATATATAAGTGATTTCCTTTCAGTAAAGTACATAACAGTCACAGTTCTGAGGATAAGGAGATAAGTGATTTCCTTTGGATCAGGGCGGATGCACTAGAATCGAGTGCTTGATTCACTAGAACGGCTTTTTAGAGTTATAGGAGAGGGACTGGACATAGATCTCATTCTAATTCATGATAGACAGTGTTGGTTAATTGCACTTAATTGGCAATAATGTTTAATTACAAATCTCCACACCCAGCACAACCTGAATATGGGGTATAAACAGATTGTGTGTGGTTCCTACAACCATGGGGAAGTTTAAGCCTCCTTGTACTTTGTGAGAAATACACGGTGTAGCATAAGCGTTTTTGTTCTCCATAATCCCAAGTTTTCCTCTGAAAAACAGCTCCCTGATTTAAACGTGACCCATCACAGTTTATGTGGAAGTTCTTTTTGCATTGCAAAGGTATTGTTTTACATTTCAGGACATAAACTTTAATTACCCAAATTAACAAGGGTAACAAAAGCCTAGCAGTTATTAACTACCTTGTATTTTTAAAGCACATGTCTAAAAGTCCTCTTGTGAACAACACGGTAACAGTGCAATAAAGGTTACCTAACTCCCCATTTCAAGTTTATTACTTCAATAATTCTATCTTGCACAACATGACGATGTTTTAAATCAAGTATTAGGGGTTTTTTGTTTGTTATTCTGATTTTTCGAATTCAGCAATTTAAGAAAGTGGCAATTAATTTTGTTCACAAACTACTGCTTTCATCCATACCGAAAAGTGTCTTTTAATTATTTTATTATCAAAATGATTTTGTAAAGCCCTAACACATGTCATGTTGGCTACTATTGCCACAGACTTTTAATGTTTCTCCCAAATCCGTCAGAGAGTTACGTTTTGCCAACTATGCTAGTAATAATTATTCAGTAATTAAAATCCTCATAGTTCCTTATCAGCTCATCTAGCCCCTCTCTCCCAACAGTGAAAGAGCTATAAAGGGAGGTTCCACACCGTAAACAAGCTGGAGCCTTCACATCACCTCAGACAAACTGCTTTACTCGCGTATAGAATATGGGGGGAAAGGAGCCTATAGTGAGTCATGGGGAAAAGACTACAGGAAATAAGTATTAATTACTGCTGCATAAGTCAGGACAATTACTAATGAGTTTGGAAATAATGGGAGGAATGGCTGGAAACCGTGATGGTCAGTATGTTACTTCAAGTCCTTTCCCTCTTACCTTCTGTCCTGTTGGTTCTCACCTTAATTGAAGTTTAACATAACACAGAAAACAGCACTGTTTTCTAGCGAAAATATTAAGATCTACCAAGCTTTTGGAATTTACTGCATATTATTAATCCTGGAAGAGTCCATTCACATTGATGTAAATTACTTTTCTTCCTTTATTATACTGGAGAAGCATGTGAAGGCCTCAGTTGAGATGAGGGTCCAGTTATGCTTGACATGCTGTATTTGCTGTGTTAATACCGCCATCTAAGTTTGAATGACAAAACCAAAAACCCTGTGTGGTCTAGCTAACTATGACAAATGAGATACAGGGAGATTGAGTTACTCGTACTGGAAATCAGAGTTGGGTGAGAGGGGTGGATCCTGATTCTGGTGACCTAACTGAGCCCTGTCCACCATCTCACCTCACCTGCTGAAATACGCTTCTCTGTTCTCTTCATGCACTTACCTGCATTCGTATGGCTCTTTAGGAATTGCTGGTGACACAATGCAATGGTTCTGGTGAACCGGTCCCTTGACCTTAACTCAGAATAATGCCATGGAGTCATCTGTAGGGGAAGAAAGCCAACCCTCCTCAGCTGTTAAGACTCTGGCCATGAACTAAGCTGGGGCACTTATATCTTATCTATTATATACTGCATTACACATTACATATATAATTATATATTACACATATATGATACATGACAATTTATATAATGTATATGTGCACGTGTGTATGAGGGTGGAGGGCTCTGAAAATTGTTTAAAACTCTTTCCAGACAAAGATGCATTTGAATTTAAGAAAGCATTTGGAAATCCAACACAGAGTGGTTAGGAAAAGAAAATTACTCATCTTTGTTAAGAGAGAGGTTGCTGGAATAGAAAAAAGAGTTTAAAATGAGAAGCTGAATCCCCAGGGTCTTCTGAACAGCATTAGAGAATTCTGGAAATTCTGTTCACAAATTAATTGTTGTGCCAGCTTCATCATCCCTAAGAGGACATCTCTGATTTCTATTTTTCTCACAGAATTTCCACTGTCTCCAAAGCAAGTGTGTCAAGGGGACGAACAGGGACCTACTTGTACAATATACATGGCAATGTTTCAGGCTTGACAAAGTTGTGTATTTAGTGTAATTACAGCAAATAGCTTCTGAGTCAAGGTTGAAGAAATTAATCACTTCAGATGTTGACTGCTGAGGACGTTTGCTATCATCTGTCAGTGATTTATGAAGACAGCTCCTGGGTGACAATGAAGATCTTGCTTTAGATAACATTTGAATGCTCAGAAAGTATGTTATGCGGTGGGATTATTATTCTTTCAATTTCTTATACCAGTCCTCTTATCTGGGTAATCTCTTTGGTAATGAGTCACTGCCATTCTTTCACTGATATGAATGAAATGAGGTTGTCTTTTGACCTGGTTAGTTATTGTTGTTCCAAATTTTACAAAAACATGTTCCAAAATGCTCCAAAAACAATCTGGAAAAGAACTTGAATGCATGATAGAAAACCTCCAGATAAAGAAATGATCTTTAGATAAGTGAGGTCAGGGAGAACTGTGAGAACTGTGAGAACTGTGACTTACATTAAGTTCAGTGAAATGTTTATGCAGGGACAAGTGAAGTAAGTTAAACTGGTCTGGAGGTGTGAACTACTGAGAACTTCTTTATCTCACGGGGGTTCTTGACCAACTGTGGCAGCTGAGGAAAGGGAGCCAGGTACCACACAGAGAGGCCAATTAAATACTTTTCAAAACCAGTAACTAAGATATCAGAACACTTAAGGGTTGATGTTTAGCACCAAGAATATCCTGCCTTTACATAATTTGATAGTACTGCCTCAGCTGGGGTAACGTGTGCAGGCAACCCACCCTCAAATGAGAGCTGCAAGAAAATGAGCACTTCTGCTCTTCTCATTCTGTAGCAAGGGAACGAAGAGGTATGAAACTTCTAAGACATGAAAGTGAAAAACCCTTTGTTATTGTTGTTGGACTCTTCTCCCTCTTCCCCTCTGTCCTCAGACCAGTAAGTCCTAAAATGGAAAGTTAAAGATTCAGAAAAAATTTTGACAGTTATATGACTAGCGTTCAGTCAGGTAGGCAATAGTAATTTTGGAAGAGGTTATAAATATTATGCTTTCTTCCTTAAACCAATCTCGTATAACAGTTTCTATGTTCCTATAACCTTTAGATTGTCCTTGTATCTATCTGAGGAAACAATAACAGGAAAACAAATATATCATTGAAAAATGCCCTTAATTCTAATGTCTTTAAAATCTGCTTGGGTTATTCTGAGAAAATGGTTTTTCTAAATCTAACTTACTGCTTCATATTAATGTGATATTTACTGGAGAAACTGAACTTTCAATGAGATATAGGCCTCCTTTCCTGCTGGTCTCATTAGTGATTTGCTGAAGAAAGTGAAATCATAGGGTATGTACCTCCAGGACATCCTGGCTCTGCAAAAGTGGTCAAGTGAAGGATGTTGAGGGAATTGAGGATTTGTGACTTTGTGCAATAGGTCCCTAAGGGTAACCTTCCAATCAAAAACTTCTGGAAGTTTTTGGATTAGCCAGGACAGGACTGTTCCTCATCATTGCTTGCAAATCTCAGAACTGTGAAATTTGATGTCAATCTATGTGTCATTTCCCTAGGCCACAGGAAAGAATATAGAATATACATGAAAGCCGGAGTTGAAACCATTGCAACCAAGCTTTTGTCCTTATCTGAAGAATTGACTGTACCAAGCAGTCTGGATTCAGCTGGAGCTCTTCCAAAGCTACCTTCGCAAAGTAATTTCCAGTGGTTACTCGTGGCTCCCAAGATTTCTAGATATTCAGTACCTTATCAAGACAGTACACCTATAGAGAAAAGAGGAAGCTAGGAACTTTAGGAAATGCAGCCGAGGTCAGTTTTGAAGTCAGGGCGACTAGGGTCAATTTAATTTCAGATTAAGCTTCTTGACTAGTTTTTTTACATTTCCTGTCATAGTGGTTTTTAAAACGCAAACTTTTCAAAGTAAATTCAAAGTGAATTTACTCCCTAATGGTTAAGAACCCTTTATGGTTTTTTTTATCAAGTCAAATTTTATCAACATTCCCTGAAGGAAAGTGTTTATTTTGATGAACTTGTGTTTTCAACGAGTTTTATTTTTTCTGTTTGTATTTGCAAATAGTGGATGTATTTAGGTCTTCTCCCTACGTCATCTGCTGAAGTGGTGTCTTCCTTGGGTATTTTTAATTCTTTCCTTTGATACAAAGGTAGTGCCTACTTTCATCTCTTTGTGGGTAAGATCACACACATATTTAATGAGGATACAATCATCCGATTTTAAACTACGGTACAGCCTCAGCACGAATGTTGAGTCTAAACAACATTGTCTGCCACAGCCATGCAGAGTTCAGAGTAATTTAAAATTACTACAGAACTTTCATTAGTTTGTGTGTTCTAATGTTTCAGTGTTTGCTGCTGGAAACCGGTAAATTTTGGAACCTACTTGTAGAAAAAAGAATATGCATTTGTATATTAATAACACCATGCCCAAACCATAGATGGCCTCGCAATGCCTAAAAGGCAACACCATCTGCTAGTATAGAATTGTTTTCTATATTTATGATCATGTTTTGGAATTCCATAGAATTTCTAATTAAAACTCTGATTTGTAATAAAAAAATGATGAGAATTGGCAGGGAGGAGGACAAAACCATATCTATACACCACCGAGACTAATATTTTTCATCCAATTGATTTCAGTCAGATCTACTAAAGCTCAGGAAAAACACAAATTACTTGTAAGAAATACGTAGCTGACATTAAAATTAATTTTTGGAATGCAATATATGACTACTTTGCCTAAGGGACTGAAATGAGGCACCCTGAAGGGAAAGTCTTAGATGAAAGAAGGAAAGATAGTTCAAGGCTGTACTGGGTCTGACTGGGATGGAGTTCTCTTTCCTCATTGCAGCCCATATGGTGCTGTGCTCTGTGATTACAAGAGGGTTACCAAACCAATGTTTTGGCTATTGCCATGCAGTGCTTGCACAACATCAAGGCTGTCTCTCCAAACCACTCCAGAGTGGTTCCTCCAAAGGCCAGGAGGCTGGAGGTATGTTAGAGACTAGGAGGGGAAAGATCCAGGACATATTACCCCAACTGACCAGAGGGATATCCCACACCATGTGACGTCATGCTCAGCAATAAAAGCTAAGAGAAAGGAGGATGAAGGAGGTGGCCATTCTTAGTTAAGTCATTTGTCTTCCCAAGCAATTGCTTTGAGTGCTGAGGATCTGCTTTCCAGCAAGCCTCTGGGCATCTGCCTGCTGATGGGAAGGAGGAAATGAGTTCCTCTTTGTGCTTTGCATCTGCATGTAGCTTTTGTTTTTCTTATTAAACTGCTATTTTCTCAACCCACGAGATTTTCCATCTTATTTTCTCACTCCGTCCTGTTGAGGAGGAGGAGTGAAAAAGCAACTGAGTGGGGGTGTGGCAGCCAGACAAGATCAACCCACCACAAGGGCACATATCTTACTTCCAAGTTTTTGAGTTGTTTTATTGTTGTTTTTGCAGGGATACTGAAATCAGTAAAGGATGTTTTTGTAATTTGAATGTGGTTTGGATTTGGGAGTTTGAAGAAACTAAACTGGATTTCCAAATGTTTTGACATGCACCTGCTGTTCCTTGCAAAACAAAGCTATTATACCTTGTGGAGCTATCCCTAATTCTGTTAGTTTAAGGACAGTCTGCTCCAGGTCACAAAAGAAATGGTGATTTACAAGGTTAGCTGACTAATTGGCTTGGTTCAGACAAGAATGTCAAGCCTCATTTTGCTTCTAAAGACACAAAGTGATATGCTAAGATACTTAATCCAGATTCATAGAATTTCTCATATATTCAGCTAAGTCTCCAGAGCAGCATATTGTCTGACTTATGTAACATAATCGTAGATCAACATAATTGTAGATCTATCACTATTTTTTGCAGCTACTTCTCTTTCCCTCCCCTATGCTCATTGTCCCATTCTTTTTTGTTGTTGTTGTTTTTTGTTTTCCTCTTTCAGAAAGAAGAAAGGGTCAACCCTCAACGTGACCTCACCTCCCAGTTTGGTGTCATCTGCAAACTTGGTGAGGGTGAGTTCAATCCCATTTCACAGAATGTTTCTTGAGTACTGAACAGCATTTGACTCAACTCAACATCCAATAAACGTTGCTTGTGATTTGCTACCAAATTAGACTTTGAGCCTTCAACCACTAACTTTTGAGCTTGGTAGCTTAGCCTGTTTTCCACACACACCGTGATCCATCTTTCCACTCCATAGCTTACCACACACAAACTCTCTGCTAATTTGTTGTATAAAAAATGGTCAATTTAAAACTTAGATTTATTTAGGTAAATTTACTGGAAAATTCTCACTAGATGGTCACAGAAAACCTGAAATCAACACTGAACAGTTAAAAGCCTAATTGTGCTTGCATGTGAAGAGGTCGAAGTTGACAAGCACATGTTATGCTTAGGTATGGCAACACAATACCAAATATTATCTTATCATTAAGTGCTTTCTTACTGCAAGGAATGTTCCTGGTTCTGCTACGTTTCAGTATTTCCTGTCTGAAAACCTACCATCTTATCTTTCTCATCTATCCTTTTCATCAAGGTAAATAAACACATTGTATATGTTCTAAGATTAACTGAACATCCAGTTGCTTTCAAATCATAAAGTGCATCCTCACTGATAGGTTGAAAATACATCATGGTCTAGAAAAAGTTTATTTCTTCCTGCGTATTTTGTGCACTTGGAAGAAATTTATCACCTCTTGGTGAAGATTTAGTTTAACTGGAAGACTCAGTAAAACTGCCAGGCTGAAGCCTGGTTGGCTGTGCCATGTAGAATGGTTTAATTAGGACACAAGTGTCCTTTTGCTAGAGTCGTAAAATAAATAGCTTAGTAAAGAGTCACTTTAACATGAGCATATTTAAGATATATGGAGGGAAATAAACTTTGACCTTTTTTAACAATGGAAGTGTATTCTCATCCAAGAAGAAAATAGTGACCTTATTCTTCTTTGGAGAAGCAAAGTAATGAAATCCAAATACTGTGAAATAAAGGAAAAGTTTTGAAACACACTGAATTAGAAACTCACTGAAAGCATTATGCTGACTCATTTTAAAATGGTGAATATTATTAATATATAAAGCTTTTCTTCTAAAATATAACGTTGTGATATCAATTTTAATTTCATTAGTGAAACATCTACAGGTTACGACATGAACCCATCAATAGCAACTGCATTGACACCCCAAAATTTTGTTGCAAGGGTATATATTTCTGTTACATGTCATCAGAAAATCATTTTATTTCTTTCAAGAAATTGTTGCAGAAACCTGAGTCTCCTGGACCTCTAAGAGGTAGGTGTTTGTGGTATCTTCAGTAATGGGCTTTGGTGAGAAGACCAAAGGTCTTCCACCTATACAAGTTACATCTCACCCAGTCACTGTATAAAGAACTTAAACAAATACAACAACTTTTGTCATAATAGTAAACACAAGATTCCATCGACTCACATCTACTTTTGTCAAATCACCTGTGTATGGTGTTACATGTCAACCTTTTACATTCTAATGATTGCAGTCTGAAGATCAAACGCTGTTGTGTTTTCCTTGCAGATAAATAATAATATTTTATTTTGCACTGGGTTTTACTGCATTGTCTTAACTTACATCAAAATTAATCTTCTCTGCTTTGTCTCTTAAATTTATTTGTGACTGTAGAGTTTCTTTGACTCAAGAACTTGACTAGCTGCCGGGGGGGACCCACCTAGATAACAGAGCCGTTGAGTCCTAATGTAACTCTGCACATTTACAAAGAACGTACAAAAGTCCTTCTTCCTTAAACACAAGAGAATGCCACAGCTGATGACACTTTTCTTCCCTGCGGTCCTGATGGCATTTCAGACACTGACCTAAAGGTTTTCTTTAAACTTGTTTCCAGGGTTTTGTCTCATTATTCTCAAGGTCACTGCTCTCATGTACGCATGTGGCATTTTGCACTCTCTCTCTCTGGTTCTGACCTTTCTTGGTTGTTTCACTTAAAGCCAGTCTCAACAGAGTGACTGACCCATTCCACAGCCTTTCTAATTACACTTGGAATTTAATTGTGGACAGTGAATTTGTGTCTGTGTTTTGTTTCGAGATCACCTTTTCCTTCTATTTTAGCACAAAAAGGAAGTTCTTGCATTACCAATGTTTTTAATGCAGTACTGTCTGTATAGAAACCTAATCATTTGATACCTGTGGGTGTTAACCACAACTTTCACACGGTAGTGATTCTCTTTTGTGGTTTTCCCAAAAGAGAAAGCTTCAGGAGAAGAAAGATGCTGGAACAATAATTATCTGGAGTCATGTTTCTGCAGCTCAAATTGTGACCCTTGCAGCTGCTAAATACCAACCGAGATACAAAACACCTGTCAAGGAATGGAAGTTACGTTGTGAAACACACAGAGAACAGACACGCTGGACTCCTGGTGTGTCTAAAAGATGATTGCTGGAGGTCTACCCATGCAGAACAATCTATTTCTGAGGAAAAGAGTGGCTTTCAATAGTTTGACAGAAATGGTAGAAGCCCCATCCCTGGCACCATTCCAGGTCAGGTTGGACCTTGGGGCTCTGAGCAACCAGCTCCAGTTGAAGATCTCCCTGCTCCCTGCAGGGGGATGGACTAGATGATCTTTAAAGGTCTTTTCCAACCCAAAACGTTCTGTGATTCTATCATAAGTAACTACCTATGTAGGTAAACGCCAACTAGGGTCTCTGAGAAGCTCTGTCATACCTTATAGCGTTGAATTAGGCTCTCAATGAAGTAAGTTGAAAAATGTGAGAGGTTGCATTAAACATTGACATGGTTTTTTGCATATACTGATATACTCATAAAGACTGCTAGTAGTTTTATTTGCTAGTGTATTATACTTTTGGAGTGTATGGGGTTGCCATCTTGCAAATACACAATAAGTGGCATCATGTCTAGAGGTATTAAAAAATTTTACTCAGTCCACATCAAACTCATTATTTCTTCCAGCATTTTAGAAGCACGTGTACACACACACATACTTATATGTTTTATCTGTGACTGATTTCACTCTTGATGCTCATAAGCTTTCCAGTTTTCTTTTGATTTTTGGTGCTTGATCAGCTGGAAACATCCAAAAAGAATAGTCAATGAGGAGAAGGTAAACTTGAAAGCAAGCTATTGTCAAGACACACATGAAATCCATTGGAATGAAGAAAGATGATGTTCCCACGCTTGGAGTTCAGCCCTGCAAAAGCTGCAAATGTTGAGATAACAGCTAGAAAATGCGGAACATATGGTTCTTTTTGTGAGTTTGGGTGTTTTTTTCAGCATAGATGTCTGATAGATCGTATTATGGTTATTATTGTTAAATGGAACAAAGTCAAGATAAGAAATTACAAACTCCCTTTCAAAAAATGAGTGTAGGCTATAGAAACATGCAAATGTATTTAGAAGCAGGACAGAGGCTTTGTAGTTCAGTGACCTCTGTGTTGTTTCCACACAGGATTTCTAATAAATTGTTTTGAATTGTTCTTCTGACCGCTTGCCAAGAAAATAATACTATTATCGCCTGGTCCCAAATGGCTCTGCAGTAACAATGTCATAGTGAAAGTATTAGTGGAATTACTGGGTCAGAAAGGCACCTCACAAGCTAAGGACAGTCTATGACACAAGACCTGAAAGTACCTTGTGATGTCTCTTGGCAATTCTGTCATATTTGCAAATTTTTAGTTTCAACTACAACTTCGGTGCAATTGCAACATTACAGACAGATATTGACATCAATGTTCACAACCTGAAAGAACTCCTGGAAAACCAGGAGGGAATCACAGAGCTTCTCTTTTCTTCTTAGCTCAGCTACCGTAGTGCCTGGTGATCTCCAGATGTAGCAAGGGGGTGATACTTTCCAGCATATCTCTATCTGCTTACCTCCACTCACAGATTAAACTCTGACAATAAGCTTTAATGTTTTCTTATAATACTAGAAGACAAGGTGGGACAAAGAGACATGGAGGTTGAATGAGAATCTCTGGTGTGGGAAGGAGTAACTCCATGCACTGGTAGATGCTGAGGGCTGGCTGGCTAGACAAAAAGGCCTGGGAGTCCTGATGGGCAAGTTGAACTCGAGCCACCAATGTGTGCTTGTAGCAATGACAGCTAACATCTTGGGCTGCACTAGGAAGATCACTGCTAGCAGGTCAAGGGGAGATATCCTTACACTTTACTCAGCTCTGGTGAGACCACATCTGGAGTTCAAGGTCCAGTTCGAGGCTCTCCAGTACAAGAAAACAGCCTGTTTTAGGTGATCCCACTTGGGCAGCTGTGTCAGGCTAGAGGTCAGACCAGGTGATCTCAAGCGGTGTCTTTCAACATAAATGATTCTGTGATTATGAGATTCTGTGAAGAGAGACATAGAAGTACTTGAGAAGATCCAATGGAGGGCCATAATGTTGATTTAATTCGGGAATCTGACATATGAGAAGAGGTTGGAATTGTTCAGACTGGAGAAGAGAAGGCTCTTAATAACACCTATAAATACCTATGGGGTGGTGGGACACACATACATAAAGGTGATGGAGACAGACTTTTCTAGGTGGTAACCAGACAAGACAAGAGGCAGTGGACACAGTTTGCTATACAAGACATTACTTCTATATGTAAGGAAAAAACATTTTTACTGCAAGAGTGATTGAACACTGTGACATGTTGCCCAGAGAGGCTGCAGCGCCTTCATTCCTGTCCACCTCATTGGACATGGGCCCTGAGCAGCCTACTGTAACTGAATCTGCTTTGAGAAGAGGGGTTGGACTAGATGTCCGAAGGTGCCTTCCAACCTCAACCATCCTGCAATTCTGTGATGTTGCGATGGGAACAGAGTAAAAGGAAAGAGAAAACACAAGGAGTCCTGCTATAAGTGAAAAAAATTGGGGTTATGTGATGCATAGATAAGACAGGACATACTAGGGAACTGTGGCACAAGGATACAGGTTTCTGGGAAATCCTTAGGGGAGTGGAAATCTATTGGAAGAATGAATAAGGATAGGTGAAAGGAAACACAGGGGTCTGGGACAGGGGACAGAGGAAAGGTATGGTTTGCATAGACAATCTGGCATGAAGAGACTGGGGAAGTACCTGCAGTTTTAGGCATGAGGAAAGGAGTTGGCAAAGTGTTGCTGTCTTCTTAAAATGAAGGAGATGATAGGCAGTAAGGGAGCGTATAGTGTCTTGTGGGATCCAGCAGAAGAGTGTGGAGAATCTGTTGAGGGTGGTTTTGTTTCAGCCTCACAAAGGCGATGGTATGGGTGAGTATCAGGATATTAGCTAACTCCTGACCCATCTTAAATAGAGGATTATGATAAGAATGAGACCAAGTTAGGGCAGGGGTTTGCAGGCTTGGCAGGATGAAGGCAACAGGCTTCATTCACAGATAAAGAGCTGAGGCAAGTAAAGCATGGGATGTAGGCAACAGACACAGGAATAGACCAGATGGATTAACAGGTTGTGTGGGCAGAGCACAAGAAAAAGACGGGTAGAATACTGATAGAAGGGAAAAATATGATCAGATTCAGTAAAAGTCAGCTGAATTCCAGTTTGGGCTACTAAATTTCAGAACGTAGAATCAGAAAGCCATATGGGACTTCTGCTATCGATCTAGGACAGTAGCCAAGACCTGATTTAATACAGGGCAAGCAGTAGATGAGACGAGATTCGATGGTTTGCCTTATCAAAAATCTTGATGACTGCTTAGGTTTAATCTAGACTTAGAAAGGCCCTACAATCTGCTCTCTGTGAATTTAGGACAGTAGCTTCCCAGAGCTGCCACGTAATGAAGGATATATGATTTTTGGATAGACACAGGCCAAGAAGCTCAGTCACTGCTGCCTCCTCTACATAGTTATTAAGTAGTAGTGCATAATATGCTTTTCATCTAAACACTGGTCTAACACCTTTAGAAAATTAAATATAGATTAACTGTAAAGCCTGTTAATGCTATGCAGTCAAAGAATGCTGAAAGCATTTTAGATAGCCTTCCCACCCACCCCCTCCAAATTAAAAATCACCAGTTCCTGTAGGCCAGACAAAAAGATAAAAGAAAGACAGAAGAGATAATACTGTGTAGATAATTAGCACAGTTTTCAATAAGAAGCTGAAGTTGTCAGCAATTTTTTCCTGAGGGGTGAATTTTCTGCTAGCTGTGCAGTGGGACAAATCATACTCTGCTGATTCATGTGAGTAGCCTTTTTTTAGTCAATACTTGTGTGGACTCATTTAAGAAAATTTTCATCTGAGTCAGGATGTAATTCCATAAACAGCGATCATTTCTGGCACATTGGTTGTCTTAATGGAGGTGTATACAGGAATATAATGTTCTGCTTGCTGTTGGCAATCTTGAATTTTATTGTATCTGTTATTTATATCTTGTATTTTCCTCTATTTCGATTATAACTCAGATTATTCTGTGCTCCATAAAGGCAAGAAATTCCAGACAGGAAGAATGTTGTTAGTTCAGCCACCAAGAGTGTATTTTGATATTTCAGTATACCAGCAATGTCCCAATTTTTGTCTTATGTTTGGGGACTTTGAAATATACTTTTTAGCTGATTTATTTTATTTGCAAACTTATCTATGTATAGAGGACCACGATGGTGTGAACTTTTTACCTTGTGGTATAAAACTACTTGGGAAAAAAACTCCTCTGTGGAATATTATCATATAAAACACAGTAGTGGTCTGTGTGTGCCGCTATCCCATGCTTCTCAGTGAAAGACATCTCGATGCCTGTCAATGAGACATAACGTGGATAATGGGTGCTCAACTGTTTTCAGTTTGTGAATCCCTGAAATTTTTTTTATGCTGGTGAGCTTCTTATAAAATAGATGTAAGCCTATTAACTACAGATGTATTCTTAGCTGTTTGTTGAAGAAACCTCAAATGATGTTCAACGGCAGCTAAGAATCCATAGGCTGTGACTCCAAGACCACAAGTGTAACATGACCTTTAAACCAATATGCTAATATCAGTCTAAATACACACCATTTTTCATGCCCCTGTCCAAGGTGGCTATCAAGGATAGCCCTATGACTAGAGTCACAATGATGATTTTACCCTTTGAGTACAAGCTACTTAAAAACAAGACTACGTCTACATCCCCTCTTTCACACAGCATGAAGTCTACTCAGAAACATTTAGATGAAACATCTTTTCCATTACAAAATACTGATTGAATAAAATAAAATATTTCATGGGCATTTCTTTTTTCAAAAAGAGAATTAGTAAGTATGTTGTTTTGATTTTGTCATCCCAGCTGAAACAAGAGTCTAAAACAATATGTTTCAGCCTTCCTGAAATAAAATGTTTTCATAATTTGCCATATAAAATGTGGATCCTGGATGCTATGGTACTGTTTCACTGAAAATATTTTATTTTTTTCAAAGTTATAAGTGAGTTGGTATATAGCATAGATTCATCCCAATGCTTATTTATATTTCCAAATGACTTATTGAAAACATTTTTCATTCTAGTTTGGAGTTTCAAAGTTCAAAACTAAACAGTTTTTGAGAGAAGAGAACTCAAACTGGTTGTGAGCAATTTACAGAAACCTAATATATAAGGAAGAGAGACAAAGAGTGTCCAAGTATCCAATTTTTTTTCTCCTGGTACCTTGCTTTTCTCTGCCTTTCCCCTATTAAGAGATGCTTGTATTTCATCAGATGCTTCACTGCTCTTCCTCTTTGTTTCCATCACCAATTTTCTTCCCTTTCTGTTTTTTATTTCTACTTTTCAGGACTTCTTTTTCCTATTGCCCCAGTTTTTGGCATCTGAAACATCTATTTCATCCCCACAGTACTAATTGGCCGCTTTGGGTTGGACAGTAACCCCATAAAACTCTGAAGAAATGCTGTGGTTAAAACTCTAATCCTCACCACGTTTGAACAACAGGCATCTAAAACTGAGGTTATTGCAAAACTGCATTAAGAATTCACAGTTTTGATCTATTTTTATATCTCCTCTATGATTTTATAGTTACCATCTTAATTATCTCACAGCGATTACTCTCAAATCACCTTTTTATTTTTTTCTTCAAACTTGCTTGAACTATTTAAGGAGAGATTTGGCCTATCAATAAACATTATGTCTCGGCTCAGCAACCCCTGAAAAGACTTTTCTTTCTTTTCCCCAGGGTGATTAGCAGGTTTCTGGATAGCAGTTAGTGCTGCTATTTGTATTGTCGTGATGACAGGTAAGGACAATTCGTGAACACTAATTCATAGCCTGTAACAGAAAATACCCTTAGTGTGAAGAAACGGTCTTGTTCCTGTTCATGGGTTGGTCTCTGCTCCAGACCTTGTTGTGTCTCTCACTTTCTCTTCTCCATCCGTTCTTCTGTGACAGTAAAGGGTGCACAGGGAGATTACCTGTGAAGCCCTCACTGTCCATGCCTGATCTGCAGGAGAATAATTACTTGTGCTGAATCCACCTTTAGAATGTTCTGAGGTTCAGCTTGGGTCTTGTGGTCTTATACAACTATTTGCTGAACTAGTATAGCACATAGTCTTATGTTCTCAGAAGGCAAATGAACATCAAATTCTTTAAGACCTGACGATACGCTGTGTTTGTAATTACTTATGAATGATGTTCACCTACAGGCATCCACAGTCTATGTTCCACAGTGCTTTGCTGCTCTCTGGGTTATGTATTTTACTAGTGTTATCGTGTATTATTGTGTAATGTATGCACTACTATGTATTATTATATTGTATTGGTAAAAAATGGAAGGAGCGGGGGACAGAGCAGGAGCAGGCAGATTCATTTAAGCAACACAAGCACCAGAATCAGCAGATTAGAAGTTTCATGAAAAGGTTGTACTCCACATGAAGCCTAGGTACTTCTGGAACCTGCTGCCTTGTAAAGCGTTTCAATAGTGATATATAGGAAAAAAATGACTTTTTGTAACATTGCAACTCATGACAGAAACCTGAAGGTAAAGGTCTGAGCGTATACCTAACACTGGGTCTGACCGTACACCCAACGCCTATGTCAAACATACTAGCTGTGTTTTATGTCTGAATTTCCTGTTTCTAAGGGAAGACCTTTGGTTCTTTCCAATCACCTAGGGAACAGCCTTCGATCATTCCTCCTGCATTCATGGCATCATATGAGTTATCCTCAGCAATCTTTTAAAGCCACGCTGACTGCTAGTGCAGAGAATACTGGATTGCAGCATAATGCAGAAATTGGGAATGATGAATTTCTGTAGAAAGTTGAAATTTCCCAGTTGAAAATATGTGGAGTGTAAACACGGGTATCAAAATTTATATTGCTATATTCAAAATGGTAATTTACACACATTTGTTAATATTTCTTCGATATCTATTTTAGAATTTTAAAGTAAAATATTGTTTTTCTATTGTACATATATATCTATTATAAATACTTATGTTGATATATGATATCAAGTGTATGTTGACAGAATTGCTGCCACTACACTTAGGAGAAATAAAGTTGCTTGAAATTATTTTGTTTCAGAATTTTTCAGTTTTTACCAGGAAAAATAATATCTTGTTGGTTTTATTATTAATAATAAATTCTGTATTAAATTATTCAATATTTATAATAATGTTTCATTTGAAAACAAGATCAAATCACCAAACAAGACAATCTTATCTGGGATTTTTATTTTGTCAGAATTAACGATAGGCAATAGGAAACCGCCAAATTTTAACAAGATGTATTTACATGAGTGAAAATCTTTTGTCACTAGAAAAGTGAAAAGTCTACATTTTGGGGTATTATTTACATTAAGTTTATAACATCTCATTTCTTAGTGAATTAATCACTTCAATTTACAAAAAAATCATATCAATGGTAAGACAGTTAACATTTATTGTTTACCACAAATACAGAAATTTACGGAAAGTAAACCTCGTGAACAAAACATTGAACCTCCTTTCATAATCTGTTCTTCAACTCTGCCACCATAATGGTGTATTCTTTAACCTCCTTACTGCCATGGTGACTGCCATGGTCCTGAGGCACCACTAGCCCTGCCTGGGCCAGCCCAGCCCTGGTGCTACCCAACCTGCTCATGGCCCAGGACCCCATTTCAGCCCCCTAGAGGCCATCAACTCCTGCCCCAGCAACACGGCAGCAGGGCTGGCCCCAGCTCCCCATAGCCCTGCCCTGCTTGGCCATGGGTGCTACCCATCTGGCCCTACCCATGGGCCCACCTCTCTTCTTGACCTTGGCCTGTTCCTGCCCCCAGGGAGTTGGCCAGTGCCCAGGCTGGTGCTGCCCCGGTGCCCCCCAGCTGCCCTCCTTCTGATTGGGGTGGTGGGAAGGTCCCTGGCCAAGGCTCTGCCTGATGGAGCCATGGGGAGCCCCCACGGCCTCCATGGGGCCTTCACAGAGCTTTTCTCGCATCAAGAGTGAAGAGGTGAATGATGCTGCTGCACAGAGTAATTACAGATGAAGTAAAGTGTTGGAAGCATCTTCTCATGCTTTTTAGCTCACCTGTGCTCTGGATGAAGAGGTTCTTCACTGTGAGCCTCGTAAGTCCTACCCCCGAGCGACCACCTGTCAGGCACGCATTTTGAAATGCCGGAGGAACTAGACTGCATTTGAAGAGAAAATACAAGTCACACCTTATCTTTCGGCAACTGGTTTAGCCTATTCCTATTCAGCAGTGGATTATGCCTTAATCACCCTTAATTATTTTCTAAAAACAACATTTGAAAATAGAAAAGAACAACACCCCACCCCTCAATATATGATGTTTCTCTACCCGGTCTCTTTTCCAACTTTTTTTTCTAGTAGAGCTGTTCAGTTTAATTTGTGAATTCCTTAATCTAAACTCTGCCAGTGTAGCTTGATAAGGAGATCTTCTGTAATTTTGTGACATATGCAATAATTGTCTTGCGACAGATATTCTCCCTCCCTCTGCCATTCTCACTAAATATATGGCCTTGCTTTATATGTCTGTTTGTATAAATATATTCATTGTGAAAATCTATTCTTCATATCGCAAAAAAATTAAACGTTTGATGGTTCTTGGGTCTCATAGGAGTAATAGCTCTTTTCATGAAGGAAGGATGCCACTTTACTCGTAGTGTAAGAGTGTAATAGCAGCTATACAACACCTCTTCCTTTTTGATTCTCCATTAGACAAATGCGTTTCCACATAATAATGAGGGTTTATGAGCATTGAGTCAAAGGCAAAGCTGAAATACGCCACTGAGTAGCAGGGCCAATTAGAATATACTGAGGCAGAAATTCAAGATGCAAACAGTTACTTCAGAGGCAAAACGTTTTTACCAGGTCCTTGCAGATGCTGAGTGGTGCTATCACGGCCATTGACTGCAGGACAGCCTCTCTAGGAAAGCCACTGGGATGCTCAAAGCACTCCAGTTTTCCATAAGGCAGAGCTAGCTAAGAATCAAGAGCCTTGGGAACCCATGCCAAGTCCTTGGCTTCCTGTAGGGATTCAGACTCTGAAAGCAACAGCTGAATTCTGGTTGGTACGGGGATTCCTGAAATCCTTGGATTTTGCATCGAACCTAGAAAAGGCAAGATGGCTTCTTGCCCTGGAGAAACATGATGGGGGAGCACAGCCTGTCTGGCACAGCTTTCCCCAGCCTGCAGACCCCAGAAATGTGCCAGAAATCCAGGCAGGATTTGCTGTCTCCCATCTGGCTGGTTCAAAGTCTAGCCATCTGGGCAAAGAAACCTTCAGCTCCCTTCTTCTCCGCTTCTTATATAGAAAAAAAAAAGCAGATTTAATCACTATTAAAAGAAATTTTAAATGAACACAGTGGCACGTCCGTCAAATAGTACGCTCAGCTCAGACTGTGGTACGTTGACTTATTTGTATTGCCCACTCATTCTGACACTCACCACTGGGACTAGTCAAGCATTTGGTATTCATTATTTCAAGGTGGACATCAAATGTGAGATCTCTAGAAGAGCTTCTGTCTGTTGCACACGTTCCGATTTACCTGCAGGCTCTGTGCCTGGCTTTGTCTTTGTGAGCATCTGCCAACGTGCTGCCCTTTTACAAGTCTCTCAGGTCTTTCTCAGGTCAGAAACGTTCTTTCATAAAGGATACTTCTCTGTTTTGACACCCTTTACATCAGAATACAGGCAAGGTTGTGACATGAAGCTGACTGATGCTCTGCTAACTTTTGTGTCAAAGCGTTAGGGAAGCCTAGGTTGTGCACGTCCATAGGTCTAGGGCAGCCCAGTCTGAAAACTGTTCTGGATATCCC
This sequence comes from Bucorvus abyssinicus, assembly GCA_009769605.1. NCBI lineage: Eukaryota > Metazoa > Chordata > Aves > Bucerotiformes > Bucorvidae > Bucorvus > Bucorvus abyssinicus. Next base: position 41,636,218 of record CM020027.1, on the reverse strand, counting down.
AGGCTTCCTGCTCAGAACTGGGAATCTGGCCAGCTTGAAGTTTCTGAATACCATTTAAAAGATAACCCTTATTAAAGCAAGTCCACAAGTCTGAACTTAGGCAGTGCCAAGGAGAAGTTGCATTACTCAGAAATGTGAACTCCCTGGCGACAATTGAGGTTGACAATTCTGGTGTTGTGGACATGAAGAACCACACTTACAAGGACAAAATCAGCAGTACGCTGGAGAGATGTTGAGATTGGGTTGATGGATAATCATAGCAAGAGACCTTTGGGGTTGACTTCTGATTTCGATAGGATGGTAACTGAGAAGATAGAGATACCTTTGGTATTTAGTGACTCATAGGTCACTAAAATTTATCAAAATGTTTCTATAATAAAGGAGCTAATGCTTAATTTTGCCTTTGAGATACAGGATTTCCGAGCTTGTAGACACAGTTTGAGAGATGAACATTTAGTGAGCTGATGAAGGCTTTGTTATAGCTATTTCATGGCCATAGATAATGTTTCAAACAAAATTTTTTAAAGGCAAGACCTGGAATTTTCCATTTTTACAAGATTCCTTTGAACGACTGGTACCAATACATATTTAAAATCATGACAGAATTATCAAAGCTGTGAACAATCTGTAGCAAAGGAGCCTTCTGTAAGCAGAAGAAATAACACCTGTATCTATGACGGGTGTAGATGCTCATGTAAATAAACTCTGATTGCAAACTCCGATTATCACATGTATGGCAAGACTCCTGGTGGATGATGAAGATTTGCCTAGGGGCCCTTAAAATATAGGCTGAGCGACCTCATTGCCTGCACTCCCCCACAAAATCAAGGTGTAAATTCAATTTTAAGGAAAGCTAACACTTTTCGTTCTGTTTTAAAGTTCTATTTTAAAGCAATTTCTTACCTGGCAGATGGGTAATTTTGTCTTCACTTCTGTTAAGGTGTAAATTAATTTTCATTCCACGCTACAAGTTATCCCTTTTTCTAACAAAAATTGTAACAGTAAGATATAAATTCAATTCTATGCTAGGACAAATTTTTTACTGAATGTAGAAATATACTGCACTCTGCAAACAGAGAGTTGTTTGGAATTTGTGCTATTCTAACACTAAATATACCCAGAAGGATAAAAATATTTATATTTGCACAGGTGGTTTAATATTTGATATTTTTTATTTTTCCTTAGAAAGAAAATATACTTGGTTATATTATCATATTAATATCACTCAATATAGTTATGTTTAGATGAAAGTTATTTGCTTCTGGAAGTCATCACACAGTTGATAGCATGCAGAAAGGCAACTTTCCCTTTGAGATGGTTGTTGTGTTTAATTGTATTTTTTGACATGCACTCTGTCAAAAGGCATTATTATTAAAATGCTATGTGATATTTTTTACCTCAGCGATATCTGATATTCTGTGGATATTCCAAGTTATTTGCGCTTCTACTTCAAACTCTACCCTGTCTGTTTCTCAGTTACATCCCATAGCATTAAAAAAATGAAATTTCAAAATTTAAAATGACACTATTTAGAAAAGAGAAACATTTTTTCCACAGGAACAATAAGCACAATTTACATAATTTCACAAGTAATTTATTTTTATTCAAGCAACATTCTAAGAATAATAGTTTTCCATATAGCTTTTGTATATTGTCATATGTTTTTCACAGTGGTATGGTGCTGAAAATAATATTACAAGAAATTCAAAACAAAATCAAATGATGCAAGAATAGAATAAGAAAATATGTACATTTTTTATCTCTGAACAATTTGGCCTTACAAGAGCTATAAATTAAAAGTGCATGAGTAGTTTTGCAAATTAAACATTAATTAGAAGCACAAAATTTGATAGATTAAGAAAAAACAAGTCTGTTTTCCCAGAAACTCACATTTGTGGCTTTTTGCATAACGAAAATATCAAAACTTATATTAAATGAAACATATGATTTTAATTAATTGCACTAGCATACCAGAAATTGCATGGTTTTGCAGAGGAAAAATGCACTTTGTAGCCCAGACAGCAGAGCTGGCAGAGGCAAACAATACATTTTTATAAATAGAAACAAATTTTAGTAACGCAGATGCCAATGAGAATTAGTTGTAATTTCACCTCAGTCAGTGAGCACAGATTCTTTCTGTCAGAATAAGTGGTAGGGACGCTGGGCCTTACATCTGTGAAACGGTTGTGCAGGCAGACACGCTAAATCTTTACAGTTATTTTAAAGCAGTATGTCGAAATATCTTGACGTTACCAATTATGCTAAAAAAAGTCATTATTGAGTCTGAAAGACAACTAATGTCTTAGGTATAGCAATAATGTATGTTTACTGTTATTAGATATTTATATAGAATTATCTGTAAATAGTGCACGGATGATGCTGCAGATGCATGAGCCCCTCAAATAAAATGGAGCCAGTTCTAAGGAATTAGGCAATGTTACCCCTGCCTTTGATTTATTGCTTCTTGCTGCTGGAGTTTGTTTTGAACTGGATCAATCCTGTCAACAGTTGTCCTGTTCTTTATAGGCTTTGTAAATAATCAGATCTAAATACATTTGTAGTTACCCACCTTGTCATATACAGCTGGTGAGCAATCTATTTCTGGTGAGCAATAAAGAAAGAGGACATATTTTCAAGGACTTCTTATTTGATTTGTATTTGTTGCTGCCTTTGGCTTCAGCACGGCGAAACATCCAAACACGTTGCTTTGCTTTCCGGAATTGAGGCCGTACAAAATAATTTTACACTTTTGAAGAAGACTGTGAGAGAAGCTTATGAAGCTTCATTTTTCCTTTGTGTTCCCAAGCCCACGAGTAAATTTTGTCTTTTCATGTTAGCGAATTCACTCAATATAGATGCACAAAACATACTTGAACCTCCTAAATTGGGCCAAGTCGAAACCGAATATCCATGGTGAAAGCTACTTTTTAAAAATTCCCTTGAAAATTCCGTCACCTTACTCCTTGTTGTGCCGAGGTTTTTAAAAAGCACGTTTTTGTAAGAGGAAAGTGAAATCCTTCTTTGAGGAAAGTTTTCTTGAGGACGCTTCCACTGTAGGAGATTTTGGCTAAGTTCTGCCTGGAAAAAAGAGTAGGCTGATGTATGAATGCTTCAAAAACCACTGAGTAACTGAAAACATTTTCAGTTTGCAATACGATTCTGAATGGAACCTTAATAACAGCTGTTGGCAGGGCTTCGTTTATAATATATAGTATTTACACCTGTTTCTGCTGCAAAGTTCAGAACAGCTATAACCTCAGTACCTATTTCTTTCAGAAATCGTTTGCTTCAGCGCGCTTTTGTTTCAGTGAAGAACTTTCGACTCATTATTTTGTTCCACATGATGTCCTGAAACAGTTAATGTGGCTGAAAAATATATATTCACTTTGGTTATTAAGAATTCAATTTTCCTTGCAGAAAAAGGATCATGGTTATGAACTGAAGAGCTCCATTAACACAAAGCCTGTTCTCTTCAACCAGCGTCAGTGGCAGGTGGGGTAGGCAAATTTTTGACCTTCTTGTGCAAACTATGGTCAGATGGTATAATATTTAACCAAACAAAGAACCAAGACCAACAGCACCGCTTACGTCCTTCATACAATCGCACTCTCTATGCCCTGAACATGAATGGGTGCTATCTATCAGACACGTACGCTGCTACAGAGCTCATATTTTAGAGCCATACGGTCAGGATTAAATTCCTGAAATGGATTTTGCATTACACGTGCCTTACAGAATCCAAGTGGTTCATGTAAAACCGGTAGCTAATACGTCATCGATTCATGCCAAAAATGCTCACGTTGTTAGGACTGTATAACTGGTCCCACTGTGTCATTCCTTCACAGGTTTTTTATCATCTACTACCAACTTACTGAGGAGAAGTTCAGTCTTAGAGCACCCCTATGAATGTGGGGAGGGGAAAATGAAAGGAGTATGGTTACCAAAGTACATTTGGAGACCAATCTGCTCTAGCAACTCTGAACATCAGCTGAACCTAAAATTAATGGTAATGATAATGTCAGTAATCAAGACATGTTGTACATGATTTGTAGTATGATTGTCGCGTTAACCTGGTTTGCTTATCAAGTCCTTTCAGGAGAGGATGCAATGACAAAATGAATACTTACATAATAAATCACTTACTTTTTGGGGAGTTTATAATTTATGGGCAATCTGGCACTTCCCAGAATAGATGTAAGTTCTCAGTTCAGTAACATGCTAAGTAACTTATCCAAATTGATAAAAAAGGGGGGAAAAAACCCCAAGAAAAGTCTGTTTCTTTTCTGCAACATTTTAAACATTTTTTAAAAGAATGCTCTTTAAAGTGCAGCAATCTGGAATGGAGGTTTAATGTGTACATGTGCATGTACATCTTGAAAAGTATAATTTAAAAAATTTTTAGTCTATAAAAAGTTCTCACGTTAAAAAAAAAAAGCTGCAAAATAAAAAAATGTCTGTTTTAAATATCACTTTAATGTATTTTATGAGTCCACTACAATTCTGTTCAAGTTTTAGTTGAAGACATTTCAAGTCTGTTTTTTTAACGATTCCTCCTGTGATTATTTGTATCAAACCGTGCATTTCAAGTTAAACAAAGTGGTGTGAAGAACCAAAAGAGCCAAATTTGATTATATGCATTACAGACAGAGAACGAGTGAAACTGTATGCAAATATAGGACTTAGTTCTGAGACATGCAGAATAATATTGTGTCGGCTAAAGGGGAACTTCGTTTTAGGTGTAAATCATAGATATGGCTCAAAAGGCAGCATGGTTAGAGTGAGCGGCATGGGGCAGTTAAACCCTTACCATTATTCAGTGTTTTCACCTCCTGGGGGAGGGCTTGTACTATTTTGTTGGGCTTTCTAGCCTGAGCCCAAAGTAAAAGGGAATTTTTTCTTACTTTGAGAAAATATTTTGTATAATCATGAAATCTTCTTTCATTCTTCAGAATTATATGTTATTGTAAAATCATTAGTTTTCATTGCCTTGGGATTGCTACGCAGAAATCTGAAAAACCTTAAAGGTTTGGTTCCTGCTGTGTTTCACTAGCTGACACTCCTCATGTCATTTTTATGCTGCACGAAGTTAGTTAATCTGTGATTTTTGCTACTAATTGGACATTTAAATTGATAAACTGCACCTAACCTCTTTCTGAGATGGCTTCCCTTCCCCAAGCCGCTCCCTGCTCCATCTTGAAGCGCTTGTGAAATGGAGTAGCTGTCACTTTTATGCCAAGATGTGGGTGTTCCTGCAGAGATTATGTCACACTTTCTTTTGGAAGACAAGGGCAAAAGAGAATGTTGCAAACAACATAACACCAGCAGGTTTCTTCTGATAGGCAACATGATCTTTAAATAATAATTTAGTGTTTAAAATCTGAAAAAAATAATGAAAATAGTAATAATAATAATCTTCTTTGGAAATGGGGGTTTAGGGAGGACTTGCAAGTTTTACAGATCTATAAAACTTCTTACAAACATTCATGGTAAGGAAGATGCACCAAGTTCAAGATGTTTTTAAGTGGGATTTGAAGAATAATATGAAGATTTCACAGTGTTGAAAAATAAACTTCCAGAGGAAACTTATGGTGTTTTGTATGTGCATGACACAGCTCTCTCTGAGCACCATCCTTCTGATGTCAAAATTTTTCAACTTTTCCTTTACCAGTTTCTTATACAACCTCCTGTTACGAGGCTAATAGGAATGATTTTTTGATTGCACCCTAGTCCTTGTTTTGTGGAGAGAAAAGCAAACATAAACGAACAGCATTCCCATAAACCTTTTGATATGTACTGTCTGTTTGGATTTTGATCTAAGCAGTATTGAAATGTTGTGCCTCTTTATGTCAAATCAGAAATCCAAATGCAAAATCTTAGGCCACAGAGACAACAAATATTTTTCTGGCATGCTAAAGGGAGCTTTCTCTGCCCATCGACTATATTGATTTTTTATATGTCAGACATGTCTTTAGTACTGTAAACCATCAAAAAATTCAAAAATATGTATGAGACTTTTTCTGCTGCTACATCTTTTAATGTCTAGATTTATTCATTCTTCTGTATTCACTTAAATGAGTCAGAGAAATAAAAGTTTCTTATATAAGAGGTGAGAAATACTTATGAGTGATTATACGCATGTTCATTAAGCAAATTCTATTACTGAGCTATTTTGGAACTTGTAAACTCATAATAATAGAATGGGACCGTACATGAAATCATTTTTTCCTCATTTCTTCACCAGAGCCAGACTTATTTGTGGTCTCAGTTGAAGACATACCTACTAATTACTTTTTTTCAGTAAGAATACTTATGTATGGCATTTTCATTCCAAATACCTGAAGTTAGTGATACTGGCTTTCTTTCATATCTCACTTCAGCTAATTGTCTCAGGCTGTTATTTCAAGTCTTCCTGCTGAACATAAATTATTCTGTGGTTAATATGGTTATAGACTAATCAAAATGAATTTAAATATGTTCGAAAAAACCCAGCTTATCTCTAAATAAAGAATTTAACTGTAGGTAAAGACTAATTGCTGTTTAAGCTGCAAATTTCTTGGTTTGTATTTTGGTTATAGACTGGGGGGGCAAAATGTTTTCTTTATTTCTGCCTTAATCATTGTTAAATCCTCCTCAGATTCAGAGCTTTGCAGGCAGACTCAGATGTCAAAGGAAGGAAATACTTAGAAACCCACAAGTAGAGGCTATAAGCCACCTAACCTTGGTGAGGATTCAGCTGCTAGCACTTGTCTAGACTTCTACCAGACCTCATTCTGTCACTCCATCTGAAACTGCTGGTCCTGCAGCAGCTGCAGCAGCAACTTGTGTCCTTGCTTGTTCACTTCTGCGACGTTTTCTTGCCACTGCTCTCAGGAAAGCTTTTAAATAGAAAGTGAACAGGAAAGGCAATCTTCCTCTTTTCTTTTCAAAGTCAATTCTTAGGGAAATGTCTATTGATGCAGTCTACCCTCATTACTTCTGCTGGATATTTCTGCACAACTTCAAGAGGATAACTTGCAGTTTTATGTTAAGTTCCAGTCTCACTCGCATGTGGACTGAGTGCAATGCTGGTTGTACAGTTTGATCTTTCTACATTCAAATCTAAAAAATTTATTTCATCTTCAAAGTGTATATATAATGGAAAAATCTGACAGACTGGTTGCTGGTGAAGGGGAGGTCAGTGGAATACTTCTGGAAATCAAAGCCAGCCTGAGCTCAGTGGGGATTTATGTCTGCTGGCTCTTGATGATACTTCACATAGTTTTACAGTGGTAATGGTATCTGCTACCATCAGAAAGACATGCTCTGATTATAGCCAGTATACAGAGGCAGCTGAGATAGGGGGTGACAGAAAAAAGAGAGAGTACTACATATTGCTAGGAAATCTAGTCTTGCTCCCAAAGAACACATACCTGTATAACAAAGTGGTCAAGAAAAAAACCCAACAACAATCCACAAAATCCAAAACAAGAAAGGAAGGTCTGTGGTTCATTTTTGAAGACTTAGGGTGCAATTTTTCTGCTACTGAGGTCTCACACCTTCTTTATTCTTTTCTTTCTCACTCTTCTATGCTTTAACTCAAGACATACATATTGCACAATAGCAAGTGTAGCATAAAAGGAAGGATGAATGCCAAAATCCAACACAGCTGACTCAAAAGTAAAAAGAATATTAATGTTTTCCTGTGATTTCATCACAGATATTAAGCATATTATTTTATTTATCTATAGAAAGTTAACTTATTGTTGGGAAGTAGATCTGTGGAGGACTCCTGTACGTCTGTTCTCTATATACTGCATGTAATGTGACCTGAATTGCAAGAATTACAGGAACTCATTTATTCTTGGTCATAGTCTTCCTTAGTTTTCATGCTAGCAAAACCAATAATACTTAGTACTTCAGTCATATTATTCTAGCTAATCTGGAGAGAGCTTTATAAAATAAGACAAGAAGTGTTGGAAAAGTGAAAAAGAAAGGACAAAGTGGTGTACGACTGCAGTTACGATGATGGTATCAAAAATACTCGGATATTGAAAAGTATTACTCTGCTCGAATTGAATTACAGAGAGCAGAGGAAACTAAAATTAAATAGTTCACTTGTGAGCCCTTCTGAAACAGTCTTGAATGGGAAAGCTGGAGAGATTTGGTCTCTGAGAGGATACAGGGAGTCTTGATTTTTACTTGCCCCTCTTTTGCAGCACTTGGCAACATCTTTCAGGGCTAATCTTCAAGTTCGCACAGGAACTGAATGTTCTAATCACTCTAAAGAAATACGTAAACCCTATGGTTGGAGCAAAGGTTTGGAGATTTTTGTTTCCTAGGAGGTTTCCCTTACTGACATGCTCTCTTGCACAGTGCTTTTCGGCACAGATAAAATAAACATGCAATAATGAATCTTAACAAACAATGTTTTTCTAAGAATTTCAAATATCAGATATTCTTTTGCTTGAATTCCATGAAATGACTTGCTAAATCTATTAAATTAGCACAAAGGAGTTTGGGGGATATCTTCATTCACAGTAGATAGCTAAGTGTGCATATGCAGATAGCTTAATTTTTGCAATTTCAATGAAGTACATTTGTATAGGAAATTTTGGGATATAAATATTACCAAGAAATGTTTTTTTGTAGAATGTCTTTATAGAATAACAACATTTGATATCTTTGTTCAGGTAGCATGTGAGAGAGAGGAGTAAGATGCTCAGTGCCTTACCTATCAGTGGGTGGATAAGCCTTTCCTTTTTAAAAATACTTCTTTTTCTGAAAAAGAAACTAATCTGGAAAAAAAACATGTTTAGATTGTTGGCCACAGCCTCCATACAAGTTCATTGGGAGGAATAATACTGTCATATTGTACTCGAATGCTGAAGGCTACTGCAAACATAATTTTTTAACCTACTGAATTGACCATGTCTTTGCATGCTTCTACTTCTCTTGACAACAAATCTAGCGTAATTATGTCAACTGTAAGCACTCTTTATATGAATACTAAACACTGTTCCCAAAGGACTCAACCCATGGAAGAGACCTACACTGGAGCAATTTGTGGAGTACTGTCTCTTGTGGGAGGGATCCCACGCTGGAGCAGGGGAAGAGCATGAGAAGTCCTCTCCCTGAGGAGGAAGGAGCGCCAGAGACAACACGTGGTAAACTGACCACGGTCCCCATTCACCGTCCCTCTGTGCTGCTGGAGGGGAGGAGGTAGAGAAATCAGGACTGAAGTTGAGTCTGGGAAGAAGGGAGGGGTGAGGGGGAAGGTGGTTTAAGATTTTATTTCGTTTTTCTCTTTACCCTGCTTTGATGTACTTGGCAATAAATTGAACTAATTTCCCCAAGTCGAGTCTATTTTGCCTGTGATAGTAATTACTGAGTGATCTCCCTGTCCTTATCTTGACCCATGAGACTTTCGTTATATTTTTTACACCCCACCCAGCTGAGGAGGGGAGTGATAGAGCGGTTTTGGTGGGCACCGGCTGTCCAACCAGGTTCAACCCACCACACGTACTCAGAGGCATCACACAGCAGACAAAGGTTCAGCTATCTTTGAATGGGTTCGTTGTCTTTCTAAGAGCTTCTATTAACTTCTCTTAAATGTAAACTGTAAGGAAAAACAGTACTATAGTGCTGGAGAGAACCTGAGAGAAGCCATCCTTTTTCTTTATCACAGAAGCCGTCTCTCTTCTATATCACAGAACCAATGAAGCCTGGTGCAGAATATCGCTAGTAGAATTTACCATGCCAGCAGATAATCATGTCATGTCTTGGGGATCCTCTCTTCTCTTCTCCACTCCTCCATGTACATTGCTTTGCTGTTTGGATTACGTATATAGATGACTGTTGTCCAAAAGGTAAATAAATTCTAACCAGGAGAAATGCCTGTTCCATTTTTTCCAGGATGTTATTTTTTTTAGCTATTGTTATTCAGTACCTGATCTATAAATAACATTTTTCTTATCAAAACTAGGATGCACAAGACAGAATTATTCTTGTGGCATGTGTTTTAGTAGAAAACTGGTTTAAGTAATATCCAGATTCTACTGGACAGACTGAAAATTTCAATTCTGGGGATCCATCCTGATTAAGTGACTTCTCACCCAGAAAAAAATGTCCACTTCTTGCCCTTTGTGGAGGAAAACAAGAGCAACAATAACAGCAAGACATCTTGGAAAGCATCTAAGATCTACTCTCCACCAGTTTGGCCCAAATTATTGTGGAAGAAAAAGTAAGCAGAAATACTTAGGAATTCACCAGAGAGGCTTTTTTATTCTGAAAATTATTATGTAAATTTCTGGCTTAAAGAAAGACCTACTAATAAATAGTGAAGTTGTAGAAAAATGGAAACTCAATAGGGATTATTCACATGCTGTACTTCTTGATCCCTAGTCCTCTTCTTTTGGGAACAAATAATTGGATAATTAAATGTGATCTTAAGTAATGACCTTCTGAATGACTCCAAAAAAACAAGCACCTGGGAGATTTAAGTGGTATACTAAGTACCTGTAAGAGCAAGCTGAAAGTGGTAATTACATTGAAAGCCAGAGTAATTGTTAGGGGATCAATTGTCAAACACTGGCAAACTTAAGAAAAGTTAATGAAAGATCGGTACACAGACTCATGTGACTTCAGTGATTTGCAGATAATTAAGGACCAGGTTAGAGGCACTGTGAGGAAAATAAAAAGCTATTTAGTTTACTTTCGTTGAATGATATTTGAAGGGATGTAGAATATAAATATTTTCTTTAAAGAGGAGCCCAATATAAAAAAATAATTCCTTCCTTTTCCTCAGTTACAACATTTAGCTGTTAAAAAATGACACCTTTTAACTGAACTGTTCCCTCCTGTCATGGGAGTAGGAAACCCCTCAGAGCAGTTTTGCTACTGGAGAAATCATCACAAGGGTGAAGGGACAAGAAATGTCTGTTTTTCTTCATTAGGTTTCCATTACAAAACTTTTTGAGCAGGGTGATGAAAGGTGTTCTGCCTTGTACAGAATGGAGGTCCCCAGTGCGAAGAGCCGTTATAGCAGATGGCAGGATGCCAAAGACATCTACAATAAGAATATTACATCTTCACGCTGTTCTTGGTCTTCACCCTCCGCGCTAGGTTTGGCTAGGATGGAATTGATTTCCTTTATAGCAACAAAGCCGGTGCCGTGCTTTGCGTTTGGGCTAAACCAGTGTTGACAGCACATCGGTGTTCTGGCTATTGCTGAGTAGTGCTTCCACAGCACCGAGTTTTTTCCCCCTTTGACCCTCCAGCAAGTAGGCTGGACATGGGCAAGATGTTGGGAGGAGACACAGATAGGACAGCTACACACCAACCGACCAAAGGGATACCCCACACCACGTGACATCACGCTCAGCAATAAAGGCTGGGGGAAAGGAGGACATTCATGGTTACGGCATTGGTTTTCCTAAGTAATCACTATCATGCTGAGGCCCTGCTTTCCTGGAAGTGACTGGACATCAGCCTACCAATGGGTAGTGGTGAATAAGCTCCTCATTTCGCTTTGCTTGCACACACAACTTTTCATTCACCTGTTAAACTATCTTTATCTCGATCCACAAATCTCATCTTCCTTTGATTTTCTGCCCATCCTACAGGCGAGGGGAGTGAGTGAGAGGCTGGGTGAGCGCTCTGCTGGTGGCCGTGCTCAACCCACCACACTTTCCCCTCCCTGCTCCTCAGCAATGCAGCTCCTGGGAGAGGGTTTTGTGGCTCGTGTTTAATAGTAGGGTTTATACATCAGAAGGAGGAATAGTTCAACGTTTCTCTTAGCTTGGAAATATTCTGCCTTTGCTACCTAACTCCAGACAAACTGGTAAATGGTGGGGATATGCATTTTTTTAAACTTTTCTGTCACCCTTGCCCAGTGTAAGAGGGAATTTCCCTTAGATCCTGGGCAGGGATGTCACAGGAGGAGCTTTGACTGTTTCCCCTTCCCTACAGAAGGCGTATTATTTTCTACAAAGTGGTAGTTTCCCGTGGATGCACAGGATGTCTATGCAAATGAAAAATTTGCACAATTAACACTGGACAAATCATCCAGGATGAATATGAACCTTCTAAGGAAAAAGCTAAATTTGTACATATATATTTGACAACACACTGCTTTGTATGTTTCTCCCATCAGAGACCTCATCTTTACAGTCTAATGGCCCCATCTTTCCTGTCAACTGACGTCATAAAAGAGCTCTCTAACACCTACAGCAACTGCTTCTCTAAACAAGCAATGTCATGCAAGTATCTCTAGAGCAATCTGATGTCTCTCTTGTTAAGTGTTTGCTTTCAGCAGAAGAATGCACCTGTTGCCTGTTTGGGAGGCTGACCTTTTTTGAAGAGTGTTTGTCATATATTTGAAAAGCCATATAAGAGAGTGGCATTTGTATGCAGTAGACATACTTAGTCCCTTGCCTGTTCCATTCTTCTCTGTCTTCCATCAGCGCATACCTTCATATGCGTCCTGGCTTCTAGCTCATTCCTTTGCTCTGCGGTCTGGATCTTTTTCTTCCTCTCTCCTACAGATGTTTCTGCTTCTGCCTATTTTTTCAGAGAACCAGACCCAGCACCAGCATCTGATCAGTTGGTCATTTCAATCTGATTATCGAAGCCTCCAGATTAATATGAAAATAGTGCAATAAAAACATTTGAATATTTGTCAGAAGATGCTGAAGTTATACTATAAAATCCTTAAGGCACTACTGCAGAATTATGATTCATCTGAAAACACTATTCAGCACCAGCTTTTTTGCCAGCTGATTCAGAAAATCTTTACAGTGAGAATAATTTGTTATAGATTTGTCAGAGATTGAAACCTTGATAAGTTACAGGAACAGAAAACTTTGTGGTCAACAGTTTTACTTGCACTAGTTGTACCTTTACTAAAGTGTATTACTACGCTTTATCCCTAATATTTTATTTCAGTAATAACTATAAGTGTTTAGATTAAGGACCTTAAACCACAGAAAAAAACATCCACTGGCACTGCTGTTTTATTTTCTTTTATGCCTTTCACATTTCTATTTGATTAACGATCAATAAACGACAGTTTTTTCTTTACATACAAGTTCTGAGACATTATATGAGCAGCATGTGATCACAAGATTTTGCTTACTTTTCCACAGAAGAAGAAAACCTCCATTACTGTAAGTTTTACAACAGTTAACTAAAAACTGTTTAATAAGAAAGATAAAGTCAAATGTCCAGGTATCATCCAATTAAAAATGACTACCCTCATGCATTAAAAATGGGCACAAGACTGAATATGAAGCAAGTGCTAAAACTGGAAGATAAAGTAACAGTGAAGGAGGATTGTCAACGTATTGGTCACCAACCATCTTGGTAAAAAATGAATGATAGCTGAAATTCAATAGCTGAAATACTTTAGTTAGAACAACAGTTCAATGTATATACAGTTCTTAATATGCTTTTTCTCTTTATGATTGCGTATTTATCAAGGGACAGTAACAAAGAAGCAACGAGTGGGAATATAATGGAATTAAAAAACAAGTGCAGGATAGATGTTCACTGATATTTGCTTGAGTAGGTCCCCCACACTTATTTTAACTTTGTTGTATGCTGTGGCAAAATGGTATTTAGTTCACCAGCTTCAATCAAAGAGAGAAAAAAAACCCCAACCACCTCTACATATTATTTCAAAGATGTTTTTGTGAAGACTTAGATCTTTGCAAGAGATGTCTCTCTCTGTTGTGCTTGAAAATGTAAGTCACAGAATTAGAGATTAGAAATGTTATCCTGTGGCACGGAAGACCAAGATTTAGAAGCAAACCAGGAATAATTGGAGATCAATTGCACAGAAGTACATTCACCAAAATGTTTTATTAAAAAACCTAATTATAAGTGAGCTGTAACACTTAAGCTTAGTTATGATGATTTTGTAAAATATCATCATAAAATATAAAATATGTATATTGAAATTATGATGTCTTATGAAGGTCTTTGCTTTTAGCTGTGTGGGTATTGTCTACCTTGACTTTAGTAAAGCTTTTGACACGTTTTCCCACAGAATTCTCCTGGAGAAACTGGCTGCTCATGGCTTGGATGGGTGTATACTTCACTGGACAAAAAACTGGCTGGATGGCCGGATCCAAAGAGTGGTGGTGAATGGAGCTAAATCCAGCTGGCAGCCGGTCACCAGTGGTGTTCCTCAGGGCTCAGTACTGGGGCCTGTCCTCTTCAACATCTTTATCAATGATCTGGATGAGGGGATTGAGTGCACCCTCAGTAAATTTGCAGATGACACCAAGTTAGGTGGGTGTGTCAATGTACTTGAAGGTTGGGAGGCTCTACAGAGGGATCTGGACAGGCTGGATCAATGGGCTGAGGCCAATGGTATGAGGTTCAACATGGCCAAGTGCCAGCCACAACAACTGCCTGGGGAAAAGGACCTGGGGGTTTTGGTCAACAATGGCTTAGTATGAGCCAGCAGTGTGCCCAGGTGACCAAGAAGGCCAACAGCATCCAGGTTTGTACCAGCAATAGTGTGGCCAGCAGGACCAAGGCAGAGATCATCCCCATGTACTCAGCACTGTTGAGGCCTGTGTTCAGTTACTGTGTTCAGTTTTGGCCCCTCACTTGAAGAAGGACATTGAGGGGCTGGAGCATGCCCAGAGAAGGGCAACGAAGCTGGTGCAGGGTCTGGAGCACAAGTGTGCTGATGAGCAGCTGAGGGACCTGGGGATGTTCAGTCTGGAGAAAAGAAGGCTCAGGGGAGACCTCATCACTCTCCACACCTACCTGAAAGGAGGTTGTAGAGAGGTGTGGATCGGTCTCTTCTCCCAAGGAACAAGTGACAGGATGAGAGGAAATGGTCTCAAGTTGCGCCAGGGGAGATTTAGGTTGGACATGAGGAAAAATTTCTTTACTGAGAGGGTTGTCAGGCATTGGAACAGGCTGCTCGGGGTGGTGGTGGAGTCCCCATCCCTGGAAGTGTTTAAAAGATGTGTAGATGAGGTGCTGAGGGACGTGGTTTAGGGATCCTGGCAGTGCAGGGTGAACGGTTGGACTTGATGATCTTAAAGGTCTCTTCAAACTAAATGTTTCTGTGATTCTGTGATTCTGTAATGGAGCGATTAACACAATCATGTTGAATAGTATTGAAATAAGCCATAGACAGAAAGCGGGAAGCCAGCACCTTCTGTTCCTGTGGTTATGTTGAATTAAAATAGAATTAAATACACAGTAACTGAAATAAGGGTGTCAAGGGTTAGGGCTGGGCAGGCCACCAGACAAATGGCAGATGCTCTCTATCAACCCCTCTCCCTTACCAAAGGGGAAGACAAAAGGAGCAAGGGGGAGAGACTGGTGGGTTGGAAAAGAAAACTAAAACCCCTTTAATGAAACAATAATAATAAAATTAAATATATACACATATATACAATACCAAACCAAATCCCCCTGATAGCAATCATATCACCGTCACCACTGATGCTGTGGGCAGGCACTGGGGAAGGACCAGACTGGACTCAGTGGCAGACGGGAACCAGATGCAGGAGCTGGAAAACCTGAACTGTGGAAGTATTTGCATGCCGGTTGTTTGGAAGAAGTACTTAACAGGCAGAGCTTCCAGTGAAATGAACAGGACACATATGAAACATCGGGCATTTTATGCCACTCTAAAATAGGCCAATATCACTTCATTCAGAAATACTTCTCTCTAGAAATTTGCACTCAATTTATATAAAAGCATAAGCTTTCACTTCGTTATTATTGAAGCCACCAGATGCTTTCTATACCATGAAAGCTTTGGGGTTTGGCACCAAATTATTGTACTTTATTCAGTAGATTTTTACTTTTTTTCTTTTTCCTGAATTCCAGGTATCAGTAAAGAGTCAAGCATACACAATCTAATACTGTTTCTTTCCTTTTACTTTCCTTTTTTTTTTTTTCTTTTTTTGCTTTAACAGATTTATTGGAGAAAAAATTTGTAATGGGAAATCATTATCAACTAAAAACTCTTCATAAATACCTTGCTAAACTTACTACAAGCCAGGAAATACTGTAACAAGATTAATTTTGTTGCAGCTGTGCTTCCACAGCAAGGATCTAAAATTTTAGGCTACAGACCTGAGCACTTTTGAGTCACTTTGGCACTTTTTGCTGATGCCCTGGAATTCAATCCGCTGCAGAACTTAAACAAACTTCATTTTTGACCCATCATGAAAAATGACCTCCCTCTTCCCTCTTCATCCTTCTCAGTTACACTTTTCACACATAATAATTTGCCATTTTTGAGCATCCACAGGAGATTTTCTGTATCTTCAGCAGTGAGCTAGGTTTTTAAAGGTCTCCATTTGCAATTAAATAAATTCTCCAAATAGACAATTTAAATTCTTAACTTTGCCAATTTGATAAGTGGTTTCCATGGTGATGAACTCCTAGCATTCTGAGAAGGGTGGATTCAGCTTATGGTTAAGGATGACAAGTAGATTTTGGATTCATTGCAGTGACCTTTGAGGAGAACCTGCTTCTATACTCTTTGTGTTCAAGCTCAGTTTTATAATCAAGACTGAATTTTTGTCTGCTATAGGCTTCTTTGCTTTCTGCACTCCATCACGGCTATAAAACAAAAGATAATATATTCTGTCAACAGAATGAAATAATGCTGCTAGGTAATAGAGTTTGAAATGTTTACAAACCTATAAATGAAAACTGCTCCATTAATATGAATGAATATAATCAAATTCTTTCATGATAATTGCTACATGCATAATATTGCACAACAGAGCTATTTTTAGCACGTTAGTTACAGGTTTTATAGACTGGGAAAGGCAGTTGCTGTTCATAAGTATTATCTTCTGTTATACAAAAGAATGTTCTTTCACACCCTTTCATTAAGTGTTAAAGGTTTCATTCTGTTGTGGGCTAAGTCTGAGTTTTTCACATGGAAGATAACAGTGTAATTACATGTTCTAAATCATAAACATATTTGGACTGCTCATCCAAAAAAGGATGAGCATCCAAAAGGGTCCATCCTTCACATGGACCAATGATGTAAAGTGATGACAAATACCTCGCTGCCTTTCGGGAAAAGCTGCCAGCTCCTCTTTTTCTCAGCACTGTATCCCAGAGGTTCAGGGTGTCCTTTCAGGAAGTAGGGGTAGCTAAAGTCTAGTGACTACTGGAAAGGGATGGGAATTTGGGGAGACACCTTTGATGTTGTGCGAGCACTGCTCTGTTGTACGTACACTGGTCTGTTAGCAGCACCCAATACAAACCACAGCACTGTGAGGGCTGCTATGGGGAAAATTAACTCCATCTCAGCCAGACCCAGTACAGAAACCATAAAAATCAAATAAGTAAAAGGTGATATGTCCTATTATCAGACAGTGAATACATGTGCATTTATTAGTTTGAGATAAGTATGTTAGAAATTAGTCATTGAATGTTTAGGGAAAATGACAGCTATGTCTTTGTGCAAGGAAAAGCACTCGTTTACTCCACCACAAAAATTCAAAAAGGGAACATCTCTAGATTACCAGCTGTCACTGAAGACTACACAGCCTTTTGGGAATTCGCTCACTGTTCCTAAAGAAACAGGATAATTCGTTCTGGGAGTATGAAACTACCACCCAGAGCTATACAGATAATTTTAAACACTGCTGTAAAATTTTCTCTTTAATTTCTTTGCAGCAAATCTGAGAGAGAAACAGCAAAAGAGAGACTCACAGAGAGTTTTCAAACTGACCAATCTCTGATGCTTTAGTAGGAGGTGCAGAAAACACAGGGGAAGATGACTCACAATATAGTAAATGAGCTGATGCTTTCTCTGTATGTACTCATTGTCCCTCCAAAATCTGTATAGAATATTATCCAAGAAGACCCACATTACAAGGTTTCACATTACAATTAAGGCAATCAAACCAGTGCCCAGATCAAACTGATATGGGTCACAAGTAGGACACATGTGAAAAAAGAGAAAAAAAGAAAATTAAAATAGGAAAACAGTTATGATCTTCCCAGCACAAATATAAACTGCAGTTCGATTTTGGAGCTTTAGTTCTATATAATTATAAAACTAAAACAAAAAAATGAATCACATTTTGGAGCATTTGTTTGAGTTGTTTTCTAGCTGGTGATCACTTCTGAAGAACAATCCTTTGTATGTTCAGATAAGTTCATTTCTAATGGCTGAAGGATGAAAGAAAGATACCTTTGGTCAGAGGATTTTGTTCATACTACTAAAAATATGTACGTTATTTCAACCTATAGTAAGAGTTCTCATTCTAATGAAAATCCGACACAAAAGTCTCTGTTTAACCTGCCTTTGAAATGTCTACAGCTAGAGCCAGATTCAGTATAGAGAATAGTCCGTGGTGGGCTGGAAAAGATTCATAACCAGAAATATAATGATACAACAGTTGTAGGATACATCTTCTGTAAGTGTAAGATGACAGCAGTCAACTTCAAAAGCTTAACAACTATTTCCTGTTATCTTCCTTTCTAATCAGTTGAGTGGGTTTCACTCCCAACAAACCACAGGTCTTACTTTCCATTGTTTTGGATCACAGGTGATGAGACACTTCAGTTCTACCACTTTAAATTTACATGAAAACACTGTTCACTGAGAGCTCCTGGAAGAACCAGCTTTTTGCTTGCTAGATTTTTCATGCTCTGGGAAGAACATTTGAGACTACATTCTAGAGACTCAAGTATATTCTCCTCATAAATTTTTTAAGGCCAATGCAGACCATTCTATTCCACTAACCTTTCTTCCAGGCTGTAGAACCAAACCTCAGACTGTTTCAAGCCTCTACACTATATGGCTACAACAAACAGCCTTGTCTGAAATTTCTGTCAGCTGAAGACTTTCAACATATGTCCAGATCCCTTTTCCTAGCAATTAACTGTACTGATGCCTCAATGTCTCAACTTCCTGATCAACAAGATCGTCTTTTTCTTGTACTGGCCATTAAGTGCAATTCACTTCCTCACTTATCTTCCTGTAGACCAGGACTGAGTCACATTGATCGATAGATTGATTGATTGATTATACCAACTTGGAGGTTCACAGGAGTGCTATAAAATAAGTTTGAGGGTTTTGTTTATTTAATATTCTTTCATGGCTATCATGTAAAACTCTTGCCAACTCTCAGACTTTCCTTTAAAGAGAAAACAACTTAAGTAGGCAGGGTAGTTTCAGCAATAGTGTATTTCAGTGAATGCTGTTAGGGAAGCAGTCTCTTTTCTCCCATTTGATATTTCCTTGCTTCCATATCCCAGGATTATGCTCCCCCTTTTAGTTACAGCATTTCTCTCTTCATTTCATCATCTATTTTGACCCTTAAATCCCTCTCAATGTCACTGCAATCCAGAAAGGAGCTCTTCTCATAAGTATGACCTACATTCCTATTTCCTGATGTCTGAACCTGTATTTGGCTACATTAAAGCTTCAGTTATTCAAAGGAATCCACATTCCAGACCAACGGTTTGTCCTATCATTATTTAACTTTCTACACACTGTCATTGCAAATTTTTACCAGCATCCAGAAAACTTATTCTTTTCTTTATGAATACTGCTAAAGATATTTCCATCACCAAGCCAACTATAAATTAAAGTCATCACCAGGAGAAAAAAATAAATCCTTTGTGGATGATTATTTCTCATTTATAATAACTTTTGTAATCTACCTGTGAAGTAGTTCTTAATCCATTTAACTTGATTTTGTATACATTTCTCTTTTATCCTACTTGCACAGGTAATGAGGTTCACATTTAGTTGTCTTTTTACAAACCTCCTGTAGTTTACATACAGTGTATTTACTTACTGTTTTTCTGTTATAAGGAAAAATATTCTCCTGTTATTTTGAACTAAGAGATTCACTATATTTGTCATCTGTTTAACCGTTTTCAGATTCTTTTGGTGATATTCTGACATTCTCTGTCCATTACTGTCCAAGGCAAAAACTTGATTTCATTTTGCCATTTAGTTTTAATGCTGCAAGTCTCCAGCTTTTTGCCGTTGATCTTAACTAAATCAACCCTTCCAGTTTGAAAGGGGGGCACAATGTACAGCAACACTTCTGTATAAAATGTGGGAAGATGAAAAAAAAAATTCATAAGCCGTTACTGTAAAAAGACCTTCAGAGGAGTCTTTGCTCAGAATAGGGGAAGCAACAGACTTATTCTAGTTGATGTTTTTTTCTACAAGATGATTTCAGAGTGCCTTTATGACCCAAAACAGGAGTCCTGTATACTCCCAGTCTGTTAACGAGTGTCTGGATGAAGCTATACTTCAAAGTCAGGATGGGAACACAGAGATTAACCATGTCTTTTTTACAATAAGATAAATGATTTAGTACCAGTGCTAAAGAAAGAATTATTGTTAAGGGAGTTATAATTACAGGTTCTTATGTGGGATGGTGACTATTGTACGATGTACAAATTATGGGATAAAAAGATGTAACTACAAGAATTTTAGTTTTCATAGAAACATTCCACATTTTTTACCCGTGTGTACACTTCACTTAAAGCCAGTATGCCATACATTTACCAAAGTATTAAAACATCTGACAGCAAATATATAAACTAGAAGAAATCACCTGGGGAGTAAGATAGAGTGAGTTGCTTCTTTTTGGTGTGGCATATCACCTGATGATGCAACAGTGAATTGACTAAGTTAAAAAAGAAGGAGCAACCTGACCTAGTTGAAGATGTCCCTGCAGTGAGCACACTGCAGAGGGGTTGGACTGGATGACCCACGAAGGTCCCTTCCAACCCAAACCAGTCTGTGATTCTATGTTGCTATATATGTAAGTCAGAAAAATTCTTTGTCGTATTGTAAATGTATATCATGTTGTCTTTCAAAGGAAATGCGAAACTCTGCTGCCATTTCACATAAATTTATCTTTTGAGATATTTCATCGGCAAGAAAGATTTTTGGAGACAAAGGGACAGAATAACCAACTGAATTCATTCACGTTTACTACTTGCTTTGTGGCATGCATAAATCACAGATTCAAAGGGAAAATGAAGTTCAGACCAACTTTTTTCTCAGCTTCAAGCACACAATCCTCAGCCTAACACCTTTCAAAAGGCAATGAAAAATTTAAAGTTTAGCCATCAGTTCTTTGTGCCAGCCTTAATTCTTTCCAAACACCCATATGTCCTAGTGTTTTAAAACAAGAAAATATATGTTTTACAGCATACTTTTGCACTTAAGAAGAAAGAACAGTTTTCTTTTTTGTAAGTGTAACCTCACTTTCTTTTAAAGGTAGTAGTGTTTTTATTAGGACATTGTAGCAGCAAAGAAGTAAATTGTAAGCATTTATCATCTGAGCATTGCATGTATTGATTTTCTCATATAAGAGTTCTTTGGGTACATATTGATATATGTTAGTACCAATAAAAAATGAAAGGTTATAACAGTTCACTGATGCTGGATCATCCCCCATGAGAGCAAGAAAACTCGGTTATAATGTGCCCAAGTTGAGCATTATCTATTTATTGTGTTCTAAATGCACTCTTTAAACCTTAAACAATGCTGATGGACAATTTAACCTCCTGGTGTGGTCCAACTGAAGTGAGTGGAATTGCACCAACCATTTAATTTGTCTCTCTGTGCTTGTGCATTTCTGCCTGTACTTGTCATAGTTTATTGTTAGACTTTCTTTAGTAACTATGAAGTATGTCAGCATCAGAATCCAAATCATAGAGTATATAATAATAAAAAAAAATCTCAGAGGAAATATAGATAAGAATTTACCCATCTTCTCCAGCCATGAAGGGAAAGCGGTCTCTATCTACTTATTTTCTTAAGGATAAGTCTGGTACACTCCTTGTTTTTCCCATTGCAATGGGAAAATGGAAAGTGCCCAGATGTTCTGTTTATACCCTGCCTTTCCTTGAGCGATTTCTGTAAAGATCAGGCAAAACTCTGATCAGGAGGTTTCCCTTGTGAAGGGAAGGAAAGATCAGAGATGACAGGGCAGGGAAGAACTACAGGATTGTGACTTTATGTGCACAATTAGATTGTCTTAGGAGAAACTGTAGGGAGTTTTTCAGCCTGTTCTTCATGCCGTTTAATGCTCCAAGAGGCGTGTCACCACACTGGAAGAATTGTGTAGCCCTCCCTCTTAGGAAGTGCTGCTTCACACTTTCTCTAGTACATACAATAAACACAGTGCTGCCAAACAAAATTTGCAAGTGGTGAGCAAGGAGAAACTCTCTGTGGACTCCCAGAAAGCACGTGAATGAAAGCAAGTTTATGTCTCTGTAGCTCTTGAGTATGTGTATATACATGTACACAGGGTCTCAGACATCACTGTGGTGGGAGTGTTTAGAAGACAGACATAACAGGACGGTTTTAAACTTTAAACTTTACTAATTCATTCATTAATAGCACACTGCTTGCAAATGGTTAATTCTTACGCATTAAAAATCTTCATCAGTACGTATATGATACAACTGATCTTAACATAAGCAATAAATTACATATGAATACAGTTATCTGATATCATCTAGTTAACACCGACGGCTGTGGTCCTTCGTGGTCCTTGTTCATAAATTTTTCTCACTTTGGCCGGATGTCTTTATGCAGCTAGCTATGGTTATGATATTCCTTATCTCCTTTTCATTTGTCTTCCCAGCCATCCTTCATGTGCCCTCGGCAGGATGCCTGTCAATTTGCAGTGCTGTAAGCTTGCCTTTTCCTTTGGCAACTTCTTTTTACTTGAATGCTTTCTGTATTCAGTTATGCTAATAACCTTCATTTTCCCCATTGGTGGTCATATTGCTCACATATGTAAATAAAACGACGTTCAGAGTGCTACAAAACACTTACATACTCTTTTTTAGTTACACTACTTTAATATGCTTACACTCATGTTCGGGTCAAGCTAATGTTAATTATATCCTCATTAGTGCACTTTTATAGGTGTCACATGCCTTTGTTTTGGCTACATTGCAGTGAAAGTAAGTTACTCCATGCCTCCCGTGGGATAAGCATATACATTTGGATAGCTAACGTGTAATGCTGCTGTACTGCACATCTATGCCTCATCTTGCTTTACTTCCAAGAGAAGAACACAGAATGTTGCTGGTGAAAGAAAAGATACTCTTAACTTCATATCTGTCTTTCTCCAGATTAGAAAAGATATTTATTTATCCAGTCATACCAGCAAACTAAACCAAGTCCTGACTTTGCTGGTGTGTAGATTGGCAGTGTTGTTCCCAAGGAACTGTCCTCAGACCGTTCTGGTTACAAATCTCAATAGCAGGTGGAAAGATGGCAACAGAGAGCAACGTCAACGCTCCTGAATTTTCTGACACCATTTGTTAGTCAGTGCTGAATGCTAGGAAAGCGAAGGACAGAAGTCATAAGTATAGGTTAGCAGAGTGCCCACAATTTGTTGGTATTGAGGCAAACTGATGTTTCTCAGTGGCTGTCATCCTGTCGTCTACTTATATTTTCCTTTTCTTTACCAAATAGTATGCGCTTTATCACCTTTGAAATGCCTCAGACCCTAAGCAAGTTTACCAGAAAGTATGTTTAGTTCCTATCTTCACATCATATTTTTCATCAGAAAGAACAAGGAAATGCATTCAGATAAAATATCATTGCCCTGCCAGGTGCCATGAGAAGGCTTTAATTTACCAGTAATATGAAGCATCTAGTCCCTCCTATAACTTGAGCTGATCACAGAAAACATCTGACCTTGAGACCCAAGTTTTTCGTGTAGTTTAGTACAGCTAAATTAATTTCATAAATATGTATCTGTATGTGTGTACTCTTGCTCTTCTTGCTTAGCTCCAGAACTAGGAAAAGATGGTCAGCTTCTTACTTCAAAGAAGCTATCATCAAAGTTTCACAGGAGATGAATGACATCAGTCACAGGCCTGTCTCTAAAACATTTTTACAGAAATTTTAAAGACAATGACAAGACTGTCTTGAAGGATCCTTAGGCGCTATGGCACAAGGACAGCATGCTCCCCTCTTTTATTTAAACTGATGCTGCATTTGTCCCAGGAACACATGTTTGGAGGTATGGACACACACAAAACTACAAAATATCTTTGAGACTCAGTAACTTCCTGATGAAGCCTTCAGAGTTTAGATGGTGAATCAAGAGAGAAAATGTTCATTTAGAAAAATCAGCTGACTGAAAAGACAGCAGGTTGAAGAACGTCTTGAATGTCTAAACTGAGATCAGCTTTCATTGACCTAAAGCAGCGTTTGCAGCTACGCAGACATCCTGTTTGCACCAGGTTTTCTACCTTTCCCTTGGAATGGAGAAGAAGGGAAAGATGAGATCTCTTGGGAATCTGCATGCTTTTGTGTGGGTTTGTTTGACTAGCACCTGATTGCTAATGCCGATTCACAATAGTTTTGTTTCTAGTGGAAAGGCAAATGCTCCTGCAAGTGTGCATGGGTATAATTTACATTGTCACTAATTTACAGTTTATTCTGCAACCCCTAGGGAAAATTCTCATGTTAACAAAAGTCTAGCAGTCAAAGTTCCACTTTAATGTCAATTTTCACACAAATGTCTCCTTAGAAGCTACATTTACTAAAGGGAATTACCAAAAATAGCTTAGAGAAAAAGCTGGATAAAAGGGAAAGCATCTTTTCTAGAAGAAGCAGAGGAAGCAGAGATAGTGTATCATGGCCGAAAAGATAAGTCTTGGTAGCTGGAACCACATGCAGACTTAATATCCAAAAAATAAAGTTCTCAGCTAACATACACACCGTTCTACCTCAGTAGATTATAATAACCGCTTTGATTTCAATGTGATTTTTAAATTAACGTTATTTAGTTAAATCAAAACTGAACTGGATAATACAGTCAGTTAAGATTTACAGACAAAACTGTATTTATACCCACAAACTGCACAATCAGATATTTTGCTAGTTTAATTCATTACTTCATTTGCCTTTGCAAGCTGTAGTTTGGGCACACATGATGTGGTAATTGAAATGTTACTAGTCATCGTAAAGAAATCTTATACTTGAAATGCCAACAGTGTTTTGCCTCCTAATTGCACACCCAGAAGGGTTTCTTCTTTTTCTGTTTGAGAGTCTAGAAAGCTTAGTGGGCAATGACATCTTTGACAATCATCAGCAACAAAAAATATTAAAGGAAATATACATAATATTTCTCATGCAAGAAGTAACTGAAGTGAGCAAAATTATTCTCTGTAATTGCTGAAGTTTATATGGCCTATACAATTTCCCAGTACTAAGATTTGGTCTTTGTCCTTTCTTTCTTCTCAGTCTCTCTCTGTGTCGGATGAAAATTCTAGATGATAAGGTGTTAGGTATTAGTTGGCCTATAACTGTAAATGTTCGTCTAAGAATTTTGTACAATTTTTTTTTTTCCCTTTTTCCAGCAAAGTAAATTGATATTGTTGCTGAAATTGTAGAAAATCTTCATCTTCATCAAGGAAAGCAGGCATCATTATTAGATTTCCTCTTTGTTCTGAAAAACAAGATGCATTAGCTGTTAGCACCACTGGAAAGCTTCATCTGCTGTAGTCAAGACAAGCCACAGGAACATCTGATATTTCCTGCCACCTGCTTTCAGAGGATGCTGCAGACCTCTGCTCTTTGTGAGGAACACAATAAAAAACAAAATCAACAACACAAAGAAAAAGCCATCATTTACAAGGAACATATCCTCTGGGTTTCCTAGTGTGTCTTATCACTCATGTTTGTCTTCCAGATTGTAAATCCGACAGGGAATGGATTGTTTTGATATCTGCATGTTGTGCAAGGTCAAGGATACCGTCAGTGCTGAGTAAATAAGCAAACAGTGGTCAATCGCAATCATAAAAGCCATATGTACAAGGAGATAAAGATATATATTTGTATAAACGATGTCAAGGAGTTCAAAACCCATGTTCTCTGTCTCATCAGTGGCTTGACCCTAAAAGGACATTATGCATTCTAGAGGCACTTCTCGTTTTTTAAATGAAAGATGCTCATTATGAATCAGTATTAATCCCCCTGGTTTGTTTGTGATAGTATTAAGCTTGATGAGCCTCGTTGTTTTTAATGAGGGTGGTACAATTTTAAGGTTTACTTTCAAGGACACTTACAATAACGTCGCTCTATCTACCTACATTTCTATATAGAGCTTTTAACAACAGCAACAAAAGTCCTGTAAGTAGAGAAATTTCCTTTATTGATATACAAACATTGCATAATTAAAATTGTAGGCGAAATCTTTAAAAGTGCTCTATAGTTTCCTTGGAGAATACAATGTCCTTGGAGATTTTTTTTAGTACATGGTCCTGTGATATTTTGCAGCAAAATATAAAAGAGACAAGTGAAATAGAAAACTGATAATGTTAAAGCATGATCATCTAGCATCTACTATGTGTTCACTCCTCAGGTAGTAGGAGGTATCTCCTGAGATCGTTCCACAGGCAGGGCAAAAAACCATCAGTGTAAGATCGGACAGTGGTGCATCTGCTTCTTTTTGTTATTCTAAGTGTGACTGCTGTACCATTCGCTTCTGAAGAAGTAAGAGAAAACCAGCATAAGTCTTTGTTTTCTGTTCATGACTGAGTCATATTTCAATTACTTTGTTTGAAATGTTATATATAAGTGAAGAAGTCTTCACGTTGTGTTTTCTTTGCAAAACTTCAGCCAGAATAATTCAGCTTCACTTTAGTTCTCGAAAACCAAGCTGGAGAAAATTACATTTATTGATATTTTACAGGATAATGCCAGGTGTCAAATATGTCTTCTCCAGTCCCTCTAAATACTCCATGCACATTGAATCAGATACAAATACTTCCAAAACTACAGTTTTCAGCTTTTTGACAGCAAAGGTTTTTCAGATCTTAGTGTCCAAAGAATTTGAAGATGGTGCATTCCCTCAAAACCCAGAGACAATAGAGGCTACCCTCATGGATCAATTGAAAAGTCTCTTTTCATCCCATGGAATGAACTTGCCTTTTCTGGAAAACCCTGGTTTCAGGGTATCTAAACTATGACTCTTCTCCCCACTGGGATGTCTCCTGCTCTCTGTCTTCTAGAGGGTACAACTGAGGAGAATGAATAAGTTTAACTGAATAGAAGAAGGGCATAAATCAGATGGGGACAAAAGTCCTCATGAGGGAAGGGATAACCCTTGTCCAGGCAGCAAACATGAGGGAGGCAAGGTGATTTCATCTGGAAAAGGGTAGGCAGAACAAGTGCAATTGTATAAGTCATGCTAAGCTAAAGATGTCTTTGGACGTAAGCAATGTTAATGAAGGCTCAGAGCTCTCATTCTCCATCTGTTCTCTCATTGAGGATACTACTGAAGCTCTACTGGCTAAAGCTTGGTTTGCAATAGGTTGTGGAGGTCCTAACCCAATATATGCAGCCTGTGCTCATGCTAAACCCTTAGTACACTTGTGAGGCCCAGCTGCCCACAGCTGGACTAGTCATCCCTCAATACCAGAGGGCAGTGCTGGAATTTTTGGTAAGGCAATACAGAAATCTTGGTCTGGAGAATAGGGTGAACTTAATGCCTTTGTATTTATGTCCTGAAAAATAGCTGCTTCTTTTTTTTATTTAGGCTGGCAGAATAAATAGGCATTAAGATCACACCCTGGAAATCAGTGCCTTTGGGTGCCTTCTGTCCTTAAATCTTTTTTCAGCACAAGAAGCAACACCACTGTCAGAGATACAGAGTTTTAATGCAAGTTACTCT
This sequence comes from Bucorvus abyssinicus, assembly GCA_009769605.1. Taxonomy (NCBI): domain Eukaryota; kingdom Metazoa; phylum Chordata; class Aves; order Bucerotiformes; family Bucorvidae; genus Bucorvus; species Bucorvus abyssinicus. The sequence continues at coordinate 41,608,559 of CM020027.1, read as the reverse complement.
GGAAATTACAGTTACTGGAATGGCCAAAACCTGCCAATTATTATAAGCTCATATGGTAAACAGCAAAAGCTTTGACCTGTGTAAATATTAAAACAGGAAAAGATGGACTTGTTTTTGGAGAGAAAAAAAACCAAAGCAGTTCTATTGCTAGTACAAGTTTTTAAAAAATGGTAGCAAAATGCTGTTTCAGCAACGGGGTGGACTGTTTGGGGTCACGCAATGCTTGGTAGGATAAAGCTGGCATTGATCTAGTGGACATTTTTGTCAGACGAATTTGCTACCCTGCCATTTTTTTTGTTGCATGGGATAATTCACCACTCCTGGCTGTACAGAGCCACTATGCTGCGGTTAAATATCATTGGCAGGACTTTTCAACCAGCAATATTTTTTGAACCCCTAATAGAAAACATAGCAGTATGAAGAAAAACTGTTGCTGAAATGTTCCTACACTTTTTACTAAATATATATAGTAGTATATATCTATATATGTCATATGTTTTGTATATGTGGAGGTATAAACAAGAGGTTGATAGCCAAGGTCTTGAAGGTACTTAATGGGAATGGAAGTAACTGCCTATAGTTGAGTTCTAAGGTTGTATTTGTCTCTTTTGATAGAGGGAGATGTAAATTTTCACAGTAAGTTCCTGGGTACTTTTCAGAAGTGACTTTTTAAAATTCATTTTTTAATCCTTTGTCAGTAGGTACAGGAAGGGGCAGGTAGAGAGCATCTGGAGTGAACATTTCCTCATCAAAATCAGAGAAAGGCCACCCCGAGTCTTCCCCATCACTGCTGTTTTACCTCACCTACTTTTCAATTAGTTCGGTTTCCTCTGGGCTTCCTGGAGCAGAGATCAGCCTATACCATGTCACTTTGATCTCATTTTACATTCACAGCAATCTGCTTTACAGTAGGAACTGGATTTTAAAAGGGAGGGACAGGCAGAGGGAGACAGAGAAACTTAGATCAAGAAGCTGATAACAGGTAACATGTTAATAAGTATTCTTGATGTTCTGTAGACTGGCCACGCTTTGTAAGTGGCTTTCAGCTGTGGCATTAACATTCAGAATTGCTCATAAGAAAATGCATGGTGTTAATATATTTGAACTGAATATATAGATATATGTACTTTAAAATACATGTTGAGAAATTAAAACATTAAAGTTAATAAGCTACAATGGTCAGTCAAAAAGCCCTGAGTGGGCAAAGACACTTTTTACCTCTCAACAGTTGATGCCAGAGGATAGAGATGAAGTAGCTCACAGCGTTTATTAATTTGATCCCTTTTTGTATTTTCCGGTTTGTTTCTTCCTGCAGCATCCTTCAGTTTCGCAGGATGTACAATATGCTGGTATAGATAAATAATATTGTATAAATAAATCAATAAGACTATAAATAATGTAAGCTAATAAATATAAATTACAGAGTACTCCTTTGTGAACAAGCACTTTTTTGGCCTACAATTTAAAACACAAGTTTAGGAACAGTTTTTTAATGTATTTTTATATTTGGCCGATGCTCTTTTTTGGTTTATGCCTATGTGGCATACTACAAGTAGACACCAAAAAAACCCAAACCCCAAATATATTTGCAACTTCCAGCATCTTTTATTGAGAAAATAATTTACTCTATTAGTCCAGCAAAGCACTTAAAAATTGTAAAAGCAAAACATTATTCAGAGTAATGTACTTGAGTAAAAATATTGGGTAGGTTCTTTTGAGATATTATACATTCTATAATTACTAGCTATGTAGAATAAAAAGGTGTATCTTTAGTTTGTGCAAAATAGTACGACTCTCCTGACATCCTGGTAATTGCACCTATTCATACCATCTCGCTAAGATGGAATTTATTTTTCATAAAGAGAATATATATATATATTTAAAATGGAAGTCCACAAATATCTTAAATATGCTAAAAACACTAAATGAAACAAACCCAGATCTCACATCTAAATATAATGAAAACAGTTTAAAATATCTCACGAAGTACAGATCCCAAAATGGTGGGAGAGTAGATGGCAACATTTCTAAGCGAAGCGTAGGTTGTGATCACCTCATGATTATAAAACTGCTGGCAATAAATCCCCAGTTTAGAATAGTAACATTTTAGTTATTCACTTACAAACTCATATGCCAAGAGGTTGGTGGAACAGATTTTTTTTGGGGTATATCCTCTTTACAGAGGAATGTGACAGCCACCATAACAAAAACAGATGAAAAAAAGTCCTCACATGGCTGAAGTCCTAAGTTCCTGTACAGCACAATTACTCTAAAAAGAGATGCAAAAATGCTCTATACAGCAACCTCCTGAGCTTTGGTGTTGTGATACTACTGTTAGAGATAAACCTCTGAAGCTGCAGTGATGAGCTCCACCCAAAAAAGCATGGTCTCAGAATTAGGACACATTATTTTCTTCCATGTCTTCCAGAAGCACCGTGTGTTTAACAAAAAGTATGTCTTTCTTGGGCCATTAAAAGCTGTGTTCCCTTGTCACAAGAGTCTTGGAAAGTCAGAAGGCATTTGCAGACAGCTGGTGTTACACTATTTTTTTTTGCAATAAATGGGGAGCACCAGATGTATAAGCTAAAGTCTGAACTTCAGTCTATCACTAGAAAAATCTAGTCATGCCACGTTAGACAATGAACCTTTGGGATTTTCCTAATTTCATTGGGGAAATTACCTGAGTTAGAAGCAATCTTCCTCTGATGCTATTTGATCTGGGTCAGGTGTCCAACCTGTTCGGTTTTCTAACGACATGAGCAGTTCTACTGGTGCACGGAAGATAACAGTGAGGGGAGGAGAGCAAGGGACCAAGTGGAAAAATGAGGAGGCTTCTTTTGATGTCAGCACTGGTTTGCAGCCTCTGTCACCATGGGTATAACACAACCACCGAGTATGGAGTCACATGGGGAACTGTTCGTGAATGTGACAGCCTGGTCTGAGAGAAAAGAGACTTCAAAAATTTCCACACGAAATTTTATATCTCTTGCCAGGGGAAAATTTCTGACTTGGCTCTCATTAGCTTGTTAGAGAAAACTGAAAAATTGCTGCATGCACTTTAGTTTTACTAGGTCCCCGTTTTGTTCCCTCTACACTTTCTTCTCCACGCTTTCCTCTGCTTTGAGTTAACCAACTTTTTTCTTTGTTTTTTCTTTCTGTTTTTTTCTTTTTTAATTTTCTGTTCCTTTCATCTTTTAGAGTTTCTGATAGAGAACTTGCCTTACAGGTTATTGCAAGTACATTCCAACATCATGAAGATTATTTCTGTGATACATCAAGACAAGAACTCTCAACAGCTACAGCATAAACCTGCGTTTGGAATTCGGTTTATTGGGCCTTCTGTCAGCTTCAGAGCTCTCCACAGTAACGTTTTAGTACCTTCTAGGGGTATGATGTAGCTCTGGTGAATAATTGCTAGAAGACAGGTTTAAACATAGAGTAACTCTTAAACCATCATCATCTCTGTAGGGTGAGCTAAAGTCACTGGACAAGAAGCACGTGTGCTATCAGTAAGGATTATGACTGACCATATGTATGAGACACATACTTGATTTTTTTTTCCTGGAACACAACTGGTAGAAATCTGCCGCTGCTTTCTGCAGCATAGCAGCCACTGCACTACTTCAAAGGATAAGGCCAGAAGGGCTCAGTAACAGAATATTGTGTCACTGTCCAATTAAGAAAAGGAAAATAAAGTTCCTGAAATAGCTTTCAATTAACACTTACTATGTGCCATAATATATTTAGTTTCTTAAAGGGCCATTAATTGTTAATATACTGCAATTAGCCCCTAAGTATGTGATTAATATTCTGTTAAATGCTTATTTAATGTTATTTGGCATTCATTACCAATGAATAGATATTTAATTGAAGGCTGCTTCCTCTTTAGCAGAATGGCTGATCTCCTTTTGCCCCTTCCATGATTACTTTCTGCTATTTGTTTTTCTTCAGACCATTGCCTTTAAGTTTGTAGAATTATTCTTCTCCTTGTAGTTCACTTGGCTAAGCAGAAAATAATCAGTTTTTTAGACCATAATACCTCTTCAGATAAGTGTGCTGGGATTATAGATGCATCAAAGAAAATTCATTCAGCAAGATATATCTTAACTCCCAATATACAGGATTTGATGAAAGAAAGCAAAAATTTCATTCCCCACTTTTTTTTCCTGCTCCCTCCTCCTTTGTTCCCTTCCTCCACTCCCATCTTCTCCAGCATCACCAGCTGTAATAGATGTGAGCAGGGCAAATGAGGCAGAGAAAATACAGCAGCAAATAAGTATGGTAATATGATGGCCTCATGAAGCAAACTTTTAAATTGCTTTCCTGCAAGATCAACCCGTTTCTGCTGCATGGTACACAAAGCTGATGCAGAATGTGGAAATAGTGCAAGTTACAAATCGTACCACTCTCATGAGGTCGGCACCCCATTGGCTGGTGTTTGCGTTCACTATTGTCCTCTTTCAGTTTAAAAACAGATAGCATAAAAGGAAATTATCACGTCAGCTGTTGCATGTCCAACCTGAGATACCTAAAAGGAGTTAAATATTCCACAGCAGCAATAATCTATACCTTGAAAATCCAGCCACCCCAGAAGTCCTCCCTGTGGTACAGGCAAAAATGACCCATCACTAAGCTCAAAATAGTTTTGAAGGACCATTAGCTGCCCTCACATTACTAGGAGGTCAATAAACAAGCAAATTCACTAAAATGTGTTTCAAACTGTTGAATCAAGTTTGAATATATTCACTTCTCCATCAGATTTATTTGTTTGATTCAGAAAGATGAGTAATAACAAACTACATAAGGAATAAAATGATGTAAAAATATTCTTAAGTTAATAATATTGATTTTGTTTTTCAACCGGCTCCTGCAGATGAAAAAAATCTCTAGGTTATATACCATAAGCAGTTAAGATGTATAATGTATTTATTAAAAATGTGATTATATACACAGATTTTTATACTTAGTGAAAACTAAGTGGTTGTTTTCAAATTCTGGTTCTCTTGTATTGTCTCTTACACCATGAAGGAAAGCGCCTGCAAGAGAGTGAAATATTCTTTCCATTGGCATTTTAAATTACTTTATGAAGCACTCTAGTTCATTCTTGAATTTTACAACAGTTCAAACTTTAAAAAAAGGTCTCTAATTAGAACTCTACATCTGCCAGAACGTGCTGCTTTAAGAGCGTACTGCATTAGCTCTTCGCATGAATTTCCCTGTCCATTTCCTGGTTGTTTTCAGAGTGTCCAGTGCTTCAGTATTTTTAATTTCACTAAGCTCTGCTGTTCAACTGAAGAAATCTCACAAACATTTCTAATGATCTTTGAAGACTCATGGGATGCTAGAAGGCAAACATCATGTCAATCTTTAAAGAGGTCAAGGAGTTAGGAAAAAAAGAAAAGTCAGACAATTGACAACCAGCCAAGTTATTTCAACTCCTCAGAAGACTCGGGAACAAATAATTCAGCTATTTGCAAGATAACAAGGAAGAGAGCAAAGCCAAACCATTATATCCCTTTGAATTTTGCATAACAAGGATGATGATGAAAACAAGAGGTGTTATACATCATGACCTCTTGCAGTCCCAATCCATTCTAAAAATAAATCCGGAGGAATATTGTTGTAGTAGAAGTACTATTGGGTAGGGATAAAATGCAACTAAAATTGTATCTGTTCATTGTCAAAATGGAAGAAAGCATTGAACAGGATTAATTCAAAGAGAGTCATGATTTTAAATTCTTAAATATCTTCACTGATGGTCTTACTGATTAAAACGAAGTGTCTGCTAACATTCAAGAGCCACGTGATCATAGAAGGGGCTGTATGTTGCAGAATATCAGAATTCAAAATCTTCTTCGCAAACTGATTTCTCAGGGTAGAATGGTACTCAGTTAGTGCAAAGTTTTTCTTGTCGGCAGGAATAAGTAATTGTATAAATACAAGATGGGAGACAACAAGATGGCCTAACAAGATGAGGTATAATGAATAGAAACTGAACCAGCACCAATGATAACATCACATGGTGAAAAAAATCAATGATTTACTTGGATACATAGCAGGTGTTTTGCAATTTGCTGTTCTGAAGCAATCCTCTCACTCTGCTCAGACTTGGTAAGGAGATAGGAGGACCATTGAGAGGAGTTTGAGCTTTCTGCTTTGAAAAGGTTGAGGACCACGGGGAACAGAAATGACAGGGACATGCTCAGGATCTAGTACACTCTGCCTGTGAGAGAGAAGGGAAAGAATCAGATTTTTATAGGCTAAAGGAACAAAAAAATTAAGGAATTGTATGGTTAACAAAATGGTAAAGGAGGAACAAGCTCTCCACGTCCATGGTGGCTATGGCTCCTCATAATAACCCCATGAGATATTGTTACTTGCAAAAGGAAAAAAAGCAGAAGTCTCTGGGGAAAAATCTTTCTAATCCTAAGAGTATTGAGTCAGTGATGGAATAGATCACCTAGGGAGATGGTGGAGACTCTAATGCTGAGAACAGTCCACTGAGATACTAGTTTAGCGGAATACCAATAAGCACGTACAAAATAATCCCTCATACTTCCCTAAACCTTTTTTTTATCAAAGATCCTACAGCTGGATGAAGGATTCAGAAAACTCCAGGAATGTAAGTTAGGATCTTTGAACCGGTTTTGTATTTCTCATTTTATCTTTTTTTTTTTTCCTCTGTATGATCAATTATGCAAAGAGTGCTGATATCAGTCATAATGCATAGGACAGATCTGAATGAACAAGCTTGGACAAGAAGTCCAGACTTCAGTTATTCAGTTAAAAGAGCCATATGGTACAAGAACATTCCTGTTACACTGAATCCAAGGCTGTTAATTAGTACTTAAGAGGAAACCTCTCAAAAAGAGAGGCTGCAGTCAGTTAGCTGAAGATCTGAGCCCATTTTTCAATCAGATTCGCCAATCACTTGTACTTTTCACACGTGAATACAAGGTTAGATGGGATTATAGGTTGAGCTCTGAAGCTTTGAAGGCTGGCCCACGGTTCTGTCAATGCTGTCTGGCTCTATCCAGCCACGGAAGGCCAGTGCTCTGCCCAACTGCTCTGTTGGTGTTTTGTGCTCTGAACTATTTTAAACACGGACATTTTGACCTTGAGCTTCAGATTAGCAGAAAACACTGTGACGCCGAGGGCCAGTGCAGCCAGAACTACCCTCTGCCTGACTACATAGTCACAGCCAGTTAGATTGTGGGGAGATTGGTTCTGACGGGTTTTAAACAGGTCACTCTCTTCGTAGTTCTGATTAATGCCTGCCTGCCAAAGCTTGACCTAAATTCGTTATTTTAAGCAGTTTTATATTAAAAAAATGCTTCTCTCTCTAATAATGTATCACTCTCCATCGATTTGTTGTTAATTGGGATTACCGCTCATTGGTAAACAGAAGGCACCGCTGTAAATGTTCTGTTGATTTTTTCCTGTCTGCTGTGGGTTAATGGCATGATTAAAAAACATTTCACACTAAGTTTCTAGCACTAGAAAAACAATATTATTCAGTGACTGACTTTTACCTTAGGCTTAATGTTCAACTCATTCCTGTGGAGCTTATCTAGGCAGGAGAATATTAACCTTAACAAACCAGAGTAATTATATTCTAGCAATGAATAGCGTTATAGTGGTATTTATTAATCTCTTCACTCTTAGTAACTTCCTGCACCTTAACTCGGCATCTCTTTTTTAAGCTTGCATCTGAAATTGCAGTACCTCTGAGTATTCCAAAAAAAAAAAAAAGCCCCAAACGGTCCTGATTTCAGCTAGTTAAACAGTTCAAACTAGGACTTCCAAATGGCCGTGTAAGCTTTAAATGATCCCATATCATTACTTTATAGATCCTCTGACCCTTCTTCTATTTTTATTATATGCTTTGTGGCCAAATTCAGCATCGAAGTACAGCCTGCACTTAATTGTAGCAGTACTGAATTGGGATTTCAGCATCCTTTGACCTACCATTGTAATGATTGTTGCCTATTACCTTTTCAGGCTTTTTTCACCTTAGAAAATGTAGTGTTTGCTATAGAACCCTTTAAAAAGTGTCCATCCCTCATAACTGCATCCCAACACAATTGAATTTCCCAGGAAATTATTAAGAAAACTGAGAGGAAAAAAATCCGTTGGAGGCTGCACCAGTCTTGATTCCTAATTTCATAATTATAGCCGTCTTAAAAGAGAAGCCATAGCAGTTAGCAATACTAATTTTTGTTAGTAAATGTGATTTTATTTTGAAAATATTTAAGGAAAGGAGTATTTTTGCATGTTTGCATGTGTTTTCCCTTTAAGCAAGAAATAGCTGAGTTTGAGAAGATATTTATGTATGATAAACAAGCTCATTCCACATAAATCCTCAAAATACACGTAATCGCAACCAAATGAAAAGTGTCTGTTTTCAGAGACTTTATATCATTCCTATATGATCCCTGTCTGGCTTGTTCATTCGATGGAGCTGTCATAGTTGCCCTAAGAGACAAGAAAGAAGAAAGAGCATTATTGCATATCATACAATTCAGCTGAATATTAAGCCCTCCAGATTCCCATGGTGAAAGGGGAAAAGGGGGCATAGCAGGCAGAAGAATACATTTCCAAGCAATATACTTTTGATTGGATATACAGTGTTGTATTGTACATCAGCTGGTCTGTCATGTTGTCCCCATCCAAGAAAACAAGCTCAAAACCAGGTCAGAATAAGCTCAGCCATCTCTTCCCTCCTAAGTGGCTTGTTTTCCATAAAGGTAGACAATTCATAAATAAATAAATAAGTGATAATCAATGTAATACTGCTCATGTAGTTATAATGTCATGTACAATGCTCATGCATCTTCTGACCGTGGTGTTTTCACTAGCGATTGCTCTTCTTCTGGTTTGGAATCAGCAGTCACCAGCACCCAGAAATCCCAAGGACTTACATACACCTCTTCATTTCAAAATCTCATCAACCGTTGCAGCCCACCTTCACAGTCAGGTTTCTCACACAGACACAATTAGAATGGACAATAGCCAGGAGACAGTAAACAGCATTAAATGAAACATGAAGGCAGAAGCTAAAATCTGCCTAATGCACTTCCCCCTACCCTCCAATATATTAATTATATTGGCACAGTATGGAAATCCTCAGCAAACAACCCCTGATATGACCTTCGTAATAAGAGATCAATATTGTGGGAAATAAGACGTGTCTGTGTCCTTTCTGAACTTGAGGGAGTGCAAGGAGTCAGGCACGATTCACACTGTGTTCCACTCCCCATTCCCAGCCCCCACACTTCTGTCTGGCTGCCTGGGTAAACTCTGCATTTCATGGCAGGAGTAAAGTGCAAGGTTAAGGAGAGATGACCATTTGGCCTTCATTTTATTGTAGGTTGTTCCTACAGTGTTTGCCTTTGCTCTGTTGTTTGCTTTTGGTTAAGAGCTGAGCTCTCGCGGTTCACCCAGATGTGCCCTGGAGTCTTCTGTCCTTCCAACTTATCACCTGACAGCAATGATTGTTTAGCGTAATTAAAAGTCAGTGCTAGCTTTTGAGATCTATGCTATAATAGAAGAACCATCTGAAATTAGGGCTTAAATAATGAAGGGTTCAGGGACATGTAGGCTGGTATTTGTAATGCATTTTAATAGAGGAAGTTTGCAGCTAATTGTAGGCTAACTAAACCCTTTGGACACATTTCAAGTCACGTCAGTCCTTTTTTTCTCCCCAAGGAATCTGATAGGCCATGCGGCTTAGTACTGCCTTTTTCTATCTTAATTACCACATTGAGTTGTGCTAATGTAGGTTTACTTTGGAGGCATGTGTTATGAGTACAACCCCAGCAAGAGTTTCTACTACAGGCTTCAGCGTCTAGTTTAAACACCTTTCTATCTGCAAATGCTAGAAGAAAAATATTACAGACCAATTTACTTCTCCAAGTAATTCATCGTAACTCATGCACATATATCTACACAAAGTAGGTCACCTGAGTTACTGTGACCCACCCTGGTAGCTCATAAACAAGGTCTTTGTATTCACCGGGCTGAGCGAACCTTGCCATGACGAGACTCATCCGTTTCAAATATGTTAAGGCGGTGAATGGAAATCTGTATTATGCAATGTGGTTTCAACTACAAACACGTAACTAACAGGGAAAAAGACATTACGACAATCCCATTTATTTGCTGCTTGTAGAGTTTTTGCAAAGCTTGGTCAATGAACCCAGTAGGCTGACCTTCGTAATTCAGGTTGAAGTTAGGGAGAAGGGGAAGCACTTTAAAAGGAAAATGAAATGCAGACCTGTTGAGTTTTGTAAATGTCAGTAGAAAATGCTGAACAGTGCAAAAACCACAAACAGGAAAAAGTCTCTTATCCTGTACCATAATATGCACATGCAGGCACAACTTTTTTAAGGAATTAGCAAAAGAGTTAAGCTTAAAAAAAAAAAAAAAAATCGTTCCATCTTCCTTTTTAGTAGATTAACATATACAAAGTTGATTAAAAAATATTATATAATTACCTCTTCTTCTCCAGTTTTCCATGAGTCTGGAAGCAAAGTGCTTTGTGTGAGTATATACAGACAGAAAACCGAGTTCTGGGTTACTTCTCTATTTTAGAGAGAATTTGAAACTCTTTTGACCCAGCATTCTACCAGCAGCAATCATGTATTTCTCAGTAACCCCATGTCTTTCTGTTCCTTTTCTGTCTTCAAAAAACAAACGAAGTGTATGTAGACGTGCATATGCACCAAAGATTTTCATTCGTAGGACTTTGATAGCTACCTAAGCTATGGTTCGGGATAAGAGAAAGGCATTAGTACAAAACTTCATTTCTACTGCTGTCTGAAATTGTCTGTTTTCTGCTGTAACAGTCCTTTGACCTTCCAACATCGCTGTTTATTGCTGTGCAGTTCAAGTAAAACTCAGAAAGTTCAGGTCCTCTTAGTAGTAGATCCCACTACCGTGGACCATACGAGTTCTTTTGAAGCGAAAAGAGTTTGGATGGCCCATATCTCTTGGATGGCAAGACATGCCCACAGGTATGATGTACTTTGGCTACTTTAAATTTCTGCAAGATCAGGAGACGACCTTCTAGGTAAAAAGTCTGAAGAAATCCCTGCTGCGAGTTTCTGATTTTTGTGACCATTCTCCTTGAGGAAGGAGGGCTGTTCTTTCTTTTCAGGAGTTTGCTGGGACTTGGTATGAGAAAGATGGTGGATACCTTATTCACATCGGATACTTAGGCAATGTGCAGAGAGTGACATTGAATAAAATTAAGTCTTCTGGGTACTGGGTGACAAAGCATGTGATCAGGAGTAGAAATAGCACTGGACTTGAAGAAAGGTAGGACAGGGAGATGCTCTTAGTATGTAACTAAGAGATGATCTCAGGTCTTCTCCTTGGTTGTTGCTGCAACAGGCTGCCTTGCTGTTAAGGCATCATGGTTTTTGCAAAGTCAGGGTAAGCAATTTTTTCTTGTCATCCTTTCATGCTTGTTCCTCCTCTTTCCCTCTTCTTTGCTCTTTGCTTGTCAAGATCACAGCTATTCTTCCAGTTCTACCGTCAAAACTCACTCTTTCCTTTCATGGTCTCACAGTCTAGCACTGAATATTTCCAGCGCTGAACCACTCCTTCTGCTATAGCTTTTCAAAAATACTCCTGTCAAGAAAAAATTAGACTGATCCGTATAAAAAAGGTGACAAATCTACTGGATAAATAATAGGAAAACAAATGTGCTGGTGATATTTGAAAAAACACTGGCAAATACTTCTGGGTGAATTCAAGCACTTATAACTAGTAGTAAAATATGACACTTTTAGTATTTAGTCTGAGCTTAACCACTTTTTATGGTTAAATTTGATATATTCTACATTTTAGAGAGAACATTAGCTGCCTTCAACAGTTCTACAAAGGGATAAAATCCATTTTATTACATATTTGCTATCTATTACACATAAGAACACAGGTCCTATTTTGCTATTCCTTAATTTAAATTTACATTAGTAAGAATTTTAATTAATGCCCCATGATAAGTTCTTTTTATACGTTATTGGCCTTTATTATCTTTACAAACATTTTTCCTAAACATGCTTTTTTGTGTTCTGTCAACAGAAAGATTTTTTTTTTCTACTTCTTATTTTTTGAGTTCATTCACACATTGTTTGACATGTTAAGCCAGCTGACACAGGGCTGTTCATGTGCAGTAGTTTCCATCATTCTTACTCTTTATTATGCTTACTTTAACCTCCTGTGCTTTGTCCCTCCTAAATTGATAGATCCATAATTCTGCAATATTTTATGCTTCCTCTATTTGCATTGCCTTAGCTGTTCTGTTTTTCCCTTGATTGGACACTCACCATCGGCTTTTCTAGTTTTTCACCATCTAGTTTTCCTTTTTTTATTCCACAATCCCATTTTAATTTTAACACGGAATATAAGATAGAGCTATAGAAGAATTTATTTAGTTCTCCTTTTCATCTCTAATAATTACAGAAGTTTTTACCAAGTGATGTCAATTTAGTTATTCTTTTGCTGATTACACATAATTCCATTTTCCTGGCTTCAGCTCTGTTCTCTCTCAGAAGACTAGTTAACTTTTTAACATACAATTCCCATATTTTCTAACATATCAGTATTTATTAACCTCTGCCTCTTGATTGGCAGCTGAAACTTCCATCTAAATCCTGAGATATAACTGGAGGATCATGAAAAACAAAGGTAATGAGAACGGCAAATACAACCCTGTACTGTGAATATGCCTGAGCGCTGCATAGACGTCACCCTGGCAATTCATCTTTACTTAGAGTCCTTTTAACTAATTAGTTACCTTTTCCACTGAGTGTCCACAGCCCTCTGATTTTCATAACTTTGTTCTTTTAATTGTCACAGAGTGGAAAAAGGGTGCTTTTCTCCTTTTTCTTTTTGTGCTTGGGAACCTCTCTTCCTCTATAAAATTAAATTTTTGTTTGTGTGTTTGAGCTGAGTTCAGGTGGCAACAAAAATACCGATTGTGTATTGCTGTACATTTATGAAGTTACTTCACAAAAGTGTTGATTAGTAATATCTCTGCATTTTAACTGCTGATTGGGGCTAAAATACAGAGGTTTTACTGAAAATTGAAAGTCTTATTGAAAGGCTACTTATATAGCCTCTTGAAAGAGCAACTCCTTGTCTATTTTCCTGTACCACAGCCATCGCCTCAGGTGCTTTAAGTACTTAAGTTCGTTATGTTTTGGGGTTACTTCAGTTTTCATAACACAATTTGCAAAATGGGCCTGATTTAGTGTGTCATCTCTGTCTCTAATGGGGCTTAACAAGAATCTTTAAACAATATTTTCCGGATTCTTTTTCTTCTATAAAATGATCAGAAGGATGAAGCCCAGCTCCAGTACCCCAGGAGATGGATAAAAAATGTCATCATCCACCTCACGCTCTCTTTCTCTTCATTGCTCTCCCTTTTTGTGAAGCAGCTGGCCCTGTTCCAGTCACCTTGAACAGAAAGAGAGGAAGAAAGATCATGGCTGTAGTATCAGATGATCTTTGCCCATTTTCTACCTCCCATTTACTTAATCTCTGAGAACTGGATAAGAAGACTTTGCTTTTCTCCTCTGTTGACACACGGGCTGGATCTTGCTTTTTGTAGAGCTGAGCAATGGCAATGACAATAGAACGCTCGGTGAACTTCTGCGCGGTTTTTGGAATAGCATTGCTGTTTGATTTGATGTTATTTTTTCACACCTGCTATGCAAAATGCTGGAAGCTGTTTTAAAAGCAAATTAAACTGAATGATATTAAGCAAGCAGAAGAATCTTCAGTAAAATATTTGTTATCACTGTGATTTTTTAGCAAAGAAGGATCAAAAGATCCAAACATGACACATATCTCCTTGCAGAATATTCTGAGGCACAGTGGTGTGTCACTTTGAAATCAGATGATAGATACAGCAATGCTTATCAAACCAATACAATTCAATCTCAGGCTGACACACAGAGCTTTATATACAGTCAGTAAACACAACATGCTTCTGGAATAGGGCATTTACAGCTTTATATGCAAGAAGTAAGATCCAGGAAAAAAAAAATCAATTCCATGCTTGACCAGAAGAAAATGACAAGAGAAAGACAAAGAAAGAAGCCAAGACAGGCAGAATATGCCTGGTGTATTTGAGATGAACACTCAATCAGACTGGTTCTACCAGTCAATTTGGCACAGTGGCATTTTTCTATGGTTGTCACGGGTTAGGGCTGGGCCAGCCACTAGAAAAATGGCAGATACTCTTTATGAACCCCTCTCCCTTACCAAAGGGGAAGAGAAAAAGAATAAGGGGGAGAGACGTATGGATTGGAAAAGAAAACTAAAACTGCTTTAATGAAACAACAATAATAATAATATAATGACATCTACACAAATATGTGCAATACCAAGAGTGAAACCAACCCACTGATGGCAACCATGTCACTGTCACCACTGATAATGTGGGTAAGTGCTGGGGAAGTCCCAGACTGGACTCAGCAGCAGATGGGAACTGGACGCAGGAGCTGGATTCTGGAACTGGATTCAGGAATGCACAGATTGGGATCGAAGGCAGAACAGACAGAGTCCTCCTGAGACACCATTGAAGAAGAGAGCTTGACCCTTGCGACCCCTCAGCTTTACACCGAACATGACGTCTATGGGATGGAACCCCTGGTTGGTCAGTGCGGGGTCCCCTGTCCTGTCCGCTCCTCCCCGCAGGTGCAGCCTCTCACTCACTGCACCCCACCGTGGGACACAGGGTTCAGCAGTGACCTTGGTCTGCACAGCAGCAGGTACCAGCCAGAGCCTTTGTGCACCCCAGTCCCTGGCAGTGACTGTGACCATCCAGCGCTGTCAGTGCCAGGAGCAGCCACTGTCTGCACAAACCTGCCGTTAACTTCAGCAAGTGCCGTCCCTGAGCAGAGACTGAGCTGGACAGTGAAACCACTGAACAGAACTGGTTCTGTTCTAGCTCAGACCAGGACATGGCATAGTCAGGTTCCCAGATGTGAATAATTATTACAGCTTGCAAATACTGTTTTTGCAGAAAAGAGAAAAAGGAAACATACAGAGAAAATGAAAGGACAACTACAAAAGCAGAGAAGGGTCAACTGTTGGCCTAAGGATAAGCGGAATGGCATGGCTAGTAAAGGTCCTAGAAACAGAAACATAGCCTCCCCTTTTTAGACACTAGCAGAGCTTTCTTCTCCTTTCAGCCTGTGTGTGGAGTACCCTGTGTGCTGGAGAACCCTGTGGCAGTGAGGCTTTCTGCTGAGTATGGTACTACTCCCACTGCTGGTGAGCCCAGCAGGATATGAATCAGGGGACAGGAGCAAAACTGCACCATTCACTTCAACGAGTCAAAACTCTAAAGGCAGAAACCATGTGGAAGAGCATCCTTGAGAGCCAAGTTGAGTGGCTACTTCTGAGAGGGCACAGAGTTATTCATGCTCTGCAAGCACGCTGGCAAAGCAAGCGCTGTATGTGGTGTGGACAGCAGGGCAGGGTAAGCAGACTTCACAGCCCTGCATAGTTTAGTTCAAGGATTATGTACAGCCTTTTTTTAAAAAAGTGACAGATACAGCGTTGAACCTTGAGGATTAAGGTTCAGTACAGTGAAATACATCACCATGAATATTAACCCACTCTCTCAAAGTAACAGTTAGTTTGCTCATGATTCCTTAGCCAGTGCTATTAAACATTTGGGGGAAGTAGTACGATAGTCTATGCCACGTTATTATATTGAGCTGATTGTTTCATTAGTATAATGAGATGTTATTCTTCAGCAAGACAACCATAGCCAAGATATAAGTATAGGAACAATTCCCCAGACAAAATTCCCAATGGAAATGCAATAAATACTCTTTAAGATGAGCAGTGAGCTGTAAGTGAGAGTACTTTTGTGAAGATCATTCATGGCAGTGTGGAAGAATGCTTCGAATTTGTAGACACGCAAGTAAACCTGGCATTCGACTTTGGAAGCAATCTTTGCTCAATCCTGTGCACACATTTGGGCATGTGCACATTTATTTTTATATGCATTATTAAAAAAAAAAAAAAGTGGTGTGTCATCCATGGTATATTGGGGTTAAAAAAAGATACGTAATGGATGTCCTGCAAAATGACACGGACTAGCAATTTGTTAAATAGATACAGATAGCTGCCAAGTTTAGAAAATTTGGATCTAAAGCCTCTGGCAGAATATTACAAAAATGAGATAAAAAATACAATTCCGTACTCTCTAACTGCTACCCTGAATACAAATTAGTGAAAATTACTGCAGTATCCTATTTATTAGTGACTGACAATGAAATCCATTGGATCAAGAAGAGATGCTGTCTTCCTTCAGATTTTGTATATTCATTAGTACACCTATCATACCCATGTCAATCTGGAATGGGGGGAGAGAGAGACTTAGAATCGTTTACTAATAATTATATTTGTGATAATAGAAATGTTCCTGCACATAGACTTTAAAATGTTTTATTGTGCATGGAAAACAGACATTGTTTCAATTATACAGAAAAGGAAATTGATAACCCCCCTGAGTTAAGTGGTTAAAATTAAGATTATATAGTATGACAGTATAGAAGAACATAAATGAGATTTTTTTTCTTCCTTAAGAAAGACCGTTGCCAAAAGAGGAAGTTATGCATGAATGCACTGAAAGCTGTTAACAGAGAGCATGGGAAAGACAAAGACATTGCTAACTCCATCAGGAACTCGTGACAAACAAAAAAAAATCCTGTGTAGAGGAGAATTATCTCCGAAAACATTCACTTGTTTTCTTGTTTGGCCTCATCTCTCAGCCACGTAACCGAGGATGTAAAAGGAGCATCTGCTTCCTACCACTACAGTGAGCTTCTGAACAAGGTTTCACTAGCATGAGGCAAAAATCAGTTTATAACACTCAAATGTGATTTTTCCTTTATTTTCTATACAAGCAGGAGAGGCAAGAAGGGAAGAGAATTTTGCCGTATGTCAATTCGTTTCTTACTGAAATGGCGCTGTTATATGTCTTTGGGGCACAGCCTTATTTTTTATTACGTGTATAAATCTTTGAATTCTGACCATTAGCCAAACTACTGAGTTCAACTACAAATACTAACATAGCCCAAGCATTAGATGATAATTCACATTAATATCACCAATTAAAAAAAAAATAAGAATAAAGGCTGAATAAGGAGTTCTTTATCCATAGATTCAGTTTGCTTCTTCCTCTCCCATATCTCTCTTCCGGGGGCAGGCTGTAGCTGTTCAACAATAGTTTAAATTAATTTTCTTCCTGAAAGCCCAATCATTTAATTATATACATTGTACTCTGTTTTATATTTTAAAAGGTCAGAATAGACACTTTTAAGCTGTGGAGGGAAATTATTAAGCTTTGTGACAGCCTGTAACTTCTCAAGTTGCCTCTATGGTCTTGAACCATCATCAAATTTACCGTTTGCAGAATCAGTGCAGGGTCCCCTGTCCTGTCCGCTCCTCCCCGCAGCTGCAGCCTCTCACTCACTGCACCCCACCGTGGGACACAGGGTTCAGCAGTGACCTTGGTCTGCACAGCAGCAGGTACCAGCCAGAGCCTTTCTGCACCCCAGTCCCTGGCAGTGACTGTGACCATCCAGCGCTGTCACTGCCAGGAGCAGCCGCTGTCTGCACAAACCTGCCGTTAACGTCAGCAAGTGCCGTCCCTGAGCAGAGACTGAGCTGGACAGTGAAACCACTGAACAGAACTGGCTCTGTACTAACTCAGACCAGGGCATCGGGTTACTTAATTTATTGTTTGTAATGTACAGAAGTTCACTTCATCTCCAAATGAAAGAAATATAAGTGCCTTAGTCATTTTTCTTATGATTTCACTTAAAAATCAAAACTTCTACATGCGTGAAATGCTGCTCCTCATATCAGCGCATGAAGGAATAACCAGCAAAGCAAGTTATTCTGGATGCTGCACAAATAAATCTTCTGAAGCAACCCTTATGGAGCATGTGATACAGCTCTTGCAGGGAGGTCCAACTGTCATTGATTTCTTCAGTTATCTTTGTGGGACATAGTGTTAAACCATTTACAAATCCAACTTTGCAGTTGTCGGGTTCCTCTCAGATGTGACAGTAAACAGCAACAGAAAGGACAGCAAACAGTAATGAAGAGTAAACCGGATTTACCTCGTACAGATCCCTAATGATAAACAAATACACGCTGGCCTGCCACTTCAAGACCAGAAGGAGCTATTTGAAGAGCATTTAATAAAACTGAAAGCATTGTTGGCTTGTGCCCCAAAACAATCCAAACTTCCCACGTTTACATTGGGGACTGACTCGAGTCAATGCAGAATGGTGACTGTAGCTTATTTTGCATCCTTGAAACAGTCTCATGTAACTGAGGGAGGGGGAGGCAGGTAAGTGGGAGCCGTAGGCTCGGAGCTAGGATCACATATACTTCATTAAAAATCTATTGTGCTCAGAGAGGTGGCCCAAAATAACATCAGTTCATTTGGTCACAGTTTGTTGGGGAGACTACTGATACGGACATTAAAACATTTTTCCCAGTATGGGAAGAGAGGTAACACAGAGTACACTGAAACAGGCTACGCTTGGGGCTCTTTTGGATGAGTTATTTTATGCCAGAGAGCACAAGTCTTAAATACGGTGTATGTGAAGCTCCATTCCCCGTCATCTCCTCCTTATTTCTCCCCAGATTAGGGACAATGCACCTAATAGCTTCTGTGTCTGCTGGATTTGCAACCACTTAACTAGAACATTGGCTACCTATTCACCAGCAAGAAAGGTGGATTTTTATAATGAGATGAGACACACAAACTAAGTAATTTTGTGAAAATGCAGTAGAGACTCCTATAGCTTCACCGCAGGAAACTACAGCTCCAAGACTGCTTGGTAGTTTCATGGAAAGATGAGCTGTAATTATTTCTCAGATTTGTAATGCTCTGTTAAAACAAAGGAACTAACAACATATCACTTTTGCTTCGGTGAAGCTAAGGTCTTTCTAGTCCATGATTTTATTAGGCAGAAAGCAGCAAGCCTACAGCGAGGTCTGTCTGTACCGGCCTGAGACCAGGGAGCTCAGCATTACTAACACCTTAGAGGAAGGCGGCTCTGGGAGGATAGAAGCTGCTGAGATTCTCTGCTCTCCCTGCCTGGCCTATGATGCCATGACACTAAAGCGGCTGGGACCAAGTCTGCAGCTGATCAATTGAATATTTTCAGATTGCCACTTGCTCTTGGTTTTTCCTCAGGACAGCAAAATTCACGGTGAAGATGCAACGAGCTTCTTGGAAGTCTTATTTCTGAATATTTCATGTGCTTGTACATACATGTGCTTTTCCGCATCTGCCTGCACATATCATTTCCATTCCACCAGTATGTGCTATGCATAATTACATCTAATTTTACCACAGATAGAGTGGTATGCCTATGTAAGTGGAAAAGGATCTTGAGAATTCAGTACTTGCGTTAATGCCAGCAGCAGCTCTGTATTCTTAAAGTCTACAGTTTGCAGTTTTTAGCAGATTCATTTTTAAGTGGATTCTATCCCATGCTTTTAAGAACTAGTCATAGTTAATAGACAGCAAGTTATTCAGTGGAGCTAGTTCGGCACTTTCAGAACACATGCGTAGCCAGGGAGAGAGAGAGGAGAGACTTCCACTGCCTATAAAGCTCTTTACCTACTGGCTATCTAGTAGATCAGCTAAAATGTGCAGGCTTAGAAAGGAAGGGATAATTTATAGGGAAGATAACTACGTCTCTAGTGGGGCTTGTCTCTGCAGGTAATAAAAAAAGACAGTAGCATATGCGCATAGATTTGCTCCACGCACATGACTCTTACTGTATTTCAGGTGTTTAAATGGGCTTTTCCCCCCCCGGCAACTTTTAGGATGCTCACTAAAGACAAGAGAGGCCACCTGCTGCATGCAACTGCTCCACAGTTCCCCCACGGAGACCCTGAACTCTTCAGACAAAAACCCTTTTACACTTAATGGATCACTTGTGCTTGTCTGCTGAGTCTGCTGCTGCAATATCTCTGCATCTCTCTAAATGTGTTGGAGTGCATAAAAATCCTTGACTCCAGACCACATCAGAAGAGAGTGCCTTCCTGCTGTGGAGGATGAAATCACTCCAGATGTTGAGGGGGGCTAGTGTGTGGCAGTATGGAATAAACACTTCAAGGTATGCAGTGCTGTGTCTGGGACAAGTAGAGGGGGTCAAGCCCTGTGGCTTGCTCTGGGGGGGCATTAAGTGGTATTATATATCTCTGCATCTTCTTAGACACAAATACCGTGAGGTTTGAAATAAGGTGAACTAGACCTTTAATCCTGTACAAAGATAGTAGGCAAGGAGAGGTGGGGGAAGGGGAAAGCAGGGAACTATATGTGGATCTAATGGTTTGAATGTTCAGTTACAAGGTAAACATGTGAGGAGCATCTTTTTCATGGGATTCTGTCTGGTTTATTTAAAGCTCCTCCTCCATTGGGACACACTGGTAGAGATAGAAATAAAACCATATGGAAATAATGTGAATGAAACAGCTGATTATTTTGCAAGGTTCAGGACAGATACTCCAGAAAAACTCATTTTGTGGCACACTGGAAGGTAGGTCATTGCACGCTGAAAATGAGTGGTCGGCCCCTTCCAGGTACAGTAAAACTCAACTGCAGTTTAGGCTAAAATGAAGTGAGAACACCATCAAGATTTCCCTAACACTGTCAGTAAAATATGCATTAGAGAGGATCACACAGTAGCACAGAGAAAAGCAATACATTATTTAGTGGTTCCAGGAAACACTTTCATTTTCTGTGTGTTTCAACCAGCTGAATCTTGTGTGGGACCCAATTCAACTGGCCTGGAAGCAAAGCCCATATATTCAAGACTCTTTGTTTGGGATGTTATGGGACCTTGTGCAAAGCTCTAGCTGGGGTTCAAATATATTTATAAGCAGAACATAATATCAAACCTGTACTCTTACAAAAATGAAAACCCATTGAAGTTTGCGATAAAGTCTGAGAAATATTTTTCTTTCTTCATCTGAAGCACAATGAGCTTGGCAGCGTGTGTACCTCTAGAAGAGTAATCTACATGTAAATCAGCAGCAGCCCCATGACCTGAAAATCCTTCTGTGTGTCAGAAATACATGTATTAGCTGAAAAGGACTATCTTCGGCTAAAAGATGGGGGAGAAAATACACATAGATACAATTGTAACTATATTTTTGGCAGTACGAATGCTCACTGGAAAATGGGATTTTGACTCCAAGAGAATGTGGCTCAGAGATCTACAGCCAGCACAACATGTCATTAGGGCTGCTCTCCCACACCCTCTCTGCTCTCAAGTAACGATTTTAAGCAGAATATTGTGATTTAAAAAAAAATATTCTCACCTCCCACAAAAATACACTCTCCTGTTCCCTTGTGTAGCAGTTGTTGCTATTGAAGAATTTGTTCTTTTTTACAGCACATGCTCCACAATTTGTTGCTTTACTCTAATTTTGTCTATTTATCAAAATGCAGCCAGGCTTTAGGTATTTGGAGGGGTTTTGTGTGGGTTTCTTTTAAAAGAAAGAGGACAAGTTTTGCTTTGAAGGATATGACTTGACCAAAATGTTAGTTTCTTCCAGTGTGGGTACTGCCTTATCAAGAAAGTTCAATTTACCTGTTGATAGAAAAAAGTAATTTTCCAGTTTTCAGTAGGGAGTATTTTTATGAAGTTATTTTTTCTTTACACTGTAGCTCTGCAGTTAACAATCCTTTTACTGTGGAATAGCATTGACACATTCTTGTTGCTGACCACAGGGGATATTCACAACTATCTGCTTCAGGCATATAAATTAGGCATCTCTCGTTTCTCTGGATTGCCTTCTGGTTGTGTTGACCTCATTTCAGAGACTACGAAAGGGAGCTCTGGCTTTTACCTTTGGTCATTTGACTGGAGCCTGCTTTAAATGTCCCGGGCAAACGGTTTGAAAGTCCGTTCCTCCCAAGTGAGTTAATTAACATTGCTTGCTACTGAGCGGTGTTCATCCTCAGTGAAGTTGTACACTGTTCAAACAGCGAACTGTTAGCCACTCATTTCTTGAGGTTCTTATATGATCATTACACCACATCTTACAGTCATTTCTTCTGGTGTTCTAAGGGCATCAGATATTCCCACCGCTGAGCTTGGACTCCAACAGCCTGTGCTTGTGAGGACGGAGTGGAACAGGAGAAGGCTTTTTACTCTGGAGATCTGCACCATGTGCATCAGCCTGTTGGATCACATCTGTCAGTCCTCTACTATGAGGAAAGGCTGAGAGTGTTGGGGTGGCTCAGCCTGGAGAAGGCTCTGGAGAGACCTTATTGCGGCTTTTCAGTACTTAAAAGGGACATATCTGTAAGAAAGATTGGGACAATCTTTTTACCAAGGCACATTGTGACAGGACAAGGGGTGAAGGTTTTAAACTAAAGAGAAGAGATTTAGACTGGAAGAAATTTTTTACAATGAGGGTGGTGAACCACTGGCGCAGGTTGCCCAGAGAGGTGATAGAAGCCCCGTCCCTGGAACTATTCCAGGTCAGGTTGGACAGGTCTCTGGGCAACCTGCTCTAGTTGAAGATGTCCCTGTTCACTGCAGGGGAGTTGGACTAGATGACCTTTGAAGGTCCACTCCAACCAAAGAACCAAATTATTCTTTGATTCTATGATTTTATGATACGAAGAATCAGCAATGTCCCACCTAGTGCCATCTCATAAATTAAGCTTTACTTATCCAAGTATTTTAAAAGTCTGAAATTTAATTTTTTTTTCTTTCCTTCTCCTTACTTCTTGAGGCAGGAGAAGTTTTGTTCATAGAATCATTGTTCAGGCCTGCCTATATTCTTAAGTGGTTCAAAAATTGTGTGGTAAGTGATCACACTGAGTCAGAGTGTTTTGGGTAGGCACAAAAAGATTCCTTCCTCTTTAAATTACATTCCACTGTGCTCAAACCAACACTTTCTCTGATTCCGTCTAATTAATATGAGAACCATTGTGCCTGCTCTTTTTCCCCTTAATAGTGTCTACACTGGGCCACCTTGGGGAGAAGAACCTGAGCTTCTGTGCAGCCCATAGATGCAGGCAATTACTTCTGCATGCAGTTCATAACTGCCAGGCACAGCTTCAAGTAAGGAGATGTGGAGTTGATAAGCACGGGGAAACAGTATGGTTTGCATCCTGAGAAGAGACAAGAGAAGTCTGCTGCTGGTCTAGTCTTCCCCTTTCCTTTGCACTGCTTTGCAGGTTGATTTGATAGGTGATGGCTTGTGACCCAAATTCTTCTCTACATCTTTGTATTGTAAATTGGATGTGCTAAAAGTGCACAGTTATTCCTCCCTAGTACTAATTAGTCTGAATGTATTTATATACACATTGAGCTAGAACGAAAGAAACCAAATTCTTCTCATCTTTCCTCACAGCAAGGGAAGTCCGTTCCCTTACTCATTCTAAGATGTGAAATTCCAAGTCCCTTACATGTGAGATTTCTTTTTTATGACATCTAATGAAAATTCACAGATAACAATTATTTCCTAGAATATCTGAAAGGGTATTGCACATTCAATTACATGCTTACAATGCTCTGAAAGTCTGCATTTGTTTAAACCAAGGAATCTCCTATGCCTCTCGCATTAAGAATTAAAAAAATGCCGCTTTCTGGAAGTAACTGGAGTTAACTTTCTGTGAAACCAGCTTCTGCGTTATTGATAAACTGCTGTGATTTTTATTTTCATAATAGGAGAATACTAAATATGCCATTTACATACCTGCGAACTTCCACCATATCATTCACGTATGAGAAACATTCAGTCACACAGCTGCAGAAACTACGCACATGTCTCAGTATGAATAATTTCTACAAATCTGACTGCACTTATTATGGTTGTGACTAAGAGGTGACCTAATCCCTGGAAAAAATAGGGTAAATGCTGCCATTATAAATGTTCTGGATAACAGGAATTAGACAGAGCTGGTTACTTTGAATCATTGAGCTAATTACGAGAGGATTCTGAAATATTAGATGTTTATAAAACCTTTAAAATAAATCTTGTCTCCTTAGAAAGCACATTTTTGATATTAAGTATTCCAGTTCATTAAGCATGGAATGGCCTGGTGATATAAGGTATTGTAAGAGAAATTTTTAAAGGGAAGAACTTCAAAGAGAAATTATGCTAAAGCTAAAATGTCTGTTCCCTTATTATGCAGCTGTCACAAGGAGAAAATAACTGAAAGGTAGATTTTCCTTGCTAGCTTTACACTTAAGAATTTGAGGTCACCAAATGCAGCTTGAGATGGCCAGTGACGTCTGTAAGTACTTTAAAAGTGAACTAATTTTAGAATATTTCAGGGCAAATCAAATTTATGATACAGTTCTGTATTTCTTAAGGTAAAATCAGAGTCCTACCTTTCGCTTTTCTAGAGACGTGTACAGATGCAGAGAGAGTGCAGGAGAGAGACATATCGTATCTGTATGTATGCAGACATAATCTTGTACTTATTTCTGGTGCCATGTTTTAAATAAACACATGCCTATATCTACACAGATACATTCCTGGAGAGACAGAAAAGGAGGCAAGAATGATTCTATTCTGCTGTTATAAATCAATACAAATATTTTAATGGCATGCATTACCTTCCATTAAAAGTTGACTACAATAGGGTTTTTTTTTAAAAAAAAAAAAAAAAGCCAGGGGGGAGGGGATTAGGGGGAAAAATATCTGTAGTTTTCGCTCTTGTCTTTGTTTAGCAGAGGCAAC
Source organism: Bucorvus abyssinicus (assembly GCA_009769605.1). NCBI lineage: Eukaryota > Metazoa > Chordata > Aves > Bucerotiformes > Bucorvidae > Bucorvus > Bucorvus abyssinicus. The sequence goes on along the minus strand of CM020027.1, from coordinate 41,583,794 downwards.
ATATTCTTAGGGATACAAGCTGGGGGTGATGCAGGTCTATTGACATCTGCAATTTTTATCCTTAGTGTTGCAAACTTAATTCCTACGTGCCTTTGCAGAAGAATCCAGTACAGAGCGTTATCACCATCACCAGAGAAATGGTCCTGTCAACAATTTCCCGTGTGATTAGGCACTTATCTTTTGATGTTCAGTTACCTTCTGCTTGTTAACCTTGTCAAGGAGGGGCACGGAGGAGAGCACCAACCAAATGAAACCTGCAGTAATTACTGTAATTCGGAAAGAAATATATTCACTGGAGGCAGAGAGTTCCACCCTCACAATCAACCTTTCTGCAACTCAAGGAAAACACAAACATGGCCTGGCTCAGACAAATTAGGCATGAACAAATGTTGCACATTAAATGAGTTAAAAGACCTTGCTGAAAATTGCAAGGGCTGCTTAGGGAAGCAATGAATCCCATTAAGGCAGAAACAGGCTTAAAGGAAAGTGGGCTTTGCGGAGAGACTTGCATATATATTTACAGTACTTGGTTATCTTACCGAAGGCAGTTCTGGGCACAATACTGCAAATGTATCAAGATGATAATAGTATAATGCTCTTTGGGAGATATTCGGGGAAGAGAAGAAGAGATCATCAGCTCGATGCTGCAAAACTACCCCTTCTAATAGCAATACCTGGCTTGTCTGTAGCACTTCCCATCAATCTAATGCCACACATCTTACAAAAGGATTTAGAAAGATACAAAACAGTTAGATGGTTTAGAAAGCTAAGAAACATTTAAAGTTAACTTGTAAAAAAGAAAAGAAGTCTTCAAGCAAACACAGTGCTCTACATAAAAGTCACATTCTGTTTTCATTGGCTTTCCCCGAAGTACATTCCTATTGCACAGCGTATGTAAACATCTCTAGCTGCAGGATTTGTTCCTACATTACTGTACCTCCTCTGGTTCATCAGTACTGTAAATGATCCTGTCCGCAAGAAACGTTCGGGTTTAATATGCATTAACCTTTCCTCCTGCTACATTTATGGGAGGACTAGTAGAGATTGTTTTACTTTAAACCGTAGCGGCAATGGGCTTGCTCCGTTTCCCTTTTCCCTCAGCTTTTGCATGAGTGCAATTCACAAAGAACAATGCCATGATGGTTTTTTTCATCTTGGTCCCTGGTCTGTTCAGAAAGGGAAACTGAAAGCAGGAATGCATTAAAACCTGTGGGGCTTCCAGCATTGTTTAAGGTGGAGTCATCAGGCGACAGGGCAGATGCCATATCAGCGTCTAAAATATGCATATTTGTAAATATGTTTTGAATACAAAAGCTAAAGAGAGGACAAGCTGAGCTAAGTCACAAAAGCGTTGTGAAAGGATGGCAGAAATACAGATCATAAGGTGCCGTGTTCAGCATAAATCATGCAGCGTGTGATACATAATAAGGGTTATTCATCGCGATCTTTGCTGCAGCCTGTAACCCCTCTGCAATCAAGACAACAACAAACTCTACAAAGTGGGACCAATTTCCATCAGAGTGGGGGTGTCCCCTCCCCCTTGTCTTTATTTTTAAATGCATGATGATCACATGCTAATTGTGTCGACCTGTTACTGTGAATGACAAATAGCCACTTACAAAGGGACATTATGGCTAACAGCTCTTCAGGGGTTGATTTTGTTCCCCATCATTAAAATCCCCATTCTGTACAGAATTAGGAAATATAATCTTGCCACAGTAGATTGTTGTCCAAAGCATAAACAGAGCGTGTTGAATTAGGGGTGGGTGAGCAAGCGCTATCCTGAAAGTGATCTGCACTGCACGGGCAGAAAAAGGCAGTGAGGGATGTTGGTACCTGGAGACCTGGAAGGATTCGGGAAGGGATGAGGACTGGCTCAGTGTGGCCACCCCACACAGTGCAAGAGCAGTTTTAAGAGTTATTCCACCTCTGAATTTATTCCAGGTTCATGGTTAAATCTACCCTGGGTTTTGCCCTGTACAGAGCTCACTCTGCCAGTCCTCCGGGACAGCAGAAAGCTGCGTGCTTATGTTACCTTAGTGCTGAGCCTCTTCTCATGAGGCAGGCTTAGCACTCTGCTAGCGGTGCCAGCGAGCTGGCAGCTTGAGCAGGATGGGATTGCATCTGCCCATCACACCAGCAGAGCTTACCTGTGTCTGCTGAGGAATGACACGTGGCCACAACCCCAGCTTAGGTGATTACACCCTTCTTCGAGCGGTGTCACGGAGCTGCTCAGCACTACACAGGTCCAGTCACTGGTGGGCTACCCCTTTGCCAAGCTCCCTGCTTCTGAGGAATATCAGAGAAGTGAAGAATAACACTGACTGAGAAAATAAATACCAAAGCAGAAGAAAAGTGCAGTTAAATGTCCCAACAAAACTGAGACTTCAGGCCTGCAGAAGACACCACAAGTGAGCCTCAGGCAGCAGAGGGTAGCACGTTGGGGGGTACTAAAATGTGTTATGAGATACAGTGTCTTGCTAGATTAAAGTCAAGAAGCAGACTATAGAAGACTGAAACATGAATATCATCCCTAGAGGCAAGTTTAAATGGCAAGGTTACCAAAAGTTGGTGGAAGCAGAAGACATTCTGCTGCTAAAATCAGGCTGAACAGCCAGTGTCACAACTTACATGGTCAATGAAAGGGCAGTTTATGACTGAAATCTGCAACAAAACACAATTAAATTTCAATTAACTCATGACAAAGCAGTTAGAACTTGCAAGAAGAATAAAGTCCAGTCCAGTCTGAGGCTTGCAGAGGTTGAAAAACCATTTGAAAAATGACTTTGAAAGGGGAAGAAGATTCAAAATATGGCATGAAAAGGAGTCTTCAGCAGGTGGGTGCAGAGTGCTAAGGGGCATGTTCTGAATGAACCATCGAAATGAACCAATAGCAACCTGAGTATCAAGCAGAAATTCAGGCATTTTTTGCAGCAGTTTAGGTCCAACTTTTCAAAGTCAAGGTGCTTGGGTAAGGACATGTGTTTCTTGTACTAAAAGTACGACTTGACCAATCCACACGGTTAACGTCCTAGTACCATTCGTTAGAATGAACTCAATGGCAGCAGTGCCATTACAATATTAATTTCCTGAAGTACCATGTAAACCCATCAGGGACGAGGCACGAGCTATCACCCCGAAATGGGAACTATGAAGATGACACTACTATTTTATTAATTCTCCGGACTCTTTTATATTATTATAAACTAAGTAGTTACTGATCTAATGTTCTGCTGTCTTTGTCAAAGTATATGTATAGAACAGTGTCCTTCTAGGGTTAAATTTTATGACAGTTTTTAAATCTCAGGCTTTTTTAAACAGAAGAATGGGATTCAATCCCACGTGTTTTTCTGAAGTTTTAAATTGCTGCAGCACAGGTCTAGTGACAACACTGAAATACGTACGTGGCAGTGGATTTGTTACACTATTTAAAATGAAAAGTAGAGCTGTCTAATGAAGTAAAAAAGCAGTCAAATGTAGACCTTGTCAATCACATAGATTAACAAGGGTAGGAACAGTGCCTTCAAAATGCTGTAAGTAATCAAAAAGACAGGATTCTTTTGAACGTTTTACCGCTCAGGAAAAGCTGTTTTCCTTACAGGAATAAAAAATTTCTTTAAAGATTCTTTCACCTCAGAACAGGAACCAGTGCATCTTTTATTCATATTATCTGTAGAGCTTGTCATATTTGTATCTGCATCTTCGGAGCATTCTCTCCTCCACTGAAATTACCAAAAGTGCTAGCTGGTGTTTCTCAGCTGAGATCAGGTCAATAAAACATGGACAACAGGAAATGCATATTTATACAATAATTGGGAGCAGACCTGGCATGTGGGGTCACACTTTCATTTCTACTGCAGAACTTCTTGGTGCATTCACCTACGTGACATTTCTTTAGAGTGAGCGAGTACAACCTTGTTGCCAGCACCTATAACTCTGAAGTAGTTCTCTTTGCATTCAGCCAAGTTTCAGCAGTGCCAGCCGTCAGGGATTCAACCCTTAACATACACTTACCTTCAGTGTTTCCTCAGTGAGAAAACGTTTACTGTCCATATTTTCAATGTTCGATACGGAAGCTACCTCAGACTGTGCTGTTTTATCTAGCTCCTGACAGCCCGATCCTACGTGAAGGGTGTAGATACTGAAGAGTAATAATACACCACAACTAGGGGAGACTTTCCCAGCCGAACTGGGAAGGTGGAGCATACACTGCTAGGAAAAGGAGGAGCATCTGTTCACCTGATGTAGTACCTTACTTTATTTAGTAGCAAAGTAAAGTAATCCATTAAAACCAACCAACCAAACAAACAAAACTCCCCAAAAGAACAAATTAATTTGTCTTGCCAAAGGCTTCCATGACAGGAAAAAATGAGAAGGGTATGGTGGGAAGGGAAGTTACTAGATTCTTATATTAAAATAGATATTTTTGGGAGTGGAAAAAAGGACCATTTTCATCTTGAAACAGCTGGAGGTGCTCAGGTATAAAACTGCAGAAAGCTGTATTTATGTAAATAAACAGACATCAGCACATTAACTCAAAAATCAGTATTTTATATATTTTGCCTGAGACAGAATTCTTCAGCGCACAAAGCCAAAAAAAGTTCCTGTAAAAGAAGAAAAAGCTGGTAGCATATGTGATTCCTGATCTTTTCCAAAATGTTAGACTCCAGGATGAAAGCAAACACAGAAGATCTCTCTGCAGAAGATTTTTCTTTTAATTAAAAACCGGATTAGAAAGCAAATCAAGCTACAACCTCTAGCTATCTGTGCTTATAATGCAGGAAACTTTCCTTGGGCAGGAAAATCTAAAGCGGTGGTGATGACAAAGGAAGGAATATATGCAGCATTGCATTTCCCCCTCAACCTTGTTTTGAGGTTTTTGGTGAGACCACATGCTTTCAAGAGCAACAGGCAGCTTGTTTCCTGCAATAATTTAAGATCTTACGGATGCTTTCAACAAGGAAGAAAACTGTTATCTCTGTGAAAAGCAAAGAGTTGTAGGTGACCTCATAAACCATGGAGTTTCTTTGTTGTCATAGAAATCAATAACGTAGCACTGTGTTTGGGTATCAGAAAACGAGCGTTCGTTCCTGTGATCTCTCAGTTCTGTAAAATGAGCTGTTGAGACTAAATTTTCTTGCATGAAGAAATTTAATTGGCTGAGTACATCTAGAGTTTTTTTACCATGGTAATACTTACAATGCTTTCATATTTCATACAACACAGAACTGTAATCTATAATTACATTTTAAAAATAAACATAATTAGAAGAGCAGACTGATCATCTGCCTTCCCGTGATCAATGACACAATCATATAATACACTGCTGAAAATAGGCCTTTTTGAAGCTGGTCAAGAGTCTTTGATGAGGAAGATTTAATAAATCTTTGGAAAAAAATATTTGTTCATTTATTGGTTTAATTAAGATTTTACTTTAATTTAGTGTTGGATCATGGGATTGACTAAGTTACAGGTGTTCTGAAGTCTGAATTACTTTCAAAGGTATCTAGACTTCTGGGTGACTTAAGCCCTTTTGATATCCTTATGTTCATTAATTAATGACATTTGTTTAGTCTCACAAATGCAACCTTGGAAGCTTTTTGTCCCACTAATGTAAACTTACCTACAGAAGTCAAATAGGTGCTGCTTGAGGGATGATATCTAGGAGGTGGACACGTAACCTTTACAATCATCAATCTGTTGCTTGCTATTGCAGAATAGAACTCAAAAAAAATTGTGCATGAAGCTTTTCCTTTTTTATTTTTTCTTTTTTCTTTTTTTTCCCCCTAAGTCCCAAAGAGGATTCTCAGGGCTGCTGTTTCATGGCAATAGCTTACAGTATCATCAGTTGCCACGTGCAGATATGTCTTATCCAAACAATCACCAAGTTTATCAATATGCAGAGCAAACAGCGAAAGACACAGTATGAATCTCTGTAGAACTTCTTTCAGAATGAATAAATATTCAGAGTAAATATTTGCTACTTTGATAATTCGGTAACTAACTTTCAAGATATGAAAATGGATTCAGTAGGTCTGTGCTAAGATCACCAAAATAAATCACAAAAGCATTTCTCAGAGATTTCTGATGGTAATGGCATTTGACCACCTCTGGGGTAGGCTCTAATCAGCAATTAAAAGGTTAAAAGTTCCATGTCATCCTTCTGAGCTATTTATTCATGCATCTTTTCAAAGTCAATTACGATTCATGTGAAAGAGACCTGTTGTCCCTGTCTGCTTAAGATTCACGTCAATAAACTTCAAGTTGCTTCATGACCTTGTTTGGTGCTGAACTTACATCACGTCAAAGTTTTGGCAGAAGATCAATGTCAAGTATGTTTTCACCTTGCAAACCCAGCTTTACTTGCTTTGTTTGGTCTCTAAACTACTGCCCACACCTCTTGATATTTTTGATCATCCCTACAGGTCTTTTTTTCCTACATCTTCTGTATCCTTAAGTATGTTCTACAACCCATGCATAGGAAGGACCTTTTCACAAGCAGAAGTACATAGTGGAGAGTTGATCTCACTGCTTTTGATGGGAAGGACGAAAGGAAATAGGTAAATGAAAATTGTTGAGTAATCAAGCTATTATTTCTTTAGCCCTGCTCAAAAAAAAAGTGAAATATTTATTGCCCTGTTTCCCTTTTAAAATAATACTTCCGGAGTCTTTTAGAGGAACAGCTGTAAAGGTTGCTGGTGAAAACCTCATTATTAGAGCCAGCCAAAGAAATTTTTTGGCATCCTGCAAAGTCTAATAACTACATACAAAGCCCACAAAAAGAACTCTTGACACAAGTGTAAAATGGTAGGTTGCATCTTAATTTACTTCATAGATGTTAGCCCATAACCAAGCATGAGGGTGTCTAAAGCATGTTTTCTCTCCGGGAAATTTCCTTCAGGAGATCCCTTGGTCTTCATGGGGTTGGTGCTTAGCAAAGAGTTAGCAATCCTGGCTTGCAGGTTCTGAAGGAGATTACATCTTTCTTGGGAAAGTTCAGGTCCTCTTTGAGACTTAATGTTTGATGCCAAGGGTTAACTGCCAACACATCTTTCAGCTCTCGAAAATGGAGCAGGATTTTAAATATTCATCTGCATTTGGTGGCTAAAAGGGGACTTTTAGGTAGTGAGAACATAGGAATCATGTCATGAAACTCATATGTTTGAGAAAGGATGTAAGCAAAGCATACTGACAGCTTCTAGTGCAATGAACACAGAAATGTGTCTATTGAGGCTCCTAGAAAAAACCAGCAGGGCAGGGAGATTTCCTTTTCTGTAGTGCTTCAAAATACCATTATAATTCTTCCAGTATATGTAAAAGCATTTCTAGTTGCTACTAGATGATGGTGATGGTGAAGGACGGGGTAGAAGGAAGCTGAGGGAGTGAAACAGTATTTTAAGTTTGCTCTAATTGGATGAGACCACTAGGAGCCAGCGCTCCACTGTAATAAATGGCTGTGGTTTATTGCTTGAGTGATTTAAAGTAGGAGGTGTCAGTGAAAGGACAAATGTTTTTATAAAAGGTTCTAAACAGAACAGTAAAATAACTCTCTTTTTATTTATTTTTTTTCCCTCCCGAACTCCAGTGCCTGTAACTCTCTAAAAGACAGTGCTGGTAAGTCATCCAAACTAACTTTGTCGTGCTGACTGTATTCACCCCTTGGGCCCTGGCAGCCAGAGGGGGTCTGGATCTTCAGAGTAGAGATTAGCCAAGGGTAAGAGTGGGTAGGGTCTTCACTGGGGAAAGGCCACGAAATCCATTAAAAGTCAACAGAAGGTGCAGATTTCTGTTCCTGTGTAAGGGAGTTTGGTTTCAGTACCATAAATATATTAACCATAGGGGAATCCAGTTTTAAATCAGTTGAGATTTTGGCTCCCAGAAAGCTGGAGGGCTATAGCTCCACTTTTCCCCGGGTTATAGCACAATGCCATTACCCATGCATGATCTCTGCGAAACCAATGAAGCTTCACTAATTTGCATGAGCTGAGAATCTGGTCCGGAGTTTGTGGTGCAGAAGGGAACAATGCGATTTACAGGTGTTTCGCTTTACTACGCAAGACCTCCCCGCACAGTTAGTTCAACTAAAACCTTTTACAATATCTGAGTTTTTCTTGCCAATTAAGGCTTCTCCCAAATCAGGTAGTAACTTTTATTACTCCCAACAGCCATTTCCCTAAAAAGTCCATTGAGTTTTTATAACCCTTATCCAAGGAAGATAGTAATTTTCAAGATACAGGACAAAGACAGAGATGAGCTGGCAACATTTTTATACTAAATTGCTTGCACTCTGTAGAGCTAATGAGGTATACACTAATTTCTAAGGAAAAGTTACCAGCTATTCTGGTGTGCATACAAAAATACGTCTATAGATGTGTGTATGTATAGAAATACATCATATTTGTAGCAAGGTGTATTCTTCTTGTTTATTTCTTCTTCTTAGTTACTCTGTTTCATGAGAATAAAATCTGAAGCTCCCATTTTCTCAGACTGTTTCTTAAGCATGAAACTTCTATTTTTCTCTTTGTTGATTCTAATGGATTTATAATGAAAGTAATTTTTTAAAGGGTTTTTCTTCTATAGAACTGAAATTCTGAATTTAGATGTTTACCCATCAAGTATTTTCTATATCCAATGTCCTCCTTTCATGTAGTGCTGGTATTGCATAAATAAGCACCTGAAGGTTTTTTTGGAAGATTCTTGAGCCTAGACATAATCTCAATCTATATCTGAACTTATTATGAAATATAAGTGGCATTTAAAACAGAATGTGCTTGCCGACAGTGTGTGTTTTGGCACAATTTTATGAAAGAATGCCAGAAGGGTTGGGATTTTTTTATGCACTCCCATGCTTTTTACTTTTCCTTTCCTCATCGACCCATACTATAATGCAAATCAATGATGACTATTTAGGGTAGATTTAGTAGAATTAGTCTTAACAGCTACTTTATTTATACACAATTAGTTTAAATGGAGAAGAAAATTAGGTAGGCTAAATATGGGAATATTTTACAGTCCATTTACTTGTGAGTCTCCTCCCCAGGGTACTTCAATGAAGACAATGCTTATTTCATTTTTATGGCTATTGATTTCCTGGGATATTCTCTTGCGGTCCCTACTATTGATGACATTCTGTCCTGAGTGGCTGGACCAACCCCAATTAAACTGAGATGTTCTGATAAAGCTTTAATATTACATTTTTAATAAAGCATACAGTAAGTATAGGAGATGGGTGAAATGTCTTGTCGTTTCTTTTGTTTGAGGCTTGCTTAGAAACTTTTGTATTCATTTATTCCATCATGTGAACTTGGCCAGGTATTGGTTTGATTAATGGGTAATTATTCAGATGAACACCCACCACAACAGCAAGACATAACTTATCTTCCCATAAGACTGTAGGGAAGGTAGATTTAAATAGTGATAAAAATTGTGGTTGCTCCTAAACTCGTGGTATACCGTAGTAAACCAGCTTGCAGTCAAACTAAAATGCAATTTCCAGCAGAACTTGGGTCACTTTTTCAGACCACCACTGGGTTTTTTCATATGTCTCAAGTTAGAAAGTTCCTTTTAGGAATCACTAAGGAATCACTAGAAGACATGTAATAGCTGCTATACTCCCATTATTTTTCCATTATCGCAGGTGGAAAGGCGTTAACGTCTGAGGTAGAACTGGTTAGAGGTTTTTAAGAAAATATTTTTTAACCTCAAAAAATAAATCCATTTTAAAAATGAAAACTTGTGAGAAGCAGTCGACGTGATGGAATTTTTCCTCTCTTTTTTTGTGAGGAAGGTTAAAAGTATTAGAACTTTTGAAACGTTTTCACATTTTGTAGATTAATTGTTCTGTTTTTGAAGAACAAGTCAAAATTTTCTTCACAAATTTAATCTCATTATACTAGCAAAATTAAATACAAGCTGAAATAGAAATTAAGCCTTTGATTTATTATAAATTGACTTTTCCTCTCCTTTATCAGGTTGTAAGTGGTTTCAGTTTTGATTTAGGTCCAGATTCAGAGCAGAAAACATTTTTAGTATTGCAAAAGTATTCTGGGTTTGAGAGAAAAATTTTCTAACTCTACTCCTCTCCACTGAAGCCTTAAGACAGTTGTAGAGTTCAGGTGAACAGGGACAGAAAAATTACCTCACTTTTCCCTGTCTCTGATGTCTCCAGATTTATGATGTGGGGTTTCTGCCACTGTAGCCTAAACACCACAAGTACAAAGGATGCTTTTTATTGTCTGTTAGAAGGTGATGGGGAGTGAAAACTAGTCATATCCATGGCTTGTTTGGGATCTGCTCATGCTCCTGCATGACAAATAGGGACAAAACACTTGTGCTGCTTGCTGTGTTTCTGTATTTCGAAAAAAGATGTCTGAAAACTCTGTGTTTATTACACAATCCAGCACACAAGGATGATATTCCTTTCAGTAAGGTGTATTGCCTGAAGTGAGCAGGGTTAAAGAAAGAAACAATTATTTTACCAATGCGGTAATGTAGTACTATAAGAAACATGAGTATGTGAGTCGAGCACTATAAATGTCTAGAATGCCAACCTGTTTCCACAAAACAAACAGATAAACATGACTGTTAACAGTTAACTAACCATACAGTTCAGAAAAGAAAACTAAAGATTTTCAGCCAAGGTTTTGATGAAAGCAGTAACATTCTAAAGACACGACCTAGATTTTATGAGTTACCCAAGACACAAAAGACTTCCTACTAAGCCCAATAATCACACGGTGAAGACCAGGTAACATCCCCTGCATTCAAAAATAGTCGAACCACTGAAAGATGCGGAGAGATGATCCTCTATACAAACATTATAAAAGGCTTTGAAAGGTCTGATAATTATACCAACTTCATTGCAACCAAAGAAAATGAGCTGAACAGCTTTTTATTTCAGTTGGCTTGTTTTGAACTTGCACAAAAAAGGTCTTTATTTTAATCTGTAATTAAAAGCAATTGAGTTAGATGTTATGGAAGAAAACAAGAAGATATATATATTCTTGACTGCATTTTCAAGTTATGACCTTCTGCAGCTGAGCAGAGTTTTACTGATGTATGAAATAGAAACAATTAAATAGACTACCAGATAAATTCTACTCATTAGTAACAGTTTTTGAAACACTGGACTAGACCGATCAAGGAGAAAACTATTATCTATCTATATATTAAAATTTTAAATGTTTAAAAAATATATGTTTTATAAAACTAAACATGAGATGAGTGACAATTTAGATTTTTAATTTCTTTAACCATAAAAAGCCTATGCTAAAATTATTTAGGTTGGAAATTTAAAGATGTAAAGGAAAGAAAGTCTGGATTTAGAGTTGCTCATGCCACTGCCTTGTTTGTGGAATCACTTTTTCTTATGCACTGAAAGTGATAGTGTCCTTCAGGACAGTTGGCTGATCATTCTGTTAAAAGCAAACCATAGTACATACTCGCAGGAACCTGGAAGACTTAAGTCACGTTCTCAATTCCATTACTGCTTGCAAAACCCCTAATTCCTGTAACTGTAACGTTATCCAGCCTCAGTGGTACCCGAAGCCCTTAGCTTGCCCTCTTGCGTGACACAAGCTTCCTTCAGTTGGCTCATATTTTGCAAGACCGGTAGGTGGCTTAACCCAACTCCTCTCCCTTTCCATCCTTCCATCAGTTACTATTGTAGCCATTTATTTTTGACCCCAGTGGAAGCAGATAGGTTTGCAATACCAAGTATGGTACTAGCAAGTACCTTGATCCAACCACTTTCCAATGTCCACCTCCTGGAGTACAGAAAGGGGAATCATCACCCTCCAGTTACATGAGACCCAAACTTCTGTGACTGATGAAATGGTAAGTTGACTGTATCTATGATGTACTTGTCATGACATTTTGTTCTACCCTCTAGGATTTGTTTTTACAGACAAAAAACATAAAGCAGTTTCTCAGTGAGTTTTGGGAGGAGATAAGTTTAGGCCAGAAATCTTTCTTTTTGCTACATGTTTAGCTCTCTGCCATGGTATTCTTGCCTATTGTGGTTGGTTCAATACACTAAGTATGGTAAGGTATGGCACGAAGAATGATAGTAAAACTGTATCACATGGAATAAATATTTGAGAGAAAAGTGTATCGATTTTGTATATTATTTCTGTTTTGAATTTCAATTTTTCAAAAGGAGAATGTTTTTCCTATCAATGTTTGTCACTAAGGGAGCTATAGAAGAGCTTATTCTCACCTAACTTAACCAGAAAGGAAATCACTGCAGATCAGTTTCTACAGCTGGATATTAATTTTGTAATGAATATTAGGAACGTAACTTGCAAGGACAAGAGCAACCTAGTACCACTCAGAAAATGGCAGTGAGCCCAGAAAGCACTTAAGGTCTAATCCTACACTATTAAAGTCATCGCTCCGACTGACATTAATGTTGCAAGATCAAGAATCTTGATACGACTTTCACTGGACAAGGCTGATGTTTGCAGGCATCGCTTGTATTTAAACTGGAGGAGCTGTGTTTGTTTTCTTGCAATGCTTGTGTGTGTGAACAAATTTTGATAGCAATGTGCTTTATGGATATTTCTGATATCATCATCGGTGTCTTAGAAGCCCAGCAATGTTTTGGGTTAACAGATATTGAGGCGGTTATTATTGGAAAGAGCACTGAAAATGTTTCAACTATCAATGTATGTGAGAAACATGTCAATAAAATCATCTTGGTTTTAAAACAGGGTTATATATCAAAAAGAAGACTCTTTGAAAATATAGTTTAACTAGTTTACCACGGTGTGGATATGAAAACTAGAAATGTCTCATAGCTATTTTACAGTAAGGTTGGCCAACGCAATTTTTGAGAAGACCAGTGAAAATCACGTTATTGCGGGTTCTGTGAAAAATGAAACCACTGGATCTGCTTCACATTTTTTATGATTTCCACAAAAAGAAAATATATAGTGAATTTGTTCCACTCTCCTCAAGTGAAAAATAGTCACTGCTGTGAAAATGCCAACTACTCTCTGCAAAATTAATGCCTTTTCACTTGGAGAAGAAGAATGAAAATAAGCGATTCTTCCAGCAGAGACTGGAAATGCAGGGTAGCTGTTATTTGCTATGTTAAGTTACATACTACTTTGTCCAGAAGTGAATCTACTGAAAAAGGGAATTTATTGAAATATTATACATCACAAAAATCTACGTGTCCTTCAGAAGTCCCCAAATCTGATGCTGTTAACCTTATTTCTAAGTGTGCAATATAGTTCTTAAGGCTAATAAGGTTGGAACACAGCAATGTTGAGATCTGCAACTCCAGCACTCTTGATGAAGATTATTTGCTGGTTTTAGTTTTTCTCGTATTTATTTGTTTGTTTTTCCCCTCAACCCCATCCCTGAAATACGAGTACAGGGTATCTCAGGATGATCAGACAGTGCCACATTATGTTGGCCGCTTATTCTTCTAGTTACTTCTAAAATTGGGGCTCTTCATTAAAAAGACAACAAGAAAAAAAATAAAAGGATAAGCTGCCTAGGTACTTTCCAACAGGATTTTCTTGTCGTTGCCACGGAGATGCTGCACAAACATAAATGATATTTTGATTGAGAGGGTGGATGGCCTGTACAATTGCAAACAGGAAAAGAAGTTCATTGCATTAGAGGTTAATTTTGACATGGTCATTTATAATGGAACTCTTTGTACAGAAGCATTAAAACAAGTCGTAGACATGGCAACAAATACCATCCGTTTCGTAAATCAGAGAGGAGAATGAAATACGATTTGGAAATTATCTTTATAATGCTCCAAAAAGTGATTAACCTTGTGAAGAAAGGACCGGAGTAAACCATTTCTAATCCAAATTGCTTAGTTCTGCATTGCAGACGTGTGCTTTAGACCTGTGGTGCTCAGCCCGTGGTTCAGGCAGAGCCGCATTGTTTTGTTCAGCCTAATCTCCTTTGATTTGTGGATAGAAAGTAAAAAGTAGTATGTAAAAAGGAATATAAAAGGAATAATGTTAGCTTTTACCTTAACCTCTTTGCTGTCTTTCACTAATGTATAAGAACAGCAAAGGGACATGAGAAGGAGCAATCTCCTGAGTGCCAGGACAATGTAGAAACAAAGTTATCTCAACCTCACACTTTTGTCAAAGATTTCTCCATTTCCCCATGCGCTTTTATTCATGGATTATTTTTTCTATTGGACAACACTGTGGCATGGTTATAGCAGAAAACTATTAAAACTGTTAAAAGCTATTAAAAGTACCACGTATGTCAAAAACAGATAAGTATCAGAAACAATGCTTCCTTCTGTCTGCCTTCTTGCTGTCATCTTTTAACTGGTAGTTCAGGGTGGTGCCTTGATTAAATCTTACCTAATCATCCTCTCTGTTCCTTTTAAACTCTCTACACTTCCATTCAGGGCAGTTTCTTTGCCTTCTTTATTTTGATATCAGAAATCAGAGGCCAGGACTTATTATCAATCTTCCTCCTTCACATCCACGTTCTCACTGATCGGTATACCTGGAAATGAATTTACATATACCACGGCAAACAAAGCCAACTAGTCCTTTTAAAGAGGCAGGTCAGGGTCTTTTCTACATCATGTTGCCTGAAGTTCAATATAAATTACAAATCTAGATGGTCAAGTAGCATAATTAAAAATTTAAAAATATGTATTTTTGTAATTAATGAAATAACTTCTCTGGATCCAGACCATAACCCTGCCAGCCACTTTGTATCTTAAGAACCTAGTACAAATTGCTATCAATTCTGATTAGACTCTTCATATTATTGCAATATAAAAATATACACCTTATAAACAACAGTATGTGTTCTCAATCTAACTATGTCTTCTATTTTTGCTATGCAATTGGAGAATCTTATTTCCAATTTAACTTTCTGCCATTCTTTGAGGCATAAAATCTTTCTGGAAGCTAAGAAAAAAACCCACAGATGTAGTCTTCCTATTAGTAAAGATGGTGTAAAAAATGTCTTGGTTATTCCTTCATGCTACAACCAGTAGAAAATGAATGTTCCTTCAGTTCAACTGAGCATCGAGGTGAGAAAGCTCTGTTTTTCTTTCCCTACATGTGTTCTCCCATTTCTGGGATGTATTTGGGTGGAGGAAGAAAAGCATTATAAATATCTCTGGGACAAGTTTGCCAGCTGACCTGGTCTCTGCAACATCTCTCTTCTGTTTAAACCATCTTCTTTTTTGTTCTTTTGGCCTTTCTACACCAAAATATAAGGTCCACGGGGCTACAATGCTAAATGGAAATAGATTTTGCAGTGAATGATTCACTAAATGCTTTTTCTTTCTTGCTCAGTGATGATATTTATAGGAAAATGGTTGTACTTTACTAAATGTGGAACTCTCTCTCTTACATAAACAATCTTTGAATGACAGCTCCAGCATCTAGGAAACAGGTAAGCAAGTGTTAGAAATGAGGTTGAACAGTAAATTTGTTCTGACATGGAACAAGCTGAGCCTTGGAAGTCTAGACAGTCACTTAAATTTGACAGCGTTGTGCTCTTCCGTTGACAGTAATAGTTGCAAAAAGACATCATGGTATTATACCATATAATAATGCAATGGCTTCCTCCCAAAAGTTAATTACACAGTTAGAGAACATGTACAGCATACAGATGACCACGTATGATATAGGACACTTGACACTGTGTTTCATAAAACTTACACATTCCTGTTATTACTATATAAAATACGGTATTACTCAAAAGAAAGGAAAAAAAAATCTTATTCAAAGAGACCTTCAAATGGTGCAATCTCATGGCTGAGGTAAAAAAGAAAAAGAAATGTCAGCCTCTGTTGCTATAATTAAAGGGAGTTGTCCTGACCCTTGCTAGAGGCTGTGCCTGCTCAAATCACAGCACTGCACATCCCAGGGAAAGATTTTTATCTCTGCTTCTGGTATGATTTCAGCTAAGATGGCAACTTTAAAAAATAAACCTTTCGCTGGCTGAAGACAAGAATCACCATCCTGTATTGACAGCAGGCAGCTGGAAATGTGGAATGCATGTACACTATATTGTGTTACACAATTGAACAAAACATGAATGGAGTTTCTTCACTGGCAGAATCTGTAACCTTCAGTGCAAATAGAACACAGACAACTGGAGCAGTACCTCTGCAATTATATGAAGCATTTTCATTAATAAATCTTTCATCTTCAATGGTGGTTTGCAAAAAGAAACATCTTTAATTAATAACATTATATTTGTATATATGTAATATCAAATCTGAGTGATTAGAAAATAAGCACTGAAGGGAGAAACAGGAAGAAGCTGATACTTTTATCATGTTTGCTAAAAATAATTTTAATAGAAAATTATCTCATGTAATTATCTTTTAAATTAAAATAAATGACACTTCAGGGATTGCTTTTGTTTTTCGTAAGTTTATTCTGAAGTATTCTATTCAATCTTTTAATACAAAGCTTCTTCCCCAGTTTTTACACAGAAAAGTATTAATGTAACAAAGAACATTTCTTTCATTATTAAATGACATTTTTTGCGTGCACAAAAAAAAAAAAAAAAAAAATTCAGGGCCATGAAGATGATTAAATGACTGGACTGTCTGACATATGAGGAGAGGGTGAGAGATCTGGATCTGTTCAGCCTGGAGAGGTTCTTAGGGGAGGTATCATCTCATCAGTGTGTATAAATACCTGATGGAAGGGAATGGAGAGGACATTTCAATAGTGCCCAGTGACAGAACAAGAGATAATGAATAAATACAGGAAATTCTTGTTGAACTCTTTTTCCTGTGAGGGTGGTCAAACACTGGAGCACGTTGCTCAGAAAGGCTGCAGGGCCTCCATCTTTGTGATATTCAAAATCCAATGGGATACTGTGCTGAGCAACCTGCTCTAGCTGAACCTGCTCTGAGCAAGGGATTGGACTAGATCATCTCCAAAGGTTTCTTCCAACCTCAACTATTCTACAGTTTGTTATTCTATGAAAATTATTTTTACCCACTTCACTGCACATGCAGAAAACACTTGCCATAATCCAAAGTTTATGTTAGCTGAGGTGTTGGAGAGTGTTGAATTATCCAGGTAGTGTTTACACTTGAAGACATATAAAATAAATTAATATTCAACTATATTTTATTGTTTAGGGTTTAAAATGTTTTAGTTAAAAAGAGCTTCAAGAGCTTCTTTTTACATTGCAAATATCTTACAATTTTTTTTCATATTCTATTTTCCCTCAGAATCTTAGTTCTTCCTTCCTGAAAACTGAAGTCTCCCCAAGAACAGAGATTCCATAACTTGTGCAGGTAACCTACTCCTACGTTTTTACCATCTTTGGAAATATTTTTTTCTTTATGTTTGATCATAATTTCCCTTACTGCCCCTCCAGGAATGGTCTGGCTCCATATATGCTACAAACCATCATCGGTATCAGCATGGCAGAGCAAATCCCAACTCATGGCATATGCACCCACCAAACAAGATTAAGTGGTGGTGACATAATACATCACTGTCAACCAGGGTGTCTATAGGAGTACGGAGGCAATCTCTCAGCCTGTTCCAGTTGCCAAGTAATAAAGAACTTCATCCAAACTATACCTTTTGGTAGAGGTATGTGAGTGATGAATTATCACTTAGGATAGGTTAACTTAAACCTCTTTCATGGTTCCTCAGATCTATTATGGTCAGTGAAAGCGATCAGATTTAACCGAGGACCTATAAACTCGGTATTTAATGTAATGGATTTTAACAACTATGAATGACAAAGGGACAAAATTTTTACCTTCAAATACTTAGTTCATCTGAGAGCATGTGAGAGGAAGACATTGCAGGACTTCAAATCTGACACTGAATTTGATGAAGTAAGAACTTGAAAAATGAATGATTTGGCTTGTGAGCTCACTGCACCTATTAAGTACAAGAAGTCACAGCGACATCATTATGCTGAAACTTGACCATTTTGCTGCTATTTAGGAGGGACTCAAGAAAAGGGAATGTAGACATTTTAGGCCAGAAAAGATCAGCATTGCATAGTAGCAGCAGATACAAAAAATGAGATGAGTTTAGAGAATACATATACAGAACAGCATGCAGAGATAAGCATCTCTCCATCAGCAGCAAGATAAGAGGGTTTGCTTCGCAGCAGGGTCCCCAGACTCATAGAATTTCCTAGGACTAATGGGATATCAATTCTTACATGCATTATATGCATAAATACAAATGCTTGTGTGTACATACACACGCACCTTTGTATGCGTGAGAGCACACGTACAGGTACATGGCAGAGAAAATAAAAGCAGTCTGCACTTGTTCCTGCTACTTAACTTCCTTCCTTTTCATACAAACAGAATATTGAGAGCCTTGGAGGAAAAATAATAATTCACGTTTTCATTACCATGTTTCACCCTTTCCCAGTACATCATGGCCGCTAAGGTCTGGAGGAATCAACGCTGACCTGCTTTTCATTGCAGGAGTGTAGTGGAGAGGTGGGTCTCCTTCCCTTGGCTGCAGCAAAGCATAGACCCCCAACAGAGAAATCACGCCTGGTGCAGCGCGCTGGGCAGTGGCAAAGTCATACTCAGAATACTGAAAGGACTCGTGGCCGTATTCTGGAAGCAATAGCGGAAATAGCTTTGGTATTACTAGACAGATTTTAATCCTTTTCTTTAAAGGATTTGTGGCACAGAAGGAAAACCGGATCCAGGTTCAGATCAGTAAGAAATTTCAGAGCCGCTCTGTTAACTGAAGAAAATGGGGCTGAGGCTTGCAGTGTAAGTCCTGTCGGTTGCTTACTACAACAGCATCTTCTGAGGATGCTAAGAGCAAACATCATTTGAACCTTCATCAGGAATTAACAGTGTTGTTGAATCATGCAGCTCTGAGGAGGATTTAAAAGCGATATTTGTTTGTTTTAAAAGTCTGCTTTCAGACAGAGCAAATCAAGGTGGAGCTCAAACTCTTCTGTTCCAGTTCAGCTCATTAGAATTTATTTTTTTTATCCTGCAGACCTAATTCATACTGTACCATGGGTTCCTGTATGAATAACTTATTTATTCTTAAATCTTTTGAGAAGATACTTTATCTCGAACTCTGATTTTTCAAGACTGTATGGGTGTCTACTATTTTATTTTGAGGCCAAATCTAATGCAAACCATCACGCTCCATTAATTTCAGTTAAAATACATCGATTTGCATCTGCAGACCATCAAGCCAATAGCATTTACTTGAAATTTCTTTTCATAATGCTTATGTTGGCAAAATTTAAGTTTTAGCACCATAATAACAAGTGTATTAGAAAAAAAAGATGTATGTCAGGGGATAAATATCATGTGAGATAGAGTGTTAGAGGGTCTTTGCTGAAGAAGGTTTAGAGCCAGTGAGTGCAAAATGTCAGCCTCAATAAGTATTTCCCACCCAGTATGAATTTCAAGAGACATAAATGGAAATGAGAGAGAAGCTAACTTCCGACAGATGTTAGCAAGACTTTTTTTCACTTAGCACATAATAAACATATGGAATGGCCTATCAGGCACTATTACTGAGGCAAAACACAAGGATCATTCAAGAAACCATTAGATGCTGTTCTAAAGAAATGGAATACTTAACACGGATGAGCTCTGATGAGCTAATGGTCCTGATGGGTAAAACTCTCCAACTAAAACATTTCATGCTCTTATATTCATTCGAATGTAAATATCACTTTAGCAGCATCTATCTGCTTTTTGGCTCGTTGGGGGTACTGTTTCATTCCGCCTTCTTCACTGAGGGAAAAAAAAGAAGAAACCTCTGTTGTGCGGTTTTAACAAAAGAAAAGCAACGTCTGCAACGCGTAATCTCCCCCTCTCCTTTCCCTCACATTTAACTGACTTACAGAAGCACAGAAGATATGAGATGGCAGCAATTGAGTTGCATTTTATCTGGTACGATGGGCTCAGATACTTGAAGAAAAGCTAGTTGTCTCAGAGAAAGTCACTCAAAGCAGCGTATGGCAGAAATGCAGGTTCTGAGCACTGCCCTCCAAATTAAAAGATGAAACACCTGCTCATGCTTTCTCTTCCTTTCCAAAACCCCAATATCTTGCCTGTTTTCATATCTGTTTTGCAGTAGCAAACAAAGGAGCTTATCAGGGCGCTTCTTACAGGACCATATGGAGATCACAGGTTTCTCAGCTGAATTATTCATCACACTGTCGTTCCCAAAGTAGATTTAGGATCTATTCTTTCACTGATTTTCTTTTTGCAGTCTAAATGCAGAGTAGCACCACATAATACATTTTGCCTTAGTTTTGCTATGTGCTCTGTCAGAGGTGAGAAACCCAAAATATGTAGGCAAATACATAATTTTTATGCTTTAAACAAAACATTACTTCATGATTTTAAAGATTTCAATCTCAAAAAGACCTCAAATTCTATTTCCAAAAGCTTCATGAGTTTGAAAAAGCAACAAAATGTATCACTTAATCCTCTCCTTTCAACACCAGTTGTTTCAGGTTGAACAAATTATTTCCTGTCTTTTAGAACTACTGTTGAACCAAAAAAAAAAAAAAAATCAGCTCTCAGCACTCCCCTAATTGAAAGCAGCATGAAGTACCAGGCATTTGCAGTTTCAAAGCCATTGCCACAGGTATGTTGCTGTTGTGGAGAGATGCCCGCTCAGGATCAGCAGGGTAGGGAGATGCTGTACCTTACACTACTATTCGAGTGAGCGGTGGACTCCTTGTATTAAAGAATAATGCAATGCCCATTTGGAAATTATAAGCATTCCAAAATACAAAAAAAATGTTTTGATTTCGGAAACAGCCCAGATGGGTGATGAAATGAAAATGAAACCACTGAGCTGGTCAAACCCTTGTCATTACAAAAAGTCAGAAGGCAACAGTGAACCTCAACTTCCACAGCCTTTTTCATTACAACAAAAATTACGTTTTTATATGTACTTGTGGTTAAAACTAACCTCAACCAGTACTCCCTCACCTCCAGTACGATCCCAATTGTAAGTTACTCTTACTGTTTTGCTTAACAACTTGTAAGTGCTCAGCCAAACAGAAAATCTTAGAGCAAACAAATGAGAGTGTGTTTTCTCTTAGTAGAAGTACCCAGTCTGCCCAGATATACCTACTGGCTAATCAGAATTAAAAATATTTCTGTCATCTCAAAAAGGTTCTAATTTTAATCACAATTCATTTTTAAAGGTATATTTAAAACAAAAACAATTATTTAAAAAGATCTAATACTGAATGTATTTGCAAAAGAGGCATAGAAAGGAATTTATCAACAGGTAAAATATTGGAGGAGGACAGAGGACAGTGCAGCTAACCATTTTGTCCTTGGATTCAGACAGTAGCAACCTAGTTTTCATATATTAGTGAATTTGTGCCATGGTTTATTTCCTTATATAACAAAAAAAATACTTTTTGGTATTGGCTTTCATTCCCTTTTCTATCCTTCCTTCCCATTTGTTTTTCCCCACTGTCAACAATACTAATTGATAAGAATGAGAATATAGCTTTAAAATAATGAGGTGAAGGAAGACATTTGAAATTTTTGTGAATTACAGTAGCATTTTCACATCCACCAGCTAAGTAATTAATAAATAAATAAAGAAATACCAGCACTATCAGTCTTCATTTTTTGGTGGAAAAGGAAGATCACCAGCTGATTTCAAAAAAAAGTTTTCCCTCATGTTGCAGTACTGCACAGCTGGGTGTATGACAGGATGGTGGGCTAGGACTGATTAAATAATATATCTCTTTGAGGCATTTGCCTGTTACTCCAATCAGCAGCAGGCTTCACTTCCAGGAGCATTTTCTGTGGCAGAACTGCATGTCCTGTGTTCTCAGACTCACTGGCTGCAAAGGAGGTCACAGAGCTGTAGCTTGAACACGGTTGAAAAATAATATAATAAAACCGAGACTTTTCTTAGTAGAATTTTACACCTTGTGAGCTTCCACCTTGAAGGTAAGATGTTGCTTTGCTGTAGGTTTACGAACTCTGGTGTTGGTTTGGTTTAGTACAGGCTCATAACCCTCACATATTAACACCCGGCAATCGTCAGTATTTATTCATTCATTTAGCTGGTAAAAATACTAAGAGGAAGTGCCTATAATAGAAAAATGTTTAATTTAATTCCTAAAAAGTGAAGAGAGAAAGACCCATTCCAGTGAGAAAGAGGTGAGTATTTAGGCTACCTTTGTAGAAAAGAAGAGAGCTGTAATCAAGCAAAGAGATATTCTAAATGCAAGTTTCCAGCATTCCAGATATGTATCTTTGATTGTACTGTACACAATTACCACTTCTTCTGGGTTGTGCCTAATGGGGCACAATGAACATCCTCTGACCACACCTCACAGACTAAAAAACTCGATTCTACAGACTCCCTGTAAAAAATAGCACGGGATGAACATCTTCTTAGATACTCTTTTTAACAACGTGTGACTGACACTGTAAGTTGCAGTCAGAATAAACATCTGCGTGAACTCCCCTGAAATGTTATGGAAGAGAACTTGTTCACTCTAATCGATGACCTTAAAAAGGTCTGTGAAGTTAAGACAGGTAGAGAAATGGTATTTGGGGAGGGAAAAAAGGATGCGGAAGAGGGAAAGTTTCTGTGGGTATAGACGTCAAAAGCAAAGCCAGAAAGCTCAGAGGTCCTGCCTTCCATTGTACTGCTCTAAATACGCCAGAGCCTTTGGATGAATGGTTGTTCAACACAACACTCAGCGTTTTATACTGCAGAAAACTACTTGGTCCATATCCTTCCAGTTCGAGCTGCTTGCTCAGGAATTAACATCTCTCTTGTTGGAAGACGCATGCCAACATCCTCCATAACAAATGTTATTGTGCTTGCTCGTTCACTTATTTTGATGACATTTTTGAGATACATATTGCTGTTAGTAGCTCGTGAAGAAAAACTTATTTCTTCTGGGGGTTCTAAAATAGAAGTTTTGCAGTTCTGAGATATACAGTAACCTTTGTGCTATTCTCTAAGTCTTCTGTGCTATTGTGGATTAGTCATTTGGTTTTCTAAGTATGTGGTGGATGAGCACTGTTCAGCAATATTGTGATGAAAATAATAAAGATACCTTAGTGCAAGCCCTGCTGTATTGTAATAAAGTGTTAGAAAATATGTTCATTTTTAATTGTTTCGTTTCTGGGATTATGTCTGCCCAAGGCAAGAGAGAATTGAGTATGCATTTCTCTGGTGTGCAAAAACATTTATTCAGAATATGCAAATCAACCGAACATTCTCATAAACAGCAGTACCGAACTGATAGTTAATGACAGTAAAAGCTGATAACTTAATGGTGAAAAAAATACCACGGCTAATTAATAGGCTGTAACACTTTCAGGAGAACTGGATGCCTCAAAAAAATATCCTTAATTCTTACAAAACTGTTTACTGGGCTTGAGAAGTAGTATGTTTTTATTTCATGAGTGAGGAAAGAGTCCTGATAAAAGGAAAAATGACATGGAGGTGATTGGTGACAGCCAACACGGCTTCACAAAGGGCAAACTGTGCCTGACAAATTCAGTAGCCTTCTACGAGGGGGTCACAGCGTTGCTGGATAAGGGAACAGCAACTGATGTCATCTACCTGGACTTGTGCAAAGAATTTGACACTGTCCCGCATGACATCCTTGTCTCTAAATTGGAGAGACATGGATTTGACAGATGGACCACTCACCCGATAAGGAATTGCCTGGATGGGTGTACTCACAGGACTGTGAGGTCCAAGTGAAGTGCAGTGGTGAGTGGCATTCCTCAGGAGTTGCTATTGGGACCAGTGAAGTTTAACATCTTTGTTGGTGACACAGCCAGTGGGATCAAGTGCACCCTCCGCAGGTTTGCCAATGACACCAAGCTGAGTGGTGTGGTCAACAGACCGGAGGGAAGTGGTGCCATCCAGAGGGACCTTGACAGGCGTGAGATGTGGGCCCATGTGAATCTCATGAAGTTCATCAAGACCAGGTGCAAGGTACTGCACCAGGGTCGGAGCAATCCCAAGAACAAATACAGGCTGAATGATGAATGGATTGGGAGCAACCCTTTTATGTTGCTTATATGCTCCCCTTAGAGGAGCACAGCAGGGAACAGAGAGCCCCGAAACTGCTGAGGGCTGAAATAGCTTCTGCTCAATCAACTAATACAGTTCTTGCCTCTTATTTTAATTTAGTGGAGGTGAGTGAGCTGAAGAGGTTTTAACATACTGAATGATAATTAGCAAGGTACGATTCTCAAAAGGTTCGGAGTTTCATTGCGTGGAACTTAGCAGACCCTATTTAGTTACAGCGTCTCAAGTAAAACACACAGGAGAACAAGGTGCTGAAAATATTTCTTGTGCTTCCTGGTTCACCTAGATAGGATATATCACATGAAAAAGACTTTTCTCACTTTACACAGAGCACTGCAAGGAAGATTATTGATAGTAGTCATTAGAAGGGACAGGTGTTTGTTCTGGCTGTGGGAACAGCTGGCTGCATAATTCAATCCGATTAATATGTAAGGATTCGCATATGGGTGGGTATTTTATGGATGGCTGGAACAAGTGACAACATTTAACAAACGACCTAAAATAGGTCCCAGGGTGTTTCTGTTTCTAGTCATGAGAAACCTGGGGGTTCTACAAGCTTATTCATATTTGGGGATTGGCTTTCAGATGTGTGTTCATGTTTCTTTCTTAATTTGGTACTTTCTGAATTTTGTGGTGCCATCAAATTGGTATTAAGAGATCTTTTTTCTTTTTTCCTAATTAAAAATATTGTAGAAGTTGAAAACTGTAAACACCCGCACCCACCCCAAAACAAAGAAGCCAGTAACACCATCCTTATTCCAATCGAAAATTAAACATTTATTTTAGCAGATCACCTTTTTCAGACTTTCTCCTCCAGAAACAGATAGAATGCAAAATCATGCATAGGCTGCACAATCAAAAGATTTATGAAATTAAGGCAGAGAATTCTGTGTCTTGAACAAGCAGCATGAAAGGTGTTTCAGGGAGGGAGAACAGAGGACCAGTATATTTTAACTGTCGTGTGTTTCTGTGAAAGAGCAGAACAGAACAGCTCTCCAGACAGAGTTTTCTAAACATGAGAAACTCTGTATATTACATCTGCTCCTATTATAATGCCCATAAAATCTCGCCCTGCTCTTCACTTCCACATCACAACAATTGCTCTCTGTCTCCTCACCCACAAAAGAGGAAATCAGCCTATCTGCCTTTGCTTTGGCTTCGCACACATCAGCATTGTTTTGACCTTTGAAACTTGTGCACCCCTGAGGTCTGAGGCTTGCAGATTTTTTCAGCCTTTCCACTAGGATACTATAAACACGCTTGAAGGAGTGACATGGACTACATGTGGGGAAGCGTAAGTTACACGTTACACCCCTGAGAGTGAAGAGCAGCTGCTGAAGGCAAACATTTGTATGCACCTGAGCAGCTTCTCCTTTAAGGACCTCTCCAAGTGAAGTGTGGCTAAGCACTTTCAGCACAAATCCAGCTTTTCTTTTTTTTTTACTTTTGGCTGGATTTACTTCTCCAGCTGCAGGACAAACCGCTTGGTTATAAATGATAGCCATTAACGATGGCAGTTAGCACAAGGAAGATTGCCCTCATATAACAATACAGGAGAGAAACTACCGCACCTCGCCTGTGTGGCATCTCCATGAGCCATTAAGAGCAGGGAGGAATTCTGCGTTTAACCTCAAGGACACAGAGACCGGTTGTTTTGTGTCCAGACCTTCACTACCTCACATCTCTTATTGTTTTATGTCATGTAGTATCAAAATAAATAGACATTTTTATACCAAAGGAGATTTTGAACTTAGGCTGAACTAAAAAAGAAATCATTGCAAATTCAGGCAAGCAGTAACCTGAAGCAAGATGAAAACCATAGATTTGACTTTATTCAGTCAGTTCAGTGTTTTCTGAGTGCCCCTCCCAACTTATTAATTTTTTTTTTCTAAATGTAATCTTTGATTAATCCTCTCCAAGTATGTGTTTATTTATATTTATTAATTTAACCTTTTCTGGGCAAATTTTGTAAAGATAAATTATAGAAACCAATATAAAAAAAATAAAATACCAATTTCACAGGACCTTTTTGCCAGGCAGATGAGGTTTTTAATCATAAAAATCATATATAGATGCTGCAGTGGCTGACTTCCTCTTAGCGAGTTAAACTGAATAATAAATCAAAATGGCATGAACCAAAAAGATGAAGAAAATATTGAGACAAAAAAAAAAAACCATTTTGCTTTGAAAAGCAAAAAAGTTTTATTCTATCCCAAATGGACTTTTCTTCTTTTTAAAATTTTAAGAGAAATTGTAGGCAAAATGACCCTACAATTAAGAACAGCCAATAATAATAAAATGTTAAAATGACACTACAGAAGTTTCTGATTTTTTTATTATTATTTCAATAATCATAGAAAAGGAATTTAATAGCTATTCAGTAATATTTTGGCTGACCACTTTCTCGATTTGCCATATAATAAACGTGCAACCAAAAATACCAGTTCTACCTGTGTGAACTGGAAACATCATTTACAAGACCAGGTCCCAGCACCCAGACTGCTATGAAGTTGTGTAACACAGCTCATACACAGGTGGGTATCCGGATCTGAAAACCAAACGTAATGACACCTTGATCTTAAATACCTTGAACCCGGCTTAATTCCCTCCTTCTGCTTTTATCTTCGATAGCTAATGAAGGCTTTTGGCATTATTAATCTTTACAGAGAACTCCCTGTTTTGACTTGGAGTGGGGGGGTGATTTTACATGTGCGGGGCTCCTCTTCCTCTGCTTTACTCCAAGTGACATGAAGTAGCTCAAGTTAAACTGGTTTGACCTCAAGGTTCATGTGGGGAATCTTGAAGAACTGAAAGAGAAAAGGTGAAAGGGCATTTTTATGTATTTCCTCAATAATAGTCTATTTTCTCGTGGAAACCAAATTAATTTCTGAGGATGGTGTGTGTGGTTCAGACTTCCAATTTCTCTCTAGCCAAGCTGTTTTTTTCTGTCCTTAGGGAAAAAACAAAACAAAACCACCCAGGCACTAAGTTTCATGCTGGTACTATTTAATTAAAAATATCCGCCTTTATCTGGATTATTGTATTAGTAATACTAGAAGCATTTCTCTTTAACATTTATTTCCTCTGTTTTTATCTTTGCTCAATGTTATCAGTGAAATGCCATCGCAGTATGAGACAGTGGTAGAGCCCAAAGGTTAGAGACTTTTGGAACTGAGTGTTATTGACTACGGATTACTGCGGAAACAGACAGGAATTTCTTTTGGCAAGGGAGAGAAGATGATGAGCTAACTTTTGATTTGACTAAGTAACACATGTTGGACTGAATCTGAAAGTGCATACTGAGTGAAAAAAAAGCCCCTCTGAGGGTTGGATTTTCTCAGTGATAATGGGATGACCAGTAGAGAATGGGAAAGGACAAAGTATTGTCTGAGAAGGGTCCATAACTGGATGGCTACCTTCCCCAAACCATGAGGACTGGCCTCTTCGTACTGCACCAGCGTGAAAACAGATTTGCAAAGATGGGAGAAGGGGGATAGGGATTGATTTATTTAACATCCGTATGTCCTGTGAGATGAGTCTAAAGAGGAGGAAGCTGTAGATTGAAAGTACTTCGTCCTCAAGATTGCTTTACTTGGACAGATGTGCCAAGAGTAAACCAAAAAGCAGAATGCTGAACCTCGTGTGGCACAGCCCCAAACTCTTGACAGCTCACCATGCCTCTCAGGCACAGCTGAGGTCTGTGTGAGAAATCCAGGGTCTGGTCACAAAGAATTCAGCGTCAGTTACAGACTGTTTTGCTGGTTTTTTTTTTTTTTTCCATAAAAATGGGTCTCCCAATTCTATTTACAAGTTTATACTTCAAATTTAAGACTGAGATACCCAATATTTATAATTATCCTGTAACTTATGTAATATTATACTCTGGAGTATAATGAAAAAAATAAATGGTACTGAATATCTCTTAATAACATGCAAGATTTTATGAGTTCAGGCAAGAGTAAAATATCTCTGCATTTCAGGTTGCATTAAAGAAAAAAATGTTTACTGCAATGCTTTTGTAGTTGATAATATTTTTCTTTAATTTTTTAATTTTCTTTAATTTTTAATCTTAATTTTAAAATATTTAATTAATTTAATTAATTTTTATTTCAGAGCAACACGGGTCGTTTATTAATTATGACAGCTAGCAAAATTCAAATTAATTGCAAATATCATAATTTTCAATCTGATAGGAAATTTTTAATAACCAAAAAGATTTAAAAATCCTCTTTAAGAAATGGTTATCTTAAACTGATTATTTTAAATTTGAAAAAGTTGTTGTGCAAAACAGAAAAAACTTCAATTAAAAGTAGCCTCATTCAACCTTTAGGCTTATCTGTGTATTTAATATTAGAGAGGAATTGATGAGTCTATGATACTGACAGCTAAATAGAAAAGTTTTAATAATATATTCATTAAAATACTAAGCAAGACAGAGTAAATGGCCAGGTTAAACATTTCATTGTGATGACCTTGGTAAACTGAATGCAGATTTATTGCGGCAAAAATAAAATGACATGAGCATATTTACTAAAATAACTAGAACTCTGAGCCGTATTTACTGCAGCACTAAGTTGAATTTCATGTAGTAGACAGTCTGTTACAGTCATAGATGACTGAGGTTGCCAGTTAAAAGGCTGAATCAAAAATTCAATATTCACTGAGATGAATAACCCATGATTTCTCTTCTCTGAAGTATTCCATAAAGCCCTGTGGTACTACTATACAATATGTAAATGAGATTAATATAGGACCATGGTCTCCAGGACCGTTGGTACAGCAGTTCCCTGCAGTATTAAAGTCCACAAACCCTGATTTAATATAGTGATGATCAATGAAGGAAATACGTGTTGTGTGCAAAAATAGTTACACCTTTTGGAAGGACAACCAACCA
Organism: Bucorvus abyssinicus; assembly: GCA_009769605.1. NCBI lineage: Eukaryota > Metazoa > Chordata > Aves > Bucerotiformes > Bucorvidae > Bucorvus > Bucorvus abyssinicus. Next base: position 41,554,871 of record CM020027.1, on the reverse strand, counting down.
GATGCTTTCATTTCTAGGTTGGCAACCACGGGGATGCAAGAAAAGTGAGGTGTTAGTCCTGGGACTTCACACCTAGGATTTTCAGTAATAAATGTTGCTGTGCTAGCAGTACATACAAGGTTTTTAAAAAGTTTCTGCCATCCAAAAGCCATGTTTAACTCCTAGTTTAAGGGTTAGTTTTGCCTTGTACATGCTTACTTACAAGTAAAAGTACCTGTGGTGGCAGGTTTTTCATATAACAATTGATTTGTTTGAGACCACCTCTTAATAAAGCAGTGTTTTATAACTTGCTTTATGGAATAACACTGTTAGAAAATGTTCTGCTTCTGTCTTATTGGGCCGGAACACTTTAGAGTGTAGCAGTTTAGCTACGGCTCTCTGGTAACCCACAGACAGGATACGTCAAACAGCTCACAAGGTTGCCCCATAGATGCAAGATCAGTGATAGAAAAAATCTATTTCCTTTTTGCAAGCCTATATGCTAAGGAGAAGTACGCTTTGGATAGTTTCTGTGCTACATTTTTCTTTATACGCAGTATAAACACCTGCTCAGAGCTACTTCCACTGAAGCAACAGCACAACCAGACTTTTGCAAAGCATGGAGATGTGAGACCTTGCCCCGAAAGATTAGAGCTGTCACTGAAAGAGCAAGTGGTCCGTGTTCTAATGAATGTCAAAACTCAAAGGTGCAGTACACTAGTTAGCTTGTCAACGTGTCCTTGTCTTTCTTTACTTTAATTTTTATTGTGGTTTGAACAAAGAAAAATCACAAATTAAAGACAGAGCTCTAGGGCAAATTTGAGAAATTAGTAACACTAGTCTTATGAAAAGTTTTGATACAAGTTTTGTGAAGAGAATTGTAAGCTATTTTCCTCAAAGAGGTTTGCATGCTTTCAAAATCGAATCAAAACAACAAAGCCAGAAACCCATTAGAAATCAGCAAATGTGATTTCAAAAATTTTGCCGAATTTTGTTTTTGTGGATGCTGCACTAAGCCTTTTGTATCCCCCAACTGAAAATTACTGCTTTAGCAAAGCCAACGTTAGTCCTTATTAGTGAGAACTCACTTCCTCAGTAAATGGTGAGTGTCAGAGTGAGTAAAGGTAGCAGAATTAGTTTCTTGACTGAAATATCACCTTTTTCATCATGAAACATTTTTTTTTGCAATGCAAGATTAAGAGAGAAAATTGTGTTGATTACAACTCCTGTTCTATTTATGCATACATGTATACACACGGCAGATTGAAAGTACAACTCTGAAACTGCCTTTTTTTTTTTTTTTTTGGTTGTTGTTAAATGTATTGAGCCTGGAGCAGTTGAAGGAATTTATTGAGTTGTGTCATTTCCATGTTGTGCAACTTATTATGTTTCTTTAATGGAATTAATAGGTGGTGAGAGTCTGAGGATTGGTTGCTTGACTTATATTTGTGTTTTTGAGTATAGCATTCAGTCAAAGAAACAGGAGTTTCTCCTCTACCCTGTTACATGTGGAACAAGGTGTGTTGAGTGTAAGAGGTATTGCAATTTAACTAGTTTGACTGTTCAGCACAAAAAACCCCTAGTGGGTGAAGTGAGGTGTCTCAATCAAAATTAATTAGTTATGTACCTTTAGGAGACTTTAGAGTCGATGGTAGGTTTCTGGTAGAGCCGTTGTCATTAGGTCAGACTACTTGACAACTGTGATCTTTCTAGCATGAAGTTTTATGGAAAAACTAGTCTTCTTTCTGTTATTGAGGATCTGTCTTCATAGGGGATGTTGAATTGTAGGAGAAAGTGAGGAAATGACATTTCAGGCACAGATTACTTGTGAGTTGAAGTGCTGAACCCATATACCAGGGGAATAGGTAGAGATTTCCAGTCTTCTGAACACCATCTACTCCACATACATGTGGGTCATGTGCTTCAGGTGACCTTCTGTCCCACAGGGCCATCTTTGTCATCCCCTTTCAAAGTAGATTAATTTTGTTGACCTGCTGCTTCAGAGAGGTTCTGTGCAGGTATAATAGTGCTCCTGCTCTTTTAGGATTACAGCCCATAAACACACGTCAAGTTTGCATTTATTTGTAATTTTACAGTGAAAATGTTTTCAACTAGGGCAGAGGGCGGAGACATTTTCTCACATTTCTCCTTCTTAATTTGAGATGTTCAGTTGACCTTGAAAAGTTGAAGCTTGTCTTCTGTGTATTTGGGATAACAGTGAGTTCCTAGAAAAAGATGGTAATGTCAGAAATTACAGCCTCATAAAGCCCTTAATTCTCATCATTAAAATAATATATAAAGTTAGAGAACTATGAGGGTGCCTTACATATTGCACTGTCAGGTTTAGGAGCACTACAATAAAATTTACAACGCCTTTTTATTTGATAGTGAGTAAGAAGGAAAGTGTAGCTTAAAAACTGCCATTTTATTAGCAAGTGAGCTTTTCAGGGGCGGAGGAAGGGAAGCTGGGATCTCGCGATGTTGGGCTTTGGGGCTTTTACTACATCTTTAAAACACCATTGCTAAGGATCCTAGATGTTCACTGCAGTTGAAATTTTTAAATGCATGATGGGCTAAAATTTTAAAATTCTGCTCATTATGAGCCAAATACTTTTCTCAAAGTATTTGGGAGTGTTGGTAACACAAATAACTTTAGGAGCTTCTGAGAGAAAAATCAGAGAGCACATAAAGAACTCATTCGGGCAGGAGGGAACAGATGAAATCCCAAGCGCTTTATGGCCAAGGGGAGCTTTCCTGCTGACAAAAATGAAGGCAAGATTTCACGCAGTTTCCCTAGGAAAATTTCCTCACCTTTATTCTGGGCAGGAGTAATCATTGTTACCACCTTCCATTTCGGTTATGAATGGCTTCCATGTCCAAAAATCTAACATGCCTCTCTCTGCCCAGCACACAGGTGATACTAGTTCATTGCAGCTCCTACCTGTAGGACTTGGCTCTGGCTTGAACCAGGCAAGGTCACATTTCTGCTTCCAAAAGGTGGGTGGAATGATGGTTACTGTAAAATCACAAGAATGTCATGTATGACTTAGCAAGCAGGTTAAAAATTATCCATTTTTCAACTTAACACCAGAATATAACAAATGACAGCTTCATTATTTCCTTAAAAGCCTCACTGAAGGTGCTTCGTGTGCAAGATGTTGCACACAAACATATGAACAGGAGTCAAGTACATAGTATATGGAGAGATACAGAAAGCAAACATAAGTACAAACATTCAAGGTCAAAAATAAGAGGTCAAGATGTACAGAGAGGTGTTTGAAGAATGAATGAGAGGAAATTTTCTTTCCCCCTTAGTCACTCATCTGCAGCTGAATATTTTGCCTAAGAGGGACAGGTTCAGTCTTGTCACGCTGCGCAGCAGGCTGGCCACCCAAATCTGCTGAAGAGTTAAGCATCTTGCAGAGCATTTTTTCTTCCGACCCAGCTAGTGGTAGACTTTTATTATGTGACTTTGCTGTCAAATTCAGTGAATAGATATAAACATATGCAGAATAGAGGGCACGTATTGTCTTTAGGAAGAAAACACGGAAATACTGTAGTACAGGAGAGGTTTTAGAAGCTATCATTCATAATTTTTTACTTGCAAAACGGTGGCTTGTAGAAATAGTTCCGTTTTTTCTTCAGAGATTCGCAGTACTCTGGTAGATATTTTCGTACATGGTTAATCTTTCATACTTCATTATGTGGGCAAAAAGTAAGTGTATCAAAAATTTAAAAGAACCAGTTGTTCTGGAAGGCAGCAGATGCTGAATATTTCACAGATGCCTTCCTCCCATTTGTTTGGTTTCACCACTTATGTGAAGATAACCGAAACACATTTTCCAGGCCTCGGCAGTGCACTTGATCAGCACTCTGGTGGCAGATGATCTTCACGGTAATAGTGTCCAACAGGTGTGAAAGGGCAGAATGGGCCTTTCACCGGAGTGTTTAATGGATGTCCGCTAATTGCATTCTGCTGTGCCCAATACTCGCATGGGAACCTCACACATTTGTCATGTCTACAATACATGGTAAGGGCTGGGACATCCAATGTCTGAAGAAAACTGCCCTCTTCCTTCTTCACAACCTGAGAAGGAGTTCACTCATGTTCTGATGGATTTGTTCCCAAAGCTGACAGGCAGCTATCAAACTGTGGTAGCAAATGGATCAATCCTCTTTCTCAACTTACACCTATTGCACTTTTTTTTTTCCCCCCAAAGGAAAATTCTAATTACTTCAGTTCATATCTATTATTCTAAGAAAGGTACTTCGTTGGGTTTGGTTTTTTTTTTTGTAAGGGCTGGATTTTCAATAATTTCAGGCCTCATTTTACCTCTAGTATGTTTAAAATGGCTTATAGAAGGATTTAATAATGAACTTCTCCCTTTCCCTGTGAATTACTGGTATGCTACTTGGTTAAAGTTCTTAAGCTTTTAGAGTAATTGAAATGTTGGGTTGAATCTTGGGAAGAATTAACTACAGATATTTTTAGAAAGTAAATTAAAGCTTTCCTACTTTTCAGTAGACTAGCCTTCTAAATATCCTTTAAGATTTGTATGCAGTGCCATTTTCAGAGTGTTCAGGGCAATGTCAGCCTCTTGGATCTCCTTCACAATATAATTTTGAATGCAACGTGTAAGAAAAACTCCAAACCCAGCCATAATTTTAGGTGATGATATTCTGCCATATAGATAGGTTTTACTTAAACAGAGGCACAGCATTACTGAGTAAGTATGATAAATCATGCAGCATCTGAGACAACCTCATTATATGTCACGTATTGTCCCTAGACAGATACTAAATTCTGATAATTTCTTCTGGTCAATCCTAATACTAAAACTAACCTCTGTCAACCCAAAACGTGTATATGAAGTTATAAGCCTCTCTCTCTCTCATTCTCACCAACAAACCATAGCACTGAATCTCAGCAAAAAGCATCCCTAAATGTTGTTAACAGTTCAGGTATGGCTAATAAGCACGCTGAAATGCTGAGATATCAGCATATAGAACCATAGTTACTGTTTCTTCAAAATTAATAAAAGTGAAAAGGATTGGGAGAAAAATGTACATAAACTTAGTTCTTTCCAGCTAAAACAAGAGGGACTGCAGTGAGCAGCAGCTGTTGTAAAATAACTACTTTAAAGAGGTAGCTACTTCATTTTGCCAAATTTAAAAGCCCACCTTCAAATAGTAACTTCCCTTGAATGGGTCAGAAAATTAGGTGTTGTGAAATGTAAAGACAATATTTTTATACCACTGTTATGTCAGATTTTACATTAGCATGCTTTGTCAGTTAAAGAGATTAAAATTTAATCACATTTTAACTTTGAGTCAATTTACACAAAGAGGAATAGCAAGACATCTTGGCATTGAATGAATACTTATGTTTCTCAAGTCATGATGAATTATTTTGTTAATATCATGTTGAATAGTAAGGTTGTTCTGCAAGACAAAAAAAAAAAAAGAGCTGTCACCATATTTTAACAAGAAATATGCGTTTTTTCTTGTTGCAAAGATCTACTTTGAATATCAGAAGTACTAACAAACTCCCTCTACTTCTCTAAAATTACCAGGCTCCAGCACTTTGGGGTATGCCTGTGGTACACCCACACATAAAAATTGGGTGCAAAAAGGATGTAACTGCCGCAGGTTGAAGACCCTCCTACAGCATCTGGGCTCTGCCCCATTCACACAGTGCAATTTTTTCCTGGTGATGATAGCGATGAACACAGCTCACAGAAAAAAACTGAAAGCATTTCTAGTCTCTTTACTGTGCTATAAAACAAGGCTTATTTCTCTTCTCCTTTGGCCATCTATGTGAATTTCATACTTTGGATTATTATGAGAGAATATCCCTGTCAGCTCTGCCCCTTTGAACTCCTCTTTAGAGCTCAGTTCAAACTAAGAGAGTAGCAAAAACGTTTCCAATCATCCTAGATGAAAACATCCTGCCATAGTGGGAAGTTTGATCTAAAATGGGACTTACTAGCTTACTGAAAAGAGAGCGTAGGCAATGAATTATTCAGAGTTTCTAGTCAACAACCTTTTATACCATGTTCTATCCCAGGATAGATGGTTCAGGCTCAAGTACTATATTTGTCAACAGTAAACTAAACCTGCTGCCCAAATCCCACACCGACAGCGTTAAACCGCTTGTATATTGTTACGGCTGTCATTTAAGGCAGCTGAAGCACAAAATACAGAGCAGGGCTGTCCCTGTGTTCTTAGCTCATTCCCTTGTGTTTTCACTTTTCACGAACTCCGAAAACCGGCGATGCTGCGAGAGTTACTGAGGCTGCAACAACACCTAGGCACAGGGGAATCCATTAAGGACCGCATCAGTGATGCAGCATTAACACCACGTTTCCTTTTTCTGTGCTTTATTTATAACATTTCATGCAGTTTTTTATTTGGTTTTAGAAATGCAAATCCCATGGCCATGGATTGGAGATTGTACAGAAAGGAGTCTATTTCCCTGGTGTGATACTTCAGGTGACCCCACTAGACTTACACCAGCAGGATATAAGCTCGGTATTACCGCTACATATACTGATTTTGTGCTTTTCTCTCATTTCTGCAGTGCGTTTGTATAAAGACAATATTTACAAACAAAACACTGAAGAATATAATATCTGTCTAACGACCTCAAAATTTTTCTCCCCAAACCATGTTTTAAATACATAAGCTTGTATTTAGAGGGAGCTTTTGGGCACGTTAGTAATAAGGCCATGAGCGCTATTCCACTATGTTAAATACGGTCTGACTTAAACTGGATCAAACCGGGCCCTTTGATTCACACTTGAAAATTGCAATCTGGAAAACATTGACCCTTTCAAGTAGGTTACTAAATCCGTCAGCTGTTGAATTCAGATATTTTTTGAGGCCAGCCAGCCCAAATTTTTCTTCTCGCTGTTAATCAATGTAGTGTCACAGACAGATGTAAATGAAGATCAACATGTTTGGCCTCTTATAAAAAGTAATGGTCTTATCACATTGTTGGTGCCTATGTTTGGCAGTACTTGAATTTCTATTATCTTTTGAAATGTTATTCTTTATGAATTCCTTCATTCAGAATCAACCCCCCTACTTCATACCTAAGATGACTTCCCTCTGCCTCAGGTTACTTTTATTTTAAAAATATTTATAGACACATGTACTTTTGGAGCCAAGAGTTACTGTGCCAATCAGTTCTTAACAGATATACTTATCTCAGGCACTTTAGTTGTTACTGGGGTGAAAAAACCCCACCTATTGAGACAAAACCCGAATGTTTTATCTTACCATGTTGTGGCATCAGTCATATGTCAGCTTCTGTGCTGTGCATTGTTAGAGCTGGAGAGAACCCTGATCTTTTTCTTGTGTGTGATGGAATCTCACATGCCTTTACCGTCTCCATGAGGTGCTTGTTACACTGTCAGCAACTCTTAGCAATGGCTGTTTCAGCTTCTTTTTCTCAGAAGTGTTTCTATGCAATAGATGACTTTGCTTTTTGAGAACTTATATCTGACTTTTAAAAATACTTATTTATAGATGCTGAGAATTATTCCTCTTTGATACATATTTCTCATTGTTTTTCTGAAGCACCCTGCATTACATTATTATAAAACCATCCACAAAGGATCAAGTGCTCAGATGTATATTAATCTCAGGAATATAATGTAAAATTAATCTATGAGAAATGTGAAAAATATCCATTCCAATCTATTCAAAACTAATGAAATTAGATTTCCAATAATTAGGACGTGAGTATTAAGAAATGCCAGAGCTGACTCTGATTTATCTCTATGTATGTGTAACTCTAATTATAGCAGGATTGTGCTTGACAAAAATATTTTATAAATATCAGTCAGTCTTTCATGTGTCGGTACCCCATGTCAGCAAACACGGAGGCAGCAGTTACGGACCAGATGGCCTAACTAGAAATGTGTTGTTTACACACATTTGTGTGGTTTCATTGTGTGTTGTGAATGTGCAAACCTGGTTCACATGCCTGTAGGCAACAGCTTTCCATTCTGGTCTATTTTTTTCAGTAGTTAGTTTGCACTGATGATACTTGTTTCAGGTTTGATACCATTATTAACATGATTGATTTTCCTGTTGTATGAATGCAAATTAGTTTATTTCGGAAAACTTTTCTCCCAACTTGAAAAAGGAGCTTTTTTAATCAACGCAAATATCTCTTCTTGGCTCAGTATGAAACTAAGTCATAATTTACATGACACAATGGTCTTTTATTTTAGTTCTTGTCATAGAATCACTGAATCACAGAAATGCTGAGGCTGGAAAGCATCTCCGGAGACTGTTTAGTCCAAAGGCCCTGCTCAAGTAGAGACAGCTACAGCAGATTGCTCAGGACTGTGTCCAGTTGAGTTCTGAATATCTCCATGGATGGGGACTCCACAACCTCTCTTGGCAATCTGTTCTATTGTTTAACCACTCCCATGATAATACTAACCACTCTGATATTCACACCTCTGATGAGTTCTACTTTCTTTCTGAGAATCTGGTCCAGCAGAACACCTCCCCTTGCTCGTTCCTTGATCACCTGTGTCAGGAGGTTGTTCTCAATGCATTCCAGAAACCTCCTGGATGTGTTGAGCAGTGCTGTATTGTCTGTCCTCCAGCAGACGCTGGAATAGTAAAATTCTCCCATGATCTCTGGGGCCTGTGAATGTGAGGTTTATTCCAGTAGTTTGAAAAAAGCCTCAGTACTAGATCCTTCTGCTTATGTTTATTTGTGCTTCTTGTCTTTGTTCTTATCTTGTCATTCAAGTCGAGTTATCCCCTCTGCCCGCAATTGTGAGCTTTAATTAATTGGCATGAGATTGGTTTTGTATGACCTGTAGGATATTTTATCAGTAACTTGTTTGCACTTTGTGCATCCAATTAGAGTATCTAGATTTTAGGTAACTGTAATTAGTGCCATAGATTAATGATAAGATTGCAAGTTAAAAGGAAATGCACAACTGCATTCTAAAAACGATTAATTAAGTTAGAGACTTTAAAATTAATTTCCATTTACATTTTGGCAAAACAAAATGCAGTATAATATCTTCATGTTAAGGGAATACTCGTTATTAGTAATTACCAAAAATTAAATGCTCCTCACTTGCAGGTTTCAAAATAAGAATGAAAATGAGGCACAATAATAAACAATTTCATGCACTTAGCAAGAACAATAATTTCGTGTGGGTAAGAGCATGGCTGGGCTTGGAACAGGTTGCATTCTTCTCTTTTCTAGCAGCTGCCTTTCTTACTCAATTACCAGGAGTCACTTTGTAAAGTGTTTCAAACACACACGTGACAAGGTATATAGCTCCAGTAAATAATTTGCATGTCCACTGGAATGATCAGACAAAGAGAGTGTCTCTCATCTAAACAGTTTCCCAAAGCACTGAAACTTTTACTGACTGCCGATATTGATGAGACTCCCTTTATCTTCACCTTAAAATAAACTGACCCAGAGATCATTTAAGGTAATATCTGGATAGCTTAGGCAGGCTGCTCCAACTTAGGTGTCACACATTGTGAAAGTAAAGAACACAGTAATTCAGCCAATCAGAGATGCTAAATGGAATCCTGTGTGATAGGGAGATAGGCAAGGTTACATTGGTCTGAAAGAAAGAATGAATTCTCACAGTCTGAATAGTGGGGAGGGCAGACCTAGCCGAAAGCCAGATGCTAAGGGCTAAGGCTCTGAACATACTTCTTTTCTAAAACACAGTATTTGAGCTGGTGATACTTGGTAGGGGCCTCCATTCTTTCCAGAGCTCCATGACTCTCTGGAGAATTGTCCTAAGAGTAAGTTCCCCTCTCTGCATTGAGCTCAAACATCTTATAAGACTTAGTTTGTTCCCTGATTTTTGCATTTTAGATACCAAAGTATAGACTCTGAATCTTACCTTTGGCAACAAGGGATTAGGCGATTGCCTTGGGCAGCATAGCTGAGTGAGTGAGTGATGTGAGGGGTGGGTAATTTTGAGTGGCTTCCTCCTTAGCATAAGGAGCTATGGAAGTGCAAAGAAAGGAAAGAAAGAGCTCAGCACTCATTCTTACACAGGCAGTGGCTAAGCAAGTCCTAGGAGCAATTAGATCCATCCTCTTGCTCCCTACGTTATAGAATAATGTGTCTGACATCTGGTGACCACACTGAAACTGGGCCGTTGTGTCAACAAGAATTAAAAGTCCATCAGGCAGAAATAGAGCTTACAAGGTGTGGAGGCCATATCTCAGAAACCCAAGTATTCGCTGGAAAGAGGAAGGCACTGAGATCAAAATATATGCAGGTGCCTAAGCTGATATCTGGAGAATCTTGCTGTTCGGATTTAGGTGACCACGACAACAGAGGGACTTCTGTGCCCAGCCTCAACCTATCTCAAATTTGATGCCACAGTGAGTCATCTTTGTCTCATCCTTTCACCAAAAGGAATGAGATGAATGGCTTTCTGGTGACATAGTTGAAATAAACGTTTGATGCTACTGATCTTTAAGAGGCTCTTCCTATGAATTAGGAAGAGTTTAGGAGGTAAATGGGAGAAGGAATCAGAAACAAAAAAAAAAACCCCTAAAAAATAAAAAAGGTAAAGGAGCGGCATAGACATCCGGTCATCAGTCATGTTGTCTCAGTCTAATCCTGGGATCTGTAAGTATTGCCTGAGGCAGGCAGTTGTCTAATTCTTTACTTTCACTATCGACATTGATTAATTAGTGCTACTTATTGACTGCTTGATGTCATTGTACCTTTACATCAACTGACTAAGACTTTGTAGTTTTGTTTCCAAAAACTGCAGCTTCTCTCTCTCTCCTCATAATCCTTATTCAGCTGTATCTTCCGTTGTGTCTGAAAGAAGAGAAACTTCAGAGGTAGGACAGAACAGGGTTAGAAGAGTGAAGAGGGATGTTTAATGCAAAAGTAAGCCTGAAGTGGTCAGAGGAAATGAAAGGGTCTAAAAGGAGAGCTCAAGATGCTGAAAATCAGCAGTAGAATAAAAAGGAAAACCCAGGAGGAGATAGAAAATTTTACTTTTATGAAAATCCAAAGAAAGGAAAGAAAAAAATATAAAGCCTAGAAGAAGAAATATTGCAAAGGTAGGAAAAAACATCAGCTTGAAGCTGCAGAATCAGGAGGAGATGAATTTTTTTTAAAAAAGTAAATTAGATTTAAATGAAGAAGAACAAACATTTCTTCATTATTTCCTTTATGCTGATTTGGATTTATTGGACAGGAGATCCATACCTATGGGCTCTTCTTTATTTAACAGAACCAAATGTCTGGTGTAGTTCATGAGCCAGGAGAGTCAGTCGTCAGCCACATGAAGAAACATGGCCAGGTATTTGGCACAAGAAATAAAGACTGCAGTCCCACATGCCGCAGCTCCGCAGTGTGGCTAAATGATGCAGTTCCCTTCCCATGGGAAGATATTTCCTCCAAAACTAGTCTGCTCCATATATCAGTTTCTACCATGTAAACATTTTCAATCATATTGGTCCTCTAAAGGTATTAATTAATCCAGAAGGAGATCACCTGTAAGGTATTTACTACAGTACTGATGTGCTGACTTATCTCTCTTCTAATGACAGACAGAATTCTTCAGAATCCCTTATTAACTCAGTGCTGTTTTTACAGACATTTTTTTTTCCAAATTATTTTTAAGGCCTCAAAATATGCTCGTGTGTCAAATGGGATTCTTAAAATTGTCTGACCAGAATCAGAATGTGAAGAGGAACTATGAAGTGGCTTATTCAGTCACTGTTCAAGTAGTTTTCCATTTGCATTTTGGAAGCTTCAGTCTAAATGTCAATGTCAATAGGCTGTAGGTGACTTAAGGCTTTTCATAAAATTAATGCTTATTGAAAAGTTCATCCAAAATAAGGTCATACCTTAAAAAACAGCAAAAATCTTTTAAAAGGTTTTCAAAAGCTGAACTTGGAAAAGGAAAAAAAAAAAACCAAAACATTTCACCTTGACCTACATTACTTTGGAAGGCTCTGGGGGTTTGTGAAGGAGCCTGTATTAAAAAAAAAAAAAAAAGAAAAAAAAATAGAGGGAGAGAGGAGGAAAAAACCACAGTAACCTTCAGAAGACATTCAGCAGAAGCTGACAAAGTTTTGATTGAAGAAAGATTGATTCTCTAAAGTTTGAGTGGTCAGACATGCACTGAATTTGCTGAGGTTCATTGCTAGATCCTAGAAAGTATTTTCAGCCCTTCTATCCTAATGAGCTTATTAGTAAAAGGCTGAAAGGATCACAGATTGTCTATCAAGCAAGATTGTCAATCACACGCTGTTAGCAACTTGGATGTGATTTATATACCATGCTTACAGAAGAGAGAGGTGTGAAAAAATGAGCCTTATTGTGTCCTGCGACCATTGCGGTGGCACAAAATAAAATGTACAGCACTGTGCTTAGGGGGTGGGAAGGTACAAATTCTGGATGTAGAAGTCATAGAAAATTAGATAGAATGGTATTTTTTTTTTATTTTTTATGTGTGTGTGTGTGTGTGTGCAGGGAGCAGGAACCGGGAAAGCTCAAACTCAGCTGCTCATAGAAATAGATATTTTCTAACTTCCCTGCACGCAACATTAAACTAGACACGACTGATTGTTGGTGCAATTTTATATCCAACAGAGACTTTTTTTTTTCATCTCCTTGCTTTATTTTGTGTGTAGCAGCAGGAACTATTGATAGTTTCATTTATAGAAGGATAATATTTCAGGGAAAAAAGTTGGGATAATATGGTTATTACGGAAAGATTTTAAAATTGTTTAAAGAGCAGGGTGATTGTAACATAACGTTTCTCAGTGAGGCAAGGGAATGAAAGTGAAGCTTGAGAAAATTACAGATAAATTAGCAATTAAAGAGAATTAGATCTGGACTGAGCTGAGCTGAGCTTAGCTGAGTGTCATAGGCATAAGTAACTACCACTTTAGTTAGAGTTGTTGGATAACCCCAAGAAAGTCTTTGGGAAACAAATTTGTCTTGAATTAAAACAATCCTTCCCTGTACTTCCTGACAAGGATGTTGCTTTCCCTCCCCTCATCTCTTTCCAAATCTTTCCTTGAGGTGACCCAACAGCTACGTCAATGGCTCCCTGCTCCCCATTTTTCTTTCTTCTTGCTGTATCTCAGTCCTGAGGAAAGGGTTGCTTTGCAAGTTTGTTTCATGCGAAATGGAAAATCCAGGACTCCCCTCTGAAAGCTTTTTATCCACAGATCCAGTTTTACGTTGTTAGTGAAACCTTGGTGCATAAACACCAAATCCTTCCAAACATACTTATTTTCAATAGATTAAGATTTTAAACAACTTATGGTCCATTTTTTTCTTGGCCAGATATGATGTGTGTCTGGTATTCAAGAAGGGGATCATTTAACAAGCTCATCTCCCAGATGCCTACCACAGCTGGACAATTCCTGAACATAACAACTGCATCCAAAAGGGATATGGTAGAGTATGGTATCAGTCCAGAGAGCTAGGCTTGGCAAGATGGTAGTTGAGGATTTTGCTACACACCTAAAATATGCATCAGTGGAAGTATTTGGGAGTGACTCTGCTCTGCACCACTTATTATAAAGCCCTACGTAGGCTTTGGTGGAGAATAGCCTATGTTGGTCATTTGTGTAGCTGTCCCATCATGGGAATGTTACTGTTGACAACGTAAATTGCAGCCATCTTCAAATTCAGCCGATATTCTCATCCTCAAAGTATTTAAAACAGAGAACCACTTAAATTAAAGCTCCCTAAAGCTGTATGCATTTCAAACATTCAGAGAGAAAGTAATGTGAGCCTGAAAATTTTAAATTGGCAAAGGCTCTGTGCTTCTTTAACAATGTAATGAAATCAAGGCAAATAGGAAGAGAAAACAGTTCTTTGTGACTTACCTGGTGCGCTGTCCACTCCCACCACCCTACCTAAGCAGGACACTTTTTATTTAAAATTAACCTACTGGCTATTTTAAAACCACAGAAAGATGAATCTCATCTTCTCTCTGTGACAAATGGAAAAGAACAAGGTAAAAAATTCAGACAACCCAGAAAACCACTATTTCCAGGGAACGTTCTTAAAAACTTATCAGTGTTTTAGCTTTCTGAGAAGCTGGTCAGACACATTCATCAAGTATTCATATTCAGTGTTTGCCGCACAATGAAAACAAACCAGTTTGTATTTGATTGAAAGGACTGCATGCATTAAGACCCGCCCTGAAATAGAAAAATTGTACCAAGAATTTTCAAGTGAATAAGAAATACTTCAAGTTAGGATTTCATGTATATTTAAAGTATTTTGATGAAATGAACAGAGAACGCTCCAGGCCATGCAAAAACATGTCTTTAAGAGATCCTGTTTTACATATCAAATATGTGTTTTATGTTGTGTTATCCTGCTGTCAAGACAAACGGTCATTACTTGTTATTTGTCTCCATCTCTCCCCTACTAGGAGTGTTTTGTTTTGCTTTGTGTGTTGATTAGCACGGAACATTTATCACAGCTTCATGGTTCAGCTTTTCTTTTTTAAACAAAAAGGAAAGAGGATCCTACGTTGTAGGAATGCACAATTTCATAACCTTGTCTTAGAAAGCAAGGCGTTTGAAACGCTGCTGCAGGGGTACTGCTTATCTAGATAAAGGATACGGGCTTAATAGAGATCAAAATAGATAACAGAGAATTAAAACTACTTCACAGTATCCCATCTTGCCAAGCTTTGCATATCAAATGAACGTTTTCATTAAAGCTATAATTAATGATTATTTTTATCTTTATACTGGTGACATAAAAGCCACTGTTTTTGACCCAGATCCCACTATAACCAGTATTTGCAAACAGGAAGCATTTACAGTTTAAGATTAAAAAAGAACAGGACGAACAAACACATGCTAAAGGCATGAATAAGGCAAAAAGACAGGCCAGGGTTCACGCAAAGGAATGAGTAAATTGGTTATCAAATTGGTGTGTTGTCAGAAGGACGTGTTTTATCAGGTCAGATGATAGAGCTTTTATGCATCACAACAAAAATGAGCTCTGATCTGCTTCAAATCTCTGCTTTCTCTGGTGATACTTACTTAATTTTAGATTATTTTTGAGCTGAAGATGCCAGAAAGAAATTTTTGGAAAATATATTTTCAGTTAAGAGAACCTATTGGCAAATGAGTGCTGTATTTACAATAATCTCAGACATTTTTTAATTAAGAAGTCTAAAAGAATTCTTGTTTTCATTTCAAAACATTTCATTTCAAAACATTTCATTTGGAAATGTGCCATTTGATTTTCAGGATGTTGGTTATGTATGTTCTTCATTATTGTTTTTCTTACATCATCCATACTTTACGACAGAGTTTTTCACATCCTCTCATTTCTATTCACATTGTCCTCAGTGATGATCAATAGTTCTGCTGATAAAATAAAAATTTGTAACCTTTGCCTGAAAATCTACACCCAAGTGAAACCTGCTGCTGTTCATTTCCCTTCTAGAGCATGAACTAAAGAGTTTTCTCTTTCACGAAAAATGCCTTTTAGTTTGACTGTTGAATTTCTTGAAGCACCAGGATCACATGTGGAGCAATGTTATATAAATCAAATAATAATAATATGTATAAAGAAAAATCACAAAGGAGAAGAATATCTCAAGCTGGAAAAAACAAATTATACTTAG
The DNA here is from genome assembly GCA_009769605.1 of Bucorvus abyssinicus. Classification (NCBI taxonomy): domain Eukaryota; kingdom Metazoa; phylum Chordata; class Aves; order Bucerotiformes; family Bucorvidae; genus Bucorvus; species Bucorvus abyssinicus. Next base: position 41,539,248 of record CM020027.1, on the reverse strand, counting down.
ATATAGGAAAGACCTCCTATGGTTAATGAATGAGCTATAGTATTACAGAAAATACATCGTGCAAGTAACTTTCATTTATTTGACATGATAACAGAAAAACTCAAGTGTCAGTGGAACCTGTACTTTGATCATATTAATTCAAATTAAATTTTGAAAGGAAATGTTTAAAAAGGTTGGGTAGAGGATAATAGTGCATATAATGTCATTTAGTATAACATGTCCTGGTTGAGCACACTTTTGCTTTGATATTTGTTACCTCATTTTGGTTCTGCCTTTATAACATGACTGGTATTTCTTTCTCAGGGTCCTTGACCATATGCTTAAATATAAGCACGTAAGTATATTAGGGCATATGGTACTTAAATACTTCAAAAACCCATTTACTCCAAAGAAAGATTAAATATTCGCATTACACTGCACATATAATTGATTTGCAATTTTGTAAAAGACTCTTGCCTGGGAGTTCTGCTAGAGAAATGTAGAGCTGGCTGGGTGAAAAGCAGACCAAGTCATGGTGACCATTTCTTCCACTTTGTGAAGAAATGAGGCTGTGGGTTTCTTAACTGGACTTCCACTAGTGATGTTAAAGAACTGACAGCATTTCTTGCCTCAGGGATCCTCGGGAGTCATTTTAGTATTAAAACCACAGTAAATTGCCAATACCTAACAATGAAATATGAGATTGGTATTTCATTATACGTGTTTAAATTAGCCTTTTGACACCGACACTTGAGTTTTCAGACCTACTTCTTAAAAATATATTGAGAAACAGTTCTGGCATTGAAACTGTATAATCCAGATAGAATAAACGAATGGAGATGAGAGCAGAAACTGACACACATAAATGCAGAAGTATTTGACAAGGGCAGCTGCCATGTTGATTAGGTAGACTCCCCTGTTCTAATCCCCAGCTTAACATCACTTTTGTGTGAAACAGCCTCCTTGGTGTCTGCTTGAAGATTGCTAGACTCTTGGGATAGGTATTCAGACACAGTTCTTCCACCGAAAATGAGTTAATAGTTACCTGTCTGCTAACATCATAACTCCTAACTTCAATCATAATGTGTCAGTTAACATAAAGCCCCTTAGCTTCTCATCTTCGAGAAACGGCTTTATGTGGAAACAATGTCACTTGCTGCCTATTCTCGCAGAAATCTGCAAGTTCTTGAGCATGGTACAGTGAGGAGAGCCTCATTTACAAGTCACTGATGCTCATTCTCTTTTGAGTGTCCTAGAGAAGATGCACATGTGGGAGGAGACAAGGCATTTTCTGCTGTTATTGTAATTTAAGCGTGAACATGTATCAACATCTTCAGCTGAGATTTTCAATAAAGAGAGGGAAAATCATTGACGGTATTTTCCCATAGGTTGTTATTATATCATGACAAAGCAATGGAGTATTAAGACGTGAGAGAACATGCAGGAGCCTTACCCAGCATTTCAGGTAGAGTTGGTTACTGGTGCACTGAGGGTGATTAGTAGGATCAGTCATAACCACTAAAGTGAATCCATGAGGTTAGAATATTATTTTCTCTGGACAGTTTAAAAAGTATTGTTAAATAAGGTTGAAAGCACCTAGACTTTAGTTTTCAAAATGAGTAGGATGCTGAGGACTATGTCTGAGGTGAACTGACCATTTAACACTGCCCTTTCTTTTTTTTACCAGGCATGTTTGTATAAGTAGGTCCATTTGGAGGAAATAGCCCTTACTCTGACAGAGCACCATGGTGTGGCAGGACGACACTTTACTTTTCCACTTTACAGGTGGCTGCAGCTTGTCTTTGAGCACAGGGTCTTCAATCTTCTGTTTTAGGTAACACACAACTGACTTTTGTCCTGCACAACTTTTCTAATGAATTTCAGGATAAAAAGTTTACTAGTTTGAGTTTCAAATGCATTTCCCGTCTGCTACTGTGCAGCGTTGATGAATGCAAGAAAAGAAATCGCAATAAATGTAGCTGGTATTATATAAAATTTCTTGTCCAGGTGGTTTTTTTTGTTTTTTTTTTCCGGCATGGATGCTGTTTTGTGCTGAGATAGCAGCCTCTGAGCATCTGTTTCTCGTGGTCTAGATTCTCTTCTCAACTTTGCTTCAAACTAAGGTGAACTTCACTGAATGCAATGGGAACAAAAGTAGATTTCATGTCTTTGGAATCCGTAGCCTGCGTTTCTTCCTTTCACAAAGATTGATTACCAGCCTGTGATCTTAGTAGTTCTGGAAACATCAAATGCAAAATGGGAGAAGACCCGAGGGAATGAGAATGGGAGAAAGATGGGAAGGGAAGAGAAAGAAAATGCAATTCGGTTACCTTCACGTTGAGTAACGCTTACAAGTAGAGAGAAAATACTGCAAAGTAAATCAGGAATATCTCAGCAATCATTCAAAAACCACTTTCTGAAGGCTTCCCTCAGCTCCTAGCTTGGCTTAATATCACATGATAGGTCTGTCATAATAAGTCTTCCCATCCTCAGAACCCTTAACTGTTGTGACAGTAGATGTTTGTGGGCTTTGTTAAGACTGAACTCAGACCAACAAATGTTGCTGTTTCGAGTATCTGGTGTTCTCTCCTGTGACTTCAACACAACAGACCAGTTCCTCCATAGGGCTTCATGTTATCCCTGGATCACGACTAAGAAATTAGGTCAGACTATTTAAAATAACCATCTGCCCAGTGGGGATCTGTCTATAGGACCAGCTCTTTACATCAAAGGGTTTTATTCCTTGTCACATTTGGATTTTGTACTGCTAAAGAAATATGTCAGGAAAACAGCATTTTGAGGAATTTGCAAGATGTTTTAATACACAGTTAGACTGATTTACTGGTTTAGAGAAGCTATCCAAATAATCTGTTTTATAAAAAAGCTAAAAAAAAATGAATGCTATATTGAACAAACATGATTGGTAACACAGTGAAAGCTGCACAGGTAATCTGAGGATTTGTGTTTAACAGAATTGAATTTCAAGGAAAACCAAGGTTATCCCCAAACTAATATTTCTCCCTCCCCTCCTCTTATGTTTTGGGTTTTTTTTTTTTAAGAATGAGATTGAAATTTCTGTGATACAAATAAAAGCAGAATCTGTTAGCAAGTTTGTTGTTCATTGATACATGAGTGAGTTCTTCCCCTTCCCTCTTTCATCTGCCTGAGTTGAGAGGTTGAACATTCCTTCAGCACAGGGTAACCCAAATAGCTCTAACTTTCACTTCATAAGGTTTAATATCATTGATAGCTTTAAGGTATGTAGCAGGTAGAGACTTTTTACCTCAGGGTTGGTGTTGTAACTCAATGATAGAAGTCGGTGAAGTTTATGGAGTGAATGACTTTGATCAGCTAATTTTCCTTTAGAAAAAAAAAAAAGCTGCATGAGGGGAAAAGAATGGATTTTTTTTTTTTTTTTTCTCCTAAGAGAACAGCTTTCATTTACTTCATTCTGTTGTAGCAAGTTGTGACAATTAGTTTACTGGGTAAGATAAGACTGGCTGAAGCATAAAGCATCTGGTTGCTGTAGACTCCAGAAAACAAATGGATTAGCAACTAAATAACGCTGCAGCCCAGAAGTCAAACCCACTTATTTTGTTTGGTAGCAGAAATCTCAAATGATGTGACGTCTTTTTCTCAATTGACTAAAATAGCTCAAAAGTACTGGAAAGCCCTACATATTATGAGCCTGATTTGAAATGCAATAAAGTTAATAGATATCTCTGGGTCTTTGGAGAATATGGATCTGACTGATGTCAGGAGCTGAAGTACTACCCCATTTCTTGTTTCAGCAGTCCATCTCCATTCAGCAAAGCATTTAATCAGGTATTTAGCTCTGGAATGAGGTGGGATTTATATTTGCCTAAATACTTGGCTAAACAGGGACAGAAACTAGGAATATGTATTGCAGTTATCATCTAATGTCTACAGATTACCCTGATACTTCAGGCCAGTTGTTGGTGAATTAGGAGTATTATCCAGGAAGAATGATTTTATGCGATGTGTATCAGAGGACATGGGCATGGAGCATATTTACTCAGAAGGGACTATAGATAGAAAACAGATATACAGAAGATATTTTTTTTTATTTTCTCCTGTTTTCTGATTTATTGAATTGACCAGGAGAATGGGATACTGCAAGTTTTAGTTCCCTGATATTTGTTTGCAATGAGGTAATATGTTTTCAGGTTTTAAATTGAAGAATGGCATCTTTCTCAGAAATCTTGTATGATAAGATCAGAAACACTGCAGAAAGATTCTGTCATTGCAGCATCTTTGATATTTTCTTCAGATAGAGAAGTTCAAGGCCTTGGGGAGTTTTTTACCTCACAAGGATCACAAAAGGTTTGATTCACGTAAGCTAGTAAGGTATCAAGAACACCTTGGAGAAAAAAGACCTGTGTAAGAGCAAAGCAGCAATAATGATAATTTATTGTGGGCAGATTCTTTTTGAATACAACAGTAGCAGAGGGAGGGAAAAGGCTGTACCAACAGTTGGATTCACTCAAAAATCTTTCATGAACACCTACAGTCCCCAAATGTTTCGTTTAAGGCTTCATTTTCTTGAGTTTCTAAAATAGAGGAACAGATACTAGCTCTCTTCTTAATGTTAAAATACCTTACAATCTGCTATTCAGTCTTACTAAATTTATTACAACTTAGTCATGCCACACGTTCACATATAGCTGCTAATTCATAACACAGGCAACACTAAACTTTCAAAAACTATGAACCAGGTGTTACCAAAGTAATGAGAATAGGCTTACTAAAGTGGGATTTTTATTCAAATTAAAAAAAAAAAAAAAAAATTGAACTATTTTAAGAATTTTCAAGAACTTGATTGAGATTATGTAAACTTAATCCTCCCCCCACCCCAAACCCCAAGATTCTCATGGAATTATTTGTTTTCAGGACCTTGCATACTAATAAAGGGAAATCTCATATAAAATGGTGGGATTTGTGAACCTTACAGAGTCCATTTTGAAGTTAGGGATGAATGAACTTTTTTCATCATTTTTTCCTTGAGAACCAGGCTCTCAGCAAAATGGCAATTCTCACATGATAGTTTACATTCCTCAAAAAAATGTACTGATTTGTTAAAAAACGAAGCAACCAGGACCAGACCTATTTACAGGTGTGTCTGCCAAGGACTGATATTTCACCTGAATGCTTCTCAGCAGCATTTTCCACAAGGAATATAAACATATACGTATCTTTTATATGAACTAATCAGAGCACAGAACTTCTGCCTCTAAAAGTAGCAGCTTTCTAAAAATAAAACTTTCATGTCAACAACAAGAGGGAAAGTATCTCTCATTCCTCCAGTGTTGTTGCTTCAGTCGGGTGCTATATGACACTGAGGCGGCTGAGGCAGGAACTATTATTAGGGATGAAACATGTCGTGTGGTTCAGAGGCAGACTCGTATCTGCCTGAAGCGCTGCCTGCTCCCAGCCTACCTGCTGTGGGTGCAGTGCCTGCTTGGTGGGAGCAAGCTGAGAAACACCCAATTTGCTTGTTGCTGTGCTGGGGAACAAGATGTAGTGGAGTGCAGAGAGCCAGCCCAGCCCAGGGATCGGCACAGATCAGAGCAAAGTCCACGGAGCAGAAATCCAGTCTGCTATGTATTACTATTTATATGTATCGAGATGAAAGAGTTCAATCCTTCAAAGAGAAGAGAGCAGCGAGGGATATGAAATATCGTACTGTTGTTGCTAATGATGCTAAACTGTTCGTTTGGTGGTTTTTAGTGTGAAGGAATACTACACACACAGAGAATCACACAGGATCATCTGGTTGGAAGAGACCTTTAAGATCAGCGAGTCCAACCGTTCACCCAGCACTGCCAGGGTCCCTAAACCATGTCCCTCAGCACCACACCTACACATCTGTTAAACACGTCCAGGGACGGGGACTCCACCACCTCCCTGGGCAGCCTGTTCCAATGCTTAATGACCCTCTCTGTAAAGAAATTTTTCCTCATATCCAACCTAAATTTCCCATGACGCAACTTAAGGCCATTTCCTCTCGTCCTGTTATTCGTAACATGGGAGAAGAGACCAACCCCCACCTCCCTACAACCTCCTTTCAGGTAGTTGCAGAGAACGATAAGGTCTCCCCTGAGCCTCCTCTTCTCCAGACTAAACAATCCCAGTTCCCTCAGCCGCTCCTTGTAAGATAGGTTCTCTGAACCCTTCACCAGCTTCCTTGCCCTTCTCTGAACATGCCTAAGCACCTCAATATCCTTCTTGAAGTGAAGGGCCCAAAACTGGACACAGTACTCAAGGCGTGGCCTCACCAGCGCCGAGTACAGGGGGGTACATTATGCCATCCATCATTATTCTTATAAGAGGTAAAAAAAACCCATTGTTGACCTGTAACTTACACTAACTTGCTTTGAACAGATTAGTGGGTTTATTTTTAATTAGTTAGATACAAAAAAATTATTCACTTTATGTTTAGGTGTCCATCTAGCAATGGAATGCCAGCAAGGAACTGCAGCAAAGCTTCAGTTTCCAAACAGTCGATTATATAGCTATACACTAGACTGCAAAAAGGAGGTAACTAACTGAATTAACAGAAGTATTCACCCAACTACAAATATCCTATTGATGAACCTTGGTACAAAGCTGGAGTCTAAACATTCAAGGTACTTAGAACTGGGGTGCTTAGACTTGTTATGTCTAAGTTATAATAAATACAGCTCAAGATGCCCGATCCAACACAAAAGTTAGGATTGTATGCATTATTCGTTGGCACTAATTACAATGCAAAATATAAGATCAAAGACATGAATCATTGCCGAAGTGGTCAAATGTTGCAGGATTGACCTTTTTGATCCTAAAGTGAATGGGAGCATTAATTATGAGTTCAGCGAAAGCAGCAGCAAGCACTCGGTTTGAAAACAGCAATATACCATACTGTATTTCTGGAGTAAGTATGGATAGGAAGAAAGATTTGAAAGTACACAGAGCTGTCTTAGCAGTTTTGAAAATGTAAGAGTTATGTCTGTGCTGCTTTGATTTCATTTTCTATATTCCTATGCAGATAAAGTGACATAACTACATCCATTATTAAAGAGCTGGAGAAGCTTGTATTACTATCTCATTTAGAACTTATAGATAAAATTTCAAAGTCCTATTTCAAGCAAATATGCTGTATTTTAGACTGATCAAAAACTCCGAGATGCTTCACAAGATTAACCGGTGTGGAATAAAAGCCGCACTGATAGCACAGTGCGGCACTCGCTTTCTTTGAACGCTGCCATCCCCTGAATGGAAAGTGATCAAATAGCATCTTCCACTCATTGATTACAGCAGGAAGTAGAGGCTGTTGAAACTGGGTATATGCAAAATATTATAAAGAGTAGGATATGTTAAATAGCAATTTAGACAGCCAACACCATCGTGTGTCCTAGTTTAATAAAAATGACCATAAACAATTAAGGTCTCTCTACAAAGCTTATCAGAACTCTGATACCCCTAATTGCTGTGCCATATTCAGCTTTAAGGAAGTGATAAAATCTTGGCCATTGATCTCACCTACCCGAATCACATGAATTTCAGGAACAGTTTATGTTCTCTAAATGTAACAACAGCGGAAACAGTTCCCTTATTCATGTAATCCATGAGACCGGCTTTGCAAAGGGCCCAGCCTCTCCATCTGGAAGGTGAAAACGAGGGGCTGAGAGGGAGTGGTGAGGGGAGACCACGATGAATGGGAAAAATGGGGTGCTGAAGAGGGTTAAATGGGAGCGAGCACAAGGCAGCAGAGGAAAGTGAAGCTGCATTCCAAGTCTATTGTGTCCAAGCTAAATTGCCTGGGGATAGAGATCTCACGCAAGGCATCCTTGGCTGCACCTCTACTTGGCTTCCTGTTACAAGCCAGCATTGCCAAGAGACATTAAGCAGTCATATTTGAAAACATTTTGCAGGTGCCAGGCTGTACTCATCCTTGTGTTAATGAGAATTTGATCATCTACAGTAGATAGAACACACAGAGGAGGAGGAGCAGAGTCTGTGAATCAGCCATTTTTGTTCCGAGGGAGGATCAGTGGCAGAATAACAAGAGGGTGCCTCTGCATCTTAATAAAGAAAACCACTGAAGACTGGGCCAGTCTGTTAAAAACTGATACAATCTAGGGAGACATCTGGTCACTTTACCTTGGCCATTGATGAGAAGATAAAAAGGATCAGGCCTGGAATCTGGACAAATCTGAAACCAAATGTTTCTACCCAGTTTCCTTATCAGAGAACTATCTGGTAGATAGCTGATCTAAACATATGTTAGATTTGAAGCCATAGCTATGCAAATTCATTTCTCTTTTGGAATGCTTTTCCTCCTTTACTTTTTTAAAGTTCTGCGTGGGAGAAAAACAATGCTCCGTTCATTTCAAGAATCAAAAGGACTCTGTCTTTTCCTCGAGTTATTCCCACTCCTTTTCTTCCCTCGTTCTTGCTTTTCCCCCTCCACTCTCCTACACCACACACAGAGCCCCTTTATGTTTGTGAGCTGCACATTAACCCAAAAGGTTAATGAGCATAGGGCTCAGGTGCACTCCATACTCCCGCAGCATTGCTAATGCTGTGGTCATGGGCTTGGAATGGCATTCTGGCAAATTAGTTCTTTTGTGATCTCTGCGCTGAGAGCGACTCTGCTGTTTTCTGTGCTCTCTGACTGCGTTTTTATGCCGAGCTTTCTGTCTCTATGAGAATATGTTTTTTGCCTGTTCCGTTACCCATTCCCTGCGAGCGCAACAGAGTTATTTGTGAGATCAACACCAACCGCAATATGGTGAATACGTCTGTAGCAACAAACTTTCTTAAATATTACCGTGGATATAAAAGCAATAGACGAGCTGATGGCAAAGGGGCAGGTAAAAGCTTTGAATAGGAAACTGTCTGCCTGAACTCCATTAAGGTGGGGACTTAGATGAATAAAAACCCTGGAAATGTCTAGAAACAATTCATTCACCTTCCTTCCAGGACTGCTTGCCACATCAGCTGTCTATGATATTTAGAAACCTCTATTAAAAAGTCACGAAATACTTAAACATTATATACCTAAGAAAATCTGAGAAATGCTTATTCTGGAGAGAACATCCATCTTCTGCTAAACATATGGCTGCAATTCAGGTGTAAAGTATCAGCAAGGGCAATCTGGTCAAGTGAAGAAGTCAAATCTGCAGGTCAGGATTCTGGATTGGCTGAGTACATAGCCAAGCACAGACATAGCTGCAATGCTCACTTCATGGCTGCAAGCTGAGGCCTCCCTTCAGCTCCCTCATCTCAGCAACGTCCACCAGCAAGCTGACTGCTGGCAGCCAATTGAACTCCACTGGTGGAGAACATGTTCGGGACACTGACATGATGTTTGGGAATACAGTGCATTAGAACCACATAGTAACTTAAGTACTGGTTGATGGTGACCATCTTCTGTATTAATGCAGTTCCAAATTTGCAAGTGGCTAATGGTCAATTTGTGTCGCCGGTCGGCTGAGGCAAGCCGAGCACGGGGACGAGCCCTTCCCTATCCCCGAACCCCTCTCCTCCGGGAGAGAAAAGGGTTCAAAAGCAGAGATACGAAAAGGAAAAATAAAAGATTTTGTGAGACCTCTGAACGTTTGGAAAACTGAAACAAAACTTTATTAAAACTAGAACAATATATATAACATGCAGGGAAAAACCAATGCAAAATCTGAGAATCTGTGCAGGATGGAAAGGTGAGGGTTTAAACACGAGACAAAGAGACAAAGGGGGACGGTACCACGTGCAGTCCAGAAAAATGGCACCGGCCACGTGTGCGCTTTCGTGGAGCGAACAAAAGAAACCCGCGGCTATTATGAACGTCGGGCTGAAATGTGGAAATCGCTGTCCCTACCGGATCCTCGTTGTGGCAGGCAGAGAGGATATCAAAGCAGCAGACAAAGAGGGTAAAACCTTACGGCAGCAGAAAAGCCTCCAGGCGAGCAGTCTGTCCCAGGCGGCGTGGCGGGGGCTGCCCCGGCGCACGGTCCACACTGGCAGCCCGCAAGGTCCCCGGAGCCAAGCTGCAGGGTTTGGAGAAGCCTCTTTCCCGGAACGAAGCTGAAGTCCCGCAGTGACTCCCGCAGAGCGGAGCCGGGGGTGTCCGGAGAAACTGAGAAGCCGCGAACGAGCCGAGAAAAACCCCCGAAGCCATCCGGAGAAGCAGCCCTGTAAGTCCCGACTAGCCCCGGAAGTCCCGAGTAGCCCCGGAAGTCCCCGAGCCGCCTGAGCCCGCAGCTTCTTAAAGGGGCAGTACCCTCTCGAGAAAACTTTCTCATCCGATGAGATGCTGCCAATCGTAACATGGAAGGGAATAATTCAATTGATAAGCCTTCAAGCAGGTTTTTTTCTTCAACCTGCCACAATTTGTTAATGAAAATGTCAAAATACAAGTGTGCACATTCTTTGTAATCAAGTATTTGCCTTGACGTTCTTGACAGTGCTTAGATTGAGTTTACCTCACGAAAACATGCCAGCAGTGGTGGAGAATACATAGCAGGCATATACCAGTCTCCTTGAGCAGGAACAACTCCAGGACAGCAAGATGTAGGAGCTATGAGAAGAGTGATCCAAAGGGAGCTTGACTGTAACGCACAGAGTTCACACAGTAGGAAGAGAATTCGAAGCATCTGTATCCTCCTGGCAGATATTTTTAGCTTCTGCAGAAGCCTGTGGGTAAACACAAGTTTCACGCGGTTTTCATACCCAGATGGTGGCTGTGTGAAGGGAAGTTGTATCTGCCATGGAGGTGAGTAAGCATTTGCTGAGATTCAGTGCTGTACCCTACACTAAGTTAGCTGCTCAGTTCATGTGGGGAAAAATCACATCCGCCCAGGGAACAAAATCTTCAGGGCATGGTAGGACTACTGGGCCACAGAAACCTGGGGGGCAGTAGCCTTCTGGGACAGCTTAGTGTGCAGCAACTGATGTACCCAGATACACAAAGGTCTGGAAAAGATGGAACCAGTGGCTTTTTTGAAAAGTTCATTTGTTGCTCAAGAAACACATAAAGGACAAGAAGCAGTAATTTATGTAACTAGACTGCCTCAAGCTTAGCATTGTGGTAGCAGCTGTAGCCTTGGTACCTCAGGACCTTCTGACAGAGCGAGAAAGGAGAGACTCCCACAGTTCCTGCAGGCAAAGTACTTCTTCTTCTTGGGTTCTGCTCGCAGGAGCAGAATTTGGCCTTAAGCTTAATCACCTGGAGGGACTAGGGAAAATAAATGCATGTGTGCTTCCTTGGAGCGATTTGTCTGCAAATGTGTCGGCTGTTCAGCTTTGGTGGATGTAAAGATGCATAAATACTTCAAAACGTCAGAGGGGAAGACAGAGATCAGGAATAAACAAAACCAGAAATGGCGATTAGTACTGTGCAGAAGTACAAGTTTACTGTGTACTGATAGAAACTTTGTTGTTGGAGAAATAAGGCAGCCTGCGGTCCTGCACAGCATGATTTACGTGATCTAGGAGAAACCATGCACATGGTGCCTCTGAATCTGTTGAGGGTCAGTCAAGAAAATGAGGCATGCAAAATAAGTAGTTCAAGAAGCTTCAGCAATAAGATTCCTTCTTAGCATGTATTTTATACTTATGTTCCTTGAACGAAAAATATAAGTAAACAATGTACCATATGTGTAATTATAAAAAGCTAACGAAAGCTGTTATAAAAATACACACCGTAATTACAAAAGCTACCAGTTTTTATGGTAGATCACAATATATAGCAATAATACAGTCTCTTAAATGACATTATTTCAGTTCTTGTCTCCTCCATGAGAGCTGTAAAGGGCTTTGTAAATTGACCTGAAAATTGTCTGGTCTCATGTGACTAAACGGGGAGAAAGACTTTTATAGTATATGGCCCGTTTCCATGAGTGCCCTATAACTTGTTCAGTCCTTATCTGGAGGAGACACTGCGTTAAGTGACTCTGAAATCTTGCAGTCCAAAACCCACTTCATATCATCTGACTATCTGATGTTTTGACTGGCCCCCAGAGATCTTTCTGCTAAAGTAACCTGCTTCTGCTCATGGCTTTTCCTGCTGACCCTAAAGGTCCCGTTTGAGAAAGGTTTGGCTTTGAGAAGTCTTCTAACCCTAGGTGTGAAGACATCCAGCTTGACATACAGACACAAAGCTCTACCACTTTGCCAAGTGAAGGCTTTCTAGCACATGTCTTTTTAGCATCCCACAGTGTCCTGCTTTTAGCTCATGTGCTGTTTGGCAGATTATTCTGAATTTGGCAAAAGTGAGCTTACACAGTATCCAGTCCTTACTAAGAAAGAAAAAGATTTTATTCCTCTGCTCTGCCACCCTAAATCAAGTTTGACCACAGACTGGTGCAAATGTTTCTGTGTTTTGTTCATTGGTTTTCTGTCTTTCTTTCTTTTTTCTTTATTCTTTCTCTGTAAATATTTAAAGATTTCTCTGGGTTTAGACTCCATCTACGGCTAAGTCCCCGTGGCCTCTTGGCAGAACTTTTTAACAGAGTTAAATCTACACCAAATAAAGAGCTCCTCTGGTGAAGGGACAAAGTAGCAACTAATGTAGACATGGTAGCTTTTCTAAAATAAACTGGACTTTATGTGCAGTTGTAGATAGAGAAGCAAAGTTATTGAATCAGCACATCATTTCAACAAAGTTTTTGTCAGTTAGAGCACAGAGGCGACCACCTTTCTTCCTGAAATCTTTAAAACATTTGTCAATGTCTCTCTGCTTCTAATAGACTCCATCTCATTGAGCAGGGTCCTGTATTCTTTCTTTCCCTGCCCTTTCCTCAAACAAGAGTAATTTCTTTTAAGCTTGCGAAAAAGTGAGAGAAATTGTTGTTAAATGTTAATGCTTGGTGAATGATATTCCTCCTACCTTTCTGGTGAACATCTTCCCTCAGGAGCAAAGCCCTTTCCAGCTCCAGAGAGTCATTACACCGCAGTAAATACCCCTGACTTCTTGTCTCTCTGGGGATTAATACATTCCTCTTCTCAGAAACACCACGCTTACAATTGAAGGAACTGAAGTCTGAGCAGTGAACATGAAAACACCATAAAAATTCATGCATTCTCCAAAGACCAATCAAGACTTCAAATCAGGCTGGCATGGAAAGTGATTCACGATCTGCAGATATTTTCCACTTCAAGTAATTGGTGGTGAAGAGGCTGTGAGGGATGGTTGAGCGTTGACCTGTTTTCCTTTGTACTTTTCTGCTTCGTGACCCAAGGCAATCCCGGTATTGATCCCAAAGAAAATAATGCTATGGCTGAAATGGGACTTGAAAAAGTGAAATAAGGCAATATAATTACTAACAGTCTGTGTGGGTTTACGCAAAACAAGTCTTGTCAACCTAACTTAATATTTTTTATGAGATTATGGATTTTGTTGGTAAAAGTATTTCTATTGAATGTAATGTAATAGTCTTACATCTCTGCAAGGCATTAGATAAAGAAACAGGACATTTCCAAACCAAACTGGAATACTTTAAATGTTCTTAACCTGGACAAGCTGAAAAGTCTCAAAACAAGGTAGTAAACCAGAAAACCAAAGAAAATGTCTTTAATTATGGTGAGGCGTCATCAAGAGCAAAGATTATAAGACAATAGCAAATTCTCTTTTCTGGGAAGTGGTGACAAGACGTTTAGCTGCTGAACCTTTAGGTTGGACAGCCTAACGGACAGGTATCTTTGTATTCAGCTTCATGTTTCAGCAGTTCTACTGATACGATCAATAAGAAGCGTAGAAGAAACTGGGAAGAGTTCACAAGGTTTTTTCCATAAATGAAAATCGAGTAACACAGGTCTATGTGTTCACTGACCCTCCAGCATATGGGCTGGAGTAGTCCTGTTTTGTGTGTTATACACATTTCTGCGGTTTGGTAAAATCTTTCATCTCACATCCTCTATTTTGAATATATTCAACCACCTATGCATTGAAGATTGATGTCCAAACCCAACTGAGATACAAAATTAGCTCCTAACATGGTATCTGTTCTTTCTTCCGCTCCTCTGGGCATGTAGGTAATGCCACAGTTTCCTCTGTACCATCAGAAAAAAGCCCTGAAACAAGTACTTACTCAATAATGATTCATTTCAGAGCTTTAATTGTTAATTTCAAAGCACAGAGGGATCTGTCGTACTTTCATGGTTTGAGATGAACTGAATTCGCAAATAAAGGGGGACTCCCGCAGTTTCCATGCTCAACCTTTGTCTACGTAGCCAAGTCAAGTAGCTCATCTCCAGTGCTGGCACTCGCTGAGTATTCAGCATGTGTTCCACACAGTTCTGAGACATATTTCATACTACTAGTTCATGTAACCTCCTTCTCATGTAACTGTTGATAACTTTTCTTCAGCTGTGCAAGCTAGAAGTAAAGAAAGAAATAGAAGAAACATTGGATTGAGTATTTGCAGTGCAGTGCTAGATAATAATTTGACTTACTTGTCCAGGACCATATTCATAAAAAATTGAATATATTTGGCTAGCTTTTTGGACAGCACCACAGCGAACAGGTTCCATGATAGTTCAAGAATATTCTCCCCCACTCTGATTATATGCCTAATTAATTTGGTAATACATAGCTCTAGGTAACTGGTCTCTTACCACAGTGCAAAAAAATGGAGCCTTTAACACAGCAGGAAAAATAAAATTCAGTGGCACTGGTATGCAATTACGAACACATGCTTAAATCTTTGCAGAGCTGAGGCCTAGGATGGTGTTTTGGGTTTATTTCAGAGATGAACAGGCAGTCAGTCATCTTGCCGGAGAGGCACATCTTGCCATCTCTTGGCAACCCTCAGTGCTGTGTCCGGAAGGTGTACAAAACCGCGCCGCATGTTACTACCACGAAGCACATTAGAAAAAATCATAGGGAGTCCTCAAAAACAAGCAGGCCTATAAAAGAGCAATTGGCACAAAACCTAGATTTGGTTTTCCCTTTATTTGCTCACATCTGCTAACCGAACACATTGCAATTTGATTACATAGCCAAATTATCGTTTCCTCACACAGCCGCTGTTGAGACATGAGTTTCTTCCAAGTGTCAGCGTCCCTGCATCTCTGCAGATACACTGGGACAGAAAGAACGGGCATAAGCAGTGCCTGCTCCCTGGTGATTTCCCTTTGTAAGACAAAGCTTTGAGAATGTGACAGGAATTGCTTTACTTCCGTTTATAATACATTTATTTAATGAAAGCTTTTTATTAAGATTGCCCGCGTTATATGTGTAAACTGTATTTTTCTTGGATTTTTTTTCACATTTGAAGGTACTACAGACTGAAACAGATTCTTTTGACCGGTCTTTAAATAATTTACTCTTTTTTTTAAAAAAGTACATCATCTGTGGAAGAAATGATCTTATTAACATATCTTTTTCATATATTTTCATGTTACTTGTTATGATCTTACATAAAATACATTTCTAAAGCTTTTGATACATTACTATGTATATTTTTAGACATTAAAAATAACTTATTTGAAGAGAAATTAACAATCCTTGTCATTATATCTGAGGAAAATACTAATAGGGAATAATCTACTCAATGAAGCCTTTTTCTGAGGATGATGTAAGACTTCTTATGTATGTTTTCAGGAGCTGAAGACATGCATAGACAAATGCTCCAGATAATTAATTTTACTTAATATTTGTTTATTTATTTTGTGGGACTGCCACTCAAGTCATGCCTTCTAGTTTCTGGGTACTTGAAACTTTTGCTCATCACAAAGCGGGTAGCACTTTCTAGATGGCCACTCGTACTTCCCGTGTTTTCCCAGGTGTTGTGACTTCCCATAGGCCTACAGTCTTGAATTAGCCAGACAGCCTAGTCCAATGTGTGTCAGGATTTAAAAAGTAAAGTTTTCCTGAGTTTACAAAGCAGCTCTGATGTCTGATCCCAGAGAGTGGCACAAAAAGTAGTTGACGCTTTAAAGTGTGACCTAAAAAATCAGTTGGCGCTGTCACACTCCTTTTACACAGTACTAAAAGATCACTAGGCACTTTCTCAACACAAAAGAAACCTTAGTTATCCATGTTTTCGTAAGAGAGTAGTCTACTCATGCCTTTATAGATCACCATGGCCAGTCTTCTTGAATCTGCCAGCTAAATACCTAAAGCTTTCACTTGGCTGAGAAGTGCATCACAGTTTCCTCATGCTTTTGGAGAGATGGTCCTGTGGGAGCAGTCAGAGACTGTAGGTGGCAATGGATCCCTAATATGTTCCCACTGTAGGATGGATTCAGCTGGATTGTCACCCCATGTAGGAGATATATCAGGATGAGGAGCTCGGAGGCCACAGAAAGTTTCTCCCGGAGCTGGGGTTCTGGGCTCACCAGGTGCTCCCTTCAGTCTTGACCTGATGATAAACCAGATGTAACCTGTGCAGCTGTGTTAGTGCTTAGACATCTCATATTTCTGCCCTCATTCCCTAAGTATTAAAATCATTAAGGTGTAATATGGAAGGAACACAACATCCACTCCTTTCTCCTGTGCTTCTGAAGGTAGAAATTAGCTCTAATCAACTCCTTGAAAAATACGAACAGTCACCTCTTTGCAGTAAAAAGTCTGAAGGATCCCTGAGAATCCTACCCAAGCCCAGAGAGACGTCTTGCTCCTGTCAACCATTCTGTACCGCCTAAGTTCAGTAGCTTCTCCTTTGAGCACCATACCATTTTCATCCTGTGTAGAGTGACTGGCTTTTCTCATACCCAGTACAGAGAGTCTCAGTGCCCAGAATAAGAATACAGAACTCGATTCCACTCCTAGGACCAGCAACCTAAGAGTTTTCTAAATATTTTACTGACTTCAAAGTCCCTAAGACTGTCTACCTTTTCTTGCTACATTTATGTTCAGGCAACTTCGGGTTCCAGATCCCTTGAGTGCTGAGATTGAGCACATGCTGATGATGTCACCAGCCCTATGGGCTTGTGTTTTCTTTCTGTGCAAATGAGAATGTGATGAGATCAGGAAGTACTGCTGCATTTGTGGACCTTTTATTGGGGTGGAGCCAGGGTGCATTTGCAGAGGCAGAAAATTGAAAGTGCTCTTGAGGTTTATAATATATTCATAGTCTGAAATATGTTCTCTGAGTGGGAAATAGGATCCCCTAAGAAAACTAATGAAAAGTATATAAAACATACAGCCTCTTAATCTCCTCTTGTGCCATAAGAGAGTAAACAAATCTTTTTGCCTCAAACGGAGCTGAAGCAGTCTTTATAGTCAAAAAAAGGCTGCCAAGGTGTACATAGTGTTTCTTGAGCTTACAGCTGAGCTATTCTGCAGCTTCTAGCAAGAATATTTCCTCTTTTTGCAACATGCCAGGCAGAAATAAGCCCCAGATGTTTCCAGCTTTTTCCTTATAACATCTACCAGAAATAGCAGGCTGGGAAAACAATTCGGAATTTGGAAGTTATCACTTGCACTTATGGAACTGGGATCAGTTTGAGTTATTTATCGCTCCTTTACCACAGAGCGTGCAAGGCCACTGTAACACAGCCTGTAGAATTTGTTGCAAGCCACAGAGACTAATATTTCCATCTTCTGAGCTATCTGTCTCAGTGTCAATGCTATTTATCAACTAAAATGGCAGCAGACATGTAGCTGGCTGTTGCTTTGGGTTTGAAACATTGAGGATGGTTTTGTCGTAGGGACATGCTATTAATCTCTGCTTTCCTCAGCTAACTTCTTACACCTAACCATAGGCAGTCATACATTCAGTTTGTTTGGTCAGAGCTGTGTTATCTAACACATCAGCTGTCACTTTCCTAGATATTGACTGCTTTAAAAGGCCTCGTGTATAGGCTAAATATATGTATATTCACAAGTCTTTTTGTAGGACATATGTTTTGCACACTACAAGCTATCATCACCATAAACTATGTAGTTGCAAGAAGTGAAACTAGCATCCTGCAAAGACAAACGTGGTGTTGTATTTAGCATTTATATTTATGTTTTACATTACCTTAAGCAGAGTTTTCATTTATTCCACTGAGAAGAAACAAGAACAGCTTGAAGCTGACAGAGGATTTCATTATTGTCAGTCTGTTACAAATGGAAAGAGTTTAGAGATTAGACTAGTACCTGGTGGAAAGGTGAATAAGGCATATGTTGCTACCTAGTTTTGTATGTACAACTTGGAACAGCACAAAAAGATTAAAGGAAATAAATATTTTAAGATAATACTAAAAAAAAAAAGTAAATAAATAAAATATATCTTTTATAATGCATACCAACAAATGAATGCCTCAACATTTTGTTATTAGTAACATTTTAAACCTCCTTTTGTCATGTATCAGTCTGCATCTGGGTCATGATCCTGCGCACCCTGGTACTGATTCCCTCTTTCCTGTTGACAATTGGCTACCGTCCTCTGTGAGAGGGATCCCTTTTTAAGCTTAGTGCCATTCATGACAACATACACATTAGCTGAAGAATTAATAATTTTATCTTATTCACAGAGCTAATTGGAACACTATAACTAAGCTTACCTACTTTTTCTGACTAGTTTTAATAAAGACACACAATTCTTTCTGGAGTGTTTGGTCTCTCCTAATAAGGGAGGTCATTGGTCAGGGAACTGGAAGCACTAAATCAACCTGTTAGATGAAGCATCTTTGTATTTCTCCTTCAGCACTTATTGCCTCATATTACGTAAGTCCACAAATAAGTGATAAAACCCCCTCAGATTTCTCCCTGAGGCCTTCAGTCTTATCATTTGTATATTCTGGCATTACCACGAAGTCATAAATGACTACAGTGGCATTGAATTTATATTGTCATTTTAGGTGCTTGAAAGTGAGCTTCCATATAATACCTTCATAAAGACCAGCAGTGTTAGACAAACACTGTTTAGCTGCTCAGAGGAAAACTGAGGTCTCTTGGTCCTGGTTTGAATTGTACTTCGCGTTTAAAAAGCGGTGAGCTCACACTTAAAAGGGAGGGGGGCGGAAAACCAATGAACCCATGCAGAAGGATGCCCTGCTGGCAAACCACTGGCTTGCACTGTGGGAACAGCTGCTCTCCAGCCCTCCTGGCTGAATTGTGCTGGGAAATGCTTTAGTACAGATGGGAAGGAGGGAGCAAAGGAAAAAAAGAAAAACCCAGCAATGACAATACCCAAGAAAACTGTATTCATGTTAAGAGTGAGAGGAATAAATGCAACAAATTATGTGTCAGGCAAGGGCCTGCATTTTTATTGAAGATAAATGGCACGAATGGGAGAAAAATATTCTCTAGATTCCTGCTTTATCATGACAGTTCTCAAATTAAACTTCATATGTATTTTCTTAGGAATACTGTAAATCTCCTATCTCATATTTAATCTTGAAAAAAATTTCAAATAGCACAAAAATAAATGTTGGATATTAATGTATAGAATTTTGCCCTGCTTGTACAGCAGTATAAATGTGCTTCATACAAATACATAATCACATCGTTATTCTTGTGGGACGGTTGATATCCATTCAACACATATACATTGCATATAGAAGGAGATTTGCTTTCTTTGCTCCTTTCTGGGTAGAATCAGATAGTCTTCACTATCTTCACTCTCATCTCTAAACCTCAGCTTCCCCAAATAATGAAGTTTTAACACAGTGGTTTCCCTGTGTTTGGCACCAGCAGCTTGAAGGATCTGTGTACAATAAACTAGCTGAAATGAATTATGAGGGCTGGCGATTAGACTTCAATGGAGAGGACACTGCTAGCTTTGGTAAAAATCAGTCTTAACCAGGTAGAGCAAATAAACCTCCCTTTCATTTTCAGTTTCCCCAAGTTCTACCCAGCAGTGGGTAGCCTTTCTTAACATCTACCTCACTAGAAGCTGAGGTAGAGCATCCTAGTGTCCTGAGGAAGAGCATCCTACCTTAGCACTGTATCATAATAGCTTATTGCAACACTGGCAAAGCTTTTTCAGATCTAAATTTAATTATTATTTTGCCCCTCCGTGCAGGATACCTAAAGAGCAAAGTTATGAAACAACAAACAAGCACTTTTCCCTTACCTAACCTTTAGTCTTTCACTGAAGATTTCTTAAATTCTTTCAGCTCATTTACCACACCCTGTGCACTGGACTCCTCCTGAAACATGCTTTCATGACGAGACTGACTTTTGAGCATCACCAGGGTACCAGCTGATGCATTTTTGAACCTCCAGACACATTTCTCCCTGTACTTTTTGGACAGCGAGGAATGTCCTTTCCTGCCTGTGTGAATGCTTTGCCACGTATCCCGTAATACTTTCTGACAATGTGACATGGATGACACAGGGCAGATAAATCAGTCCTTCCCTAGAGGGGCCTGACGTCAAGTGCAGGAAGGCACTGTGGGGTATGTAGGTTGCCCAGGGTCAGTTATGTGGATGCTTTAAGGAGCATTTGATACGCTGTACCATCCTCTGGCCCATATTTCAGGGATCAGTGCAAAAATAATGCCAGACCCTTTGTGTCCCTATGTATCCCTGTGAAACTTGCTAAAGCTGTCTTAGATTTCCCAGTTTACATACTTTAATGGTTATTGGCATCTTGATGGCTTGATCACTATGTAGTTTCACATAAAGATATTTCATATACACCTGTACCTGTACAAACACCCTCATGCCTGAGTCACAGCTCTTTGGTGGGACTTAGCTGAAGCCCCTTTCAAAGAGGTACAGGGACAGCTCACAAGAGGCCAGAAAAGCAGCAAAAAACCAAAGCAGGAGATAGTCTTTTGGTCATGCCACAGCCCACAAAAACTCACCTTTCAGAGAAAAAATTGATGAAAACTTTGCAAAGGGAAGCTCGCAGAACTTCATGTCCCCTTTGGCTCATTCCCTATGAAAATCTATGCAGGAGGTAACATTTGGCACTTAAAAACTAAGCAAATGGGAAGAGCTTAAGTGATTGCTTTTCTCTTTGAGCTAATGTCAGGGTGCTCTTATTAACAACGTAAAATGGGTTCCGTGATATGAATGTACAAGCTGTAATCAAGTGCATTGATCTTCGCAGCTACCCGGTAGTAAAACATGTGGAAAACAACTCTTTATTCCAAGTACAATTTAGCAAAGGGTATGTCTCGAAAGCTCATAGTTGGGATTAGGATCCAGAGATTTTGCTTTTCATCGAATTCATGCTCCTACCACCCAGCCTGATAAAAAGGAAAAAAAAAAAAAAACCAAACCCAAACCAAAACCAAAGAGTCTGGTAACAGGCATATTTGTTCTTTATCCCATCCATGTGTGGAATGGTCAAGTCAAACACCTTATGCTACTTCAGTACTTCCTACCTGTTAGAAAAGAGGATAAATTTGAAATAAAAAAAGGATTTAAGCTATTCTGAATCTTAGCAAAAGTGAATAGAATGTAAAGATTTGGGTCATATTCATGCCTGGAATAACTTCTACATAAACAGGTGAATGGGAAATCTTACTGTTTCTGAAGCTGAATTTCTGGTAAAGAGACACAGCTGCTTGGGCTCTGGGCTTGCCTTTCCTTTTCTGTTTTCCTGTCCTGTGAAAAATATTATTGCATTCAATTAAGTTTTAAACAGTTTGATACTTTCCTTTTTTTAAAATTAAAAATCTGGGAAATGGTTGCAAACTATATTTAGATTTATCAGGTAATTCAGAACATTCTATTTCTTACATTTGAACCATCTTGGTTAGAATTTTGCTGTTTCAAAATTGTTTTATTTCTCAGTTGTTGGGTGTTTTCCTACCCTAATTTTCCTCTTTCCAAATGTTCTGGTTTATTCTAGTAGTTGCTGCTTCTGGGTGAAACTTGACAAGTCGATAACCTCCATTTTGGGGCAGCAGTAGAAACTGCTTAGAAAAACACTTTCCCAATTGGTCACTCTGGCAGGAATTCCCATTTCTTCCTCTATACCCATTCCTTCTCTTTACTACTCTCTATTATAATAATTCTGTTATCACCCCTGTGTGCGAAGTAGGACCACTAAGGTTAGATTAAAAAAATACTATTAATAGAGAAACAACCCCCTCATAAACACCTACAGCTTTATCTCTCCACTTGTCACTGTCTGAGGAGCATTAATGTTGTTAATGATTTCAGGGTTCAGAGCCCTAGCCTGCTGATCCTGACTGGTCTATCCATACGAGGATTTACAACCATCTTTATAATAGCCCTTAAAAAATGTCAGCTAAATGTGATGGCGACACAATTTTTGTGATTTAGAAAGCTGCAAAATTCAGTTACTTATACAAGTTTCCATAATGAAAGGAGTGTGTGGACATCCGTTTCATTCCAACCGGTCTCTGATTCACATTTAATACATGCAGGTATCCTGCTACAAATGTTTGTATGAATAAATCAGAACGTCATACAGGCATGCTAGAAAGATATCCCATTCAATAATACCCTTGTAGCACTGTTGTTGAAAGCAATTCCTTCTGGGGAACATGTGTGGCACTCAGATTTTACCTAGATCTTTTACTCAGATCTTTTACCTAGATTCTAAGAAAAACACCAATTTAATAAACATTTGCCAAAGTACAGGGCAAAAAAAAAAAACCTTTAAAGAGTCTCAGAATTTGAAGAGTCTGTGACTCCCTGTCCAAGGGGGATCCAGCACTGGCCAGGGAGTTTTAAAATGCAACCCAGTAGCTTCTAACAGCAGGGCACTTCACTACAAAGGTGATAGTCAGACACAAAGCCTAAAAAGAAGGCGGTTGCTATGGAAAGCCAAAATACTGTGTTCAGATGTCTGCTTATTAGAAGCATGTCTTGATTTTTTTCCTTTTTGTTTATGGTTCAATTAATTTTTGAATGATGAAAATGTTTGGACTGGTGAGACCTAACATCTCTTATTTTCCACAGCATCTGTGGAAATATGTGTTGCAAAGAACATGTACGTAGGTTTTCTTGGATGAATACATGCCTAATTACTTAAAAAACAGACAGTGAAGGTATTGTAGCTCTCAATCTTCAATACCAGCCCAGACATTCATTACTAGATTTGGTATGGCAGTTCAGCAGAAACGAAGACACCGTATTAGCAGTTTCCCTCCTGTCTGGTGGTTGTTTTGAGAATGATTCTTAAAGGTTATCTTAATTAAAATAGATTTTTATATCTTTGTTCAATAGATATGTAGTTAAAAGGCTTCGGGGAGATGGAAAATTCAGATTGATCTCAACAGATTGCTATTAACCACACACTGGAGCTCAGCTTTACCGAGTATTAATCAGAGTTCAACAAAATATTTGATAATTTATAATAATTAATAATTTTGATTAGCTAGTGGGCTAACCCTTTGTTCTGAGTTACTGTAATTGACAATAATAAAAATGCTGTAAACACAGACACCCTTAGAATAGGACCATATGAACGTTCAGAGCTTCATATTGAAATGTATCTTGGAGAACAGGGAAGAATATCACAACATCTGAACTTCCTGAAAAACAGAAAAGGCTTGTGGGTGTAATTTCAGCATTCTGAATAATATCTCTAAATACATTAATCATTAACTCTTGTGCAGTGACTTTGTCAGAAATAGACCTTTTGGCATTGTGACCCTTCTTGTGTGCTGGTGTTGTGGTTTTACCCCAGCTGGCAGCTCAGCCCCACGCCGCTGCCGCTCACTCACTCCCCTCTGGTGCGAAGGGAGAGAGAATTGGAAGGGTGAAAATGAGAATACTCAGTTTAATACATAGTTTAATAGGTAAAGTAAAAGCTGCATGCACAAGCAAAGCAAAACAAGGGATTCATTCACCACTTCCCGTGGGCAGGCAGGAGTTCAGCCATCGCCAGGAAAGCTGGGTGACATCATGTGTAACATAACTGGGGAAGAAATAGGCTAAAACTCTGAACATCCACAACATCCTTCTTCTACCCCAGCTGTACATGCTGACCATGACATCATATGGTCTGGGATGTCCCTTTGGTCAGTTGGGGTCAGTTGTCCCGGCTGTGTCCCCTCCTAGCTTCTAGTGCACCCCCAGCCCTCTCGCTGGTGGGGTGGGGTGAGGAGCAGGAAAGGCTTTGACTGTGTGTGAGCATTAACTGCTCGGTGATAAAGAAAACACCCCTGTGTTATCAACAGTGTTTCCAGCACAAATCCAAACCACAGCCCCCTACCAGCTACTGTGAAGAAAATAAATAACCCTCTCCCAGTCAAAACCAGCCCAGCTGTTTCCTGTGGCTGTTTCCAGCCTACTTCAGCGCTGTACATCGGCTACCGTTTCCCTTTGTTGTCAGCTAGAATAAGAATGGACTTTGCAAACTTAGTGCCTCTTTGGTGCACTTCAAAAACTGTTCTGAGTGTGAGAACCCCTTTTCTTGACCTAACTTTGTCCTTGTGCCTTCATATTTCGGATGAGTGAATTAAGGCAGGAGAGTTGAAGAGCCACCTAAAAAGTTCTCTGAAAGCTAGGAAAAGAGGCCTGCCTCTTGGCTCTGAATCCAGCTGTGTCTCTACAGATTTTCTACACTTGGTATTACGAAGAGTCATGAGACTGGCTCTGAAATCATGTGCTTAGGTTATACGAACCTTTCGGGGAAAAAAACAAACACTGAAAAGCAGCAATTCATAGTCAGTAGTATAGCATGCAGCCAGGGAAATGAATTCCTCGTGGTTCTTAATGGATACTGCTGCCTCTCACAAAACAAATTTGATACAGGATGTCACGTATAGTAACAGAAATGTCATAAGCTCCTTTTAGCATATAAGAGGAGGCATTTAATTTACAAGTGTCTCATAACTGTGGATGCAGACTGTGATTTTTTTTTCCTGTCTAAAATCTCAGACAGGTAAATTGACACACATAGATGCTCAGTCTCATTGCGAAGAGGGGATGATTGGCTTTTTGCCTGGGTTCCGCTTTGAGCAAAAGAGTAAGAGGAATCTGCAGTCTCTTTACTTGTTCCCCTTTTAGTCTTGAAAACTAAACCAGAACTTAATTAAGCATTATTTTCCTGAGCCCAAAGATGTAAATCAGAAACCTTCTCATTAACCTCATTTTACAGGCACCACCCATCTCTTGAACTTCTTCACGCTGCCTGGTTGCTCTCAACCCAAACATTTTCAGGACCTGGATATTTACGTTTTGCATGCCCAGACTGTCTCAGTCTTCATGTGGCCATGCTGCTTAAGTTGGAGTAAACCCCTCAATAGAGCAGAACAAAACCTTCATCTTTAAGAGATCCTGATACTGGAACTACGCTCTGAGCATGCATACAACAAAGGAAAGTTTGAACTTCTTACAACTATAGTCATATGAGGAGGTAATAGTTTATTTATGCTTTGTTATTGTAACTTCATAGTTAGAACACCTGCTCAGAAACCTCTATACTGAGTTTTAAAATTCTGATGAAGAGGACAAGGTTCAAGACCACATGTCCCCTTTGTGAGAAGGCTATAGAGTAGTCTGAATGGGAACACGTCTGAATGTGAGCTTGTGGGGAGAGGTGGTGGGGGAGAGGAAGTCAAACAGAAACAGATGAAAGAAGCCCTCTTTACTTCTCCAGCAGAAATAATGCAAAATTCAAAGCGTGTTGTAGACTTTCTAGAAGAAAAAGTCTGATGGGAGAAGCTAACAAAGAGGGTGCTTAGCTGGCAGCAGGAGATTTAGGTTCTAACATCTGCTCCCAAAATTCATTCAATTCTCTTTAATCTGGCGTTTCATTTGAAAAGACTGTCAATTCTGGGAGCAGGAGTTGGCACACAGGACTTTCTTGCTTTCTGGCAGTTCTTCGTACTTTATGACATTTTACTGGTTTTGATGTGACATATTACAAAACATGTTCCTGTACAGTCAGCTTCATTCCCAAAACATCCTTCTTGATATGAAATAAGGAAAAGCTACGCTTTTTATCTTGCAGTTTTGTCACGTATGACCAGATGTTTTCCTTTATATTTGTGGTATGCATTGTTCACTGATTGTTTCTGTCACTGCTTCCCTGAGCTCTCGAATACGTGGATTTCTGGGGAAAAGGAGGTAGTGTGTTGCTTGCTGTTACTTGCTTCAAATCACTTCGAGGTAATTTTCAATGCAGAAGTTTACCCCTGGGAAATAGGAATTTAATTCCTCCCAATAGGTGGTGTGGTCCTGGGCTAGGCAGAGAATATGAGTTTTATCAAACTAATTTGCTAAAAATACAAGGAAAAGAAATCAATTTGCATCAATCAAACTGAATCAATTAGCACAGAGAAGTCATACAGGGAATTATAGCATTGCACATGCCCTGTCTTCACTTCTTTCAAAATAAGCCAAATAAACATTTGTATATTTCCAAAAATACCTGTAAATGCAACAAATTCAGCTCTGAGGGGCTTGATATTTATTGCAATGTTGCACCAATGTATGCTAAGCTTTTCCTTCTTTGTGATTTGAAATTAACACCAATGTATTAAGCCAGTTTAATGGTAGCGTATTCTAATGAGAAAGCAGTTTACAATCTGCTTTCTGTTTGGTTAAGAGAGCCAGGTTTTCAGAAATGGCTATTAATGCTGTAATCATATATTTCATATATAAAATTCATAGCTGTGTTTGCAAACAACCATTTAGACACGCGTATTACTATGGATGCTTTTATATACTAAACTGGATTTTGAGAACCCAATTTTTTCATTCAATTTCAGAATTCGTTAGACTCATGCATTAATTTAGCTCATGCCACGTAGAGGCTCCCCTCCCAAAATAGGTGCCCATTGTGCCTTGTGACTCTCCCCTGGACTAATACTTACAAAGGTTGTGTTATATTTGGTCGTAACTAACATTTTTATAACCTTAAACTTGGTTTTGTTAACATTTTCATTCTCATGAAAACAATGGCTTTAAGGCAAGGGTCTAGGTTTGTCAGTTCTTGACGACATGTTGTGAGTGACACAGAAGGAAAAAGAAGCAGGTTATACCGTATTGTCACGTAAGCCCAATAGAGGCACATTACAAGCACAGTTACATCATCCACACACCGCAGTGAGAACTCTTTCACCTGACTATCTCTGACTTGCAGGGCATGTGGAGTTGCCATTTCCACAGGGCCTCACACTTCTCCATATCTATTCCCGCATACCACTGAAATTTGCAAACTTTTTATTAACTCCATTCTACTAATTGTGAATAGAAACACACCAAATATCGTAAGGGGTTGGATGGTTGGACCAATGAGGATTGGTATCTCTCATTATTGTCTGTCATCATCAAAAGAATGAAATATAGCTCAAAAAGAGAAAGGTATATGGAAAGAAATTTGGCAGAGGTGGAAAAAATGAGGTGTAATATGGAGACGACAAATAAAGCTTCCTTGACCACTGGCACTGTTAATACAGGAATAAGTGGGCATAGGATGAAGCGGAAGCCTGATGATCTCCAGAGGTCCCTTCCAACTCCAACCCCTACCAGATTTGGCACAAAACTGAAAAGAGAGAGTTCTTCATGCATTGAGTAAACCAGCTGCAGATGTCCTGGCTACGTAATGCTGTGGATGATGAGTGAATACAGGTTCATAAACAGTTGAATAATGGTAAAAAAGTCTCAAAAAAGATTTGCATGGAGAGTCAGAGTATCACAAAGTCCTGGAGAATATTGAAAGATAACAAGTAAATATCACTATGTGCTTGTCTGGCTGTTCTGCTTCTTCTTGAGCATCTGCTAATGGCTGCAGTTAGGGATAGGATACAGAATGGTCCCTGGTCTGACTTGGTTTGACTTGTTCTCATGCTCTTTCTGGGTGCAGGTGTCTAGATACCTGCAGATCTGTGCATACATGTTTTGACTAGAAGATGTGTAGAGGGTCAGTAGCAGAGAAAGAAGTTAAACTTTAAAGGGATTGAAATCTAAATCCTAAACTTACATTGGAACATACTTTTCTTCTTAGTCCCACTCTCTCCTGTCAGTGGAGCATGAGATCCCGTTACTTACACTGCATTTTTTTCCTTGTAATTCTCTCTTATCTTTTTCTTTCCTTTCTCACAGTTTCTTTGCAATCTTTTCTCAGATTGCAGTACAATTGCTACACTATGTCCTCTTAGAGTGGTGGTTAAGAACTCCCCTGGACAAGAAGGCTCTGTGCATCCTACTCATCACCTCTGCACAATGAGGCATCATGTGTAAGTTCCGTCCCTCCAGTAAGAATTCAAAAAGAACTGATTAAGAGGAAGTGAAATTCAGTATAACTAGATAATTTATGATGGAGCTTCGTGCGACTCCTTAAGAGTGGTTTTTAAAAAGAGTATTTAATTCCACTTAAATTTTAACACACACAATTTCCATGTAAAGTATTGGCAATCCTCAAGGAAATACTCACAATATTGTCTTTCGCATCCCCATTCCTTCTTTCATGAAAAATGAACACAACTTTTGTTCCTGCCTGATTTTATTTTCATTGCAAGCATTTTTAATTCTCCGTTAACATCATTAATACCAGAGCAGGCTGCGGCAGTAATAAGGGAGTGAGGTGGCAGTGGTAAAAACCGTATGGATGGAATGAAGCCATTCCTCTTTCATGTGACACAAAAAGAATTAAAAAAAAAGTGGTGCAAATGGCTGACTACTAACTACCTGACAAATAGTTCAGCAATGAGTAGTGTATGATGTACATTTTACATCATAGGCTCAAGGGTGTTGTATGTTTTCAGCTCTGCTGGTGAGACACGATGGGAAGGAGAAAAGAGGTCCATGTCCAAAGCTCTCAAATATTGTCTAGCGCTGGGTGAGTAGGGAAGGGGTGCAAGCCGGTGAGAGCTAAAAAGAAAATCAAGATGTTTATTAATCCAAAACCTTATACAGGGCAGTAATCTGAACATCTCAACCAGAAGTGCACAGATTAATTGATCTGAGATGACAGAAATGCAAAATAGAAGCTCTGAGGCTTAAGACTTTAGAAGCACAAGAAAAAAATCCCACAAAACCCCCAGTGATTTGCAAGTATGATTTATCTTTCACATGATGCTGCAGTGGTGTTTGGTCTAGCTCAGTGCTGGCTGGAAATTTTCTCCACAAGCTGCAGGTGGCTCAAGAGCCCTGGTCACTTGGGCGCTGCAAGGAGGCAATGAGGACAGAAGCAAGCTGTGCTTCTAAATACCTGCTCTTGAGGTAAAACGTCTTTTGTCTCCACTTGCAATACAAGAATGGTAAAAGAGATTGAAGTTTATGTGTTTATCTTCTCTAATAGCTTCTTTTGTGACAGAGTTTCTGGAAAACAAGGGTGGTAGTCAGCATTCCTCCTTCAGTTCCAACATGCTGTGTCATGCATCGTGGCTTGAAAGCTATCATCAAGTCCATTGATAAAATCGACTTGGTGATGATTTCTCAAATGACAGAAGACCGGTCTCACTTTGTGTCTGGGTACATCTGTGTATGGTTCTCATTCAAAATGTGAGAGGCAGAAGAGGTGATTGAGACTGATATGCATGTTATAGCGATGGTGGGGCTTTGGGAAATTTGATCATGAGGAAAATACTTTTGACATACACAGATTCTGAAAGAAAGCTGCATGACGCTCTTGTTGAAAAGATAACTGAAGAACAGAGGTTGAAAACCTTTGTTCATTTTCTGAATGGTTCATCTGCTATGCAGATGTGTTCAACCAAAACTATTTGCTAATTTTGATTGAAATGGGCAGCTCCATTTGGGATAAAGTAAATAAATAAATAAAAAAAAATACTTACGTGAGAGAGAAACTAGGAAAAAATCAAGACTTGGGTATCCTTTTTCAGAGTACTTTTTGTAGTTTTCATAAAACACCAAAAGCAAAATATTAAGGGTAACGAGTATTTTCAGCTTAAAGACAAATCTTTAAAACGTGTTTTGGTTTTTGAATTTTTTTAGAGGTAAAACACAAACCAATAATATTTGCATCTCTGCTATGAAATTTTTAGAGATCACACGACAGATAAAGGATATCTCACAATAAAAATTTCTCACATGATGACCACCTCCAAGTATGAGGTTAAGAATCATTTTATATCTGTTTCAAGGTTTAGAAAACAGTGACATCGTAAATAACACCTTAAGGCAGTGTATAATAAAAGATAAGCTTATTTAAGCCGCTCATGATTTGTTAAAATCTGCAAGTATACATATTTGGAATTTTTTTCATTCACATAAACCATCGTTCATAGTCTTAGATCAGTTATTCTCAGAGAGAGAGAAACAAAGTAAAATGGGAACCTAACATGAGAATATAAGACACCAATTCAGTTTAGCCACTTTACTGTCAGTTAATAGAAAACACTTTATGGTCAGTAGGATATCAAAATGCCTGAATACAATGCAAGTTAGGAAATTTTATGTATTTCTCTTTATTTATCAGAACATTTTAGTCTTCAAATCTCTTTAACAATTTTTCTGTTGGCTGTCTATCCGTTGATAAACTTCATCAGTTTTCTAAATTTTATTTAATTTTTTTGCTCGTGGCGATGATAAATTAAAACCAAAGAAATATGATAATATTAAACATAGCAAATACATTTTCCTTTCAGTATTGTTTTGCTGTCTGTATTTATTAGGTAGCTGACTGGATTTATTTCTCTCAATGGGAAATATTTCTTAGAGCAATTTTGAGTTAGAAAATACTTTCAAGATGAGAGTGTGCATTCTATGAACAGACAGAAAAAGTCTTAACAAAATGTATCTGGGCAGCAAAATGATCTGAGATGATGAAGGAAAATTACACTGTTGTCAAAACAGTATTCAGTATTTGACAGCATTCGTTTTAATGGTGGAATAGAACAGCTTGTTTGACCAAAAGCTGCAGAAACTTTTTAGCTATTTGACACGTTATTTTTGCCATAAACCAGCTTTGAGTGAGCTGCCAATCATTTGTACCTCGTAAGAAAAAAGCAAATATCCCAGACGACAGTGAAAGTCAATCTTAAAGTCTTTCAGACCAAACTCTTCAGAACACGTTTATTTGGGGAGCCTGGTAGAGAGTTTATTTACGTTCTGTATGCATAAGGGATGCAAGTACTAAAAAGGATTTTATTGCTGAATTTGAACAACAGAATTATTGGCTTGCACATCCAGTGACCTGAGCATTTAGTAGGAGATTGACTTTATGAGGAGGTCTACTTGAGTTGACCTATTAGGCCTCCCGTGCTCCTCTGCAGAAAAATAGGATTATTCAACTCATAAAGTCAGCCAGAATGGAGCACAGATACTGCATGGCGTTACTGCTAACTTCTTTAGGAAGCCAGGCAACGTCCTCTACATCTTGATTTAGCACAGTTTAGTGTGACTATACCATAGCTTGATCAGTTACATCACAGTTAGGAAAATACTAAAGAAATGGAGAAAGTACTCAGAAAGTTTCTCCCTTTATTCTTTCTTTTTTCACACCCTCGTTATTCAGCACTAACTATTCATAGTGCAGTAATGTTCACAAAAAGTATAGAGCTATGTACGTGTGTCCGTGTATGTAAATAAATATCTATACTGCAAAAATAAAACAAAAAGATGTCTTGATAGTACTTTCAGAGGAAAGGCAGCCAGCAGATGAGAGGAACATACGGTAATAATTAGAAAATTATGAGCAGCAGTGGTGATAAACAGTGGGCACAGCTGTTGAGCTACTGTCAAGCTTTTTGTGAGCAGCAAGACAAAGGCATGTTTTAACAAATTACTTGGTTATGAATATTTTAAATAATTGGCAAGGAGGAAATGTCACTTGGAGGGACTACCACTTTGAAACATAGAAGAAAGCAGATACTTATGGAAAGTGGTCAGTCAAGTCAGGAATTAATCAGCAATAAGTCCACTATTTCAATGATGAAGTCTAATGAAAGTATTTCTTATTGAAATGGTTTGACAGAAAATAATTTAAAACATGGTCTTCACCAGCCTACTCACAGTCAGGACACTCAGGGAGACAGTCTGTTGCGAATACATAAAGAATGTATGGAGAAGGACATAAGAATACACAAGAATGTATGGAGAAGGACATACAATTATGATTCCAAAGATGCTGGCAAGAATTTGAGTAGCAGGTTAACACAGTAACACACAAACAACATATCAGTAAAGGTAATCAACCCTCCTCCCCCCCTCCCACCTCCTTTTTTTTCCTTCCTTTTCCTCTTTAAAAAAAACCCTAACCAACCAACCAAAACCCCCACAACACTAATTCTGTGAGCAAAGCACCAAGAGGTGTAGCTATATTGGTTTTCTGAAGAGCATCAAGATCTCTAGGTAGCTAACCTGTCCTTGTAGCTCCAAAGTCTGTGCTCCTACACATCAGCACGTGTGGCTTCTGAGGACAACAGCCCAAATTGTCTTCGTGCACTGCCCCTGGCAGGGCTGGGTGGGGGCAGGTCTATCCAAACCACATCTCCTGGGCGTTTCTGGAACCACACTGTAATATTTGATGGCAAAGAGCGATGGTTTCGGTCAAGACAAGTGTTGCATGGGGGAATAGAACTGGACTGATCACCTCTAAAATATACTAAGTGGCAACAATTTATGGTCACAGAAATGAAGGCAGAATTTCCATTCCATTGGATATTTTAATGCTCCAAATTTGGCTTTTAGTTAAAGTTGCAAGAAAATATCTGCATTTTCTATTCAACAGGAATTGAGAAATACTGAAACTATTAATTTTGCGTCACTTTGCTAAGATGAACCCTAGTCAAACTATGACATTAAATATAATAAAGAAATATCATAAAAGTCAAGATAAAGCATTTAACTGGCAAGACAGGAACAACACATTTTAGTCAAAGGCACAATGAAATACTAAAACCTTTCATTTAAATTTTTTTTTAAAGCAATATCAACACTGAAATCAACCCTAACCCATGGAATGTTTTAATTCCAGTTAAACTAGATTTTCCGTGGGAAAATTTTATCTAAACTTTCTGGATGAGTTTTATACATAAATGTATTAGTTTTTGAATGCAAAAGACAAGTTCTACCCTTTGGAGAAATTTCAGTCAGTAGGATTATAAAATAAAATTTCTTAAATATGATAGATTATTGTATTTATATTCCCTGAAACTTTCAATATTTATATATGTGCACTATTAAAGGCTGAGATAAATTAGCTTTGAATGGGTATTCTATAGCAGCCAGTTTTCCCCAGCCCAAATACTAAATATTTTAAAATAAATGAATATGACACTGTGTTATTTTCTCACACATCATCAGTATCAGCTAGTCCTTTACATGTGTTGGCCTAACACTTCTTTATAGGGCTTTCACTCTAAAACCAGAAGACTTCATGTTTGCTAGTCTAAGCAAAAGCATTTTTATGAGTGTTGAGTTAATAACTTATTTTCATTTAATTCTGACATTTTGGGGTTTTTCCCACCTCCATTTTTAACTTGCATAGAGAATACAAAACTCTCGTGATTTGAAGCTGGGAATTAAAGTGGTATGTTACTTTGTAGATATACCCTTCATAAGTTTACATTCAGAGATGTTTCTTTTAATACAAAATACTTCAGAGTTCTCACAACATGCTCAGCTTAGGAAGGTTTAACATTCTTAGAGAGCACAACTTTTGTAAAGTGCTTCATTTTATAAATGGGTGAAATGGCTTTTGATCAGTTTAATACAGCTCTGTCTTTACAGTCTGACTTACAGCATCAGAAATATTAAGAGAATGTTACTGTCATGATGGAGATGTCTTTTTCTGAAATGTGTGAGGAAGGATACAGTTCAATACTCTTAAGAGTACAGAGCTGAAATTGTGAAAGTGTGTGTTACCTTCAGTTACGAAATCGTGAAATCGTGCTAATAAATTGAAATCCTAATAAAACGATTTGTGCCACCTTTCACCATTGGCAAACTGTAACTTGTAAGGGAACAGGGAGGAGACAGTGAAATCTTACAAATCATTTATATGTGATTTCCGTGGTTCGTGACATGTGCTAATGGTCACTATTAGAAAACACAAAGAAATTGCTATAAAATGCTGGAATGCCTGACAGATGTTGTTAAATAGGGGGTGTGGGAATTTTTAACAACAAAAGACTGCGACTTTTATCAATGCATTTTCTTTTTCCTTTTCTGCTGTTCCTGTCTCTATTTTTCTGTGTGAATTGCTGTATTTCAGAAATGTTACAAGAATCAGTCTTCAGAGCAGCCACAGCAATGGACACAAAACTAGATCCCCTGGAATGATAATTGCACATTGGTGGTTGAAGCATAGTTAGGTTGATGGGGTTGTTCAGAGTTGTATTTGATACGTGGATGAGACAGTGATAATTCATTACAAGCGATAATTTATTACAACTGTGAATCCAGAAATATTTGCAAATGGATCTTCAAAACATGGAACAAAACCAGCAAATGAGATCTAAGCGGGATGATGTAAGCAAGGGTAGACTTGGACAAGAGACAATTTTTTGAGAAGAAAACTGATAAATTATCTGTGCTTATTTCTAAACTGAGAAAATTCTCTCCTCAAGCAGAAATTAGGTAAGGGAAGAACATACTATATGAAATTTTCGAAATCAACTGAAAGCCAGATTTTGGCCTACTATATACAAAAAATGAGGGAACGCTTGATACAGACTCATAATGACTGTACAGGTTAGGTCTGCATTTACTAATAGGGTGCACAGACGTGTTACAACTTGGTGACTTATCATGAAAAAATGATGAAATCAACCTTGCAATGGAGCACTATTAGCAGGAGTGATGGGGCAAGCAGGGAACTCTGTGAAGATGTCCCTCTGGTCTGAGAGGAAATGCAATGGTATGCCGGCTTCAGAGGGCTGAGTGATTCCAAGCAGAAAGGACAAGGGAGGCTGGAACTGATGCTGTCAGAAGTCAAAGGGTTGTAAAAAGGCACTGAATACCAGGATGAAGGTCTTCGTACCAAATACTGAAACTCCATGAGTTGGGCTACAATCTGAGGCAAATTCACATGCTGAGAAATATTCAGATTATGGTAGAGAATTATGTTTCCTAATCTGACTTCTGTAAATTGATCACGTGTTTCGCTCCTACTTCTTTGCAAATACAGAACGGTACACGCCTCCTTTTGCTTTTGAATCTACTCACTTTTAAGTGTATGGTTTGCTGAATAGGACAGGACTCTGTACAGGTTCAAAGCTCAGCCCAAATATTCTTTTTCTGCTGAAAAACAGCCTAAGTTTCTAGCTGGATCATACAAGATGCAACTGTACATTTTTAAAACTACTGCTTTCATCCAGTCAAATTTATATTTATCAATGCGTATACATAATGAATGTGGTTTTTTCTTTGTCAGTTTTTGAAGAAGTGCCACTATTCCCTGCTGTCTACGTCAGTCTTGCTGTGCCTTTGAGAGTGACAGTGCTTGACGCTGTACATTAGTTTCATTATTGGTGTAATGCTGAAGTAGTTTCTGTATAAGAGACTGCCGGGATAGTTTGGGTTTTTTCACTTTCTGTGTTCTATTTTTCATATATATGTATGAGAAAAAGCTAAAAGGAATGGATGATACGGCCATTAAAGCTAAGAAAATAAACTCCTTTCATCGAGTTAAGACTTGTCAAACCCACGACGAATGCAGGGACTGAAACCCCAAGTGAGGATATAAGACATAATATGTACTAAGAAAAAATGCAACGTTCCCAAAGTAAAACATTATCTTAGAGCAACAATGCCAATTAAGCAGCAGCTGAGCTCCTTTTGATGTGAGGTGAATGCCACAGAGACACGGTGGGCTTGATCCCTTGAAGTGCTGAGCAGCCCATCTCCTGTTGGTTGGTGCTCAACATCTTACAGAATCTGGCACTTGGGGAAGGTTTTCAAAGGCATCAGTACCAGCTTGGTGCCTAACAGATACTGACTTCTAAAAAATGGGATTTGGGATTCTGACTGACATTTGTGCCTTTGAAAACCTCCCTTCGGAGGTTAGCCAGCACTAAACAGCACTACTGTATCTACCAAAAAAATGAAATCCTTTCCACTTCCTCTGTTTCTGTTAAGAAGGGTCCCTGCTGTAACCTACGGGAATACGTACTTATTGGCTGTCAACTTAGGCAAAATGCTTATTTTTCCTCTTGTTATTTACCATGCCATCTGGCGTTATGTTTAAGATGGAAGTGAATTTAAAATCAGCCTATTATTAAAGATGATCACATCTCTGACCTTGAAATGCTCCATAGCTCCATGACCCCATTACTTGAAATTTGTTGTTGGATATCCAGCATTATAGAAACCTGAATGAGGAATATCCATGGAAATTGAGTTTATAAATTATTTATTTTCCTTATTAACAAAATATGCCCTTTAATTAAAATGTAATAAAAAAATCTAAATAAATAATAAATTATTAATAAGTAGATTTTAAATTTAGATTTATTTTATCTGAAAAAGACAAAACTTATTTTCTTTACTGTTAGACACATATGCACTTCAATTAAATTGTAATGTCTTTATAGTCTAATCACTGCAGGATATAAAATTCAGATCAGCAGAGGCTGGGAAATACATGTGAACACTTTTTAATCTAGAACTGGCAGCTTTACATCTTGTTTTTATTAAGATAAAATGACTATGTCCAAGACACTTGATGAAAACCATTTATTGCAAAAAACCATGCAAAGACCTTTTTCCTTGAAAACAGGTGAATCAGACAACAGGAGCCATGATCTACTAGCCAGTATTCAATTTGCAAAAGTTTTCTTTCTTTAAGCTTTTCCTCAAGGCTATGTTACAGCTTTCATTTTTCCTGCTTCTCTTTTTCTTTGAAATAAACACAGAGATACTTTCCTCAGAAATAAAGTCTGGGGGAAAAAAAAGATGCTATTTGCTGGCACATGCCTCTGATTTGGGGGCTTGAATTATCCCAAGAATAGAGATTGAGGTTATTATTGTTTTGGCTGCAGCAACTCTATATGGGATTTGTATTATTGGACATATTTTTCCTGAATGAAAGGTGGACATTGGATCCCTCAGTTTGCACAGATTTAAGTCAACCATGTGACATGGATAAAGAAGGCCACTTAATTATCTATAGCACAAACGATTTGTAGGCCAAGTGGAATACATTTCTCCACAAAATTGTTATGAAAGCCAAGCCTAATCCTTAGAAAGAGGTCTGTCTAATCCATGCTTTGTGAAATCAAACTTAATACAGGTCTAGTGTAAATCCAGCATCATGAGATGGAGATCACGGTGGGGATTAATGCCGTGCAAATAACTCATTCTTCAATGTGGTGGAAAAGGAAAAAAACCTGCCAAAAAAAAAAACAAAACAAAACCCCTTATTGAGTGAGTCCTGGATGAAATATTTCATGTGTTGCTCCTGACTGATTTAATTATCCTATATGACATAATTAAACCAGCAAAGAATCCACCAGCATAGTGGCGATGTTCTACGTGCTTTGAAGAAAGGGAGATGTTCATTTCTTCCAATGCCAGTTTTGTGATTGGGCTAAAATAGAATTAAAAATTCTTCAGGGAATACAGAAATAGTCTTACAGTTGGAACTTTGCCTGAAAATACTGGACATTTTAACCTGAACACCACTACCATTAAATCTGCATGGCCAATTTTTTATTGTATTCTGAAAATCCATGTTGGAGAAAAAATTAGAAACAGGATTTTTTTCCTCCTAACTGTTATTCAGAGTCTGATATTTTCAGTAAATTCCTGCAAAAGGAACACACAAACAGACCTTCAGATCCGTACTGACTCAGAGAAGATGAGTGCTTTGTCATGGAACAAATTACAGTAATTTGCAACTTAACAAAATACTTTACAGTAATTAGCAAGGGGAAATCCCTAGAAAGTTATCCCAGGACAGAGTTTATTGGATGAATGCCTTTTCTAAGTGATTCAGGGATCCTTGCATTGACGGGGAGACAACTTTTTATAATGCATTATTAATAAGAGTCAAAGCCGAGTTGTGTTTAATTTTATTCCTAACCACTTTTCCTATAAGTTAGTCTTAATGTTATACAACTTATTGTTAGTTCCCCACAGGACCATCTATTTTTAATTAGCTCGTGATTATAATTTAGCGTACATTATGGTATGATTTACAGCATTTAAGCAGGAGGAGAAAATGAGCAGGCCATGACTAGTTACTGAAGTTGTTTGTTTACAACGTTTGTTGAATTTATAATGAAGACTAAGAGGATGCACAGAAATCACATTGGCTGAATGTAGCTGCGATTTTAGCAGCCTCGAGGAAGTACACATTTGGAAGAAAATGCTTCAAACACATGGGAATATATTCCTCTTTACTTTCATAACTGCAAGTTCTGCTTTTCAGATTTTTTTCTTATAAAAGTCCCATTTATAGTTAGATCAAGGATTAATCGCCATGATAAACGTGTTCTGAGTTGCATTTGCTATTGAGGGTTGTAAAAATTCTCATGGGGAGATACTGAAGATAGTCATGACTACAATCATTGTATTGACTGCTTTATAAGATTCAGTTAAAGACGTATTAAAAGACTTACTTATCCTATTAACCCCTTAGTAGTCGCGGTTCTCAAACGTTAATACAAAGCCTAACTGGCTTTAGGAGGGCAAACGTGTCTCTCCTCATGTGTTAGTTGGGAGGAGGTGGTGGGGTTCAGGATGATGCATGCAAACCAGACATGTTTTGATGAAAGATATTACTAATAGGCAATAAAACCTAAAAGGAAGAAAAGAGCTTTTAACATACTAATATTACTTAGAGAAAGGACTGGACTTCTCACCTACATTTTACAAGTTTTTTTTTTTTTTTAAATATTAAAAATCCAGTCATGTATTTTACTTAAACTATCCTTTAATGTAATGTCATCTACATCTTCTTTCAGGCAAAATGGAAAATGGCATTAGTGTTATTGTAGAAATCACGCAGGAAACGTTCAATGCATGATCTAGGTACCATTTCTTGTTTTCAGTAAGCTGTTGGAAAAAGCTGCTAATCTGACTAAGAACCTTAAATATCACCAAGTGTTTTAGTTTCCTAAATAAATAAATGCTGAGGATGCTACGCTTTCTCCAGTTCTGATTCTCCAAATCAGATAATAGTTGCAGCCTTTCAACAATTAGATAAAGCAGAGCATAATTATTTCAGATTTAGACACACATTTTTCATTCCTGAAGCTTGTTTTGAGATAAACTGTAGTAACACCAGTTAAAAGAATTTAATGGCTAAAAAACCAATAGCAAGTCTGATCGGTTTAACTGGAAACACTATGCTTCACGTGCACTGAAAAGCAGTGAAAAATACAACTCTACCCACAAACATGTTACACACCACTCTTAAGGAATTACTGTTCTGCTCATCAAAACACAGTGCCTATTAGCTTCCGGTTTTGGTTTCTTGAGTGAAAGGAGAAGGAAGGGTATGTTTATTCTTTTGGGACATGAGTTTTTAAACAAATTATAAGTGACATAATGGGTCAAGAGAGATGTTGGGATTTTCTGCTTTTATTTTTGCATCAGCTATTGAGGAAGTACGATTAGGGAATATGATTAGGGAACGCTGGCTTATTTTGGCATGTTATTAATATCATGCTTGAGCAATAATACCATAGAGATGCAGCCATAGTAACATTTCAGATAGCCCAGTGATTTCATGATTACAACTCATTTTAATTTTCTTATTTTAAAATAATTTTATCTAACTGGATGAACCTTCTAAACCTGATTTTTTTTTTCTTTAAATTTATTTCAAGCTTTTTTGAATGAAGATAAATACAAAAAATGCATGTTTCATTTATTAATGAAGACCAGCATTGGTGTGATTGAGAATACAGAAGTAAAACAGATTTAGCCTTTAGTGATCAAATATGACTTAAACCTAAGAATTTTGACCTCTTCGTAGGAGTCTGTTTTCAGAAGTTCAGTACATTTTTAACAGTGATAGGAAGAAGTTCACGAAGTTCACATCTAGGAAGCTTTCAGCTCACATATTTGCTTCGGTAACTTTCTTGATGCTGAAAATACTATTAAAAGTTCATATGGGAGGAAGCAGGACCCTTGAGAAACTCACAGCACTTACACAGAACATATATTTCTATAAATAGAATGTCCTGCCTTAAGAATATTCAAAGCTGAATGCTTTGCTGTCTCTGCATCTTGAACCTGCCTGAGTCAGATCATTTCATGGCATTTCTCTGACTGTAAATGGTTTTAAATAAGTGAATGTCGATATTCCAGATATTTTCTCTAGTTTAAATGGTGACAAGCTCTCAGCACTGCTTCCGGATTAACATCATAGAGGTTTAATGACCTTTGGGCTCAGACATAGTTAATTCCAGCTGTAGTCTCTTTTCATTAAACAAGAATGTAGCAAGAATTGTTAAATGTTTTGTTAGAATTTTAACTGCTTTAATTTTTCTTTTCCCTGGTATGCCAGCAAAATGTAAACTATTCTGATTTTTTGCTTGTTTGTTTTGTGTAGCATTTGCAAACTCAAGTTCCAGCATGAAATAAGTGTATCAGGTTTAGCAATAAAAGAAGACCTGAGCCACTTGCTAAAGTATAGATGCTGGGACAGTACAGAGATTCTTCACCGGACTGTGCTGCTTCTGAGGACATGTCCAAATTGTTACCCCATCCCCCAAATTAAGTTTTTTACCATGGCTCTATATACTTTTCAAAGAAAAGCCTTGAAGTTGTCATAAATACACTCACATCTTTATAATAAGACTGGTCCCACCTGCACTTTCCAGTCTGTATCCTCGGGCTAGGGAAGCTTCAACAGACCTATCTGCTTACTGATGCTTTTCAAGATAGGGGAGTGTATGGGCTTTGTGATACTTAGAGTAGATATTGTCAAGAATTGACAGATTAGTGGGGGGCCATCCTAACTCTTTAAGGGCCAGCTGGGCAGCTTGAGTCGGAAGAGATGGAAAGTGCTTCACTACCTGGTAAATAGAATGTTTATCTTTGAAACAGATGGAACTTCCTATCCTCCTGGGCAGAGTAAGGGACCGAGTTCCTCACATCTTTCTTTTGTCAGCTTCTGAATATGTTGAATATTGAGCTATGGAGAAAAAAAAGAAAATCAAACATCACCTCCTCCATTTATTTCTCTAATCAACACAGAGAGAGACAGTTGGAATACCAATACCTAAACTCTGCTTTACTACCTCTGCACCTTTTTGTGGATCTTGCCTCACATCCCCAATTGACAGTTCAAACTCCAGTTAGATTTTTGGAAATTCCTAAAAAATTTGCTTTCTCCCATCCATTGTTCAAGACACTCTAAAGTGAAAGACTATAACATATGTAGCAAGTAAATATGTGGGTGTTGCAGAAATTCCAAGGCTCTGGTTTCAGTTAAGGAATTAAATGTCAAGGACTGCAAAGTTACACTTCCAATAGCTTATTTTTAGTGTTCTACAACAAGATCTGAGTGAAAGTGTTTGGTAAGAGCCTAAAAGGGCCTTTGGACATTAACAAGTCATGACAGCAAGTAGGATTCATAAGTAATTTATCAGTCATGGGTCATCTGGAGATGGTGAATCAGGTTCTGAATAGAACAGCTGTAAATATATCTTTTATGGAGTGTAAAAAATATCTTTAATTTAATGGAAGTAGAAAACAGACCTGGAAGTTGTGTACAGAACACTTTAGGAGAGGCGATGGACACACTTAAAGGAGTTTATTCTGGTTTGAAAGGCAAGCCTCTTTTTTAAATACTGGTGGTATTATTCCAATGAGCAGAACCT
The DNA here is from genome assembly GCA_009769605.1 of Bucorvus abyssinicus. NCBI lineage: Eukaryota > Metazoa > Chordata > Aves > Bucerotiformes > Bucorvidae > Bucorvus > Bucorvus abyssinicus. Next base: position 41,497,719 of record CM020027.1, on the reverse strand, counting down.
TTTTAAATAGGAGCTTTTTACGAGTAGCTGTTGTATGAGAATCTTGAAACAACTGCAGGATTCACAGGAAGCATCATAGTCTTAGACTAAAGCATAACTAAATCCTCCCCCTGTTTATTTATAATAGAGAAAAAAATGAGAAAATTCTAACAGGGAGGGTTAGGATAAGCAGGAATGATTATCAGGCTAAACAGAATGTCTTATTAATTTAAGCTTTGTAGATACTTTTGTCACTTCTTCCCTTTAATTTCTAAAAAATATTAAAACAATGATAAGAGAGTACAGAGACTCGAAGAACAAAGAATGTTGACTCAGAATAAATATACAGAAGATTAGACACAATGATCAGGTTAACATGAAGGAAAGAACAAGTAAAGTGACAGTTAATTTTAGAAGTTGTAAAAACAAATTAGCTGCCTTAATATGGCAGCCTTACCTAATGAAACATAAAATGGGGATATTAAAACTAAGATGTGAAGGGGAAAAAAACCTCTCCAAACCTAATATGCATAAGATAAAAGTATAAAACATACATGTATGACTTTATTTCCTTTTTTTTTTTCCTTAATATTCTAAGGAATTCAAAAGAGGAGCTGATAGGTAGTCTTCCTCATGTATTTCTTTGCCAGGGTTCTTTATATTTAAGAAAAGAATGAAAAAAAATGCACTTTGGAAAAGACTAAGATCAATCTGCCTTTGGTTCTTGAGTGAGTATGACCCTATTTTAAAAAATGCTGAGCACTCCTGTCATGATAATATCAGAGAACAGAATGGCATTGACATTAGAACTGCTCTCCTGGAAGAGACCTGGTTTGCAATTGGTTTTGGTCCATAAAATGATCTGGACGGGGTAGTAAGGGAGCATAGCAAGAGAACAACGAAGTGAAAAAAGACATGGAACAACTTGCTTCCCGTATTCATTTCTGGTAATAAATTCTCTAATAATCTGAATGCATTCAGTCCATAATCCATGGTTACTCAGGAAAAAGCTCTGCAATGTGATAGTCAGTACTTTCTCCTCATTTGGCAAGGACTTCAAATGTGTATTGACTCATAATGTAACCAATATTTTAGCTAGTCTAGGCGCTCATACTTATAGAGTAAATGAAAGCCTTTCAAATGTAGAATTCAATATAGTTCACAATTTTTATGGAATCATATTCCCCTGCATCGATAAAATAGCAAGTAGAGCTGGAACATACAACCTGCAACTTCCGATGGATAAAATACAGTAGATCTAAGGCTGTGTGCTTTTAAGTGGATAAATAGGGATGGAACCATGAGGCCAGGTATAAGATCACTGATTCATATAATAATTTAGGTGGGAGGGCACCCCTTGAGGTTTAGCTGACTTCAACATTCTACCTGAAGCAGATCCAGTTAGGTCAGATGGTTCACAGCCTCGTTCAGCCAAGCTATGAGAATCCACAACCTTAGTGAGCAAGCTGTCCCTGTGTTTGACCACTCTAAGGGTGATTTTTTTTCCTTTTCTCCTTTTACCTAATTGGATTTTACTATTTATAGAGGTAGAGGCAGGCTGTAATCTGACTGGCTGTCTACAGCAGCCACCCTTAGGTGACAAGAACCCTCTGCAAGATCAGGGTGTTTGGAAGAAAGCAAGGGATAGGAAAGCAATTAGTCAACTGCCTCTGTTAAAAGATAATGAAATGTTTCTTCTCAGCTGACTCCTTTAACTCATCTTTACTTTGTGTTACAGAATCAAAGTAAAATGACTTTCAAATGTTCTACCAGTAATTAAATTAGATTTCCATTACTCCATTCAACTTCATCTATAGGGACACTACACAATGAGTGCTTCCTAAGAAAAGCCTCACTTGGTAGTTTCCTGAGACACCCACAGGGTAGTGAAGTTCATAGGACACACAGAGAACATACACATTTACTCTTGTCATTCTCAGACAGGGGTACATCAGCAACAAGACTTGCACAGAGCTGCCGTTTCCAGCTTCATTTCCACCAGAAACCTCATTGTTGAAAAGGGAACAGATCATAACTGGGACAATTTAGGCCAGGGATGACTCTGTAGCAAATGAAATTAAAGAAGACGAACAGACCAGTTCAGACCATGCACTTTACCTTCTCTGAGTATTCAAAAAAGAAATCAAGAGAGACTGGTGGGCATTTAGTGAGGCTGAAGAGAGGCAAGAAATTATTTTAATTTGATTTATACAATGTACTGATTATGTGAAATTTAATACCTCCAGATACTTCAGATTAAAAATAGGATTAAAAATTGCTCACAAAGTTAACATTACCATTCATTTTATATTACAAAGGAATTTTTTTCTATGATTAGAGAGTGTTTCCTACCCTTTAAGGCATTCTACAGTCTAAATTACCTGGTGATAAGAGGAATTTCTTACACTGTGAGGTCAGGTCATTTGTGATTGCTCAGAAAATTGGATTATTAATTTTTTTGTAGTTCCTCTTTTTCTTGACTGTTATCTGAGAGAGGACACCAGGCTAGATGTGCTAGTTTCCTCACCTACTGTGGTTACCCCTACATTTCTGACTAAAGACAGCTATACAGCTTCTGCCCAAGGTTAACTACGTCTGAGCTTACAAAACAGAAGAGCTTAATAGTTTCAATAAATAGTCCCTTAGGAACCCTTAACTACATTGTTGAAGAGCCATGCAGGTCAGCACAATTTTTAGGTTTGACTCACGGACACGTGAAAACACTGTAACAGCAGGGAAGTGAAAATAAAACTGCAATAGGAAAAATACGTGTGGTATGTGGAAGTTTTTAAATAATGTTACTGAACATTTATTTTTGCTATGCTTTAATTTAAAACTTGATCAACAAAGTGGACCAGGGAACATTCATGATTATTAATAAAAGTGCTTAAGAGTCTTAAGAAGTACTTAATACCGATGAGCTGGAAATTACCTTCTCTCAGTTTCCTTGCCTGTGGCTTCCATTGTTTTTGTTTTTGTTTTTTGCAATGCAGTAACAATTTGGCTTTCCTTAGACTGCCATTTAGATTCATCTTCATTGCGAAGAAGGAGTATGCCTTTCTAGGTCAATCTTCACACATAATTTCCACACTCATAGGATTTAGATGTTTAAACTAGAATTGCATCATTGTAACCACGGGCCTGGTTTTGGTAGCATTTACTTTACAGAAACGTAGTAACGTCTGAACATTAAGAGTAATGCTGGCATAAGGCATCTATATTCACCGTGTGTACACTCTGAAACCAATTTCATTACATCATGTGGTGAGAAAAAAATGGCAGTCAAGAGATGAAGGCAGAGGGCACTTCGTGACTCAATCACGAACAGAAAACTTTTATACAACATCCTTCACAGAAAGTCATAGGATGATTTATGGCTCCAACTAAATTAAAAGCAACATCAATCAAAAGACTTTTCATTTTTAATTTTTAAACCGCAACACATTCCGTTTCTGATTATGAAGAGGAAGCCAATCTGCTACATTCAATGCAGAAAGGCAAAAAGCTCAATTTCAAAGGATATCTAAGACCATCAGTCATCACATCTCCGTTGAAAGTACCTGCCAGATACCACTTTTTGGAATCAAGTTGCAAGGGACATAGTTCTGAGGACATCATGTTTTAATAAAATAGATTTCACTTTCTTTGTGAAATCAGGTTTCTCTACTTACTATCTTTGTTGCTTCTTTCAACATGTTCTTCTGATGCCAGTTTCCAGTAGAATTACTGTAAATGAGAGATGTGATTACTAGTTTAACTATATTTCAGGAAAATATATGAAAAGTTTTGTTTTATTAGGTAAGGCAAAATACAAAAGAATCAGTGGAGATCAGCTCCCTGTGTTATGAAGACTGTATCAGCAAAAAGGCCATGTATATTTAAGCCCACTGAATTGAAAATGTGCATCACTTAGATTTTTAACTTTGAAAAAATAATTGCAGAATTTAAATACTCAGCTACGTCATTATTATTATTATTATTATTATTGTTTTTTATTATTATTATTATTATCATCGTTATTAATTATTTAGGAAAAGCAGGAGTCTTTGCATATGTTGCACGTGCCCAGGTGTTGGCAGTGGAGTGGGGTTACAGGGTGGCCTCTGTGAGGAGAGGCGGGGGCTGCACTGTGCCAAACACAGTTGGTTCCAGTCCACTCCAATGGACCCATTGCAGGACACAGCTGAGCTCCTTAGCCAAGATGGTGGCATCTCTGGGAAAATGTATATAAGAAAGGGTAAAAATATTGCACAGCAGTGGTGAGTGAAAGAAATGAGAAAAAATGTGAGAAGAAAGGACCTGAAGACACTAAGATGAGGCAAGAAACAAGGGAGACAGTGCTTCAGGTGCCGGAGCAGAGATTCCCCTCCATCCCGTGGTGAAGAGGTTGGTGGAGCAGATTGTTCCCCTGCAGCTTACGGAAAACCACACCGGATCAGACATCCACACTGCAGCCTGTGGAAGATCCCGCACCACAGCAAGTGGACATGACCTGATGGAAGCTGCTGCCCATGGAGAGCCCACTGTTTAGCTGGAGCAGGCTTCTGAAAGGATCTGTAGCCTGCAGAGGAGGAGCCCACTGCTGAAGCAGTTAATGAAGTACTGCAGCCCATGGGTAGGACCCATGCTGGAGCAGCAAAAAAGTGTGAGAAGGAAGAAGGGACTGCTATGGACTGACAACAACCTCCATTTCCCATCCCCACCACAACTACTCTGCTTGGCTGGAAGAAAGATATGAAGTCATCACAAATGAAGCAGTAAAGTTGAGCCTGATATGAAGCAGTAAGGATTTAGTAAGTTCTTTGCTTCTCACTATCTTACTTTAGTTTTAATTGACAATAAATTAGATTACTCTTCGTGTTCAGACTGTTGTGTCTACCTTTATCTTGACCCGTGAGCTTTTTTATCATTTTTTTTCCCCCATCCTATTGTGGAGGTGGAGTGAGAGACCAGCTGTGGTGGGCACCTGGCAGCCAGCAAAGGTCAACTCACTACAGTCTTAAAACTATTTTAGTAGCATATTTATGAAATTGAAACATTTTAATATTTCTTCTGCAGTTCATATATTATAGTTTTCAAACAACTCTTAAACAAGACTGTCATTAAATAGCTAAGATGAATTCTCAACCGGTGTTTGTGTTTTCAGCTTCATCAAAGTCCATAGTACCGCATCCTTTCCCATCAGTACAAAATCTGACTCTTGTATTTAACATTCTCTTTCCTCACATGTACTTACTAACCAGCTTGGAGCTCCTACATCTCTGAAACAGAGCTCTATGCACGTATGACATTGTGCATAGACTTTCGGAGCTTAGAGAAGTAAGGTATTTTACAAAAGTAATAATAATAGCTGACACAGAGATTTGGAATACTTTTTCCAAGTAATAAGAAGTTTAAGTTCAAGAGAAGATCAACTTGTTCAAATGTTTCAGCAGCATTCGTTGCTTCTGAGTCTTTTGTGTTGTATGGTAATACTTGGAGGATCACCCTCTTTATAAAAGGCTTCAAAATTTCTAATGTGCACATTTATAAACTTTATTGTGGTATGGAAAGAAACAGAGACAGAGAAAAAGAAACTATAAAACTACCACTTCTCCACACGCCCTTTGATCACACTCATGGCACAATCGGTAATGCAACTACAAACCACGCGATACCTGAAAGTCACAGGTTTGATTCAGTAGCTTCTAGACTGGGGACTTTCGTTTCCCTGCATAACAATTAATTCTTACCAAATCAATAACATTTTAATGTCATTTAATCAGCGTTTAAGAGCAACGAGCAGGAACGCAACCATTTCTTCAACGGCTTTCATGCAGACACATACACGGGCATCAAAAGAAAACCTGCTTCAGAATGACACTGTGTAATGATCAGCACATCTTAACAAATAAGTATACACTGTGGCTCTGCTTCATTATGAAATGATTCCTGAACTGGGTTATTCAGTTCAAATTTGGTCTTAAAGGCTTTAGAAACAGCGCTCAGTCAAACCGCGCTTTGATGTCTTAGCAGACCCAGGTGCTCTGGGTGTCCTTGCCTAGAAAAAAACAGAGGAAGGAAAGGAGGAAAATCTCAAAAGATGCTTTGCAAAGTATAATGGAGGCTTTGTTTTCTATTCTTCCTTTGCTGAACCGTTATTACTTTGTAAACAACTACATCTGAACGAAATATTGAAATGGGATCGTACCACATTTCACCTTGACAACTGATTAAAACATACCGGGACAATGCCTAGATTTTAATGTACTAATTGAATGTATTTTTCTAACTTGTGATGATGATAAGGAACATTTACTATCTTCTCAAATGTCTGAATGTTCCCATTAGACCATGTAGCTTTTAATTATTATACTGAAATTGAATTATTTCAGCCAATCACAGAACACAGATAATGCATGGAGAGTTGAAAATACCATATAAATTTTTTTTTCTCATTTATGCAAATCCCTATCTGCTGATTAGCTAATGGGAGCTAATTTACACTCTCTCTGTTCATTTATTTCTCAAGAATTACAGAGTACATTTGCTGATTTCTATTTCATTTGCTGTCGTCCATTTACTGCTACAGGCTCCTCACCTATATATTTTCATATAGAACCTGAACGATGTACACGGCTACATTAGAGTGTAGTTTAATATCAATAAAATGGGAAAACACTCTCTAATGAAAAAGAAATAAATAAAAAGAAACATTTGATGATTTGAAAAACTGCTACAAAGCTCTTCTTGAGAAAATAAGTATTGAGTTCCTTTAGAACTTGTTTTCCTTGCTTTTCATTCCCATGTGATTTAAGTAACAAGCTCCTTAAATTAGATATTTTTTCATTAGGAAAAGATCAATATTTTGAAAAAGAAAAGTTAACTAATAAATGAAAATCAGGTCAAGTAACATATTTTGCACATACATTTTTTTTCCTCCTGGCATGTTTCTTTTTATCAAAATTACTTTTCACTCATTTATAATTGATAAGCAAGGTCTTTTTTTCATTTTAATAATGCCAAATTAAGATGTCTTGACATTCCTAGAAATGATGAAACTTGGTAATTCCTATGAAGTTTTAACAAATAATTATTTTGAATAGAGTTCTGGAAATGTAATGCTCTGTAATGAAAATATAACCTACTTGAATCTAATATTTTTGAGTCATTATTTACCTGCCATTTAATTTGTTATCAGTGAAAGTCTTATTTAAATATATGCCACTATGTAAATATACATTTAACTCCTATTTGCTCAAATTACTACGCAACCAAGATATGGATGTGTAAAGACCATCTCAGAAAGGTTACTTTGTTCTATTCCCTCGTGTGTACCTCTAGCAGAATAAATAAAGAAAATAAAGGTACCAATTCTGTTCAAGACCATTGTGACAGTCCCTCATGTTACCCTTGGTCACATCCATTTGGCTTATTATTTATATTAAGGTAAAGCTTTTATCTGAAATGAAGGACAATGACCCCTCAGAACAGAGGCAATAAATGAGATGGTTGCTCTCAGAAGGCAAGGAAAAGGAATTATGAGGTACCAGGGACCAGTGTGATGTGTAATGATCTCAACACAAGAGCTGTCTACCTGCTATCTATTTTTTATCTTATTTTGTTTTGTTATTTTATTTTATTTTATTTTATTCCTCTGGCTGTGTCTCAGAAGAGAAATTTCAGAAATTTAGAAGGCAGTGGAGAGGTGACTTCGCTGAGGCTCACAGTGGGATTCACAAGTAGAAGCAGCTGCCTGAGGAAACATACAGAAGCATTTGTTAGAGTGCGCCTTGAGAAGGCAATAAAGGCTATTGTCACTGATAGAAATAGAAGCCAACACTTTAGCGGCATACAGCAGATGATGAAGAGGATTGAGCGAGAAAATGAAGGGCCTTCATAAGTAGTCAGGGTCTGCTCTGCAAATTTAGCCGTATGGATGACTGAATACCTGTCCCTGAAACACGCCCTGGGACTGCTAATTTAGAGCAAGTGTAGCCTAAGACATCTTCTGGGTCACTTTCCTGGGGATGGCAGAATTTCTACGTGCAGGTGTGACTGTCTAGGAAATGGAGGACAACCAGTCCGGGTCAGAGAGTGACAACTCCAGGCTGCCATCAGAAACAAGAAATGGATAACAAGCATGCACGATCAAGTTCTGAACACGTGAAAGAAGAGGATGGAACGTTATGTCTAGCACACTGTTATCCAAGAGCAGCATACAAGACATGCATGCTCTAGCAGTTTGCAAGCTTGACCTTCTGTGAGAGTCATTAAAGATCTCAATAATACACATTTCCCCCCTCTATTATTAGATTATAGGCTGGAAGTCTTACATGCGTGAATTTCAGTATCCTTTACAACAGGGATGTCCTTCAAGAGTCACAACCCCAAACTGACTGTGCTCAGTGCAGTGACTGCTTTAAATTTCAGAGGGTTTGGGTGGAATTTTTAGCCTGACTATTTGGGAGCACTATGCTCTCTTCCCAGAGTTCTCTAATGTCACCTTGAGCAAATATTCCCAAAGGAAGCAGATCATTCAGTGAGCCTAAATTAAGGCTGGGGGCGGGGGGAACCCACTTAAGAGCTGTCATTATTTCTTTTCTAAATTGAATGGCCTCCCCATGGAAATAGTGGAAGCCATGTTATATCGAGCTTTTAAAACAAAACTGAACGAAAGACTAAAAACACTACAATGAGCAATTCTGAACTGGTAGTAGATGGATAACTACCTGTTATCCATAACTGTTAGTTTCTTTCCTTCTCAATTTTTTAAAATTACTATCATTATCAACCAGAGTAAGCATCTTCACAAAGAATCACTCATTGTTTACTTCTCAGTAGCAAAATACTGGGTTATGTGACTGCAATGAAATATGAATAAAGTGACACTACTTCAATTTATACATGACAATACTGACCCAACCTTGGGAAAGGTGCAGACTTTAAGCAGTTTCCGAAGTCGTTTTAGTCAAGTCAAAGTTCTGAACACGCTGCTAAAGAAAGTTGCACCGCAGTGATTATACTTTCTGGATGGATCAGCATGTTTCAGTGCCCGCTTGTTTTCTTTTTTGGTTACTAAACAGAGTGAAGATAACATGAATCAGAGTGAATAGCTTTCTTTTGCCATCGTTTGACGTTCTGGATTGTTTTGCAATTAAAAGGAGCAGTGCCAATGGTGTTCGTGTTCTTAAATTACTTGCACTAGGAAATGCAACTAATACTATGAGAAGATTGACACTGAAAACCAGCTTCTCTTAGAGGAGTTGGAGAATATCCCTTTAAAACTTTTCACATTTGTTCTGGAAAGGAAACTACTCTTGGAGGAGAATACTGCAGCTGGTAATGGATAATGGTGTCTCACATTTGAAGAAAACGCTAGGGCCACTTTAGAGTCGGACAAAGCATTAACTACTTTTAGATGTATATAAATAAGTAAAAATCACATAGTTGTTGGGTTTTTGTGTCATGAGGAGACAGTTGCTTGCATGTGAAATGCCTGTGTAAGCTTTGCAGATGTCTCTCCACAACAATAAATCAAAACCAAACACCCTAAGGAAAAATTAAGTTACCCTGCGAAAGGAATTTTCCTGTGAAAGGAAAATCAGGACCAAAGGCAGCACTACAAAATGCAGAAAATTATGTCTGGGTGAGAAGAAAGTAAAAATAAATAGAAGATTGAAAAACCTATATAGATTTTTTTTTTTTCAAGAATCTATGTGCAAAAGCTTATGGGGAAAAGAAAATCAGATCAAAAACTTAGGGTATAAAAATGAGGAGAATGAGTTTTATACATTTTCTTTAAACCCCAGAGGCAATAAAACAAACATTAAGGGTAAGAATCACTATAGAAGACTCACTATTAGATGTTAAAACTAATTTTCTCTGTTTATAAACATCCGCCTAATTTGCACATCTGATTCCTTTTATGTCACTGCTGTTGGTGGGCTGCTGTGCTGTTCTGAGTCTCTTAAGTGTATCCTTCTCAGAATCATTTCTAGCTTTCTAGAATCTACAGTAACTAGCTGTTCATGCGTATATCTTGTGTTATGGCACAGTGCTTTTCCTTTCAAGTAATTATTTCCTCCCATTTATTTACGATGTTGACATAACTTTTAGCTTTGACTTCTTCATATTGCCACCCCTTTTTTACAATTTATAAAAATATAGCCTCAACAAAGTCTTGAAAAATAAGTTTTTCTTAAATAGACTAACAGCTATGTCCAACATCCTAAAAGACCCACCGACACATATATTTAAACCCAATTTTCATAAAATACTTAGTCATGTGTTTCTGACATTTCACCATGTCATGTGTTTCTAGACATAGTGGCCCAAGTTTAAAAGATTAAAAAATGGTGAACTGGATGTTCTCATTTGTGTGAGAAAGATAACAGTGTCTTTCATGACATTTTATTATAGCTCTCAAAATAGGACTACAGAGTTTCCTACAGGTGAAAAACCCCACCATTTGAGGAGAGTGTTTCATTTACAGAGGGGGCAGTTAGAGACGCGGAGGAGTGTTGTTTTCTGGTCCAGAAGGTACCAGTCTGAGATTTTCCATAAGCTTACACTAAAAAATCTCTCTCTTCTTTACTCAGGGATAAAAGCTTACTTACTTTCCTGATCTGACTGGAGTCAGGAGCAGCCAGGTATTATTATTTCTTGTTGCTGTTCCCAAGGAAGACAGTGAGCCAGCTGGATCAGCTGAGGTGGTGGCCTGCAACCCCAGCCGCCCTGAGGTGTCACGCTGATTCTCTTTTTGTTCATCGGTGTATGCTGGCTTTCAGTGATTAATCACTTTTGCTTAACAATCTCAAGGAGATTTGTCTGAACTTTTGGTTCTATTGTCCCAAGGTGTGGAAACATTTCAGGAAAAAAGTGAAACAGGAAAGAAAGCCATCATCTGTTTTTACAAATTTCAAGAAACTCAGCTGCCATTGGGAAACCTCTTGAAATATTTTGTAAAACAGAAGAAGAAAAAGAAAAAAGACTACATGAAAGCTGAAATAAATTCATATTAACTATTCACTAGGGAAATTTAAACTACTTTTAAAATAATTCTTGAAGACAAAATCTCAATTTTCAAAGGAAGAATAACTGCTATGCAATGTTCACCTTATGTGCAATGCTTTATAACATTTTATTAATCTGGCATTTAAGATAAAAAATCATAGTAGTAAATAAAAGAAGTTTAAATTCTCTGCTGGCTGTCCTCTAAACCTCTCAAACCTTTATACTCTATGCATTAGCTGAAGATTTGTTCTGCCAAAAGCAGTGCTAACATTAACAGCTGCAGGCTGACAGTTCACATTAACGGATGCAACGTGGAAGAGTGTGACCTCTGTCTTAGACGTCTCTTGTTCTATCTTATCAGACATAATATAGAGGAAAAAATTGTGCTACCAAGAAAATCCCAAGGACCAAAAAAGTCATCAGCAGCAAAAGTGCTAACCTACATTTTCAGTCAGCTTTACAGGAGGAGCTGAAACGAAATATTGAATAGCTGTACAAATCCCAACCACTCCTGTATGCTTCTCCTGCCTCACCTGGAGAAGTGCTGAAGTGGCTGTCTCGCTGCAAGGGACTTGCCACAGTTATGCTTTCTGCTGGTCAATTCTCTCTCAACAGATAGTTGATCAAGAGCTCACTATGTAGCCCAGTAAATAGGATTTGCTGTGACTAATAACAGGTAGCAGGCTTTGCACTGCCCTCACAGCACAGGGTCTCAAGGCTCATCCGGGCTCACTGTGTCCCCTGCTGGGTTCAGCCTGGTTTAGCAGTTGCTGAGAGGAGCAGAGCCTATGGGTTCTCCTGTTTTAGCTTTGCCGTGTGGTCCCCAGTACAGCATCCGTCTGACAGAGCTTTGGAATCAGTGGATGGCAAACAGCAGCCCTTCATAGCAATGACAACTAGGAACTGATTGGAAGACAGTAGGTTGTGTTAAAAGAAGGTTTAAAATGACACAAGACTAAGGAATAGGAAGCTCCTGTCTTCACACCCCTCCCCATAAGGATCTCAGAATGCCGATAGTTTGTTGGAAACACCACCACTCCTTACACCAAATCCACACAGAACCTCACGCCCTTTCTTCCTGAGAAAGACTGAAACCATCAGTCTCGGGATGCAGAGGGACACTGGAAGGGTGAGCATCACATGAGAGCAAAGGGAGACTGGTAAATGTTCTTTTAAAATGTTTTTAAGGGTATTGCTAATAAGGCTTTTCTGCATTAATTTGGACTGTAAGTACTAGTACTGTCGTAACTGAACTAATAATAACTGTTATGTTTTGGGTAGAATATAAAGATTGTAATTAGACTTAATAGTAAATTCTTAGTTCTGTGTGATAGTTCCCTCTTGCCTATAACAAGGTGTTGAGTGTAACAATCTCGCTCATCAGATGTGCCAGGTAAGAGAAGATAGCAGATAATAGGCCCTTGGATTTAGAGATAACATTTATACTGTCTTGTTTTGTCATGCCTGAGGAGGAAGTAGGGCAGCAAAGGCGGCTCTGAAACACATGTAAGGCGTGATGTTAATGGTTGCCATATAGGATAACAAACATTTTCAATATAATTTTCCTTGTTATAAATTTTGAAGACTATCGGTAGATTTATGTGATACGGACATTTAAAATCACAATAAACTTGAATCCAGAAGCTGGCCTGTATCTTTTACCTGGATCACTGTAAAAAGGATCTCTCTAATATAGATCCCTCTTCTCGTTGCCTTGGCTCAGGTGATGTCTTTGATAAAAGCAAAGCATGGGAGGAGGGGAGGAATTAATTCTATTTTGACCTCTATATTCACAAAAAACCTAAGGTGCATCCAAGCACTACATAGACATCCACTGAAACATCCCCTGAAGTCTGCTCACTTGGTAAGGTGGTTAAAGCGTGTCATGGTTTTGTCTGATACTGTGCTGGTTTTGGTGGGCATAGGAGTTAATGTTCTTCACAGTAGCTGGTAGGGGGCTGTGGTTTGGATTTGTGCTGGAAACACTGTTGATAACACAGGGGTGTTTTTGTTATCACCGAGCAGTTATTGCTCACACACAGTCAAAGCCTTTCCTGCTCCTCACCCCACCCCACCAGCGAGAGGGCTGGGGGTGCACTAGAAGCTGGGAGGGGACACAGCCGGGACAGCTGACCCCAACTGACCAAAGGGACATCCCAGACCATATGATGTCATGGTCAGCATGTACAGCTGGGGTAGAAGAAGGAAGCAGGGAGAAATTTGGAGTTTTGGCTGTCTTCTCAAGTCACTGTTACATGTGATGGAGCCTAACTTTCCTGGTGATGGCTGAACATCTGCCTGCCAATGGCTGAACACCCGCCTGCCGATGGCCAGTGGTGAATGAATCCCTTGTTTTGCTTTGCTTGTGCAGAGGACTTTTGCTTTACCTGTTAAACTGTCTTTATCTCAACCCATGAGTTTTCTCATTTTTTACCTTTTTGATTCTCTCCCCCATCACACCGGGGGACAATGAGTGAGCGTCTGTGTGGGGCTTAATTGTTGGCTGGGGCTAAACCATGACAGATGTACACCTTGCCTTGCCTTGCCTCGCCTTGCTCCGCCCTGGCGATTAGCATGTTTGGAAAGGAAAGGACGGATGGGGAGAACAAAGTCAGCATCTCATCCTGCTATAGAGCGAAATAGATACAGTGCTGTTCACCAGACCTAGTAGCAACCTTCTTATTGCAGCTGATTTTTCTATTTGACAACTTATTTTGCCTTTTTTTTTTATCCCCCCACAGTGTTATCCTCTTTCTTGACCCCAGCTTTTCTCCTCAGTCTACCTTCACACATTTGGCACTTCATTGTGACATATTCAAAGCACAGCATCCAGCATCACTTTTCCTCTGACATTCTGCTCACCTGGGACTTCATCTGGGGAGGCAGACTTTGTCTGAAGGGTACAGAATAACATCTAAACTAGAAACACTTTGTTTTTTAGGTAAAACTATGGTTTTTATCGTTGCTGTAGTGGTGCGGTGGTAAGGAGTAAGGGGTAAGGGTTGTTTTGTTGTTTTTGGTGTTTTGTTTTTTCCAGATTTGATAACACTTATCAAAACAGATGGATGAAGGCACAAACAGACTTGGATCTTGTGTTGTCTCAAAAATGGGGGTTTTCTAGGAGCTGTAGCCACTTGAAAAAAATGACAGGATACAACAGTTTCCTCTGAAATAAACATGAAATAAGCTAAGTTCACAGACCTAAAAAAAGGCGTTGCTTGCCACTTTGTTTCCTTGGCCATGCAGCATACGTGTCTGAAGCCATGCAATTCACTTTTCAGTCTGCTCCAGGGTGCTCTGAGGAAGCTTGTTTTCAATTGCTTCAGCTCTTCTTTCTAAAAAGAATTCTGAAATTGCTTACTAGAGTGAGAGGATGGATATAAATGTTCTACATACTAGGTAAATGCTTAAACCCTTAGTCCCCGGCTATATTCAGTTATCCCGCATGAATAGACTGAAAGAGATTTATCAGAGAAGACAAAGTAACCCACAACAATATTACTTAAATCCTTGAAGTTATCTTTACTAGGAAATAGAAAATGGAGGTTCAAGTCTGAAAATAGCAAGGAACTGAGTGTCTGTTTTCCTTATCCTGCATGAGAGCTGTATTCATGCAATTATTGGCTAAATTAAATGACTGGGTAAACTGGATTGCTCCTGACTGAAGAGATTTTGCCGTTTTCTCTCAAGGTGTTTGAAAATAAAAGTTCCTTTCTTGTCAAGTAAAATTGGGGTCATCTAAAGCACTTATTCTCTTCCTTTGCATGAATGAAAAATGAGTATGAAAATGTTACATGACAAGGAAGGAACGAATCACCCCATAAATAAGGTAGAGAAGGTGTAAAGTGCTACCAAGTCAGGCATCATTTTACATTTTCCTTGCCCATATTTTCATGTGTGAATAGTTACATTAAATGCAAACTACTACTAAACCAAATTTTATGTCTCAAGAGTTGTCTCAAGAGTTGTCTCAAGTGTTTGTAACCTCCAAAGGACATAGAGTAATCACACCGACAATACATGTATCAGATAGCTAACCAGGATGCTATATTAAATAACCTGTCATCTCAGTCTATTTCTGCTTGACAACGTCTTGAAGAGCATCAAGGCCATCTTCATCATTGGTGCGACTTTTCACCCAGGCTGAGAGTGTTAGTGTGTAAGAGAAAGATTGAATGGCCAAGCTGTGCTACCTTCTCAACCTGGGAGAATATTAATAATGGATGATGGAATGCGTGTACAGATGCTACATTTGGAACATTTATTCTAAGAGGCAACGTGAGACATTCTGGGATGGTCAGTCCAAAACTTTTCAAGGAATTTGTGTCACTCAATCCAAAACTTGTTGTCTCCTGCTGCACTGAGCAGGGATTTCTTGGTGTTTGGTTCTCTCTTTAAACACATGAAGATCAGATGAACTATATTTTGTGCTGGTCCTGATTTAGAAAAGTTTTTCGAAGAAGCTGTCAAAGTCTCCTGCTCTAACTGTGTTTTATGTCATCAAAATAAAGTCAGATAAGTTATTCTATTTTGGAGCATCTTAACAGACTACACCATCAAAAATAATATTCAACCTTAGAGTACTAGCTAGCAAAAAAACAAATCTGTTCTAAAGAGGAGGAGCAGGGTTAGCACAGGAGTATATCTATTGGGCTAGGGAGAGCAAGCAGGCCTTGTGTTGTCACACAAACACAAACAAAGCCTTTCAGTGCGAAAAAAAAAGAAACTTTATGACTGAATTGTGCTGGTGCAACTTGTGTGAACCAGAACACGTAACAAATATCAACAAAGAAATTGAACTGGAAGAATGTGGAAAAGTAAAAGTTTTACTGTTGCCTGCAATGATAGTAAATGCAGCTATTCAGGTACATCTTACCTGGTCATTAAAAGTTCAATAAATATGCTACTAAATGTGCTACTACTGCCTTGGTAGCAATTTCCCTCTGTCCTATACTTCATGCCTATTCTTTACATCTTCTTGATCACTTACACTTCTTTTTTTTTGACAAAGACACAAGTATTCATGCAGTTCATTGACTATCCTTTACCTAATCTGTCACTTCAAGGCACTGAAGGAATGAAGGAACAGAAGGAATTAATAGAAACATCACCACACTTGCAAGCAAATTGGAGGAAGAAACTAAAGATAAAAACTTTTCAGTTTGTTCAAAATCATGTAACAATCATAATTTCTGTTATTTACAAAGGAAGAGGGCCCCAGAGAGAAGACACAAATAGTAAAACAGTGAAGCATTAAAGAATATGAAGTTGGAAGTAAATGCACTTGTAAGTAGTTCTCTTATTTTGACAACAACTGGTATTAGAGTGGAGGATGGGAGAAATACGTCTGATACAGAAAAAGAGTTTCTAGGCTACACCAGAGAGAAGAGGTTCAGAGAGAACATATATTCAAAAATAGTCCAGTGGGTAAAGACGGAAACTTTACCGTATTGAACCCATAACAGAACACATGGATACTTTTTTGTCAATCACAATAGAAGACAAGTTACAACGAGGGAATTAAGCCCCATGCAGCTACACCCTCTCAACAAATCTAGAAGTTTATCTTGCTCACTAAACAAATATGAACTGCCATGTAGTAAGAGAGCAGGGTCTTGGTTCTGTTTCTGCTGTTACAACAACTAAAGCATGGAAGATGTTCATTGGAGCTCATTTTGTCTCCATGATTTGCTCGTATGTTTCAAGATCCTTGAACTACCTCATTTTACCTGGTAGTAACCTGGTTATTGGGTTATATAGTAAAAGGTTGGGTCAGGATCCAAAATGAAACTGTCAACACTGGAGGAATTACTGTTTAAACACGTATCAGCAAACAATCTCTGCCACCAGAGTGCTTTAAATAGCACTGTAGAAAAAGACAAGGCAGCATCGGTGCTTCTCTACGTTCCTTATTGTGCCTCATCTTTTCTCTGTTACGTATCTGCATTTTCTTGTGTTCTAAAGTCTCTTAATTTAATTCTTCTCAACCCAGTAATGTAGTGTTGAGTCAAGAACTTGAGGCCATTATAATATTTTTAAAAATTCATTGCCTTATGAAAGACTCATTCTCCACAAGACCTCTTCCAAATCTGATGAAAGCTAAGCCACTAGAGAAGAGACGTTGGGCGACTGTTCTTTGACTCAGGATTATGGAAAATTGGGCAGTAAAACATACTGAGAAGTGATCCTACCTATTTCCCCTTCCAGATTGCTCATGAGAGCTGGGCTGTCTAATCTCTCTCAATGTCCAGGGATTAATGGAGAATTCTCAGTTTTCTCAGGTATATTATTCCAGTGCTTAAAAAACTATTTTCTAATATCAAACCTAAACCTCTCTAATTCAATTTCTACCCTTGATTTTTCCCCTTTTCTATTTGCTTTATTTTATTCATTTCACATCTACTAAATCTGAAATTATGTATATTAAGATCACTCCAAGATAAATTCTTCTGTGCGCTAAGTTGCTTTGCATGCCTTCAGCAAAGGGGAACCCTGGAAAGAGTTGTTCACAGCTTCTCTCTCCTGAACTACCACTTCGTGAACTTTAATCCTTTGTGTTCCAGGGACCAATTAACTTGCTATTCTTAGCACACAATATTCAATAAGTAATTGTTAACCTTCCCATAGCAACACTTCAGATATATCTTTCTAATGCATTTAATGTACAGGAAGGGAACTGAACGTTAAGGACACTCTTATCATAGGCAGCTCTTATCTGGCGGACAAAAAAAATTGTCGATCCTTCCTTTTCTGTGTCTTTTGAGGTTGTAGAGGCCAGTGGTGTCCTTCATAAAATACATGCACTTGATGTGTACTTTGCTGTTCCCATGGTTGGAATGCCTTGTGCTCAAGTACACAATCTGTTAAATTTTTCCCAATTCAACAAACACCCAAATCTGACTAATTCAGAGTGAATCAGATTAATTCATCTTTTCTCCAGGGCAGTCTTCTTAATGCAAGACTACTTTTATTCCTTCTGTCTTGGTGCACTTCATCCTCAGGGCTTTGGTTAACATTAGTAATCCTTCAGAAACTTTCTCTTTTAAAATTAATCTGGTTCCCATAATTTTAATTGTATGAAAAAGAAGTCTAGAATTTAATAGAAAGTGTTATTGTTGCTATTTCCTTTTTATTATCTTTGAAACATGCTAGGAAAGTAAGTTCATACAGAATATAACAGAGGTTGGTAAGTTTAGGTTTAAAAACTATAGAAAGAATATTATGCTCTTGTCAATTCCATACATTATTTTAAAAGTAATTCTGTTGAGATACATTAAAACTATCCTTCTTTTAGCTATTGTTAAATTCCATGGTACAGGGAAGATAGTAGAATCCTCTAGATGGGTTATAACAGGTTTTAGTATTTTTATGGGTGCAAGTCCACATATAAAACTTATATGGTTAGAAGCCTTTCAGATACCTAAATGTCCTCAGTTTTTAAGCTGTTCAAAAATCTTTATCAGAAACAAATATAGTGTGTCGTTACAAAGGAACGACATAAGTGAGACTGTTAAAAGAAATGATCACTGCACTATCTGCACTCCCACTCATGTGAGCATTAAACCTTCATGACACTAGAGCTGGGACAATGTCGAGTGATCCAGGTTTTAAAGTAAGTCCTAGGCTTTTGCACGTTCAACTTTCACCCGCTACAGTAAAAAAATCCCCCCAAACCAACAAACCTGCAAATTTACAAAAGGTGCAACATGATTCTCCAAATGGGATCATTGGGAAATGACTGCTAAAGAATCTCCATTAAATCCAGGTCTACTGGCAAAGAGGTCTCTGAGAGAGACCCTGTGATGATGGTGTCACGACCCTGTGGATCTTACTGGGCAATTTCTGATGCCTACCTGAATTCTCTCTCAAAAGACTGTTCCTTCAGTCCTAAACAGATTAAATCTGTTTACCTTCAGGACACTGCCTGATTGAATATGTGGAAATTAAGTGTTGCTATGGGAGGAAATTTTACAGAGATGGAGTATTTTTCCATTATTGGTGTATCTAGATAATGCTGTCTGTCACTGAGGCTCAGGTTCATTTTGTCTTTGGCTTTATTCCAGAATAACTGGCAAATAACTTTACAGAAAGATGTTTTATGACCATCTTTAAACCAAATAAATGAACTAACATGAAAGAAATTACTGGAAAATTACTTTTGTTGTTGCTATTTTCTTTTATTTTTAAATGGGTGAATATTATTGATAGAAATAAGGGAAAATAAAATCCAAACCCTCATAGTTTAATTTGTTTCTTCATAAGGTTAAAAACAGTAACTGCTGTTTTTCAATATGGTCCGGCACTGAGCCTTAGTTCATTAACTACCTATCATAGAAGAATGGAACAAGCCAATGTTAAAAGTAAGGATACAATGCCAGTTATTTCAGTAGGTTTCTATATATATACTGTAGGTTAAAGTATAGCATCAACACAGTTTCTTTTCTCTCTTAAATATCACAAGAAAACGACTAGTTTGTGCATTTGCAACACAGCCACACTCCAAATTACAGAGGAAGGCACAAACACCCACTCAGATGAGTGTAAACGTTGCAAGATAAGAAATCTAGAATAAAAGGATTCTCCTTTCTATTTCTGATATAAGCCACCTATGCTTTTATTTAAGGCAGGTCAGGAACAACTGTCACTTATACGTATGAATGTAGGTTAATTCTTCATGCGATGTGCTCGTGACCTTCATCTGCTGCTTTGAGTGGCTTGCGGAGAGCGTCAGTGCAGCATACTCAATATGCCCTTAGGTGTGTGTTTCTATCAGAGCAGCACCTGCCACTACAGCCAGTCAGATCATGTGCTTATAGAACTTGCTTATGCACATTATTTTAAAGGCAACAGCAGCAATGAATTTGGAAGTAATTTAACATTTTGTAACGTCTTTTATACCTCCCAAAATCTCTCTATCTAAATTACCATTTGTGAATGGAGTTTGAAGGAGAAAGGAAATTATTTTTTGTTGTAATAGCTTATCACATAGCCAATTTTAAAACAATGAAGTATTAGGGACTTTTAATTGATCTTAGCAACTTCTTTCTTTCTGCACTGAAATAAATCAACCTACATCCTATCAGGACATATCAGGATATTAAACTCACATACAGATTTGCTTGAGATGGCAGTGGGATCCTCTGCTTTATCTGGGTAACTCAGGGTTTAAACACATTATCAGTACTAAATGCTACTGTGATTCATTCAATAACCTACTCATTAGACAATCTTCCCTCACAAAGCAAATCCCGGATAATCTCTTCACATCATATTGCCAAAGGGCCAATCTTTATAAAAACATTTAAGCATAGAATGATCTTTGATTTCTAGGGCAAGATCAGAAAGAAACAACTGATGCCTGTTTGATTCGGAACTTGCTGTGTATGAGGCTGGTGATGGCTTTTCTCTCTCGGAGTCAGTAGATTCAGATTGCAGGACCTTCAAGCAAGATGCTACATGCATAAACCTAGTGCATGGATTCATTGACTGAAAGGTGAAGATTAATTTATACTCCAAATCTCAGGAGCTGTGTGGGGTTTTTAATTTCTTTTTTTTTTTTTTTTTTAGAATAAAATAGGTTTGACGTATGCATTAAAAACTTGTCTATACTTTTGTCTATATGTGTTCACTCAACAATGAAGTTGTGCAAGTTTTCTCCTCCCATGAAGTGTTTTTTCCATGTTTTGTGTACTTTTTAAGCCTTTGTTGAATACAGCAGATTTTGCTAGAGTTTAAAAAAATAATTATCTGGCTATGAATACTTTTAAGTTCATCCAGTCTTCTATATGCTTAAAAAATTAATTTGTTTATTATTTAGTGTATTTCACATTACTTAGAAAGTATCTACACTTGCATGAAGATTACAGTCTTGACCAAAGTGAACTGGAACCTGAATCAACATTATGCCTGTGGTCTCTTGAGATCATATTTTTAAGGAAGGGCATATTTTAACTTTTTTCTACTAGTTTGCAGTCATAGACAAAGGAACAAATGCTTTCACAGGAATCTTAACGAAGTATAATCTGTAACAATGGCTTTAAAACGTACTTCACAGTCTACTTGTAATTCCTAATGTAACACACCAACAGCTAAAAAAGTGTATTACTCTGTGCTTTGAAATAAAAATTGAAAAATAACCACTAGGTAGTTAAAAAAAAAAACAAAACAAAACAACAAAAATATTTTTCTTGATTCTCAAAGAACGAGAACAACTCATCTGAATCCTGTATCCGATTTATAAAATTGTGAGTCATCACCCAATAAAGTGCACTGAAAGTGGAGTTTAGAAAACACACCTTAGCAAACATCTCAACTTCATATTAGGGCCATGCTTCTGCAAACTGGTGCTTCATCTTCTTTCTGCTTTATCATCAAGTAATATTTCCAGACCCACACCCAGGTATTAGGACAGTGGTTTGTTAGATCAGGGTTGCTGCTCATTGATCTTCGGAATTTCACTTACTTACTTGCTCTTTTGTGGGAGAAACAAACACACAAACAGAAGGAGACATCCACATACCTGCACACACATGCATGACTTTTGGGGTGCTAGAAGTAAATGTTGAGAAAAAGCACAAAAGACCAACCTTATGGTCCTGGTAGTCTGTCTGTACCATTTTTATATATAAAAAAACCCTGACAAAACAACAAAAAACCCCACAGTAACCAAACATGCCCACCCACCACTGCCCAAATAAAAAAGATGGTTGTTGGATGGGTATTTGCCATCAAAAACTGTGAGTTTGTATCCACTCTCATGGTTTTGCTAGTGATATTATTAAAAAATTGTGAATAAAACTTACTTTGCTATTTTTATACTTACTGCTTGCTGGTGTGCACAGAGAACAGCACTTCACACAGCTCTGCCTGAGCTGTAGCTCTCTGTCAAAAAAAACCAGCACTGGATTATTCCCTACAGAACCAGGTTTACCTAGAGGCAGAGGGAAGGACGCAGGGGGTGGCTGAAGAACGTCGTCCTGCCTGCTGTACTCCCCAGAATGACACACACTCCTTGTTTTGAAGTCCAGGGTATGCTGTAAGTTTTTGTCACCTCTCTCAGTGGCATGGTTACGTGCATCCTTTCCAGCAGATGCACCGATAAATTAGCAAAGAAACATTCCAGGTGAGTATGAGCTACCTGACAGCTAAAGCTAAAGCAAAAGCAGCTGCTGCTGGTACTTTTGTCATATTTTGAACGATGGAGAACAGAAATCTCACACCACTAAGGGACAATTGATTCTCTCTGTTCTATTTTCCCGGTCTCTTTCTGCAAGAGGACTATTGATTTAAGCTTTCTTAGTATATTTATCAAAAGCTCTTTCTTTGTATCATCAATAATATTTTACACAGTGAAATTGAAAGGAAGTAATACCGAGGATGAACCAAATCCAATTTCCAACCCTTTGCTACCTGTGAGTAAAGCAGTTAGTGTTTGGGAGCCTTAAGATCATCAATTCGATGATTTCTCTTGCTACGTCTTGAGTCACTGACTGAGGCCATCTCTGAAAAGGTCATTTATGGAAAGTTTATCTTAAGCTTTTGCGTCCAAAGAAGACACCAAAGTCTGAACTGGTATTGATTTTTCTTGCACTGCAACATTACTCCCAGGAGTAAACTATCAAAGAGGCTATTGATAGAAACACGCCATATTTCGATGACTACACAGGATAGAACTGCAGGCAATCTAAATTTTAACGTCACTTCTCCTTAATGCACAAGAAAACTGGACAAAATCACCTTAAACTGCCTATGTGAGATGCAATAGTGAAGTTAAAGACATGCAATCCTCTGCGTGGGCTAAAACTCCACCAATTGTATCAGATACATAAGGCTTGCCATTGGATGTGGTTTCTGAACTTCAAACATGTCCTGGATAGTTACTCCTTGGAGAAAGTTGGGAAAGGAAGAGGAGGGAAAAGCAGAATACTAATCCTATGGTTATTTTAAAATACTGAATGATAAAAGCAGGTCATACGGTTTCTAAAACATTTTCAACAAGTCAAAACTATGTCGAGATTTGCACTGTTCCACTACTGGAGCCATGCTGACATCTGCACCTTGCAGATGAAAAGCCAGTTCAGCCTGACCTAGAGTCACCCTCCCACACATTACGATTAGCCCACTGCTGCATTACCAGTTGTTGAAAGAGAGAGAATTTGCTAAGTAAGCAACTATGTCCCTTTATGAAAGTCCCAGTGTGTTGCAAGTTAGGCGGTGCATATACACACACACAAAACAGGGAATTTACACTTTCTGACACCTTAAAGGCTTGTCAAAAGTCATGGCAGCTTCAAAAGTGTCTGCTTCTAGCAGTACATCTAACTGTATAACTTTTTGTCATTTTTTTCCCCCTTTGTAGTTTTGCTGACTGCTACAGCTTTTATTCCTGAGACATATCAAAGAAGATAGATAACAGAAGTCAAAAGAAGGTAAATTCATAATCACATTCAAATATAGTGTATAACACAGTTTTGAAAATTATTTTTCTTATGGATGATTTATATTTTCTCTTGCAGTATCTTACGTTTCTTTAACTTGGTAGCCTAACTGCAGATAAGAGTCAAGAAGGAGCAAATCCATTTCTCAGTGGAGGGGGGGGAAAGGTTAAATGAATCTTCCCTGATGCTTCTGCAGAAGGAATTTGAGTATATGGATCAATCCATTCTCTCTCTCTCTATATATATATATATAACATATCAAATATGAAATCCAAGTTGGATGGATTAATCCATTCTTTCTTTCTCAATGTCTAGCATATTTGAAATTTATTTATGAGTATTAAAGGAGGAAAGGGGAACGTTGCCACTAGATGATGACAGGACAGGTGCCCAGCATGGTTTACTGGCTGTTAAAGCCTTTCGTTTATTGAAAGGGAGAAGCTACAAACTGAGCACATATGAGAAAAATTTCTGTCACTAACGCTAAATCCCTCCTCATTTGTTCCCTACAATACCTCGCCACATGTTGTGTGACCTCCAGGATGATCTTTTGAAAGCAAATATTATATCTGGCTCTCCTTGTGAACTGTAGAGAAGGGAGCCCTTTCTGAGCAGGATTTCTGTATATTGCCATTTTTAATACATCAATCAGTCATAACAAACAGCCAGCCTCCTCTGCTAGCAATCCTGATGGGTAGGGCAGGGATTTTCAGGGTCAGGTCAAAAACCCTCTCTGGCTTGCACATATTAATTTTCCTCTCAGCAGGAGCAGCACACACCTCAGGCTAATGTTCCCTGCTGCCAGCACCCGGGCTTGAGATAGGGTCATTAATTCAGCCCATGGTGTTCATCCAAAGTCAGCATGACAACCTGGTTAGAGGGACAAGTCCCTCATGGCGGTCAGGGCTGCCCACTGGGAAGAGAGGACTAAAGCTTATAAATTACTCTCTCTTCACCACAAGTTGATCAGAAATTAAAACACACAGAATGAGACAGGCAAGATCGTGATCTACATAATGACAATCCTATTGAGTTCTATTATGGACAATCCTACCTGGGAACCTTGTCTACAGTCATCTTCTGATAGATAAGAATTGCTCTGCATTACCATTTTTAATAATTGTTTAAGCTATCATTTTAGAAAACTTCTTACGAAGGAACATACTTCATCCTTACCAGCTTCCAAGTATGAAGTGAGAAATTACATCCAAACATGCTTGAATTGGTTTAGAAGCACTTGCTGGAGTTGATTTAGTTTCATTAATAGTATAAGCAACACAATTGTCTTGTACCAGTTTAGCTGGATTAATTTTATGTTTTTTTCCACAGGCAATATCTCAAAATATTTAAAAAGAGAATAAAATTTAATGTGGAAAGGGAAAATTTTCCATTATAAAGAATTATATATTCTTGTCTTTTTTTTTAATTTTTTTAGCCCCTAAAGAGATGTAGATCCCCAAGCATCTGTAAAACAAAAGGCAGAAGAAACATCAAGGGATTTATTGTTTGCTACCTACAAGTCTGAGATCTCATCCTTTGAACATATTTCCTTCTTATTCCCTGTAGGATTTCTTTGATGTTTCCGAGGCCTTTAGGGTAGGTGGGGTTGAAGGACAGTTGGATTACAGTATGAAGCCAGCTGGGCAGGAGACATGAGCCGTTTTGCTGGTTTCAAGACAGAATTCGAGGTTGTCAAAAATAACCTAAATTATTTGTTACCAAAGGCACCTTAAAAAGGCTATTTAGCAATGAAGCAGGAGAAAAAGTGCATCAGCACATTCTGCCATGAAAAAGTTTCATAAAGGGCATTTACTGTGGCAGATATATTCAAAGCAGATTTATAGCCATGTAGCAGTGTTCTTCCAGTAGGGACAGAACACCAGCAAATTATAAATGAAAAATCTTTTGAAGTATTTACTCTTTTTCAAAGTTATTTGATATATATCTGGCTGGGTTGTACTATGCTTTCTCTTAAAGTGTAAAAAGTCATCTTCATATTGGTGAAGAATTTCAGATGCCATATAAACAGTGGGACTTAACTTCATCTGCTACAGCTTTTCTACGTTGGAGCAGAAGGGAGGAAGAAATTGAGAAATTCGGTCCTCAGTGACCGGAATCTACCAAATACTAATCCATCTTCTAGGAGTTACAGTGAAAACAGTGAGAGAAAAGAGAAAGCATCTGACCGAATATCTTCAAAGTTCTGAATAAACAGTTGTCAATCAGTTTTTACTACGTTCCTGTTAGTCAATTGCTTAGTAATACTTTGATTTTACTGATGACAAAGCAGACTAGGAGGAGATGTGAATTCCGTAATCTCAATAAGAGATTCAGTAACACATCCAGAATTAGCCTCAGTCACTAGATAACGGTTCTCCTACACCCTTGAACCATAAATTCCTATTGCTTTTATTTAAAGGAACTCGACGGTTTACATCAATACGGCCTTGGTGGGTAAAACTGTACAAAGCTGATACATAATTTGGTTAGGAATCTGCCAGTGTAAAACATCCATATTCACCTATTTTTGATTTTGTTTCAACGTTAATGCGTGTCCATCTGTCAGCACCCTGTGTGCTCCGAAGCCTGCACAGCACATTCTATGTTTTCAGGCAATGCTACGATCCCATGATATTGCAAAAAGAGAAGAGAAGTATCATTTTAAGCCACAGCTCATTGAACCCATTTTAATTAAAACTTTTTGAAATAGATTTTATAAACTTCCTAATCTTAGCTGCAGATTACTTGCCTGTTTATCGGATGAATGCACTAGGCACTTTTTGTTTTGCATACTTAGAGATTACAGCCCTATTTTGTCCTGAAGGTATTTTATTTGATGAATTCCATTTTTAGCAGCCTAATTCATGAATTAGCTGTCAATGTAGGGCATAAACCCAATCTAATTTGAGGTACCCACATAATTTATTCTGAATGATGAAGTCTCCCAAGGAAGCAGCAGAGCAGAAATACCTTTCACCAGTGTAGAAGAGAAAGCCATGAATTCATAATGGGAAAAAAACCCAACAAACCAAATGACAACAAAAACCAACCAAACAAAAACCAAAAAAAGCCCCCAACACATTACTAGTACACAAGGCTAAGCAGAAAATGTTTAATCCAAAAAACATATGCAGAATGATGATTAAATTTTTTTTGAGGATAAGTTAGAAGTGAATAATACCCACAGAGGGTAGCATTACTGAAAATCATGAGCATGATTTTGAAAAGTTTCCTGTAATATATAAGCAAGGAGGAATTTTGGAAACAACATTAATCCAAGACATTCCAATCTGGACATACAGGTAATTCCTTACCCCTTCTGCCAAGCAGAGCTAACCAAATTTCCTGTGCCATCTGATTGTTACAGCCTCTTCAGCTGGACTTGTTCCCTGCTGAGTTCAAATCCAATAAATGCAGATGCATAATTGTACATCAATTTTCTGTTTTACTTGTTTTGCAATTCATCTATGGCCTGCAGTAGCTTTCAAAAGCCCTCAAGTCAAAACGGTCTGAATCTGAGCATTAAAGCTTAAATGGCTGCAGGCAATCTTCCCTCTCTCTTTTTGAAACTTTTCTGAATTTGAAGTAGAGAACAGCCTGCTGCTCACTGGGACCTTCTTTCAGTTGGGAATGATCAAGATGAAAGTATTACAGGAAGTAAATCATTGCTCTTCAGTATTGTCTATCTGAATGTTGGCAGTGTTATCCTTTCAAATCTTGCTCTTACAGAGAGGTGCAAGATTTTTAATTCGTAGATAAAGGTAAAGCCCTTGTGGTTTTGGTAGGGCTTGATACAATGGATGGTGGTGTCTCCCCCGCCTTGTTTTTTTTTTTTTAATTCTGTTTAGGATAAGCTCCAGACATATGAAACCTGCCAAGCGGGGTCAGATTCAGGTATCATTCTAGACAATGGTCCTGCAGTAGGCAACGTACAGAGATGGAGCTGAAGAACAAAGCAAGGACACAATGGTTCTCCCTTGATCTGTCCTTAGAGCTTTTACCAGTTAAAAAGTTCATGAAAAGGTTGTTCAATGCAGACTACCACGGTAGTCTACTCCAGCTATGGTTGAGCAGGTTTCTTCATGAACCTCTACTAAGCCTTTCAGAGACCCTTTATCCTTCAGAAAAAAATGTGGAAATCATTTTCACAGAATGAGGAAGAAAATCATGAAATTTTTTTCTCTTAGGTTATTCTAAATATGCTTCTTGTTTTAATGGGTATTTTCTACATCTTGCACTTTGAGAAATAAGGAAAAATCATCGTCTAATACTTTTTGTTCTCTTCCAAACATAACACTTTAAAACTATCAGTTTTGTTAGTATACAGACCATTCTGTATCCTTCTCGGTATATTTCCTAGTTCTACTTTATCCTTTTTTGAGGGACCAGAGCTGATTGTATGCCCAAGATGGGTGAACTTTCATCTTCCACAAAGATTTCAAAGTCTTTTTCCTGAGCGATGATAGCTAGTTTAGAACTCATCACTGCATTTCCATGTACAGCTGAAACGTTTTCTTCTGTGAGCATTACCTTGCATTAATTGCCTTCGGGTTTATCTGCCATTTTATTGCCTAACCACTCAGCATCATGGCAAGATTTTTGCACCTTTTTGAGGTTAACATTAAGTGACAAGCCTAAACATGTTCAATTCAATGAACTCTGTCCCCTCACTTGTAATCTGTTCTCTGCAATATTTAGTGATGTCAGAGAACCTGTGAAGACCATTAGGGAATCTTGCTTGGAACGGCCCTTCATTGTGAAAATTGCTACCTTTTCTTTAGTGCGTTATTAATTTATGACAGTGTCAACTCCACAAAGCTGAGCTATACTGTAATTTCTCGGAAAATTTTTGCACTTTTCAGTACTTGTCCCACTTCCTCTATCAACATTCTGGCAATCAATGTAACCATGGAGGTGGTTAAACTAAGCCATAGATCTGCAGAAGGCAATCTATAGATTAAATAGAAACCCTGAGAGATAATATGTCCTCTTGAAAATAAATAAATTATCCCTCTTGGAGAAGTTAGTTACCAGAACCTGCTACCAGCCCATTCTGAGTTCATGAACCAGCTGAGGGATAATTGTATTGAAACGTACAGTAAAATTATAACTAGCATCTGGATCCAAGGAGAAAGAGTTAAACAATATGAGATCATGCCTGGCTTTGAAAAACTGTAGGAGCAGTAAGGGAGCAAGTATAACCTAAGGAATCCAATAAATCCCACAGTACTGCAAATCATAATTTGATTTGTCATTGTGAGGGAGACCGTCCTAGAACTGGGTTTTTATTTTAAAATATTTTGGAATTATCATATCATGACTTCCAAGGGAGATTCTTTTTTAATAAGAGGAGGTTCAGAACATTTTAGAGCAACAGCTATTCAATAACTGCAAAATACTTTGCTCTTCATAGAACAAAGCACTGTGTCTGAGAATTTCTTATCTGTTATTGGTGTATAGATAAAGAAAATCATTAAGGTTTTGGAAAGTATTGAGTTTCTGGCTATGCAATAATGTGTTAACACATCCAAAATTAATGGATACTCTGAAAGCACTGACGTGAAATATAAATTCAAGGTTTAAAAGCTTAAGAAATTAAGAACTCATGTCTTAACTAAAAAAAAAAAAAAAAAAAAAATATTACTTACTTCTTCCCTCCCAGTTCACTAAGAAGTTGGAATACTCCCACATAGCCTTTAGAACAATTAATTCTTCAGTCTGATGGCAAATATCAGACAAAACCTGTAAATTTTGCTCAAACTGAACAAGGAAGGAAAACTTTTTAACTCAGACAAGATATTTATCAGATGTGAAACAGCGTTTTAAGTCATTTTGAGTATTTTACACAAAAGCAAAGAAAAAGAAGCAAAGAATTGGGCAAATTAAAGGTTTTGCACATGTCTTTATTAAGTGTTGCTAGGGATGAGTAATTCTAATTATTTTGTTGCCTTCTTGGTGGGACACCAAGGCATAAAACCTATATACATCTGTGAACTGGTCGCTGCATATTTCTAAAAAAATAAACCAACCAACCAACCAAACAAAAAAAACTGCAGAAAAGGAGCAGCTGGAGCATGTAAAATCTGTCCACATTTCATTATAGTAACTATAATACTCCTGGGCAGTAGATACTCTGGATTTAAACCTCCTTGGACAAAGGGAAGGAAATTAATAATGTCACACAGCCATCGGTGGGTGACCCGAGACTTTAAATTCTGGGGAAGCACAGGACCACTGCTATGATCTCTGGCTCTATGAAAAACATGAAGTTCAGATTCTCATTTTCATCACTTCCCCTTTGTTACAGAAGCAAGAAATCAAATAAAAATGTTGTGCATTGGGTCAAACTGAGCATTTGTTTGGAACAAGTATGAACAAAAATGTTAAAAGAATTTTGTTGCTGTTCGGCAGTTAAGACATTACGTGCTCACCACTATCTGTGGCATAACAAAGGACCACAGTAAATTGTCTCCTAGCTGTCGTACTACCACCAAAACACACAGAGACAGATTTACAAGTAGAATCCTGAAAAATTGTCAGAAATTCTTTTTCTTGAATTTAACCAGAGGGAGAAAAAACATTTAAAAAGGAATACGATATCACACATTTCTCAACTTGCAGATGCACTTACTGTTTGTAACGTGAACTTTCTGTTGTTAAAGGTTCGTTCTGAGTTCCACAGCTCAGCAAAACGAGGGACTGAGGCAGATTAAGTGCAACCGGTATGTTGAACTTTTAGCACAGGATAAACTCGGAAATGGTGTGTTTCTTTTCCCGACTTGCAGGTTGGAAAGCAAGCATTACAAGCAAAATCTGTTCCATGCCCGCAGTCATCAGGCAGGAGGCTGAACAGTAGGTAGGGGCTACGCATCTGGCAAAGTC
Source organism: Bucorvus abyssinicus (assembly GCA_009769605.1). NCBI lineage: Eukaryota > Metazoa > Chordata > Aves > Bucerotiformes > Bucorvidae > Bucorvus > Bucorvus abyssinicus. Next base: position 41,467,426 of record CM020027.1, on the reverse strand, counting down.
CCCTCCTTGCCACCACCGGAGGTGGCTCAGAGCAGGGTGACATATGCACTGCCAGGGGTGCGAACTGCTCCTCCGGCAATGCGACACCTGCCCGTCTGCGCGGGTGCGGGGCTCCTGGAGCTGCTCCTCTGCTGCAGGCTGGCCGTGCCTGTGCTGGCCAACTAGCCACTGGGGCAAGCTGGGGCCCAGGCAATCCTGACCTGCAATGCGGGTGGAGCAGGTTGGGAGGGCAGGAACAGTCAATTGATGGTAGTTTTTTAGGGCTTAATGCAAAAAACAGTAAAGTGATGGAGAACGTGGTCTAAATGAGTTTCCTTAAGGACCTTTACTTGCTGCGTGAAAAGGCAAACAAAAAATCCTTCTCGGCTGCTGCCACTGGGGAGTTTTTATTCATAATTACAATTCACAATTTACAATTCAAAATACATCACAATCCTTTAAAGTCCAAAATACAAACACAGTCCTTTAAAGTCCCTTTTCCTGAAATAGAGAGAAACATTTTAAGGATCTGATATAATTTCTAGGAAAGAAAAAAGGTGTAATAGAGTAATTACTAGTTATTAATTCTGCAACAGATTAGTGTGTCACAATAGGAATGAAGCGTCTTGGTTTGTTTCAGTAATGTGCGGTTCATAGTAGGATGAAATCACAGAAGAAATTGCAACATTCAGTAAAAAGTGAACTCAGGGAGGCGCGTACCATCTTCTCCAATCCGATGTGTGAACCATAGAAAACAAAAGATGGGTTTTATAATAATCGGACAAATGAAGAAAGAATTCAATTTTAAATTATCTGAAAGAGGGTGGGAACAGGTTTGTGATGTTTTTTGTTTACTTTTGTGTGTTCGAGGTTTTTTGCTTTGAAAGGAGAGGAATAATTTTGTGGATTGTACTTAATTTAAATTTAAGTTCTAAGCTCTCAGAATTCCATGTGCATCTCCCTGTACTGAAAGGAGTGGAATATTTCAGGCACTTAATTCACACAGTATTAAGCCAAGCCAAAGCCATGAAAATGCCATAGTGCAATTTAGTGAAAATTTATCTTTCACTGGGAATAGTTCAATTACAACCGAAATGAGATTGGAAATAATCTTTCCTTCTATAAACCTAGCACCTGGAAGACAATGTGTCTGTTTAATATCTAGCCACTTCTATCATTCTGTGGTGTACCTGAAACAGTTTCTTCTAGCAGTAGTCACGTGAGGCTTCTCTCCTATTTATTTGTAAAATTGTCTTAATTATTATGAATAGCTGTTACCTATTTATTCCTATGACTATTTTTTCAACTCCGAGATGTATGTGTCACAGTTAGTTTACCTCATGCTTGAATAAATTTAAAAGCAAGAGAAATTAAACCGTATCTAATTCGAGACTAAGAGGAAAACGTCATTTTCCATTAGCGAACCACTCTATTGATCCTAAATATTTTCAGATTGTGTTGGCTATCATCTTCATAATAAATCAGGAGCTAATTTAAGAGGATTAAACCCCTCCAACAACAAACCCAACTCTTAAAATTTATGAAAAGAAATGTTAGGGTTTTTTCTCAGATTTTCAGATAATAAATAAACTGTTATTCTATGTTTCTCTACACAATTCTCTCTTAATCAGTATTGCATGTGAATTATTAGTGTGATTATTCTTTATTGGTATTATAGGTAAATATAAAATCTTCTTTAGATGATTAATTATTTTCTCATTTCCACTGGGCAATCACCAATTGCTTTAATATACAAATTAGTGAATATGAATGATTGCATCTGCTGCCCCTCAAAGGGGAATTCTCCAAAGTTTTTAAGTAAGCATTTGTTTTGTTCCAGTTTTCACTGTCTTTTGTTTGATCCTCTTTCTCTAATATGTCTTCAGTGAAAGGACATCTCCAAGTTGCTAGGGTTTATCAAAGACCAAGTACAGTTTCTTTTCAGAGACTTCAACGCTCCTTCTGTCAGAACAAGTACAGGCCAGTGTTAACAATTCTTTGCTGCTTGTGTGCTAGGAGTGCATGTGAAGCTAAAGAGCTGCATAGTGAATTTGAGCAATTTCATCATCTCTCCATGAGAAGCATTGCCCTATGGTTATTAGATAACACCTTGTAAATACAAATTATTAGGTCAGATAATATTAAATAAACTTAAAGAAAAACGCAGCTTCAGAAGGAAGAAAAGGTATTCAAATACTGTCATGAATTTTTTTTTTTTTCTCATAGAATCATGGACGGGTTTGGGTTGGAAGAGACCTTCAGAGGTCATTTAGTGCAACCCCCCTGCAGTGAGCAGGAATGTCTTCAACTAGAGCAGGTTGCTCAGAGTCCCAGGGTACAACTTGACCTGGAATGTTTCCAGGGATGGGGCTTCTCCCACCTCTCCGGGCAACCTGGGCCAGTGTCCCACCACCCTCAGTGTAAACAGTTTCTTTCTTATATCTAGCCTGAACATCCCCTCTTTAAGTTGAAGTCCTATCACTATAGGCCCTGCTAAAAAAATTGACCCCCTCGACCTGGTGGTCATGCTGCTGGGGATGCAGCCCAGGATACAATTGACTTTCCCAGCTCATGTCCAGCTTTTCATCCACCAGCACCCCCAAGTCCTTCTTGTCAGGGCTGCTCTCAACCACATCATCCCCAGCATGTGCTGATACTGGGAGGTGCCCAGACCCAGGTGCAGGACCTTGACCTCGGTCTTGTTGAACCTCAGGAGGGTCCCATTTCTCCAGCTTGTCCAGGTCCCTCTGGATGCAATCCAATGCCTCTGGCATGTCAACTGCACCACTCAGCTTAGTGACACCTGCCAACTCGCTGAGATCACACTCTCTCCTGCTGTGTCATTGATGAAGATCCTATGTATCTTTTATATTTATGAAATAGATATTTTAATACCAATATTGTGCATTATTTTTTCTCACTCTTAGCCAAACATAATTTTCTTTTAATAAGTAAAAGTTATGAGCAGTCAGAACTGAGCTTCATTCCAAATATATATTTAAGACAAAATACTTCTCTGGTTCAGATAATCTATCATTTGCAGATGGTCAGTCCAGGCGCTTGGCTGGATTCTGTTGGTATAACCCCAGGGTACATCATCAATCTGTAACACTGCAGCTCCTTACTGTACAATTGAAATTTGTGGTCAGGTCCATAAGAAAGCCATGCTTGCAGCACTCAAATGAGTATCAAGAAGGCATGATGTGAAAATTGTTGCTAGTACCTTTTTGGAAAATATTTATTTTAAATTTTAGGGTAACTATTACCTGTATCTTACCTTTCCAAGAGTAAAAAAAAAAAAAAACCAAAAAACAAACAAACATTTTTTCCAAGTCTAATATCTAATGTGCTATTCCAGAAGCTGTCTCTTAGATAAGCTATATACAAACACACGTATTTACATATACCCCAAGTCATAGTGATTGATAAATTCTCATGAAAAGTTGAAATTATTGCCAAGCGATAAACCCTTTTGACTGCATAAAAAGCTAGATTTTAATTTAGCTAATTATTTTTCATCTTCTTAAAATGTCCTTGAAATTTCAACTAATGAAATGCTTCTAAACAGTTTCCAGTCCGTCTTTGCTTTTATTTGCTTTAAATTGACCTATTTTTTTTAAGTCACATGCAAAGCCAATTTATTTGATCTCTGCAGGATGTGAGGTTAAACACATAATCATTTCATGAACCAATGTTGTTATTCCATGTGTGTGTTGATTTCCAGAGTAAAGCTACAAGCAATAATGTTTTCATGTGTATTACTCAGCTCTCCAAAGGGTCTCACAGGTTTTAAACACTATATTTTAAACATAGTTGTTACTACATCCTTCATCTTCTGACAAGGAGAAAGAAATCCAGTCCCCCTGGGAACGAGAGTAGCCTCTGCAGAGCACTGCCAGGGCAGCATTACACATATTAAAACTTTGTGCAATAAAATCAGGACATATTAGGCTTTGTTCTGAAAATTAACACATCCTGCAGTAGCAAACAGGTGCCTATTTCTGCTCCTTTTACAGAAAGGCTACTGAGAAAACCTAGATCTCAAATCCATGTCTTTCCACAGAGAAGAATATGTTCAAGGTGATCATCATTTTCTTTTATAAGCAATAAATTGAGCATCCACAAGGCTGGTGTGGTGAACATGTGCAGCTCTCACTGAAGGTAAACCGGCAGTTACCAATTCCACTGGACACATGAAGTCTATGTTTTTGTCTTACTTATATCTGGCTTGGCATTGCAGGATCACTCTTGATTGCCTTTGATTTACAGGTACAGAAAATGGCAAATGCGCCCAAAGTACTCTGGGCATTGTTCATTTATTCTCCCAGTGTCAAGTGTTATCCTTGCCATGTAAGAACAAAAATGCCTAATTCTGGTTTCTAGATTTCCCAAGGTATGGAGACAACCCAAAGAGGCTAAGACCTGTAACTGTTGAGCTCAACCATGCAACACAAATTCTTTTCCAAGGTTAACCCTAAAAGCCGTGAAATTCTTTCCCAGGATTGACCAGAGCAATTTTTAATTTACCTAATTAGGTGAACTGGGTGGCATATTATAGCAATAAATTCTCAGCCATGGCTTTGAGATTTCTGCAATTCACTTCCTGCTTGTTCTGCTCCGACTTCAATTTCAAGTTCTTATTTTGTGTATTTAGCCTTGTTCTCTGAAGGCCCTTTTGCTGCTAATCAGGTACAGGCTATTTTTGGCCTGTAGCTGTTCTTTTCAGACAATCTCTTCAACATATCTAAACATGTGAACCCACTGCTTTTGTCAAGCTGATTTGGCAGGAATAGCTGGCTACTTCCAGAACAGTATATGCAAATTAGATTACTAATTGTATTCACAACAGAATAAGCTTCTCACCCACTCTTTGCCACATAGATTTTGCAGGAAATAAAGAATATTTCTTAGCACTAATGCCAGCAGATAAGAATACAGATACATAAAGAGACTTCAGTGGAGCCAGGAAGTAGCTCTCTGCATGTGCCTCAGAAAAAACAAAGAATCACAGAATCATCTGGTTGGAAGAGACATTTAAGATCATCGAGTCCAACTGTTCACCCTGTATTGCCAGGACCCCTAAACCATGTCCCTCAACATCACATCTACATGTCTATTAAACACCTCCAGGGATGAGGACTCTACCACCTCCCTGGGCAGCCTGTTCCAACGCTTAATGACCCTCTCTGTAAAGAAGTTTTTCCTGATATCTAACCTAGATCTCCCCTGGCACAACTTAAGGCCATTTCCTCTTCTCCTGTCACTTGACACAAGGGAGAAGAGACAATCCCATAATTTACCATTGTCCAGAACTTGATATTAGATTAATTTTTTTACATCAGGCTGGAACTAGTCACATAAATTTTATAAGCCAGTTACATTTTGTGCAGAATACTTGAAATCCTTGGTGATAAAATTTAAAATTTATTCAAAATGTTACAGCTGTCTTACTTAGAACAGCAATAGAACACTGCTGATGGATGTTTTATAAAAAAAAAAAAAGCCAACAATGTTAGTAAAATATTTTAACATTAAATAGCCTTTTAAAAAAAGGTATAACGTTACTGAAATCTGCAGAGTGTCTTCTTAAAGCCTTCAGGTCCTTGTATGATATAAAGCTAGTTCAATTACTTCTAGGCTGGGTCAATTTGCTTGAGGATCAGTAACCAGTCTAGATAGATTTTCTCAACCCACACATATCATAATGGACTTACAACAAAGAAAAAAGCATTGACACTGACATACTAAAGTGTCTCGTTGGGGGTACACTGTAGGAACACACCTCCTCACTGCAGTCCTCATTTAAGACACTTTATTCAGTGATGCTTTCCCATCAAATATTCCTTGTACACTTTTTCTAAAATCTTGCCAAATTTGATAAAACTTTCAAAAAATTCTAGCACTTAATACCAGTAAACTTTTTCAATTTTTTTTTTTTTTGGCCAAAAATCTAATCAGTTTTTGGAATTAATGATTAAAAGGCACTTTGTTTTATAAATGATCCTATCTTTCAGTAATCAAGTAGAACAGATGTTGAAAACAGCTTTCAAAAATGACAGATATTATTGTTTATTCTTCTTGCATTTGATTCTATTCTTTTGATTTTTCAAATTTGTTTCCAAGAGTCCTTCAAACACTGCACAGAATCCTGTTTAACTTTCTCCTTTTGATATCCTCCATAATATTTTTCTCCTGTGATTTCCTCTTTTCTGTTACATTTTTGTTTCATACAGTTCTTTCTCGTCCCATACAATTTCCAAGACATTGCCATTTACTTCAACTATTTTTTCATATGTATTCTTTTTCAACTGTTTTTTCATACAGCATTGTGTTTCCTTAGGAAACAACACTTATCTTTCATAATTTATTCCAATACTCAAACCTAGAAAAATAATCCACACCCATCTAACTGCTATGACATTTCAGTTACTTTAAAACATCTCCAGTGAACACTGGCCACGTTTCACAGTGACTATTTCTGGCACAAATAACATTTTTACTTTGTCTGGGACACATGGCTTTTAATTCTGAAACTGAGGTGGTTTGGAGCAAAAACACCTGTCTGGATCTGGTTGTCTTCAATTCCAATTGAAGAACTCAGTAGAAGGCAAATAAAATTTCCAGAGCCAGCAGCAGTACCTGAAAGCTTAAAGTTACGAAACATCATTCGGTCAACATCATGCAACTAAAAACATCATTTTCTCTTATGTCTCTTTCTAGCTATTCTCCCAAATACATAAGACTTTCTCTTAGCATCCTTCTCCCTTTCCTTTCTAGTGGAGAGGTGTGTTTTAGGGGTGTTATTGTGGGGTACCTGTTGGACAAATGCAACTGAGATGTAATATCAGAAATAAAGGATCATCAAGGAACATTCCATTTATGCAAGAGTGGAAAAAGAACTAGAAGTGCTAGGTTAAGATTAGCAGTTTCTCTCACACTAAGCAGAATATAACTTTTCTTGATAATTTATTCTTCTGTAAATCGCATTACCAGCAATATTAAGACAACATAAAAATCACATTCTGAAATATCATTTTCATTATCAAGAGTAATTATGAAGAAACCTTTTTTTTAACACATTTGGTTCATCTTAATTATAGGAAGGTTTATAACACTTATTATGGTGGATTTAATTCACCCTAAGTGACAAATGCAAATCATTATCATAATAAGAAAATACAAATCAGAGAGCAGCTTTTCTCTGTACTGTATTTTATGATGCTTAGTCATATCTTTATACCTCCCAATTTTTTTAGGGAAAAAATAGAGATGCGTATTGTAGGGTACGGCTGCGAGTAGTTATGAAAGTATTACTGGAATAAAGGTGCTGATCTAAAACATGATGACAATTATAATCTTATTTTATTTAGAAAATATTCCTAATTTTAACTAATATTAAACATGTTCATAATTTTCTGAATATATTAAAACTATCGTTTTCGGCTATATGATTTTCTTGGGGTTTTATTCACTTGTAAGCATATATGCTTGCTTGTTAGCTCGTTTTTAAACTATCTAAAGCCATCATTTAGGTATTCCTTAATTAGATCACACAGACCTAAGCACTTCCTTCACTGTAAGCTAATTCCACGGTCTCAGTACAGGCCAGTTTTAGACTACTCTCCACTGAATAAAAACATCTGCTTAATAATCTAAGTAGGGGCTTCAGTTATTTCAAAATTGAGTCTTATAGGCAGGGCAGGACTATGCCTACCCTCCATGAGGCTATAAATTTAGAAAAATCTTAACTACACTTCTGAGTTTTCATTTTAACTTTTATCCATATAAAAACTTGATCTCAGAAGTTTGACTTCTGAGCCTGAACCACTTGACTTGATTCCTTAGGAATACAGTCTAATTATTTTGCCTTTTAAAATACACTAAATATCCTAATGTTGGAATGAATATTACTAGAAGAAAATTGCAGATGGTTGTAGAGCTACAATAGAAAAGAAAAGTGACGCTATTAAGCTACCTCTCCCCTCAGTGTATGGTTGGGACAGCAGTCAGCAGCCTTAATTTTGAAAATTCACAACTTAGGAATATTTGTGCTAAACTATATTCATAGATATGTCAGCTATACGTATGACAAACTGCAGGTATAAGAAGTGCTCTCAAACATAAACAAACACAAAGTACCTGAAAATAAATTTATTTTAAATTCTTTCTGGATCGATGTTCTGTGGTGTTATGAAACTTTAGTAGGCACAAATTTTCTGCAAACACACGTGAATTTCACATGAACCAGCTGTATCTTTAATGATAAATGCTCTATTTTATTGATAGAAGCATTAACATTTGAATAGTCATGTAGGTATATGGATTTTCAGACATTCTTTTACAGTACTGGAGTGAGCCCGTGTTCACACGCCACAGAGAATGGTGTAGTACAGGATGGGAGTCTCACTGTTGGTCCCAGTCCACCAAAACTGCAGATTTGCAGGGTGGAGCCTATTGTTCGCCTTCAGACATGATATCTGTTCTCACTGTGATGTAATTCAGCTTCTCTTTGCAACTGTGAACCCTAACGCTGTACAACTGACTATAAATGGATAATAGAGGAGCACAGGTCTGCAGAAAGTAGCAAAAATTACAGATGCTGCAACATGGGGATCAGAAATTATTTCATCCACAATAGTCTGATTGTTCTTACGTTGGAACAACAGGCTCATTGTTTGTCCTCTCAGCTCCTGGAGGATCAGGCTGCAAACACCCCAGCGGCACGTGCGCAGTCTTCTGCATGTCAATGGTTCCGGCAGTAGCACCTGTCCCTGCCGGGCTGTGCTGCGATGGCGTGCATCGGGGTGTCTAAAAATGACACCACGACAGTTGACATCATCCAACATGCTCAAGGTAACAGGCTCCTGCCTTAATCACAAGGGTCTGGAGTCAGGGCATAATCAGTGACGGGTCCTTAACTGCAGGATTTGCTCTCTGCCTCGGTTCATCGGAGCCTGAATCTTGCTGATCTCTCAGGCGTGCTGCAAGCCCCGTTCGTTCTCTGAGGCTTTTCCAGAGGAGAGAAATAAAATGAGGAGAGTTTTCAGGTGATTTGACAGGATCTGGAGAGTCATTGTCAGGTTGGCTTTAAATGAGGCGCGTGATACGGTCTGTAAATATGCGAGGAGTGGGAAGACAGGCACGCATTTTCTAGCACAAAGAAACGGCTCACTGCAGGTTGAATTAAACTCCATGCAAAACATTCTATTAAGTTCTAGGAGTACAAAACTTTCCCAAAACTTCAGAAACACCCTCCTACTCATCCTGATTTCAGTTCCTTAGTGCTTATATCTGGTTAACTAATACTTCAATATATGGACTCCTCATTTGCAAGATGTTGTGCGAGGCAGAGCCCATGCCGCTCTATTGACTAACTTAGAAGTTTGCCTGAGCTAAGAATTGAGCCTTTATGCATTGAACTAAGCTACGGAAGAAATTGATTGTCTGTTTTTCAAAGAAAGTGGGGTTTTTCCTTCACTACTTTTAAACATGTCTAAATAAATATTTGTTTACCTTTGGAATATCAAATCTGTAGAAAATTTCCATGCCCGGAAGCACCTGAAAGCAGGTGTACTCTGTAGAAATGGAGGAGAGATCAATGCTCAAGTGCTCATCCTATTAAAAGAGAAAACTTAAACACACTGAGTGGAGACTTTTGATGAAAGTGGGCCTTGCAACCTGTATAATACAGAAATATTGCTGCTCACTTTGTAAGCGGGATCCAGCTCTAAACTAAAGCTGGACTTATTGCCCAGTCTTGCGATACAAGTTAGTGAATTTTTATTTAAATACTATGAGAATGTTGTCTATAAAAACAACACAGAAGGCACCACACTATCAAGAGCTTTAGGATACAGGTTTTGCAAATGTATCTGACTAAGAGAGAATATATTTTTCTCATAGCTGTCCTACTCATGAAAAAGCCTCTAAAAAGCTCAAACTCCCAAACAAAAAGCCCTCCACTCTTAATAACTACATTTGGCTGCAGATTAATCTGTTTTCTTGTCCTGATTATAACAAGCGAAAAATTTACCTCCTACTTTGCAACCGAATGGGTACTGAAGTGCTTGCAGAGTGCGTCATGAAGCCCAGGGAGTATTATTTTGTGAGTTATTCTCCTTTAGCTACTGTCCTTCTCAAGAGAGGCTGTATTTAAAAATATTAGTGAAGACAAGGAACTGAATTTGTCATTTCTGAGAAGTTCCCTATTTTTATGTCTGAGTATATTAGGAAGCAGGTCACACAGTGCTGTACTGTGTGCCACTGATTTCATTTTTTTTTTTTTTGCATTGGTCTGACAGCAAGGTCATTTATCTTTTGGGTAAGGAATAAGAAGCAAAAAGAAAATAAGAAAGCTATTTCATTTGAAAGTTGAGTGGTGTATGCTTGAGAACATTTTGCCGCTGCCTACTGTTAATTTTTATTTCATCACAATTGCTCATCAATAACTTGACTTGGTGATGTGTTCGGCAGTGAAGCCAAAGAATTGATGGGCATGAATTGGTAGGTCAGGATTACTTGCATTGCAAATTATATGGAGGACTAAAAAGGGTGAAGAGAGGAAAAGAAAAATGGCTGCATTTTTTTGTAAATTGTTGTGAGGTTCCAAATAAAGCAGTCTGTGGGGGGAAGCTCTCCCTTTTCTCTAAGAAGCCTAACTTTCTTGAAGGAAATATTTGTTTTGATTCGACATACCACAAGTATTAGAAGTCAGTGTACTGGGGTAAGTGGAATGCACTGCGGTGTGCATTAAAAAAAAAAAAAAAAAAAAAAGTCGAGCTTCAAAATAAAATGATAGGGCATTCAGCGAAGTGTCTTATTCCAAGTCTCTTTTCAAAGTACCCTTGAGAATTTTCCCAATAATGAACAACTATTCTATCAGGTTCATGCTGCTTTCTCTGTGAGAAGGTCCTTGAGCTGAGATTCCACAACTGGTGTATGAGATGGAAAGTGTTCACTTCTATCCATTCCTTGTATGTCTCCTCCACAACAGCTCTCAAACCCCTTCTAGCAGGAAATAAAAAACTGTCTTGGAAACAATCCTCTTCTGAAATAAGAAAAGAATAAAGGTGTTTCTTGAAAGACTTTAAAATCTCAGATTTAATTCCCACCCAACCTCCCTCTCGAGCGGAAATGCAACAAACTTTTCAAAGGCTTTCATGAAGAAAAGGAGAAAGGGAGTGGAATAGACCATCTGAGTTGTCCGTGCTCTCGACTGGAACAGTAAGGGTTTAGATAATCAGTGAAAAACTATTCTAATAGCTTCTAGACACTTGCATGTTCTAATTAGAAACATTATGTCTGGAAATATTGTCTCTGTCAGCTATTTTCCTGTACCAGAAAGCGACATACATGGCTAACAGAAAAGTAATTTTTTATTTATTGAACTCACAGGCATTTGGGAAAAAAAAAAAAAAAGCTTTGAAATCCTCCAGAGTATTCAAAAGAAGTATTTCAAACAAGTTACATAGCTTAATTCCTTTTGTTTCAGTCAGAATCCATGTACTTCTGCTTGAAAAACTATTGAGAAAATACAGGTCAGAAATAATTTCAAGTGTTTATAATAGGAATGAAATCAGAGCTTTTCACATTTTAATTGATACTGGGATTGATACTGGAATGCTGTGAATCTTATCAGGCTTGATTCCGTTTTTTTTGTTGTTGTTGTAAAATGCTGAGGGGTGTGAGGTTTTACATTTATTTTTGATTTTTTTATTCCTTCAACAGAATCTTTTACCAATTCACACAAATTATGCGTATTTTCTATCTTACTTTCAAAAGAGTTCACATGCACATAGACCTAAAACAGGCAAATTATAACTCTTCTTCTTCAGATACTGATTTCCTTGACATTCAGTAGCCAGTCTCTGTCTTGAGTTGTTTCACCTTGTCTGTATGTTTGCTGGAGCGTGTCCAGAGAAGGACAACAGAGCTGGTGAAGGGTCTAGGGAACAAGTCTTATGAGGAGCTGAGGGAACTGGGGGTGTGTAACCTGGAAAAAAGGAGGCTCAGGGGAGACCTTCTTGCTCTCGACAACTCTTTGAAAAGAGGTTGGATTGAGATGGTCTTTGGTCTCTTCTCCCAAGTAACAAATGATAGGACAGAAAGAATTTGCCTCAAGTTGCATAAGGGGAGGTTTAGGCTGGATATTAGGAAGAATTTAATTATAGAAAGGCTTGTAAAGAATTGTGACAGGCTGCCGAGAGCAATGGTGGAGTCCTCATCCCTGGCAGTATTTGAAAGACTTATAGATGTGGTGCTGAGGGACGTAGATTAGTGGTGACCTGTCAGTGCTGGGTTAACAGTTGAACTTGCTGATCTTAAAGGTCTCTTGCAACCAAAACTATTCTGTATGTTGTTTCCCCATTCTGTTTCATGACACACATTTTAGACTTGATTATTGATATCTGCCTCAAATATCATTACCTCTATTGCTGATTTCTGGACTAGCAGCTTTGACACTTGCATTTATCTCCATCAACACATCGCTTCCCACAGCAGTTCTTCTCAGCTGAAATACAATGCTGTTCATTGACTACCAAGCCATATAATGAAAGATGAACGCATTCATCTCTGTTTTCTGCATCAGTGTAGAAACACACACGTGCAAGAAATGAATGCTGAAAATATAGACAATAAACACTAAACTTTAACGCTTTTGAGAATCTTTCCCATGACCTAAGTACATATTCTTTTTGTATATACATGTAGTCCTTTCAAACATCTGGTGTTTGAGTTACCGAAGCTGCAATTGGAAGGACTGTCTGTAGTCCTCAAGGATTTCATCCCACAAACTGTGGACCTATACTCTATCTAGCAATGTAAAACTGAAGTAGAGCTAGATGACAACTGATGTAGCTTTTGAACCAGACATGAAAAAAAGAAATAAATTTCTAGCAGAACTTTTGAAATTACCTTTTACTTCCCGAATCTGTGGGTTTTGATGTAACCATTTAAAAGAGTAAAACTGATTCAAGAATTCATTCAATCAGCAGCTCCTTTGATGAATATTCGTCTTCCGCTTACCTTAAATCTTATGGATTTCATAGCTATCTGTTGCCTGCTGCTTAGTATTGATTAAGCACTTGGCACAGACTTGTGTGACATTTGCATGTTTGAAGGTCTATATTCAGCCTTTTGTTCACAGTCACAAGGTGCTTTGCCCACGGCCAAAGCATTAGTTGTCTGCTTTGAGTGGGAGGGTGCAGCTTCCTTGCAAGAGAAGATGAAGCACTGAAAAAGCACTTTCTGAAGGTACAAACTTATCAGTCAAATGTGAGAACTGGATCCAGTATAACTGTAGACTGTACGAATCTGCCAGTTGGCATCCCCATACAATGGGAGGAGAGGTGTAACACCCATGGGTAGGACAGTCCCACCTCAGGCTTTGTAACTATTGGGAAAAGTTTTGTGCACATCTTGAACTTCTGCTTTTCCATCCAGTGTGTGAAGCTTAAAATCATATGACATTAGTGGTTGGGCTGTTCAGCTAAAGGAGAGTATGAGAAATTTTTTGTCTGAGAAAGAAGAGAGAGGGAGAGAGATAATAAGAGTGATCCAGTGGTATTCAACAATAATGCCATGTTAGAGGAAGCATAAGCATTAACACAATACTGCTCATTACATTTTTTACAGTCCTGAGCAAAAGTGGATGGAGTGTGTCATAGAACTAGGGGAAGACAGTAACTTTTTCCTAGCCAAATAAAATGGTTAATTTTAATTATGTATTGGTGTTCCATGGTTATTAAAACAATGACTCTGAAAAATTACATTGTCTTAAAGGATATACTCATTTAGGGTACATGTTCATAATTTGCCCTAGATTCACCAGCTTTAACTGAAGTCCACTCAAAACCATTAATCAAAACTAATGGAGCATCTGACCCAGCTCTCTTCCCTCTTCATAACTGTGTCCTCTGTAGAGCTATTAAAAGAGAGGAAGAAAAATCTTGAACTGTATTTGTGCGTGGCTAAAATAACCAGTTGTCTTATGTCAGAATATTTATTAGTGTTAATTCCCCAGACTGACATTTAGATTTCAAATTGATTTTTCAGAGTCAAGTTTAGCTGGATTTTAAATAGTAGGATTGGCAGATTTTCAGTTAAGGACAAACAAATAAAAATTACTGTTTAGTGTTAAACATTAAATATCGCCATGAGAGATTTATTCAGCAAAATTCATGAATAATCACATTCAAGACCCATCCTCCCAAAACCCACTACTAATTTTGATTAGCCAGTGTATTATGAGGTTATGTGGGTCCTTGTTTTTCCCTTGCAAGAGAACAGTGCTTTGCTCTCACATATACTGCATAAGTCGGTCCTGTATGAGTTTCAGAACTTGTATTAGCACTGCCAACACCACGGAAAGAGTATGAGTGGCAGAGAAAAAAATTAATTGAGGTGGTATAAAATCTAGACAGCTGTGCTAATCACATGTAAGATTTGTCTCATAGCTGACTGACCACCAGGTTTTTGAAAGGGAGCTCATCACTTTTCTCTCCCAGGTTTTATGACCATTTTAATGTTTTTTACCATTATTCCAGATGTATGTTGCTGTCTAATTTCTCTTAATATATGAAAATTGATAAAAGTTTTACATCCTGGTATCTAAGAGACCTTCTGATCATGAAACGTGTTCTTTATTGGCTTACTGGTTGGTGACATAGAGTAGATTTGGCAAACAGAAACAGCTATGGTGGCATGGCATTGAAACCAGTCTTCAGGGTGCTGCAGATTTACATCCCTTGTCTACCTCTGTAAAAGCCGGGTTTCCTCTGAGTCTGTACAAAGGTGTGAAGTCATCAACCCTGAAGCCTATATATGAATTAAAATTCATTTAACTCTATTTTTAGAGCCTGAGAGAAATTAGGTATCCCAGGCCCTGAGGAATTCAAGTGTCACAACATTTGCTTTTATCTCAGCTGGTGTTGAGGATTGTCTGATCGATTTATTTTAACATAGAAAGTTTTTAATAGCAATATGTTGCAATATATTGATTTTTTTATTTCATTTAAGCTTTAACACACATGCACACACACGCGCACCCCCCCCCCCCCCCCCAAAAAAAAAAAAAAAAAACCAAACCAAACCAAAACCAAATCCAGAAAAAGCACTAGGAGGAACATACCTACGTAATTCAAGTTTTTAAGAGACCGGCAGGGGCCTGTGACCTGAAATGCACAACTGTTCCAGCGAGTATAGGATGAATGCTTTTAAGTTAATGTTAACTCTGGTGCTGTTAAAAGTGCAATAAACAATTCTCATTTTAAGCATAAGAAATATCAAAAATCTGTAACAATCCTATAATGAACATGCTCATAATGAATATTACGGGTGTTCACAGTACAAATCAACATAGAAAATCAAAAGCTTGCTCTCAGAGTGTTCAGTATGAAGAATGGTTCCAGTTAGCTTTGATCCATCATTAAAACTTTCTGATGTGGAAACTCTACATGTTCAAAACTGGTCAATGATTCACTCCACAGTCATTAAACAAACATCAGTACTTGTAGAGATCATCAGTGAGGTAAGAAGAAAGCTAATTTTCAATTGTATCAAGCTGTAACAGAGATAAAAGAGCAAATTTTCAGCACTAATATCACATCAAAATAAGCTGCATGTCTTTATAGTCAGTGACTTGCTGTAATTCTAGACTATTGACTATTTCCATGGAGCATTTTTGCATGCTGTCCATCTTCACGGTGCATTACTTTTGCAATACATACACTTCACTAAAGTATTTAAAACCATTCTCCTTGATGTAATACAAAGATGAAATAGATTATTAACATCATCTAGCTACGTTTTAACCAATAACAATCCACAAAGCATAATTTCTCCCATTCTATATCATTGCTATTTGTTACTATGGTCATAATCAGTGATGGAGAGTGGCTATACTCCACTTAGACAGGCACTGATCATCAGTCATTACTCAGTGCGATATAAGTCACTGGCAGAAAGCACGTCCATTTTTTCAACATGAATCTACATGAATTTTTTAAGAAATGCCATGCCAGCTTCTTGTATAATAAAAAACAAGACTTGCATTCTTGTCAGTCATTTGTTTCTGTGTAAAAAGGCTTGTGATGCGAAGACAAATTATCCATACCTAAGAAACGCAAGTAAAAGCAGTATAAAATGGTATATTGATACTGAAAAATGTGACCTTTCTTGAGGATGATTATCCATTCAAATAGCCTGGAAGAGAGGGAAAACTGGGGTGGTATAAAAACTGGTCATATTTCCTCAAACTATATTTAAACCTATACTCCACGTATATAAGTCCTGAAAATGCCCAAGCAGATCATTTCAAATTTTACAGTATGGTAATTTATGTTCTTACAGGTAATGATGGATTAGTAAGAAAAAAAAAATCAGAAAAGACACACTAACAATGTGAACATTTTAAATTGTCATAATTTCACTTTAGAATGAATGAGGTATATGGGCCAATCTAACCCTCAAAGTACATTTTTTTCAGATTGTTAGCACATCACTGAATTTATGTGTAATTCAACCCTCATTTGGAGGTATTTTTTAGGGGTGAACAGGAATTCTTTCTCTTTTCCAGTAGAAGAAACTGGATTGATTTAGCCAATGCTGACAAAAGTTATACAAACAGAGTATTAATCAAATTACGGCAGTAGGCTGAAGGAACTATATACTGGTCCTGATACACCAAAAAAACCTCAAAATAAAGGTTTCCAACTTGTGAAAATAAAAGCCATAATAGTCTGAATTTGGATTCTTATTTTGTTAGTGTCGGAGTGTAGCAGTCACAGAACTAGAAGAGGTGAATCTTTGAAATTTCTTCATGGAAGCTATAATAATACTAATACTATTTTCCAGTATGCATTCACCAGAAATGAGAAAGAAAAAATATACAGAAGTATTACTAGCTATTCCAACTGCTTGCAAGATGCATGTATCAAGGTCGTTTCAATGTAAACGTTGAGGGAAAACTCATTTAAGAAACTGGTGATTCTTCCTGTTAGAAACCATCTAGACATAATTCCTTACATCTGCACAGACCTGGAAGATAGAATACGTGCATCAACACGCCCCATTTCTTCTCCAACTTTGTCAAAACTAATTAGTAGGTATGAAAGTGCTGTGTTAAAGTACAAAGTCACCACTTCTGGCCCTCAGAACTCATAAAAACCTGCTGTAAACAGCACAAATACTATGTAAGGAGTTCCTGGGCTCTACGTCTGCGTCGCTGCTCAGCAGAAAGATCTGGGCTTGTACCTATCAAAGGAAATTTCTCTCCAGTGATATGCCATTCAGATTTTATCTGTACGAAACCCTTTAGTTTTGGTAAAAACATTAACCCCAGCTCTGATCTGACAGAAGATACTGCAAAGACTGAATTTCCAAAATTAGAGTAGCTAACGTTACCTGCTTTATCTGCCAAAATGATTATATTGACCAAGTGAAAAACTTTCTGTGGAATCAGCAAATTTTTGTTTCTGTACCTCAGACTGTTAGCAACCAATGAGAGTGGGAAAGTACCATATATTGTAGCAAAAATGCATACTTCTGTACATTTGATTTTGTCTGAACTTCTATTTGTGTCATTTAAATGCTATTAACAATTGGGAAGAGTATATGTTTGTATTTTGTTTCATAAAACTAGATTTTTCAGTACAAAAGTTCTCTCGGACACAATTTATATTAAGGCTACAGTTATAAACATCTTATCAGTTTTCAACAATCTTCATTGCCGCGCGTTAATCGCACGTTACAGCATCTGGCTGGAGAAAGTTTTGTTATAAAATGGATTGATAAGCAGTTGCAACACATTTTGCAGATGAGCTTATATGTAATTAAAGCATGCGCCCCGCTCTGCAGTATGCTTATTACGATCTATGTTAATTATTTATTACACTTTTTCAAATCGTACTGTTATAATGAAGCATAAATTGTACCATTACTCACGGATAGTGCGAAGGCTATATGTGCAAATTTAGTTGCCTTGCTTATTTTTTTATGAGTTTAAGGATTGTGCTGCTAATTATAAGAAAGTTATTCTTAAGAAAATGTTTAACCTTAGCCATTTTATGTTAACAGAGACTATGTTTTGAACATGGAAGTAATGGGAATGTGAACTTCAGATTTAAAGGATGTGTATTAAGGCCACCTAGAACCGTATACTGAAAATGAAAGAGAGGCCAATACTTTCTCACGGCCAGTTGTTAGATTATTGTTGCAGGCAATGGGATTGTGGTATTGAAATCTCTGGGCCAGAATCACTCTCCTTCCGTTGACTTTTGTAATTCATACAAATCAGTTTACTGTTCTAGTACACAAATTTTCATGTTGGAGAGGACCAAACCTACTCACCTACTTTTCCATTCTATTGTTATCATCTCTGTGGAATATACCTTTCCCAAAAGCCTTTGAATAAGCTCATTTTTGACCTGTTAAGGAAGAAAATGAAGCTGCAATATCATTCCTTTCTTTGAGGAGAAAACGCATCTCTTCAGCCATTCTTGCAGTTCTAGTCATGTCCTTGACAAATACGACGACTATGGCTTATGTGGTAGGCGCTTATCGCAAAATCCACTCATCCTGTGTTACTGTATTCCCAGCAGCACAAAGGCAGGGTGTTGAAGGTCAAGGGAGAACTGGTGCCTCTCAGTGGATCTTCAGGCATAACCTTCTTTCTGCTCTCTTCACAATCATTAGGCGGCATGGCTCATGCACAAAAATGACAGTCAGATGTTTTTGTAACGCCTGGAATCTATATTACCTTAAAGTCTGAGGTAAGCCCACATCACAGTGATCCAGTCTTCTTTCGTAATGTATTTGATGGTTTAAATAGTTTCACAAAGATAAAGGCCAGTTCTGAAATTCATTAAATGTAGATGTAAATTCCCCAAATATCTGAGTTTGTTCAGATGTGCATTGTTGTAGATTCGTCTCTAGTTGTGTTTTAATTAAGTTTTCAAAGCTGAGACAGGGGAGAGGGAAATATTTGTTTAGAAAACAAACACACATATTCAATGCATACCCAGGAGAAATAATAAAAATGCCCAAAGAAAAACAGACATTGACAAGAAACTTCAACTCCTCACATCTTAATCTGGGTCCCAATGCACTCATATGCTTTACATAAGAAATATAAGACATTTTCCACAGTCAGAGCAAAACAAAAGTTAAATTGACCTCAACCAACTTAGATCAAACAGGTCTAAGGCCTGATTTCTTGGAGCAGAAAAAGTGCGGTCATCCCAAATATTTTCACTTTTTCCCTCCTGCTCCCTCAAGAAAATAATTATTTTCATAGTTCTCTCAAAGAGAAAATTTACACATGGCCTAAACATCGCAGTAGTCATGGTAACCTGATCTTAACAGTAGGACATCTTGATAAAAAAAGATCGACATAACAGGAGGCGAGCTACAAAGCTCGTCTTTAGAGCGGTTCTGAAATAACTTCTGTGAGGTAAATGATGATGAAGTCTTTGTTCGTGTTATATAGTTTGAGCTGTTTCCCTCTCTGTGTGAGAGCAGTGCGTTTGCTCTAAACTTGTTTCGAAGTGTTTACTTTAGCTGCATTTTTTTCTCCCAGTGGAGAGTAAATATTGAAATCTATGTGTCCGAGTTTAACTCCTACAATGCATAACTAACTGGAAGAAGCTTGATTTCCCACCTTGCTCTTTACCTTTGCTTCCGTTGGTTTTGCTATGAGGAAGGAAAAAACCCCTGATGTGTGTAGTGGAAATTTCTAGGAGTATTTCCCGTTCCTTCTATGGGTGGCCAATCAGATGTTAAAATCTAAATTTCCAATGGATTTCTATCAAAACTGAGTGGAATTAAACACTTAGACATCTGAGAATCTCAAGGTTAACTTACTTTTTTAAGAAAGTGTAAGACCTAAAAGGGTTTGGGTTAACTGCTGCTGAGGTAAGAACCTCGTCACCTCACCTGACTGTAACCTATCTAAAGGGCAACCCAGAAGTTCTCAGTTCATTGAGAAAATAAACTCTACTTGAATCTTTAAAGTTGATTTTCATTTCATCCACAAGCTTGTATATTAATTATTTTTCACTAGACAGGTCACTGTCCCTGAGTTCAGGGGTATCATGAAAAGACATTCAGCCAATATTGAAATAATTCATACAATCTTAAGCAAAAAATGTTCTTTTACCTTAAAACTCATACATTATCTGAAAACCCATTGAAACACATAAAGCTACAGGTTGATCACACTGTCTTTTTATTATTATTATTATTATTCTCTATATTTACAAATCTATTTCATTGTCATGTTCAACATTCAGAAAAATGTTGGGAATTATTTGCACTATAACCTCGCTTCTTCATCTAGTTAATATACAAAATATGTTCTCACTGTCAAAGAGAAATGGACTGCTGAACCTCTTATTTTCCATAGTCTGGGCAATGTGCATGTGTGAAATTTCGAAAAATGCTTAAATTGTTTAATTTTCCTGAGTTCTTAAGTAGGTAATGGTGAAGCTCAGAGACCAGTCCTCAGCTAGCATAATTTGCAGTAGACTGGGGAGAATGGCAATGTGATGATAAACACCTGCTGGGCTCTGGCCCTGAAACATCATCACTTCAGGAATAATTATCCCTGTGCTGTCAGTACAAAGAAATTATTTTCTTTTTTCTACTCGTAAAAAAGCTTCTTGGTCAAAAAAAAAAAAAAAGAAAAAGAAAAAAGCAATTCTGCCTTATTTTCTCTTCTCCCTTTCACTGAAAGCAGAAATTTGAATGAAAATGTACTTTGTGACTAAGGCATAAATTAATTGGTCCTCCTATGGGTTGTATTAAAAGACAGGCCAAGAAACAACTGGGCTGTTTCCCCGGATTGAAGTCCTGTAGACTGGAGAGGAAGGGAGGGAGGGAGAGAGGGATGGCTAGCAGTTGTGAGGAAGTATATGTGGAAGTTGCTTAATAGGTTTAAATAATAAAAAACCCAACAAACACAAATGGCAAAAAAACCAACCTACAAAGGAACACGCCCTGCCCCCCCCCCCCCCAAAAAAAAAAAAAAAAAAAAAAAAAAAATCAGTTAACAACAGGGAAAAGCTAACTCTCAACTCCAGTCTCGATGGAGATTGTTTTGCCTGGCATTGCTTTCTCTTTGTGGTTTTTTTTTTAAAAATGGTTTTCTGATTTTTTTTCTGCTTTCTTGTGTGTTTTGTTTTGTTTTAAAGTTTTGTTTGCTAACCCAAACTAAGCATTTTGGGGGCCGTGAATTTCACAGCTGGTCACACAGGTTTTTATTACTTGCCTGATATTTACTACTTCCCAGATATTTTCCAAGGAGGTTGATTATACATTATGACATTCATAGAAACAGATTTTTTGCTAAAGTTTCTGATTACAAACAGTAGTAACAACAATGTAATAACTGTCGCATAAATTTACAAAAAATTGATCCACGTGTTTGGTAACTAGTAAGGAAATAAAAATAATTAGTAGCCCCTCAAATACGCTTGTATAAACTAATCTCCTGTTGACTAATTTTTTTTAAGATTCAGAATCACCAGAGCAAGGGCAACAAATATACTCTACTGAGAATGCAAATAAAAGAGAGGGTGCTGATGGTATTGCTTCTTTTTCACAACGAGATTTCAATTTAAAGTCTCAGTTTGCGTTCCTAGCAACCTCGGTGATGCAGACTCCTCATGAAAAGTGCTGGATTTCTGCAGGGAGCTGTGGTCACAGCACTAGACTAATGCAGGATGTGCAGATACGACAACATTCATTTAGCTCCAACACATTTTCTGTCATGGTTGGTAGCAAAACTTTGTCTCTTTATCTTACGGAATGATTTAACACATTCTTGCTAAAATATAATTAAGTCATTTACTAATTCTCTCTCCCGTTTCATGCTTTTTGGGCTGTTTCTCCTGGCAATACAGAAGTACTTGTCAGGTATTTAAATAAACAACACCTCTATAGATGACCGGTTCGAAATTTATTGCAACCCTATTAAAGACAAGGCAGCAGCTCACCCCATTATTAATCTGTTCTTTAAGCTTCGTTCTTGACAGTACCCTTTGATAGTGGAAATATGAAACAGCAGCAGAGTGCCGAAGGTACTATAAATCTTTGTATGAGTATGATGGAATTATCAGGAGACAGAAGAAATAATTTAAGCCTCACAGCAGAATGGAATCTGAAAAAGTCTGTTTGCTCTGACTGAAAGCAGATGATTGCAGAACATCCACTTAGAAGAAGAGGTATCACCGGCTCCCCAATGTGTACCTACCGGATTATTAGACTTAAGTCGAGCTTCATTGCCAGCAGGTAAATAAATGAACCTTAGTTTCAGTGATCACTTACTTGCCTCTCACACGTGTCTGAGAAGCATGAAAACCAAACATAATTTAGGTTCTTTCCCACTCTATCAGAGCATCGTTTCCCTGGTATTTAAATGTTTTATTTTCTGCATTTTGGAGTTTTCCATGTGTTCTTTGTAATCCAAGGGCTATTTTTCACTAGTAGTCCTTTCTTGCCTCCTTACCAATTGAGCTGTCATTATTCATGCTACTGAAAATGTTTTGTCCTGTTTTAAATGAATGTTTTCTGCAAGATGTTATTTCATTTTCGTTTGATTTAAACCGAGCGGAATTTGCAAGTGGAGTTTACATCAGTCTCTAGAATGGCTTGGCAGACAACTAAAACAAATTTGCTTTATTTAATTCTCATAGGACTTGATATTTTTCAAGTAGCTGATGCTTGAAAACATCCATATGTATCAAGCAAAGGACCTGAAAAAGCTGAAAATTAACTTTCCTTGGGAAAGCATAGAACAAAGTGAAACAACAAGCTCACAAGCTTAAATTGCAGAGTACACATACCTGAGCTAATGATAGTGCTTTGGTGTTTTGCCATGACAGTCTTTTTACCACTTCCTTTGCAACAGAAAATATCAAGTCATTATGAGCGGATAAACAAGTCTGTATGTACGTGCAAGCGTGTGTGTGTGTGTGTGTAGAGAGAGAAACAAACATGTTTTCTTCCCCCAAAAGTAGAAGTGCCAACAATTAAAAAAATCATACAAATGCTGTCTAAGAAACAACACCTACCCAATGATCTGCCAGATGAGGGGGAAGAAAAAGGAGCATACAAGAGTTACACGCTGTCATTATCACATCTGAGGTCAAACAAGCAAACAAAATGTTCTAGAAGCATCTGTACCTAGAAATTAACCTCTTACAACCATTACTGGGTTCCTACACACGTGGTTCTATCCCACAGCCAAAGTGTCAATAGTTTCAATGAAAGACGAACATGAGGGCAAAGGGCTGGAGAAGGTCTTATTTAAATATTGGCCCACCACCAGCGTCTTCTAATTAAGCAGGAGGAAAGGTGGAGAGAAAGGAGACTTTAACATCAGTGGAGTTTTCTGCAGTGCTGAGATCCGTTTGCTGGTGTACATAGCAAATGCTGCAGCAAAAGGCCACACGATCTCTCACTCGTAGTTTCTGAGTCAACTTTCCAAAGCCCTGTTGGCTGCTGAGGGGTTTTATTTGAGTTTAGGAGTCAATACCTTGACTCACCTTCAGGACACAATGCAATTTACCTAAGACAGTGTTGTCTTATGCCAATGACAGAAACATGCATCATGGGAGCATTTTATATTTCCATCGAAGATATTTGGAGTTACCGATGACCAAATGTCAGCAAACAATGAAGTTACTGAAATACATAGCTATGATGTGTGTTAACCGATGAATTAATAAATATAAAAATGAAAGTGTTCTGGTATTAGAAGAAGGATTGGTGTTTATGGATAACTAGTTTTCAGTTAGATTATTTCAAGGAGCCCAGCCTTCTTAAGGAGTTAGTTTCTGCTTGTATGTCGCCCTCTGAAAGCCAGTACCGGAGATGCACTAATATATCTCATCATGGCTTGGCTTCGCGGACGAAGATTTAGGTAGGGCTTTAAACGTGAGTACATATAGGAGATGCATATGTGTGTGTGCGTATATATAGATAGATAGATGCATATATAGATATATATGCACAGAGGGATGTGGGCTGATAAGGCACTATACTCTGAAAGGGCTTAGTAAATTCTATAGTAACCACAGATGTTAATGCCTGCCAGTGTAGAAGAGACTTTAAGAGTACATAAGAAACACATGCTTTGCATGGCAGTTTAGGTGGGAAAAGAGTCTCAGAGGCAAAATCTGTGTGTCAAATGGTAGCGTTAACGCAAGGTGAACATGTATTAAAATAAAAGACAATAAAATAAGTCTGAAGTCTTCGCTGTTCTATACAGCATTTTTTTTTTTTTTACTGGGATGGCTGCCATCCCTTTTCTGCTAATGAGGTTGGGGATACTGAAAGGGACCTCCATGTCCAGCAGATTCGAGCACCTTTATGCAATAATAAAGATATAGCTAGAGCCATTGGTTGCTACCACTCAGTCTCCACTCCCTCGTATATTCCAGCTCATATAAATTACTACTGGAGGAGTACAGAGATAAAAAATAATAACTGAATAGGCGATTTTTTTTCTCCTGTTCACCTAGTGATGGTCTTGATTCTACAAAGGATTTACAGTAATAACTTTATAGGTGTGCATAGTAACTGGCTCCATGGTGCTGCTTCCATGAATGAAGACACCCTTTGAAGTCAAGCATTTGCAGAATCACTAGCTTCGATAATAAAATCTTCAGAGGCTTGCTCCGTTTGATGTGATTAGCGACAAAAAAGGACAATGAATTAAATCTTGCATTTACTTTCCTTACAATCTAATATTCTCATTTAGAAAATGACTGTGCAGGCAGACCTCTTGTACCTTACACCAAACCCTTTCATCTCCCACTGCACGTATGTAAAGGCTTTATACAGTCTGCTTCAAAACAATTCAAATCAGGGATTAAACAGGAAAAAAACCTGACTTCTTGCATCCCTGACTGTTCAATGTCAATACCAATATTTGTTAGACGAGCAGGGCAGTTATCCTGATTTATACAACCAAGCATCAAATCCTGAGATTAGACAAAATTGTTTAGAGTTATCTTTTCCATTTCTCTTCAGAGAAATGAAGACAAGAATGCCCACCAAATTAATCTTTTTCTTACAATTTGTTGAAGGGCTCACTCAATACAAGGAATTAATTTCCTTCAAATGTGAAGAACAACAGGAACAGATTTTCCATGAGGATGAGTTATCATTTCTATGATTAATTATTTTCAGTTACTGTAGTGAGATACTTTATATACCGGATTTAAATACAAAGTAGCCTTCCTCTTAATCTTTCAGCCGGCTTGAATCATAAACACATGAAAATAATTTTGTCTTGCCATATGGCTATTTAAATAAAGTGATAGCTGAAAGTTCAACTCAAAGCCTGAATGCTTAACATGGAAACACTTCTTCATAACTAAATTGTCCCTGGGAATGACACAATGCACTTAATCTCAAATAAAAATATCACATAAAGAGCAAGCTTACAATTAGAAAAAAAAAAATGTAAAAAAATTAGTCTCTTTAGAGATATTTTCCTCAGATTTTGAGGAAAATAACACAGTCTCCTGCCTTTTGCCATGCCTTGTTGTTACTGAAATGCTGCTCAACGCAGAAGATAAAAAGGTACTTGTAACTTCCAGGTTTGCAATTCATTGGGGAAAAAACTTTGCCTAAATATAAATTTGTAATGTATCTCTCTATATAAATATGTTCAATTGTGTTGCAGTGTATTTGAGAGAAACAATAAAATGTTGTATCAGGAAGCACATTAGTATAGTTTAGAAGCAAGATGAAGAACCGACTGTTCTACCACACTGATCTTGTAGGTAAACTGTGCTGGTTTTGGCAGGGATAGAGTTAATTTTAATCATAATATCAGGTACAGGACTGTGGTTTGGATTTGTGCTGGAAACACTGTTGATGATACCGGGATGTTTTCATTATCACTGAGCAGTTATTGCTTACACACAGTCAAGGCCTTTCCTGCTCCTCACCCCACCAGATGCAGGAGTTGGATTCCGGAACTGGATTCGGGAATGCACGGTTTGGAATTGAAGGCAGAACGAACAGAGTCTTCCTCAAACACTGGTCATCAAAGAAGAGGCTTGACCCTTGTGACCCCTCAGCTTTACACTGACCATGAGGTCTATGGGGTGGAACCCCTGGCTGGTCAGTGCAGTGTCCCCTGTCCTGTCCGCTCCTCCCCGCAGCTGCAGCCTCTCACTCACTGCACCCCACCGTGGGACACAGGGTTCAGCAGTGACCTTGGTCTGCACAGCAGCAGGTACCAGCCAGAGCCTTTCTGCACCCCAGTCCCTGGCAGTGACTGTGAGCATCCAGCGCTGTCACTGCCAGGAGCAGCCACTGTCTGCACAAACCTGCCGTTAACTTCAGCAAGTGCCGTCCCTGAGCAGAGACTGAGCTGGACAGTGAAACCACTGAACAGGACTGGTTCTGTTCTAGCTCAGACCAGAACAATGTCTTCAGCTTTCTTCCTGACATGTATGAGAAACTGAAGTCATGCTCAGACTTTACTATGATCCGTATCAATACTTAAATGCACTGTAGACCCAACTGAGGTAACAACAAAATAATTGAATTGTTGATTTGACTTTCTGTAACTGTCTTTAAGTCTGATTAAGCCCTTATAATGCCTAGGAAGGTCCTGCAGTAAGGTTTCATCTCATTTAAGTGGAGTGGGAAGCAGCAAAGGGAAAATGAGTGTTGTTCCTCCTACCTAGACACATTCGATGGCGTAGGGAACTAGTCTGAACATTAACCAAGACTTTATTTTCGTCTTAGGTCTAAGGGTTCCTATACCATAGGATGACTCTGTTTCTACAGTCCATTCATCATCACCAGCAAGAACTATCTCCAGAGAGCTGGAAACATGTTGAGATTCTGAAATTAGTTTTCTTGGTAATGATATATGATGTAAGAACATGACAGCTTGATTGCCATAATAATGGAACTGCCAAGCTTTGGCAGGGAGGGAAGCAGAAGAAGGGGGAAACATGGAACACATTGCAATTTAAATTCTGGTATTGGTCCAAGATTACTTTAATTTTACTCATCCACTCCCAGAACCAAGAAAATACATTTTTTAAAGCCTTCTGATACTAAATGGCACTTCAGGGATGTAAACTTATTATCTCACCCACAAATTTCTCTGTACTCTGTACCCATGTTTTACTATGTGAGTTTTATTAGTCTTGGACTCATTATTTTTTTCCTTAAGAAAATATTCTTATTTTGCTCTAATTGGTTTCTGCACTACAAATAACAGAAAATAAAAACGTAACACTTTCCTGTAACCTGACAAGTATTCAAAGAACTTTCATGGGAAAATATAAAGATATATTCTAATTTTTTTTCTTGGGTGACGGTCATATTAATAATTGTTGTCTGTGAAAGTATAGATGTTGAAGAGCTTACATTTATGTGTAACAAGTTTGAAAAGAAAAGGATCCTTGTGTCCTGTAGTATTCATATATATAGATATAAACCACATAGGGATACATTTACATATGTATTTTTTATATGTAAGCAACAGAATTTTGCATTCCAATCAAATGCACTGATTACTCAGTAGTGTAAAGAAGAAGAAAAGTAATTCCTGTAGAGGCAAACTGTAGGCAAAATTCTAAGTAAGAAGAAAATTTCGGCATTGCAAGTCCATTAAACCAAGGTGAATATTCCCTTGTGAAATGTTCCACTGCCTTTTTACTACTTACTACCTAAAATCTCCCCTTTGTGGAGTGATAGTAAGGTTCAACAAACAGGTAGAAGAGCTGATTTAGCTAAATAGTATTCATCCCTCACCCCGAGTTTTCAGAGTGGTTGGTGGTCAGTGGCTCTGTCCCACTCATCACACAGCTGGACAAATTCTCATTCTGGCAGAGGTGTCAGTGGCAAATGGGCTGTTTCTGACAGCAGGAACAATCCTTGCTGCAGGTTTAGACCACTCTCTCAATTATGTCCCAGGGTATTAATTCACGGACAAAACAAGTAACAGTGGTATACAGATATCCCAAACATGTCACTGTCTTGTTTAAATGCATTTCAGATGTCATTCTGATCCATAAAAAGTGTTTAAATATCTTCATCCCAAGAAGAGACATTGATAGATGAAAATCAAATAGTAGAAAAAAAATATGAGTGCATTCAGATTGGAAGGTCTGAACTCCTCTGGGAAGCTGTGCTACCTATAGCAGTCATCCCCTAACATCATGATTCCGCTAGGCAAGATGACCACAGCACGCTTTGTGTGCATCGCTGCTTTATCTCTTTGTATCTCCTGCTGGTGCTGCAGAGGTCTGATTCTGCCTCGTTGTTTAGGTGAGATACAGGAACAAGTGTTAATGTTGGTACACGAGCACTTTATCTCTTAGATTGAATTCCAATACCGATATAATGAAGTTCTTATTTAAAAAGTTACCATGAGAAAGGAGATTTGAATTTGGATATCATGACAAAGTAATGTATTTTATTTTCTCTAAACCATCGCCAGAATCGAAGTAATTCATACAGATCGTGAATGCCCAGTATTTCTACTTCTGTTGCTTTAGCAGAATAGTAACATGATTATATTCTATTCTGTGATGCAGCCTGCAACTGTTACATGACATAAATTGCAGGGGACAATAATGTGTCACCCTCTTTAAGTAACAAATAATGGTTAATATCATCACAAGCAATGGTAAGCAATGTGGTCTTCTTCTCCCCATTATAATACAAGCTGTTTGTACAGTAAAAGAAAGCTCAATTAGTGGCTACTAAATAATATATGGTCGTTCCGGTAGTCGATATTCACTGACAAGGTTATCAGCAAGATGTCGATGAGAGATGGTATCAGAGTGTACATGTTAAAGAGTTCAATAGTTCCCAGCCAAGAAATGATAGAGGGGATAGCGGCAGGGATAGATGCTAAGCTATTGTGACACTGAGGAAAATCAGAAGAGAAGAGGAAAAGAAAGTGTCCGAGCCCCATGTTGGCTGTGAAGATTTGTTTGGTCACAGAAAGAAACTGATAGCTAGATCAATTAAACAGCAAACAGCTTGTGGTCCCAACGTTCCTTCTACTGAAGCCTAAAGGAAATTATGTCATAGACTACAAAAGCAGTAGAGCTGGCCACAGAGTAGCTAGGATGGGTCTTACACAAACAAACCACAAAAACTCTCCATGGTTTTTGTATGGTTTAATTTTGCAAGGAAATGTTGCAAAGTCATTTAATTTCCACTTAATTTCATGGAGGAAGAGATGCATAAAAACTTTCAACAAAATACGTCCTCAAGTTTTCTGCAATCTCTCAGGTAGACAATTGGTAGGCAATTGCTATTACTTCTCATTTAGAAAACATACAATGCACGACAGAACTAAAAGAAGATTTAAAGATATTAAGGTGTTTAAAGATAAAAAGGTGACATTTGTCAAATGCAGGTGACAGCTAGACATGTATCTCCTCTTAAATGTATTGCAATCATAAGAAATCAATGGAAATTAGATGTGTAGTCACTTTAAAAAATAGCATTAGTAAGATCATTAGTCACAGACGTTTCAAAAACCTGCCATTACGTGACTTTCTGGTGTCACAGAGGAACTCTGGAACATAAAGAGTAGCTGAAGCTCATCTCTGAAAATCTGCATTTGAAACCTTTCCTGGAGCCACCAGCAGTACAACTAATGAACTAACTAGCTAAAGTCAATGTTGATATAGTAATATTGCATCACTGATATAAAAATATTTAGCTGAAAACTTTACAGTCATAAAAGGCTTTGCCAGAAAGATGTCCCACCTCTCCATGTGCTTTGACCACGTCTTGTGCGTTTGTGCTACATAAGGAGTTGCAGACTAACATGAAAAGATGTCTCATGAGTGAGAAGAAAGCCTTGTGGAGTATGTTGTTCTAAGTGTTTCAGAAGTGAAGAAATCCTGAATTCAGAGAACTATCATTTTTTCTTCATTGTATATTTTTACTATTTTTTGTTCATTCCCGTGTTCCTGAGCTACTCCTCACAAATCTCTTGCCAGATGAACTTCTTTCCTTCATAATCTTCCTTCATCCTATAATCCAGTTCTATCGTCTCCTATCCTCTTACTACAGTTTTCTTTCTTATTCCCTCTGCCATTTTAATTTTCTGCATTCCTCGTGGTCTCCTTTTGGCCTCGCAGTGATTGCTCTTCCCTGTTTTCTACATTCATAAAGTTTGCTACAAGCCATGAATGACAAGGATGTCTGAACGAATCC
Source organism: Bucorvus abyssinicus (assembly GCA_009769605.1). Classification (NCBI taxonomy): domain Eukaryota; kingdom Metazoa; phylum Chordata; class Aves; order Bucerotiformes; family Bucorvidae; genus Bucorvus; species Bucorvus abyssinicus. The sequence continues at coordinate 41,437,234 of CM020027.1, read as the reverse complement.
GGTATGCCTCTTTTATTCTCCACAAAACCATATGAACAAAAAAGTGACTGTCTGCATTTCAAAAGGACGGGAAACATAATGCCCTGTGCTCAGAGGAATAGGTTATGTTTCATTTTACTTTGAGTAAAGAACTTCATTGAGAGTGGCAGGAACCGAGGCACCTTAGAGATTACTGTTTGTTCCGGCTGAATTGACATTGCCACTCTGCAATCTGTGACCTGCCTGTGCTTCTTTACTGAAGTTGCCTCATAATTACCGAAGCTACTGTGTTCTGAACCTTGTGAATACTGTCATAAAGGGCATTACTTGGATTGTCCAGCTGGCAAATCGAGTTTGGCCCTTACAGGAGCCTTGGGTGCCCTGTTCTGCAGGTGACATTGATTAGATGTGCTGTAAGGAAGAGATGACATTTTAAAGGTTTGAATATGCAAATGATTCTTTTTCCCCACAGAAAAGATAGCCTTATGAAATGTTACAGAAATGACTCTTGCAGCTAATGAAAAAAAAAAAAGACAAAAGAAAGAAAGAAAAAGAAGGAGAAAGGAAAGGCAGATACCTCCCCACATACTTTATCTCTGAGAGCAGGAGCAAGCAGAAGCTAAAACTGGAGTGACCAGTGGTAAATCTGTGTGTTGAAAACCATCCTGATCACTTACATTTTCTTTGCTTTTAAGTATGCAGGCAGTGATCGGCTTTCATGCATTAACTATGTGAGTGAAACAGCTTACTGAGTTGGTACAGGTTGACAAGCTCTCTACCCTTGCCCTGTTCCCTGTCATACACTCAGCAAATCTAATACTTCTTCCCACCAGGCCAGCAGGTTCCCGAGATTTTTTGATGTCTCTCACCTCATCTTCTTCTCACATCCCCCTGCCACCAGCCGTGTTGATTGGCAAGCCTTTCCTCTGCACTGCAGTTGTCTCACTGTTCCCTTTCCTCCTTGCTGGATGTAGCTACAGGCTTGTCAAGTCTTTCCTGAGGGGCAGACTCACATAATACTCCACTCCTGGTGTTTCCCTGCTGCCAGTGCTTCATGCTTTTGAGTGCTAAAACCACAGACCTTTTTCCTGTGGGAGAAGCCCATGGGCCTCCTTAAGCCCCTGCAATGGCCAGCTGCTGGATCTGTTGCGCACACTCACCTGTGCTTGGTTTAGGTGGAACAAAGCAGTTGCTCTGTACTTCAGGTAGAGATGCACATTATAGTCAGATCCTGCAAATATTTGCCCGCTGTAGGGCATGATCCCTAGTGTCAGCATAGAGCAAGGACTCCCATGTCTAGACTTAAGCCTGATAGAACATTCTGTGTTCCTGCATGGTCAGAATAAAGTTGATATGTGAGGAGCCATTTGAAAAACAGACAAATTCCCTACATAAAAGCTAAACTCGTTTTCATCTCTTTGTAACAATAAGTGAGAAAATGTAGATCTATTTTTTTTTTTTTTTGTCAGTATAGGTGTGAGCATTCAACGATCTACTCCCTTTGCAATCAGATTAATCATTGTTTTCCACTGCAGAAGTAGCTGGCATGAGTAATATAAGAATAGAGATGAGGAAGCAGAGAGAGACAAAACTGAGCCCTCATGAAACCCAGCTGTAAGGAAACAACATTCAGATAACCCATAAAACCGTGAGCCAACAGGCACAACACATTTATTCTTCAACCTCAATACTCTGTCCCAGATGCCCAATTACTATCTTTTTTAGTAGTAGCCGTTCTGCAGGTAATTTTGCATTCTGCCAGGCATCAGCCATGTAACTTTATTTTGTTTGTTCTTCACGAGCTGTTCAGCCATTTAGGTTTAGCACTGTGATTCCAAGAAAGCATCAAAGCATCACAGAAATGATGAGATATAAACAGTGCCCAAACTAGACATTGCCAATCTGCTATTTTAAAATAATTATATGAAGGATACTGACATTAAAAAGAAAGCGTTGAACTATTATTAGCTAAACAGCTTAGCTCTTACATAATTCTAAAAAGAGTTGAGAAAAACAAAGCAGAAGTGGAACCAAAAACTTTTCTGCCTTCGAATGCTTTGCTGGGCCCTGTCATTGCAGCTTTACAGGAACAGTCCTTACCAGATGTTAGGATGCCGTCTTCTCAATTTTAGATCCTTATGACCATGTTTCATTTAGTGATGTCAAACATAAGATGGGATAAGATGTCAAAATCAAAACCTTGAAGACTGAGCTATGATCTCTGAGGTAGGCATCAATTTTCTTTACCAATGTAATGCTGGATGGCCCATGGCAGTTTCTGAACATCCACGTTTTCTGCTGGGTGTCCTAGTTGGGTGTTTTGATTGGCAAACGCTGAATCTGAGACTGTGAAGACAGAATTTCAAGTAGCACTTTGGCTTAAAGTGAAGATGGGTGCTGAGGGCTGAACAATTTTTCAAACCAGGCTTTGAGTTTGGCAGCCAGAATTAATGAACACTCCTGAAAATACAGGCTTAAACAATCAAAAGAACAAGCGCAACCAACAGGCAGAACTTCACCGTGCCACCTTGGAGGCCTGTCTCAGATTGTAACTAGAGACATCAAAGACATAAAGAATTTTTGCCCTCTCTTGTGGTGTTGTGACCAAAACCAACAGTGTTTTAAACCATCGCATGTATTCTTTTACAACTTCAACACACTGTTCAGCTGAAACAAGTATTAAAGATGATGTACGTATTTGTGCATACATATGTATGTATACATATGTTATGTACATAGCTGTAATATATAGAAATATAATAGATTACACATTTTTTCTCATTTATGTATTTACATAGTTATACATATGTATATATATCTGTATATGTATGTGTACATACATGTATATTTATGTACGCATGTGTGTATATAGAAAAAATATATGTTCACATAGTTTTTAATACCACTTTCACACATATGTAAAGTCGAAAGGGGGTATTTCTTTGGGAAAAAGCCTAAAACACCACTACACAACTGGATTAGGTAAGTCCAATGGAAAAAATAATCCTTTCCATGTCACAAAAACAACAATTCCCCAACATTTCAATGCCAATATATTTAAAAATATGAATTCCGTGTACATTTAAGGGATCACTTCAGCGAAGGTAAGGTGCTCCCAATGAGCGAAATGGAAATGTAAGGTCTCTAAATGAAACAGAAAGAGAGAATTTATGCACACTCATTCTCCAGAAGGAACTAGACTATATTCATCTCTGCACTGACTTCAGTTTTAACTAAAGTTCATGGTATGGTAATGAGCTGTTGATTTTTGTCTTCAGAAAATGTTTACATCCAGCAGAGCGGCTTTAGACATCTGGCATATGTAAGCATGGTAAAGGGTTATTGCCTAAGGGATAATAAATGAGGGGAAAAACATCCCTCCAAAACACACTCAAAATAATAGATGAGGTTGGTGTCTTTGAGGTTGGAAATGGTACTTCATCTCTTAAGGTTATCTTAAGTCCCCTTGTTTAGAAAGCATACTAAGAATTAGTTATCTTAAAACAAGCAATATAATTAAGCAAAGGTTTTAATAATCTTTGTAGGAAGAACATATTTTGACTTTAATTCTCTATGCTTATCAATTTTCTACACACTTCAGTTAAAATAAACGAGATTTAATCCAGCTTGAAAATGATGTATCGGGTGACGCTGGAAAACCAACAAAACATGTTTTAAAGCTTACTAAAAAAATCGCAAAATGCCTCATACACAGAATGCTATAGCACCATAAAATATATGTCATCACCGTTTAGAACACTCTTCTGTAATGAAATAGGAGTTCCAGTATTTAGGTCAGTGGATCAATGTATTTGTCTTTGCAAAACAGAAGTGGTTTTGTATAACAGGATGACATGCCCTGAGAGAAAGGGAAAAGTCAGAAGTGGTATCTCTAGAGGATACCCCAGTGTAAGTCAGCGCAGAATCAAGCACATCCCCGTAGTACTCATCTGGCCCTCCAAATCACAGTCAAGGAATCACAGAACTGGTTTTGTTGGAAGAGACCTTTAAGATCATGAAGTCCAACCACTAACCTGAACTGACAGGTCACCACCAAGCCATGTCCTTCAGCACCACATCTACATGTGCTTTAAATACTTCCAAGGATGGTGACTCCACTATCTCCGTGGGCAGCCTGGTCCCATGCTTTACAACCCCCTCCGTAAAGAAATTGTTCCTCATTTCCAACCTAAACCTCCCCTGGTGCAACTTGAGACCATTTCCTCTTGTCCTATCACTTGTTACTTGGGAGAAGAAACCAACCTCCACCTCACTACAACTTCCTTTCAGGTACTTGTAGAGAGTGGTAAGGTCTCCTCTCAGCCTCGTTTTCTCCAGGCTAAACAAAGCCAATTCCCTCAGCTGCTCCTCATAGGAATTGTTGTCTAGACACTTCACCAGCTTTGTTGCCCTTCTTTGGACACGCTCCAGTACATAAGTTACCAAACTTGCAGGGGTTAACACAGGGTTGGGATTAGTTACTTTTGATATTTCTGGTTTAAAATCTAGTGATGTATCAACAAGCATCTCTTTTTATGGGGAGAATAAATATTCAGATTTGACCATCTTATTTAGTTAGTGCTGGTTTTTTGTTTTATTGTTTTGTGTGGTTTTTTGTTTGCTGGGTTTTTTGGGGATTTTGGGGTGTTATTTTACCTGGTAGGGCAGAACAGCAGCAGGGAGAGGAAATACAGGAAAGTAGTTGAAGCAGAGAGGAGCATCTCATAGGTTCACGACCAATCTCAAAACCATAATTTTGAGCCAATTTCTTTCCTCAAGAACCATACAGAAATAAGTTAAAAGGACACAGAGGAAAAAACCCCTCTCAATTTGAAGAAGAATATTTTAATGATTTAGTCATTATGAAGAAAAAGGTCCCTAGAATTGTCATGAGTGCCGTCATCTGTAGTTAGCTTTAACTCAGTCAGCGTCCTGTCTCACTCTAGCTCTATTACACAACCAGAGGAGGATGGGTAAATCCAAAACCCATCAGGGCTGTCAGAGCAGTGATTGCAGAAATGCTTTTCAGAATTGGATTCTGCTTGCTTTTGATAATGGTCTTTCTCACTGCATATATATCTTTTTTAAATGATTTCTACATTACAGACACATTTTCTTCAAAAGTACTGAAAAGGAGACCCTGCCACCTTCCTGAAAACGTGTATATTTGAGCTTCATGGCTAAATCTGGGGTCTGCAGTGACGTTATTTGGGTTCTTTTGTTTTTCTGTGGTCTTACAACACACTAGTGTCACTACAGGTAGAAAAAATTAATGGCAATATTTGAAGTCCATCTTTGAAGTTGTGCTAGGCTTTGGGACTTCACAATCAGCCAGGACAAAAGATGCTGGTATTTATGATAATCAGTAGCAAATATTATTATCAACACGCACTGAAAAAGTGAATCAAGAGGCTGTGAAACACACCTGCACTGACTGATGTGGAAAGCAAAGTATTCTGCTAAACCAGACAGAAGGGGCGACAGCAGTTGAGCCTGTTCTGGAATACTGTAAAGGCTTCTATATCCACGTGAATCTTTAACTTAAATAAACCATTTCTAGGTTGAGGAAAGTAAGCTTCTTTTAATGTCTGTTTAATTCTGAGATTTTGATCTGATGGCACAAGAGAAACTTAACATTCCCAAATGGGTTTATGAAAAAATACCTTTTTTGTTGTTAGAAAAGATCGAACAGTCGAAGAAAAAATTAATGTGTGGAAAATTGTGAGCTCTGAAGAAATGTCAGAGCTATCTCTTTTGGTTTCTCTAATTTTCAAGTGACTCCCTGGTCTTGAAACCTGTTCTAAAGATGGTCTTTTGGTTAGGATTGTATGAACAACCTGATTTCCGAATGAAATTACAATTTGGTTGGCTTCCAGGCCAACCCATAACTTTTCTTTTCTATGAACAACCTAAAATATATTTTATTGGAGTGCAATGATGTCTTAAGAGGAAATCCCTTGTACCAAACTCAGCTCTTTCTTGACAAATTTCAACTGCTTCCAGTATCCCACATGTTCTTTCCAACCATGCAAGAAGAAATTTTTTTTAGAAAACATGTCACAAGTGGATAATGCATAAATCCATAGGAACTGCCAGACGGTTAGAAAAGCAAGGGTTAACACCTCAGTAGCAATACAGAAGTCCAAAGCTGATGGCTGTTTGCTATTCAGCCTGACTATGGGCTTTAAGAGATTGGTAATGACTAGAGTCAGGGACTGGTCTGTAAAACTGGTCTGTGAAAAAACACACCCTGTTTTCTCCCCATCACTACCTGTGTAACCACTGGGAGGAAAACTGCAGAGATTTTCACTGCACAAAAAGGAGTTGAAGGCTTTTCCTCCTTCTGAAAACCTTCAACCTAACCAAGAATAAAGCTAGGTAAAATAAATGTTGTTATATATGATGATGGAAGAATGAAAACTGAAAAGCTGTGAGTAGGTTCGAGGCATTAAGAGAAGGAAGTAAAAGGGCAAGTGCAGCAATACGTTGATAAAGTCAGGGAGACACTTATAAAGCAAATCTGCACTAGTAAGAGTTGAGGCCTTTGTATCTGATCTGTTCTGGGCATGTAGTAGGAATTCACAAGCCCATGTTCAACCCTGAGCTTTTCTCATGGACATTCACGCATTGTGTGTGGGTATTTGCTACACCAGGTTTTGACACCTGGTCCAGAGAATCACACTGGCAATCTCTCACAGATTTCTTTGAGGTTTGAAACAGGCCACTTATTTTTTTTTTTCTTTCCATTCACTGGAAGAAAGTGTAATTTTACTGAGTCATTACAGAATGCATTCAATTAACAGCTGAGTAAAGATGATCTGTATTTGTAAACAATAATAAACCAACATAATCTGGATTTCTATCATACATAGTGTTATGATAATTGCTAACATGTCTATGCAGATGCATGGGAACATACATTTTCTCTGCTGGCTAACTACTACGTATCTATTGCTTTCTACCCCTCTTCACCAAAATATCTTCGGGAAATAGTTATGAGAGATTTTTTGATAAAAGCTCAGTCTTAAAACATCCTTTTATTCTCTGCAGGTAAGAACTGTCACTTTGACTCCTTTTAAAAATATGTTTTTATTAGACAGATTCCTCAAAATGTATCAAAATACAGTGTATAATTAATTGATGGCAGCCTGCCCTTTGGCAAAACAAATGCCAACGAGCTTCTAGATACATATTCTAGTTGAAATATTATAAATAGAACTAGTGATCTGCAGGATGCATCAGCTCTGACATCTATGAAAAAATGAATTTAAATACAGCTGTCTTTGACGTGAAGAGCAGAATGACAACTATTTTAGCCAGAGTGGTAGGTACACTGCAAAACGGACAAGAGAATAACAGCTCCAAATTCCATCAGAAGCTGTTTTAATTTTGAGATTAAAGAAGCCAACAGCTTTGACCCAGCCACAAATGCATCTTCTTACTGATTCATCATCTGATTTTATTTTTCTTTATGATATTTTCTTTTAAAATCAGTCATGTTTTGGTAAAATATGTATAGCCTGAGGAGACTTCTGGCTGCAATATGATATTAATGCTCTTTCTAACAGACAATGCATTAGTTATACCGGCATGTTGTAGATTATACGCAACCTATTACGGTTCTGGGGAAAATCCACAAAATACATTTGGAAAACATGAATTCCCACTCCCACTCAATGGTGATCAATTATATCTGAAAACTAGTGACTACCCTATAAATTAGCAGTCATTGTACTCCACTAATGTCATCTTACAATCTGAAATGAAGGGCAGCTCCACAAAAGTCTTGATTTCAGTCAGTGCACTCAGTATGAAAGGAGTATTATACTGATGCACCATATCACAAAGCCATAGAAGATGCTGAGACAGACAGCAGGGCTGCTGGCTGCACCTCCCACATGAGTCATGATCCCTCCGTCATCACACTTTGGAAATTTCCAGTGGTTGACCTTCTCCAGGGCAGGAGAAAACAGAGAAGAAATTGAAATCAAGTAAGCAAATACCTTTTTTTTTCCTCTTGGTTTAATTCTCTTATTTCTCCAGTAATTGCTGAACAGCAGACACAGATGCTGGTCCCTGTATCCGTGTCCCTGAAGTCTGCATCTATTCCTTGAAAACCATGGCAGTAACCAGAGAGTGGTGCCCAGCTTCTAAAGGTATGTTAATAAAGAGCCCTCATCAGGAACACCTACAAAGAGATGTGAAGGTCCTCTGGGAGAGCATTTGCTTCTGGAAACTTTTAGGAGCCAGCTAGAGAGGAAGAAGGATAAAAGCAGACTAAATCTGTCTTATTCTTTGGCACTTGCAATAAAAGTAGCTATGTCAGGACAGCAATGTTGAAATTCAGAAGGGAAAAACTGTTTAAACTGTTTCTTGTGAGGTAGATGAGGGCAGAATGATTATAGAGGTCAACATGCTCCTGGGATTTTTCATGTAAAGCTTGGGATTGTATTAAATTGAACATGTAAAATGTGAACATTCGAATCTAACATTCAAATATCCAAACAGATGTGTCATGTTGGAAACCAAATAGATTCTCCCTGAAAACCACAAGGAAAAATATTTTAGGGAGGACCTAAAAACCTGCTATTTGTAGGTATAAAATAATAGGAAACAGGTCATTTTTCACTTCTATCTCGACGTGCCTTGACAGATGCCACTCAAAAACATATCACTGTTTGGACTGGATTCAGTCTGCATTTCATGTTTGCATTTGAATTTGGGTCTGTCACAACCGATAAAGAGTGATAAATGTGACATTACTGCGTCTAAAGATCATTAAATGTCAGCTCATGCACTGGCAGCAAAATGGCTGGCAGAAAGTCAATGATGCAAGAACTGTATGGAGTGTGAAGAGCGGAGATGGATCTAGGGCAGCAGGGAGTCATGCAAGCTGTGAGCAATCAATCAATCATTTTATACTGAGGAAGAATAAAGTAAGACGTAAAGGTAGTTCTCTGTGTACAGGTAGAGAGAAAAACATCTTATTTGTAAGTGCTTTGATTCATGTCTGTGTGTATCCAGTAACCCTGAAGAGAAATAATGGGTCAGTAAAAACCATGCATTGTGCTCCACCCAATTTCTTTGGATAATTCACCAAAAATGTGATGTTCTTATGTGGGTTTCAAAAATCAACTATTTATCTGTTGCTAGAGTATGGATACTTAAAGCAATTCCTGGTGAACAATGCTTAACTTCTTGATTATGCAGAATGATAAAGGCAGAACTAAATACGATTTAAAAATTACTTGAATCTTGTACAAGATAATGTCATCTCCCTGGGCTTCCTCTTTTCCAGATTTTATAGCCTGGTTACTAAAAATTGCTGCATACAAACTGCATTTTACAATGGATAAAACAAATGTCCATATTTAGAAGTTCTTAAAACTATTTCCAGCCTAAGTTCTGTGTAGTATCATAACCTGCAAACACTTGGATAACTAACACAATTGGCTCCCTATTTAGACAGAAGACAGCACAAATCTCCAGTGAAACAAAAAACAGCACATGTAATACACATGTAATCCACCTCTGTGAAGTATCTATAAGTAAATACGTGCTGACCAACTTAATTTTTTCCTTCATAAATGTGAAGAGTTAACAAAAAAATATGGCACAATTTTTATTTGTCTTTAAGTGAAGAAAAAATCAACAGCAAATCCATTTGAATTATTGGAGTATGCCAATGAGAAAACTGTACAAACTTGATGTTGCTATTTTATATGCATAAAGATTACTGGTTTTGATTCCAAAAGTTACTCTTTGAGTAAAGACTGTTGTTAAGTTACATGCAAAAACCCCAGTGAACACACTCAGAGGAGCACTGGGGACACTGGTGGTGGGGAACCCAAGTAATAAGCTGCCTCTCGGATTCCCATGATCATCACAGGAGATCAATCACCCATTAAAAGGCCTGTCTCTACAAACATGACGCACAGAGGCAGGATGGCAGATGGGTAAACCCCTGTAATATCCTTGGAGAAAGAACCCCATCACCTTCCGAAGGCTGCCCGAGGGGAGCCACCAGCTTCAACTTCTGTATGTGAAGCCCTCAGAATGAGTCTACTGGAGAGGCTCCCTGATCAGCCGCTGGGCAGATGGAGTGTCTAAGCCTGGATCCCTCCGGGATCCATGTTATAGGTGTGCATGTAGGGACATTCAAACTAATCCAGCAGAGAGAGGAACAGGATTTAATATCATTGCAAAAGTTATTAGCATTGTTTTAATGTCCATACGCAATAAACCCTTGTCTGCACCTTACAATCTTTTTTATTTCGTTTATTTTCAGTAGTTTTTATTTTTTCCTTTAATCAAGAACTATGATTATCTACTGCTTTATCTTTAGATTTTTATTGTGATCTGGCATGAGAAATCCCCATCTTCTTGCTCTGCTGCCCTGGTTTGAGTTAGAACAGAACCGGTTCTGTTCAGTGGTTTCACTGTCCAGCTCAGTCTCTGCTCAGGGACGGCACTTTCTGAAGTTAACGGCAGGTTTGTGCAGACAGTGGCTGCTCCTGGCAGTGACAGCGCTGGATGGTCACAGTCACTGCCAGGGACTGGGGTGCACAAAGGCTCTGGCTGGTACCTGCTGCTGTGCAGACCAAGGTCACTGCTGAACCCTGTGTCCCACGGTGGGGTGCAGTGAGTGAGAGGCTGCAGCTGCGGGGAGGAGCGGACAGGACAGGGGACCCTGCACTGACCAACCAGGGGTTCCATCCCGTAGACGTCGTATCTGGTGTAAAGCTGAGGAGTCGCAAGGGTCAAGCTCTTCTTCAATGGCTGGTGTCTGAGGAGGAATCTGAGAAAGTATCTGTCATTTGTCTAGTGGCCTGCCCAGCCCTAACCCGTGACACTCTGCATACATACTTTGAATACAGCTGACATATTGCCTTCTCATTCTTATTTAAAATAGATCAAGACCAAAGACTGATCTGTGAAGAAGAGAACAATACTGCTCTGGTCACACCTGACTTCTTCCAGGCAACAGGGGGTGAAGAATTCTTCACAAAGCCACATTTCCAAGAGGCAGCAAAACCACCAGTGGACAAATGTAGCCAACTCTGCTAAAATGTTTAGGGTTTAGCTTTGTTTATGTTTGGATTTTACAAAAAAATAGATACTTGGTATTTGAAAAAAACTTAGAGGATGTGGTGTTTCACCACCCTCAGCATAAAAAATTTCTTCTTTATATCTCGTCCAAATCTGTCCTCTTTTAGTTTAGAATGGTTATCCCTTGTCCTGTTCTAAAACGCCCTGGTAAAAACCTTCCTTAGGTTTGATTTCTTAAGTGGCACAAGAGAGGAATCGGAAACAAACAGGCTTTCATAGTTCATTACTGCAACTATCCTAATGGCAATGCACATCCTGTCCCCCATTAAGCTTGTCTTCTGCCTATGGACTGACTTCTTCCTTAGTTCCTCTTATTGAGGAAGTTGTCTGAATTAGGCACTTTTTAATTTTGTTAAAGAAATCAATCCAGATGAGTATTCTGGAGGTGTCATCTTTATCCATAGAAATACTGAGAATACTTGGTTAACAGGCCATTGCCTATCTTCCTTTCCTTGCCTTGCCATGCAAAGGAGAAGCAACTTTCCAAGTGCTTGTCCCAGGGCCCTTCACTGGGCATGTGCTGCATTTCTCGGGGGTCCTTCGGTGATGCCAGTGCTCCCCAGAGGCCAGCCCTCACGTCGATGGGGAGCTACTCAGTGACTGTACATCTGGCCTCCTAGCCAAAGCCAAAAGTTAGTTGTGCTCATTCAGGTGCCCACCTTTCGCAGGCTGTAACATTTGGAATTTCACATTTTTCAGAGTCATTACATGCCATTACACAGATGTCTTTCCAGACTTCACATCTCTTTGTCAGCGGAGCTATCCCTGTAGTAAAATTAGAGATACTTGAGTACACTGAAAAAGTGACAAGGCATATGGAAATAGACAGTAATTACTAAATATGAAGCTGGCCCTAGCTCTTCACTTAAACAGATAAGACAGATATCAACTACACAGCTAAGCTCCTGTGTTTCTTCCCTTAGTGAATTATAAGGAAACACTGAAAAGAAAAGAACAAGTAAGAAACTGAGGACTGAGTTATCTTTTTTTTTTTTTTTTTTTTGGTAAGACACTTCCTTTCTTCACTTAACAGTTCGAAAAATCAGGCAGACCATTTGCCATGTGCAAAAGTAAATCAGACAATAAATAAATGTGAATAATCTATGTTAAAAAATAAATAGATAAGAACCTAAAAGGTATGAAGTACCATGCTGTAACTTGCATTTAATATACAACTATATATCACAATATGAAGATACGGAATAATGAATAATCATCTCATAAGGTGTTCATTAGCATGACACTCATTAATGAAATGCACAGAGCAGGGAATCAAGGCTAAATTACAATACAGAACGAGCATAAAAGGATAACATAAATATGGAGGGACAAACATCAGAAAAGCTAAGGCACAAAAGGAAATGCTATAATAAATGGACATAACAGACAATAAGCCCTCAGCCAGGCCAGTATGTCCAGCGGAGACATCATACTTCAGAAAAGTTGTTGGCTTTCTCCAGATTATCCGCAGGAAAATGAGGAGAGTGTTGAAAAGCAAAGAAAACATGAAAGTTTTCCATGAGGAAAGAGTAAAAGAATTATGGTTGATTTCATCTTAAGAACTCTGAAGGGAAAACTTGATAAGAGTCTTCAAACACATGAAAGTTACTTTTAAAGAGGATGGGGATAGAATAAGATGCAACAGACTTAAACTTTAGCGAGGAGACTTGGGTCAGCAACCAAGAAAAAATTTCTAATGGTACCGATAGTTAATCTGGAAATGGATTGCCTACAAGAGTCCAGAAACTCCAATCACAGGAGTTTTAGGAAAAGATTGGACAGACAACTGCAGGAACGATTTGGATATAGTCAACGCTGTTCATTGCAGGGGAATGGACTTAATTATCTCTTGGAAAAATACTTTAGTTGTGGCTACATGCAATTAAAATCCGTATCACATATTTAGATGATTTCTTTTGCCCTTCTATCCAAAACAGATGACTAATATCATCATTTTCCTTATATGTTATAGGAAAACATTTACTTATTGACCATGTGCTGTAAGCATACTTGTTCCTTCTTTAAAGTCACTGAAAAAGCCAAAGGGTAATAAAATTCTCAACTATGATGTCAAGTGGCCTGAATACTACTAATAAAATCTTTAACATTTCACACAAAGGAATCCAGGAGCCTCCAGAAATCTCAGCACTATGAGCTGTAATATATTGAATTATACATACAGGAGCAGAACATCTACCTATTAGAAATCTATAGTTAAGGTTAAATCGAAAACTCAAAGATAAACCTCTTATCTTCAACAAAGAAATCAGGATTCAATCCTTACTTACAACAGAAGTCCTGTAGAAAAGGACAGAACAAGGATATAATAGGTGTTCTTTTACTTCACTTTTTTGTTAATATGTAATAGTAGAATGGAAGGGCGGGGCGGGGGGGAGAAGAAAATTGAACTTGACAGCTAACTGCTTTTGACTAGTTACATATGTTTTTAGTGACATTTTTACTCTCCTAGAGCACCGAAACCGTTGACCTCCAGAACAGTGAAAAGTTGTTTCTGAAGTTTTCATGATCTTCACCAAGCATTTGCTCTCTCTGTTGTTGCCACATCCGTATGTCCCACATTTTATTTCACCTACTAATTTTCTTTTAGGTCTTCCCTCTCAGCAATGAACACCTGTTCAAGTTAACAGTACTTTAACTTATTGGGGAGTTAAAATGGCTGTTTGCACCTTCTCATCCCCAGAGAACTTACTTTATTCCTTAGGATCATTGAGTGTTTTGCTGAAGAATTGTCCACCCCTCCTCCATTTCCTTTTGAGCTGTAAAATTATTTATATTGTTGATGATAGGGCTTCATGTCTGACTAGCGCTACCAAGCCTGGTTATGCACAGAAGGCATTAACTGTGTGCCTTGCTCTTAAAGGTGCTCTCTACCTATGAAGCTCAGTTTATTTGCACAAGCTGACACTTTTGGGTGTCAAACCCTCTCCTCAAGTCGATCCGTACTCTCATTTGCAAAACTTCTATAAGATTTCTTCATTTCCCATTGATGTCACAGTTACTCCGTTGTCAGTGTGCATTGTTGATCACAGCCCTGCCAAGAGGGAGGGCTACTGGCTGAAGGAAGGAGAAAGCGTGGCACTTTTATTTATGCCAACACAGGAATTTTAGATTTATGGAGTGAGGCAGTTATTTTCCTCTCTCAGGCAGCTGAAAGAAGATGTGCTGCAGTCTATATAAGCCTCTTGTTCTCTGTGTTTTACAGCTACCCAGCTGAATATGAATATGAGGCATGAGGGGAAAGTTAGAAGAGTTCTTGCGAGCCTTGGATAGTAATTTTTCCCAATACATTAAAAAAATCACTATTTTTCATTTTAAAGCAAATGTATCACTTCTGCTCGGTTTAGTGAGCAGAAAGTTTCAAAGAAAACATGCACTTCCCGACAAGCACAAACTGTGAAATGTATTAGAAAAATAAAGGTTTTCATGTCAATTATCATTAAAAACCTTATTTTCAAAAGCACTTCACAGTTTATTCATGCTGAGAAGTGCTTCTTATCTTTGAAATTTTCAGCCTGCTACACTGAGCAAAATGGGTGCAATTTTCTTTTAATTGTTTTGAACACCATGTGTGAGAGAACATGACAGAATGCAAATTGCTTCTACGAGTTGTAAGAGGCAGAGGAGGTTGTTGAATTTCGTGGCATCTCTCTGTGAGCTGAGAGTACTAGAGGCATTGCTTTGTTACGATAGGTCAGGAAAGACTGTCTCTCCCTTGTTTTCAAGGCCATGCATCCTCTTTCTCTGGTGTTAATTTGCAATGAAAGACGAGAAACGGAGGGTTTCATGGTCATAGTGCACTCACAGTTCCGTTCTCAGGAGCAATAACTTGGACCCTGGGTCAGAACTAAACTGAACTCACGACATTTGGGGCTTTTTCAAAGCAACCACTCTGCCTCCCAGCTATATGCGTGGGAAAAGCAAAGTGTTTTCTTTCGTCTTTCTAACTGGTCAGGCTGAACTTGGGCAAGAAATTATTCTGGATAAAGCTGCACCAATGCAGTAGTCACAATGTGGTGCCGTATGATTTTACACAACGGGCCAGTGTCTCGTGGGGGAGTGATCCTTCTCCTCTGAGCTTTAGAGACCAAGAACTGAAAAATAATGAAATGTACTGACTGCCCTGCTCTTTTCCCAGAACCTCTGCGGAACTAAACCTTTCTGTTTGACATGGCTGTAAAGAACCTCCCCATACACACAAACTATGGCAAAATCAAAATAGAAGGAGGACAAACCCCAGAATGTCTATGAAATGAGGGGATTTGCAACAATGATACAAACACTTTGATACTATCTCATATGACCTGTTAGGCACCGATGGTGAGGCTGCCTGAAGCTGTTTCCCTCTGCAATGCTTCTCTGGCTTTGCCTCAATAGTTTGCTTTCTGTAGCACTGTGTTATAAGGCACAGAGGTCAGATTTCCCTTTGAAAGCCTCTAATGACCTGACAAAAGTTTTCAATGGAGTCGGAATAGAAATGCCCCCAGGATAAATTGACATTGCATTATTATTATTGGAACCGTTTCTACAGATATTCCAAAGTCAAATCAATGTAATTTTTTTAGGGGTAAGTGCCTTCTGCAACGTGGTTTCTTTGTGAACCATGACAGAACTGTCACAATATTTTTTATCAAACTTGTTTTGGTTTCAGACTTTTTCTCCTTTTCTTCCTTCTTCTAGGAAACACAGGTATTCCTGGACATCAGTGTGCACGTCAGCTGCACAGGAGAGCTTCCATTTTACAATATTTCATTCAATTTATGAGCCTTACCATGCAAGTGCCGTGTGAATTTCCATACCTGAGCTCACTGTTACGAAGCTAACTGAAATGAAACAAATAACAGAAGACACTTGTGAGAGAAATTCTCTGGGCCATAACTCAGAGCAGATCTTCATACAGCTGAAATCCTATGCAAGGACTGTTGGAGGCTTTCTGAGTCCACCATTAATGTCACAGGAAAGGGTTTTCTCTGCAGAGCACAGCGGTGGGAGGCTGTTTTAAGAGGAATGAAGAGATAGACTGGCAAAGGCTGGTCAATCAATCTTTTTGTAGAAACTGTAATTACAAGGATGCTGAAGGTATTCTCGAGTCCTCCTTTCCCCTTCTTTCCCTCCTTCTCAAAGCCAAAGACATCAAATCTATCTTTTTTCTTGTCTTGCATACATGAAATTAGCTTTACTCTGTTATGAACCTACCCTTCTTGGTTTACTTAAGCATGATCATTATTCTTTTACTTGGTTTCTCCTCAAGGCATATCTACACCACAAACAGCGGAAATCAGGCTAGAAGTCTTGGACAATACCAGTGAAAAGAAGCTCTGTTCAACTTGAGCATAAATGCCAAAGCTGGATTTTTTCACAAAACTCTCAAAGGCAAAACTGTTGAGGAACTTTTTCTACTACGATTGTGTGTGTGATTAAGAAACTGCATAGATACATACATGTGACATAGGCATTTTCTAATATCCTGTGGGTGAAACTTTGGTTTTTTACATGAGGTACCATAAAAAGAAAACAAAACAAAACAAAAAAAAAAAAAAAAAAAGGAGAAAGAAGTAGTAAGCAGGTATCAAACATGCACGTTCATGGCTATTTTGTTTTCTGAGCAGTGTAAACTGGAAAGAAAAAATTTTGTGTTTTTCCTGTTTTAAGTTTCGGTATTTCTTGAAATTCTCATTTTTCACCATGTCAAATACTGCTTCAAAAGAATTTTCAAATTTTTGTAATAAAGTTTAAGTCTACTTTCTCAAATGATACTAAAGGTTCTCATGGGTGCAGATCAGAGGGCTTCCCTTTCTTCTGTCAGTCTCATGGATTTTAGTTATGGTCCAAATAACTGGACACTTTTGTCCATGATCTTTCTTTTAAGTCTTCTAAGGAGGAGAAGGGGAATATTTCATTTTAAATAAAGTCTCGTGTTCAAGCTAATCAGAAAGGGAGACAAGTCCTGGAGGCACATCAAGAAAAACAATACAGGAAAATGTACCATGGATGAGAGCACAGATCGGAAAGAAAGAATTGCAGAACTTCTTGAGTTTCTGTATAACCCTGTGTACAAAGGATGTTACATGCTTTTAAATGTTCCTGACGTGGCCTTTTTATTTATTACCTTTCTAGAGGGTACCCTTGCTGACTATAGAAAGAAAGAAGCAAGTTAATGTTTTTTGTATATTTTATGCCTGACTCTTCACTTTGGCATCCGTAGCCATGTTGAGATTCTTGGTTTAAATAAGAAAAGAGAAAAAAAAAAATAAGAAGACCTCAAAGAATGAGTCACAATTTATTTCAAATCAAGTAATCTACTCAGGTACTAATATAGAGGACGAAAACCAACATGAGTGTCTTCCATGGTGCAAACCTACCTCCTGTGACTGTAGCTTGCATGTATATCCTGTTCTCCAGAACCAACATTCTCACCAATTATCAACATACATGAGGATAAGAAACCTTACAGAGGGCCCACCTGCCTTCTATACATTGGACAAAGTACAACTATTTTAGCATTTGTAAAATACGTGTGTATATGTCAATCATATGTAGAATTCCAGTAAAGCGTATTTGAGACTGTGTGCTTTAAGAAGAGCGATGAGTCAGTGAAGTTTTAAACATAAAGGAATGCCCTTGGTGGTAGGAAGCTGAGCAGTGTTCAAAGTTTCAAGTGCTTTGCACATCTTAGAGTGTCCTTCAGTTCAAACACCTTCTTAGATCAGCAAAGGTCTATGCTGTAAGTGACAGCACTGAGCTTCCTATACATGCATGAATTATTCATTTCCTAAATAGATACATTAAAAAGAGAGCTATTTAGAATTTAATGAATATTAATAAGACCATTCACCAACATACCACATATATCTATGCTAAAGAAATCAATATGGAGGTGTAGTTTATTACCAGCATGCCTGGAAACATGAAACACAGTTCCACCAATGTCAGAAAAAAATTAGCTTTCAGGACTAAAGTTCTTCGTCTTCATCCCTCTGAAGACACAGGGGGATTTTGCCAAATTGAAAGCAGAATATTACAGAGAGAAGCAAGGATTAAGACAGGCCCTGTTTGCTTAAGCCTTGTGCAAAATTTGGTCTCTAAAGGAAAAGTTAATTTCAAAGTAAGTCACATCCATGAAATGATAAACATCCTAAACTACAGACTGCAGATGCAAATATACACACCACAGACAGTCAGATCGAGGTTATATTACCACAATCCTGAATCCCTTGCTCTGGAATTGTGTGGCAGTCAGACCTTAAAAAGCATTTAGCAGCAGATTGGTACGCTGAAATCCACAGAGAATGAATTTTAATAACACCCCCAAACAAAGCCTTTAATTTCTTAATTAAATCTTTTAAAAAATGTAGTGGGGTTGAAATTGTACAAGTATTTGTGACAACATTTCTTCCACTGGTCATTCAGCACTTTGCTTTCTTAATAAAATCAGGTGCAGAAATCCACAGTCCAGCATTTATTTTTCTCCTGAGTCACGCACAGTATTTTGAAACACTTCTGCGTCCAAGTTAATAGTTACACTAATTAACGCAGACACATCTTCCCACAAGCACTGTACTGGTTTTTGACCATAAGATAGTATCAGCGCAGCTACGCAACCTTGCTGGAAGTTCCGTAATTGCCCCATTGCAGGTGGTCGATTTGCCCATCAAGAAAGTGTTCTGCTTAGCAAATCGTTCTCCTTGCTCCCCTCCTCTCTCCCTGCTATCCCTATTTTTCTCTCCCTACTCCGTTTGTAAGGCCAATGACAATATTTTGTCTTTGGGATGGATGCCCTCTACATTTCTACCCCAGATCGACCTTTGTGTCTTCAGGTGATGTAATAATAGCTCACTGGCTCAAAGTCAAGATGCTAAGAGATCCTTCAGGTTGTCTAGATTTCTTTATTACTGTCCTCATGGGTTGCAACACTCCTTTTTCTTGCCAATGACCATTAGCCAAGCCAAAATTAATTGTGTAACTCTCAGGTTGGCTCAGATATAATGCGCTAAATAGAGTAATTTTATTGATACACGCACATTAAGAAATCAATTTTGTTGTGATTTTAGCTGAATGAATGAAGCTGATTCATCTAGTGCAGAGTAGAAATAGATGGCTGCAATAAAAGGACCTAGGATTTGTGTAAGTGGTGGTGTGGGCTTCGTAAAGTGACTCACTCACCCGTCAAAAAAGGCTGAGATCTCAGCAAGAAAAGATCACTGAATTCATCAGAAACTCTTACCCTGCGCTTTCAGACTGCCACAAAGAGAAGAAAAATGATCAAGTAGAAAGGCTAGCACTGCATCAAGGTCACAGGTAGAAGTCTTTCTCACCAAAAAATTCTGTCCATAATCCTGCTGACATTACACATGATAAATGTTAAGGAGACTTCTGACAGGACCAAGAGCGTTCCAGATGTCATCTAGAAGAGTGTATTTATATCTTTTTTAAAGAAAATATAAACCTTATTTTAAAAAATAAATTCTCAGCTTTGGTATAGTCAGGAATTAAGTCAGGTGTCAGTGTAGGCGTCCTGCTATTTGAACACAGTTGTTTCCTAAACCTGCCCACTTATTGCCTTTTTTATCTTTGTGCAAATCACTTTACACTACCTTATAATCCTGCAATTGATCCCTTGTCCAAAAACTGCTACTTAAGCATCTGCAGTTTAAAATCCCACTCCCCTTTGCCTCCTTTCAGATACAAAAAAAAAAAAAAAAAAAAAAAGCCAAACCTCTACTTGCTCATTTTGGAGTTTTTATTGTTTTGCTCTACCAGCTCAGCTCCAGCTGAATGCAAGGACAGCTATGGTTATGAAGTCATCTGCTATACTCAGATCTGGCAAGCGCAATGACAGTCGCGAAGCACAGTTTCCTTCCGTGCACGTGGGTTTGGCGTTATGCACTAAAGGGGACTCTTCCTTGGCCATGTGGCTGGTTATGTCAGAGCCTTTGGTTAGTCTGGTAGTATCTTTGCGTAGAAGAGGTGTAATAACAGCTTTGGCCACTTAATACCCTCAAGGTTCTGTAAGTTTATAAATATAAAGTGCTAATTACTTTTATTTTATAATAATAAACCACTCAAGCCTGTATTTAAAAAATCCTCCATGGAAAACGTTGCTGTTTCTTTCAATCCAGAGTGCCTAGAGGAGATTCCATCCTGCTGCTCTCAGTTACATTAAACACTTATTCTAGAAATCTACGGGGAATTTCCGTTAGAGGATGATGAAATATGCAGTGTTTTTCCAAGTATATTGGATTAAATGAAACATGAAATACATGAATGATTTATATATGGTATATATACTTTTATATATGGAACTTTCATTCAATAGACAGACATGTTTTTCTGTCATTAAAGTATTTAAAGGCTCTCGATTGAAGTAGACCACATATAACACAAAGGTAAAAAACATTTTTATTAAAGCTAATGTCTTCTTTGCAGCAATTCCGTTTTTCCTGGCTGAAGTGCTCTCAATTGTATTGTGATGTCCACTCAATAAACATCCTATACCAACATTTATGTGGGAGTCATTAGCAGGTTATTTTATGCGGAGCTAAGACATTTCCATAATTTTCATCCATTCAAAAACTGATTCCAGCTGAGATTAAGATATTTGGCTTCTTGTTAGCATATTCCCACCAAATAGTGCCTTTCATTTTAACTGAATCATCAGTGACTCTGGGACTCCAGTTAGACTCTTCACACTGCTTGGATAATTGGTGGCTTTTTTGGAAAAATAGACAGCTCATACTCTCTGCTTATAACTGTCATGATTTTTTGCATCTTACCTTGAAGATGTTTTGCATATTCCATTAAAAAAATAGAAAATAATGGAAAAAAATTCCCTAAAAAATCAAAAGACCTTGTACAAACTGTTTCCTAAATTGTATCTGAGTGACTCTAAGGACTAATACTTGGATAAACTATCAGTGAAGAAGCTTGTGGTGTTTCTTCCTCAGATGAATTTTCATATACAATGATCAAGGCAAATAAATAAAAAAGTCATATATTACAGTCTAGGTAGAATAGTACAAAAGCTTCTAATCAGATGTATCTCATACAGAAGGTTACATGTTCTTGTTCTTTTATGTGGAACCCAAAACAATCTGCCGGATGCTCAAGTTAAAAAAAAAGGCACTGCTCAATTCCTAACTAATAGAAAGGTGTTTCCTTCCATTACACATGTATTTGGATATTTAAAACGGTGAAAATTTATAATATCTGACCAAGGGACTGAAGTCCCATTAGGGAGTTGGGTATATTGTGCCTCTGAATCTGAAAAAGTATGGAGGGCTCTCTAAGAGATCACTTGAAAAGCGGTGAAGTCGCTATATGGGTGCATACCTTAGCATGGTCATGGTATCATCTGGTCAATTATCATGTTGATCAAGATACTTGCTAAGGCATGCTGTTTTCTAGGGTGGCTCTTATGACAAAATTTCCTTTTCAGGGATACCAGTATATAGGAAATAATACTCATGCAGAGCTGTCTTTTGAATGCAACTAGGATTTTGCAGGTTCTGCAGTCATGATACCTCAGAAGTTCTCGTAGGTCTTATAATTTTGCTTTGTACCTTGTTTGTCTCTTTCCTGCAAAGTAATATAAACTGGACCTAAATCACTATGCGTTCTAAGAAAAAAATTCTTTAAAGCTTTGGGAAATGGTTAGTCGGTTGTCTTTCCAGACGACCTAGAGAATTCCACTGTGGTCTCAGAAAGGACTAATATCCTGTGACATGCCCAGGCATCTGAAGAAATGTAGAATTGAGTCTTACTTTGCCAGCAGCTGCACATCAATAGGAATGGTGTTTCCTGTAGAGCGAATACAGCTGCTCAGACATGTGGAAGCATTGCCTCTGGTCTTGTAAGTATCTGCAAAGAAATGTGATCCCAGTTTGGCTTTGGAAGTTACTCGAACAGTTATATTGAGCTATTTACAGCTTTTAAGTAAACTGGTATGAAGGGAAAACTTTGTTCACAGAAATGGTAGTTTGGACAGAAACAGACTGCCAGAGCCCATGCTGATGAGAATTCAGGATATGGAGAACAGGAAAATGTGATAGAGACTTACCATGCAATAGCCCCAGGCAGCTGTAGTGCACAGCAAAACTCCTCCTTTCGCTGACACTGTCCCTGCAAGATTGAAAAGCGTCTTCTCAGCTATAGCCTTATAAATCCCAAGCACTCCCACTTTGATTCAAGAATTTTACCTTTGTTTCAAGAAGCTGATCAGAAACAACAGAAAGGGCAAAATAATGTATTGCAATGAACTCTAAGCTCCCTTACACTGCAAGAGCATTCTCACGTGAGACCGTTTCCACCCGTGCTTCAGTCCTTTCAGTCAGATCAAGCAACATTGGCTGTAAACCTCAGATATATCACACTGCCAGAAAACAAGTGGTGATCTGTTTGAGCATATTTTGAACATGTGTTTGTCATGTGCTCTTTTTGTTTAGAGTCACATATGTATTCTGTGAAACTCCTATGATGTGGAACTGTAGCAGTTCTTGCCATGGAGCAGCAAAGCTCACCAGGCTCCTCATGCAGGCCAGGGGTCTAGACTAGTACTTCTCATGTGACAGACAAGGCAGAGTTCATTCTTACTGCTTCTACTTTTCTTTGTACCTTTTCCTGGAGGAAAATGTGACATTTTAATATCTTTTACAGAAATAAAGTATATATACCTGGCAGTTATTAAAATATACATTTTACAGTACAAACTGTAACCTCCTTGTTAACGTGGTTTAAAACTTTCCAATCTTACTGAAAAAGCCCTTTAAACAAATCAAATATTAATGCTTAATAAGAGGTAAGAAAATAGTGAGGATTGCAAAGTTTAATTTTTAAAAAATATGAAGCGCTAAAACCTAATTACTATTAAATATTCATGGTTAAATTATTAAAATCGTTATTAAACCCCAAATGTCTAAGTTATCAATTCACAGCCTCTGAGTAACATAACTTCACTGGCTATAAATTTTTTTATGAAGGCCCAATGATTGCACAGCTCCTGTTGAATCAGCTCATGCACCAGCTACGAGACCAGGGCCAGGTTGGTCTCAAGTTATCTGTTGCCTGATTCATGAAAAGTTACATCCAGGCTCCCATCCTGCCTGTTGAGAACAACACTGTTATGACCTTTAGATACCAGAGAATCCATATTTCTCTGCTGAGTTGTTTCACTTGCAGCAGTGTACAGAGCACAAATGAATCCCATTTATCTGGGCAGGTCTCCTGACAGCTGCTTCCACTTTCTGGTAATCTATATTACTTTTGAAATAACTGCAATGAACCATTATTCCCTAGATTGACAACACTTTGTTTTCTGAAAGCGATATAAGAAAGCAGCAGGAAGCTTGACTTTTGAATCTAAATGACTGAATAACAGCAAAAGTTTATAAAGCAAATTCCAAAAATACCTACTGAACTCCCAGCATAGCTTTCTGTCAATTTTTAAGTATTGTCCAGTTCAATTTAAAACAAAGACGAAGGACCTGCATTTTTACATTTCAGTGGCATGGCAATCTTCCAATGAGCATGCAATGCGTTAGAGAGTTACACCAAGCGTCAGCTACATTAATACCCAGCATACAAAGACTGCTCATTCAGTGGTGCAAGGATTTGAGGTCGTTAACGAGATAAGGAGATTTAACAAATGTGTTTTCCTTGCTTGTTTGTCATAATGAAATCTTTTCTGAAAAGGGCGTGGAGGGATGGAGTGGGAACGATTTATCCACCCCACAAATTTTTAGGGGAAAAAAAAGATGGAAAGTAATGTTATCGCTGGGCATCTTTATCTTTGAGCTGCCTGGCACATGACAATTTTTACAGTGACACATTAGCACAGAGCAGTATTTGCAATCTTCTTGCACAGCGCTCATTAAACTTTAATGAAACACAATTTCCAAAATTCACTGCCAAACGCACTTATCCTACAAATGTCACTATCAGCAATTTTACATATGCTTTTGGCTGAGGAAAATAATTTCAGGTCCAAGTATTTCCATACTTTTTCTTTTAAATACCTGAGAAAGGTCAGCTGCAATACAGCGTTTCTCTGAGGACACCCAGTCCCTTGGACTGGATTCTACCCTTTCTGCCCTTGATTCTGCCTAAATGCTCCTATCACTGAAGGTGGTTTCATCAACTTGAAATTGAGCACGATGGACCTTTGTGGCAGTCCCCACCGTAGGGTCCAGTAAGCACCTCAGTGCCCTTAGTTATGGGATTGCCGGCTTTATATTTCTTTTTTAGCAAAATAGCAAGTAGCTTGATGCTTAACACTGTAATAACTTTTGTTTGTTTGATTGGTAGTAGTTGGAAGGGATCCAGTGGCTTTTCATTCGTAGTGCACATGCAGAAATGTGAGCAATGAGCCAGAAGACTTAGCAGACGATATTCCAACCCGTATAGACACAAGACAGGGCTTCACATGAAAACATAGAACAGGGAAATTACTCTTGATGGAATAAACATATTAGCCTACCCTTCATTAATAAAGTCCTTGTTGATAGCTCATTTCTCAGAACCTTTCTGCTGCACATGGCTTCCCCTGGTGATATTTACCTTTCTGAAGACATGAGAAGTTCCCCACTACATCAGGAGCTCTGTTGTTCATTTCTGCATTAGCATTATATCCAGATGGGATCTACAGAGAACCCTGCCACTTCAACAGGGCAATGATACTCATTTTTGTATTTGTTCAGGTTGACTTGCAGATATGAAACCTGTGTCTCTCACACTGTGTTAGAAGTGGCAGATATAGAAACAAACCCCAGCTCTGTTCAGTGACGCTGATTCTAACTGTATTCAGTTCCATTCCTTTGGTACATTGCACCTGAGCAGACGCAGTGGCTGTAAATTTTGGTCGTATTTTGCTACATGAGAACAATGGTATGCTATGTGTATGGATTCTTTTTTTTTTTTTTCTTTTATTGTGTCATTTTGAAAAGCAGAACTACATGCTGTGGATCATTCGTTTTTGTATTAGGTATCCAGTGTATCCTGTATTTGCTGTAAATCTAGTTAAAACAACAAAGGTAAGCGAAAGATCTCCCTTTTTCTCTTAATTTTTCTCTAAGTCAGTTAAAATGACACTACCAAAGGGAGCATATTTTACACTATGTACCTGCCTGTTCTCCCTACAGGCGATGTAAAAGTTTCAAGTTAAACACTGGAGAATGTTCTCTTTCCATTTCTTGCAAACAGAATTTGCTCACTAGAACCCGACATTCTTCTTCACTCAGTCTTTTTGTTTTGTTTAGTGCCATATATTTGACATTTTGGGGGTTTGACCTCATTATCTTTTGAGTTTTGAACACTGAAGTGCACTGAAAGGCACTAAATATGCCGGCTTTCCTGAATTTTTTCCCTTTCTGAATTTAAATACCATCTGCATTAGAATAGATGGATATGATTCTTCAGCACTTTTGTACCATCAGTACTTTTCATTACCTTGCTCAGCATAAATTAGCAGCAGAAGCAGCATCATCTTGATGAAGTCCCTAATGTCACCCATGTTGCAGTAACAATTCTTTTGCTGACTCCTTAGACAAATAAATAGAACAGTCTCTTAATACCATCTGACTTTCCTTTGTAGAGCAGAATTGTCTCCTATTATTGCTACCAAATCTGTTATTCAAATCTGTTTAATCACCATGAATTTCATAATGTAAATCTAGTTCTCGGTGTACAGTTACATGTATTAGAAATACGGATTGCTGTAAGAAACGTTTCTAAGGGGTGAACTTTGTTTTCACAGCAAGATGTGCATAGAGTTAACTGCTGCTTACCATCCTCCAGTGTACAAAACATAATGCCAATGAAAACAGAGGAGGGGATCACGTTTTCACACAAAAATGAAATACATGGTTACACACAGTGCTGTGTAAGATACAAAGACATTAACATGAAAAGATATAATTTCAAGTAAGCTGCTAATGTTTACCAACTATAAGTATATTTTAAGAAGATCCCACTGCTTTTCATCTTTATTTTGTTAAAAATCCCACTGCCCTGTTTCTTCTATTGCAAAAAATAAACACCTCTATCACTTAATGTATGTTCTTCAAACTTCAGTTTTATTTAAGAGAATAAACACTAAAATGAAGCAATAATTTACGCTGACACTTGGAAAGAAAGGACAGCCAGTAAGTGTGAACACAAGTAGCATCACTTACACTCATCACGAGCTCCACAATTGGGTACACTTTAGGTTTACATCTACATTAACATAATTCATACACCACTTTAAACTCACTAGACCAAACTAGACATGCTGTCCAGGGAAGCAAAGAATGCCAAGCTGAAATGGGATTTAAGTGGTTAAGAGATTACAAAATATTTGCAAACAACTTACCGAGGTTGTTCTTATAACTAGCACTGTTGTACTTTGGACCAGTACAGTGCATTCTGCACAAGAGAACACGACCAGGGAAAGTATGATATCTACTTTTACAGCCTCAAAGGTGAATGGTGAAGCTAAACTAGTTAAGTATCATCTCCTCACTGATGTATTCGTAGGTAATTTGCAAGACTTGACTTGTCTTCCAGTATTATAGCACAAACCTTTAGAGGTGCATGGGTTGTTTCCTGCTTTTTTGACTTCTACATTGAATTGGCTAGCAGTTCTTCAGTCTCTCTTCTACCTGCCTATGAAATAATTGTATTTATCACTTTTGAATTTGGCACCACAGACTTAAATTAATTATCAAAACATTCAGACCAGGATTTTGCTTTAAAATTCGTAGAAGTATTTCCTTGGTGACAACCTATTTCCACCTGATGTATTACTACGGTGTGCTATAATTCCCTCAGTTCTGGTAAAATACATAAAGGTTTAGTGATCAGAAAACCCACCTATACATTGGTATTCCTGCTCTTCCCAGGTAGAAAATACATCTCTTAAATCTTTCGCCTTTTGTGATGAAAATATTTTGATCCATTCATGTTCTCTTTGAAGTGCTATTTGTTTATATATTTAATAACTATACAGAGAGGGAAACAGCAATGTGAACTCATATATTTTCAAATCAGAATGGCTAAAGACAAACAGCCAAGTTATTGGCAATACCTCTGTATTTTTCTAAAGTGATTTATACTGCCTAAGTTTTGTTTATTCTGTACTTTCTGAAATAAAAAATGAGTATTCACACTGAAGCTTTAAGTCACAGGTTTCCTGAAAATATTCAAATGTCAGCATCTGCATCCTCCTCCAGCTACAGTCAGTATTTAGGGCTTGTCCTGTTAAAAGCTGCAATAATTATATTATATTTTGCAATACATCCTTAATAAGGAGGAAGTCCTGGTTATTCCTTTTATTTTATTATTTTTTATTATTTATTATTTTATTTCTCTTCATGTTGCAGACAGTTCTTGAATCGTCTGAAAGGAGAAGACTGTCCTTCAACACAAAAGAAAAGTGATGGGGTTTTCTTCAGCTCAAAATACAAATGAAGAGCAGAATTCACTTCATCTGAACTATTAATAGACTGGACCTGACATTCAGTGGATGTAAAATGCCACAGCTGAATTGAAATCAATGGAATAACAGTGATTTATACTAAGAAGCCACTTTTTTTTTGTTGAGCAAATGCAAGTAGATGGGACTACAGCGTGTTGAAATACAGTTCCCACCATAACAGCGGAAGCAACGCTATATCACAACCCTTTCATTGCCATTATCCATCAACAGGCTAGGAGGGGATATAAGTGTGTTCCAGGTTCCCTGTACGAGATTTAATGACCACTAAATTTATATAGCTGTACAGCACATAACGAGAAAGAATTTAGCTGTGCTTTAAAGTGTGCTTTGAGCTCTACCATAAGAAGAAAGAGCATTTCTTTATCTCAAATAACTTCATGCTTATTACGCTATTTTAATTGTACTGTGATTTGGTTTCTAATGCAGATATTGACAGGAAATATGTTCGTGGAGTCAATGTCAACACGCTGGCTGAAAGTAAGGTAATGATCAAAAAAAGACTGCAAAATAATTCCATGCAGCGAGATTTTGTAGATGCCGACACAGAAATATACTTCTACAACATAGAGGAGGCTTGCTTCTGGACTTAGACACCTAAAAAAAAAAAAACCAAAAAAAGGCAAAGCAATAATTTGTTTAAGTTATTTGCTTTCCTAATAAGACTCTAGAAGATCTAGGTTCCAGTCAGTGAATATCTGCTAACGAAGTCCTACGATACTCTCAGGCTGACAGGAGGATGGGTGCCTTCACTGGCTGGATGACCAGCTTATCACTGTAGCTGTGAAAAAAAATTTCTTGTCTCATTTTCAGAGTTGTTTCCTAACCGCTACTTGCCATATTTTATTACCCATGGTATATTGTGTCTAAATTAAGCAGCTGATGTACCATGAGCTTTACAGGAGACCAAATCTTTGCATTATGGACTTTAGCATAGTCAGTGCTAAAGTCAGCAGATTCCAGGATCTTGTGCCACAAAGCCCTGCTGGCTCTCAGGATAACACACATTAGACAACCAGGCAGAGCCTCCCGTACAAGACATATGACATGAACACAACGCAAAAAGTTTTCTTGGTTTGAATGATAATTCTCTCCTGGTTTGGCACGGCCACGGGGATGGGGGGCGGGAGAGACTAGTGGGGACTGCTACCGCTTTGTAGATAAACTTATTTGCAGATGAACGACTCATTTTTCTGCAGGGCTGTTATTTTGACCATTCTATCAACAGTAGCAATACCAATCTGTAAGTCATCTCCTTCTGATATTTTTTTAAAAGGTTAATAATCTTTTTAAAATAAGGTAAATAATGATTTGGTATTGCAGAAACAACACTAAGCAAAGCTGAGAAATGTAAATCGTGAGATGCCAAACACAGAAGTGACATGGATTTGCTCATAGTTTTATCTAAGAGGAAGAAAACCAGAAGGAAGGGTTACAAAATTCAGGGATTAATAGGAAGTGAAGCAGCTGTGAAACTTCAGACTTCCATTTTTTGTTCTTCAAACGCATGACAGCAACAATTATGCTGTGACGATGTGCTTTATGATATTTCAGATAAACTGTTGAAAACTTAGATTCGTTTGTAGACAGGGAGCGTTACAAACGATACCTGTAGCTGTGGCAAAAACAATGCTTAGACTGCAATCCATTTGGAACCGAGTCTACACTTGCTTTCTGTTTCTACAGCGCCTGGCACAGCACAGTACCTGTTATATGCTCTTAGTTGTGTGTTTTGTGAGGTAAATACGGTGAATCAACTTGGAAACTGAACATCTGAGAATGAAAGCGTCCATGATTTTTAGGTATCCTGGACCTAGAAGGGATTTTGCTGGATCAGACTCTCTAGCATTTCCTGCAGAATTTGGCAGATCAAGTTAGCCAAAACCCTGCAACTGCCCAAAGCGTTCCATAACCAGTCTGCTGAACTATCCTTCCCCTTCTGCCTACAGATAACTCTTGCCATTCCTGACACCTAATCCTGTGTCTGAAATGAATTATGAGATAGAAAGCAAATGTATGTATGGATACAGCCTTACAATAGCATTCCTTGGCATGCCTTTCATCTCAAGGGCATTTAATTTTCCTGTTTGACCTTTGTTAAAACATCCTTTAGTTAGAGCTAGCACCCATGACAGGGTAAATTTGGCAGCTACCGGATTCGCAAGCATGATCAGCCATTCACGGTCACCCAGTAGATGTTTGGAAAATCACATTTATGGATTTTATTCTGCAAAAAGGAGGAGAAAAGCAGTAACAAAATGGCATTTTCTCATTACGGCTGTCTCTTTGTTGATGGCTAGGAAAAAGGGATGTAGGTCGTTCAGAATTCGGAGCAAGTGAAGCAGAGCAAAATCTTTCGCAATCATTTCTTGTGACATGAAATATAATATGCAATGGGTGTTGCTGATACTGGCAGCTACATTCAGGATATATCTCTTCCTACAGTGTGAAGGGAAAGTAAAAGGAACAGTAAGATACCTTGGGGTTGAAACATTAGCTTTGTCCTGCCGCAGCAAGCCAGTCTGACAAGTTGACAGGTGTTGAAGTACGCTTTTCGAGAGCAAGTCCAGGTAGGGAGGAGAAGTGATATTTGCACAAAGATGAACTCCACTAAGCACAGCCTTGAGTCCAAAACAGAAGGGACCAGGAGACCCATGAGGCAGTCCATACCTCCCAGAAAACCTTTGATAACAGGGCTTCTCACGTGCTGATTTATCCAAGAAAACCTTAAAGCCTCTTACAATGCTGCTATAATGACGAGGCAGCCAACTCTTCCTTCATATGTAACTTCTGGACTTTATTAGTTGCAAACCAATCATAAATAATATTTTCCTTCAAATTAAACTGTTATATTTGTTGCATTATTGCATAAAAAACAAACTGCAGACAGACCATGGCTTCACAAATGGCTTAAAAGCAACATTTTTCTCTTAATCCTTTAGAAATCTGAAATAAAACTCAGTGTTACTGTAAATTACTAGATAAGATCTAGGGTTACCTTTTTTGTTTTAACAGTGCAGAACAGCAAGGGAATTAATATGAGTATTTTTTGTTAATCTCCTACGAACTGATTTAAAATACACCGATTTATACCATTCGTTATCTGTGATAAGTTCTTAAATTGAAAAAGCAATTAGTTGTCATTTAAAACTGCCTAAATCTTCAAATCCCATCTCTGTTTTCTTATAACAACAACAAAAAAAGAAAATATCTGTCTTTAAGGCATATAAATTTCACCATGAAATAGTCTGAGTAGACAAATAGTCTGAGTAGACAAATGAAAGGTGATTTTTTAATGTGTTCTCAAACTTATCAGCTTGACTGTTGACAAGCATTGATCAACGGGATTTATATAGCCTAGGAATGGAAAAGCCAATTTTAACAAAACTCCCCATCTCAGATTTTCCCGGTTTCTTCTCAACATTCCCATGTGTGGTTTGGGAAATTCCCTTCATATCTCTTAACTTTTTCACCACCAAAGAAATCTTGCCCTCCAGAGTGCAGGTCTGAATCTCAGCAATGATATATTATAATATTATAAGGCCTTGATCAGGAAATTCTTAAAATTCTAATGTATTAGGACTGGTTAAGTGCATTATTAGAAAAATACATGAAAAACCCCTAGTGCTTTTATTACTCCTCTTGACTTCTACTCCAAGTTTCAGCTCACGGGAAGTGCTTTTGGCCAAGATATAAACTTCTCAATTAGACATGTATAATAAAATTGCTGAGAGAGATGTGCCACTAGTGATATGATCTATAGTGGATAAATCATTTTGCTGCTGTAGGCAGTGCAGGTTCTTGTACTGAAGCTTCCTAATGCAGTTTTAGGCTTAATCTTATTCATATCTTAAAATCTAATCTGTTTAATGTAGTACGAGAAAAGTCTGCTTTCTGCTGAAGTCTTTGTAAATGATGAAAGCGTTGAAGTTTTATGATTTCTGATCTTCTGACTGGACAGCTCTTCCAATGATACATTTGCATGAACTGGCACTACTTAACAACGTAATTTCAATTACTTCATATAGGGTAAGAAGAAAATTGCCTGAGGTGAATGCTTTAAACTTTCAAACATGAGAAAAAGGCTATACTGGCTTAAGCGCCTGGAACGTGGAGCACTCAGAAATATGTGTCACTGAGCATCTAGCAGAAGAAGTGCTCTCTTGCAGAGCTAGGGAGGGCTGGGGAAGTGCTTATCAGAAATTTTTTTCTCCCTGTGGTTGCTATGACCATGGGGAAAAGTCAGGGGAAAGTGTGGCAAAGAGACTGTAGGATCCTCTTGTCTAGAGATCATGGGAAATGGTTGGCAGATTGTCTGTGTTTCATCAGGCAGTACTGCAAGGAGGTTTTGAATCAACCTATGTTTGAAAGGTTCGTTTCTTAGCCATAAAACTTTCCCCTTAAACTGCCACTTGGCCAAAAAGGAAAGAAGTGTGGGAATCCAAGGAGGCTGTGGTTCTTCCCCACCACCCCGTCTTTACCTATATTCTGAAGACTATAAACAAAGTGGTTAAATTATATTTATATAAGCATAATATATCATTTATATAAATTATACTTCTATTATATTTAGCTTTCCGGGTTTTCATGACTGAAAACTGAGAGCAAAACTGGGCAGAGACAGTGGCATTTATGGTGTGACTCCAACTGCTGTGACAGGTTCTCTTTTTGTCACAGCCTCTGATGCCTCCAGTAGAATATGACCGTATGGCTCTGTCCACCTCTGTCTTCTCTTTTTCTACCTTCAAATATCTCCTGAGGGAAGAAACATTCTGCATCCTGATCTAAACTCTGACTGAACTGTTAAGGTCATTTTAGAAATAAATGAAATTTTTATAAACTTTTCTTTACTGAAATATTTAAGTAGCATGGACAACATTTTAAGGTGACTCATAAGGAATAACCTACCATGGTGGAAAGGCCACTAACACAGAAAATGCTGAAAGCCCAGATCTAATGCATTTGTGTCATGCAATCTTGACATAAGTTTTTTCTCTTACAATTTAAAATAGATTTATATTTATTTCAATTTAAAATGTTGTAGGATTGTTAATTCACAACAAATTGAAAGGATTTTTTTTTTCTCCTTTTTTTGTTACAAAGTCAGTTTAACATCAATTGGAAGCTATAATTGTCCAATCAATATGTGAACTGACTTCTGGCTGGTTCACTTTCATAACTCATAATCATTTTTTGTCGTATCGCTATATAGCAATTTATTTTTGATAAAGAGTCATTTAAATGTGTGTCATATCTGTCCTTAATGAAAGTCTTAAACAGGCCAGCCCTGAATTTTCTATATTAGAAGTCCTTCAGAATCAGTTCCTTCTTGGGTGTTACAGTTGTATGAATAAATGCTTTTTGATTCTCTGGTCCAACTGGAAAATCAAAACCTATTTCACTTGAGTTGACTGCAATATTTCACTGACCTGGAACAGAACACAACACAACACAACACTTATGTCAGAAGAAGGAGGATGATCACCGTATTACTTTTTGCTGTTGGTATTTTTACATACAGGCAATTTCCGAAAGGCTCTTGTTTTGAAATTAAAAATTGGAATGTTTTATGTCTAAAATGTAAAAATGAAACTTTTTTATTCTTTGTTAATTGGTTTTTTACCTCCTTTTAATAACTTTTTTCACTTGTTGTATTTAATGTCGGCATCTGGTCAGGCAAAAACCACTCATGATTTTTCATCTAACTCTTCTTTTTATGCGATAGGATTGGGAAAGAACCTACTTTTCATAACCTCATGGTGACTGGGCCTGATCACTTGGTTGTCCTGTACATGCCACATGATGGTGCTCAAGATGATCTGCTCCGTAACCTTCCCCAGCACCATGGTCAGACTGACAGACCTGTAGTCCCCTGCATCCTCCTTCCAGCCCTTCTTGTAGATTTGTTAACCTCCAGTCATCTGGGACCTTGCCAGTTAGTCAGGACTGCTGGTAAATGATGGAAAGTGGCTCGGTGAGCGCTTCCGCCAGCTCCCTCAATACCCTTGGGTACATCCCATCCTGCCCCATAGACTTGTGTGTATCTAAGTGGTGCAGTAGGTCACTGACCATTTTCTCTTGGATTATGGGTCCTTCATTCTTCTCCCCTTCTCTGTCTTCCAGCTTGAGCTGGGCATTCAGAGAATAACTGGTCTTACTATTAAAGACTGAGGCAAAGAAGGCATTCAGTACCTCAGCCTTTTCCTCATTCTGTTTCCCCCCACATCCTTTTGCTCTTAATGTAGTTATAAAAAAAAAAAAATATTGTCTTTTATGGTGGTGGCCAGATTGAGTTCTAGTTGGGCTTTGGCCTTTCTAATTTTCTCCCTGCACAGCCTCATGAGACCTCTGCAGTCTTCCTGAGCGGCCCGACCCTTCTTCCATAGGCTATACACTTTCTTTTTCTTCCTGAGTTCCAGCCAAAGCTCTCTGTTTAGCCAGGCCAGTCTTTTAACCCACTGGCTCATCTTACAGCACACCGGGACATCTCATTCTTGTGCCTTAAAGATTCCCCTGTTAAGGGTTGTCCAGCCTTCCTTGACTCCTTTGTCCTTCAGGAGTGCCTCCTGAGGCACACCGTGGACCAGTCTCCCACACAGGTCCGAGTCTGCCCTCCAGCAGTCCAAGGCAGCAATTCTACTGACCCCCCTCCTTACTTCCCCAAGAATACGTTTTGTTTTGTTTTGTTTTGTTTTGTTCTGTTTTGTCTATCACCCAGAAAATCTTCAGAGTGCTATAGACTTAAATGCTAATTTAATCATCCACAATGCTAATTATGTATACGAGGCATATTTACTTTTCCAAAGAACAGTTCTGTTCAGTTTTTTTCCCCTCTTGCACACTCATGCTCATGTATTGAGAGCAATAAATTTGTTCTTATGTGGTAGGAAGTTTTGTCTTGGCTTTTAGTGCAGATGTACAAGATGTTTAAATGGATCTCTCTCCATCACAGCTTAGGTTCTTATTTGAAGTCACACTTTTCTAGACATATTTACTGTCTAATTCCATGTCAGCATTGAGTTGAAAGAGTTGACATCCATTGATCCTTTATAGATTTGACAGCAATAAATGGGAGAATAAGCCCCTTTTTTTAATCTCAAATCTCTCTTTTCATGGGTAATTTTTGTTTCTAAATATATGTACATAAAGTGTTACTAGTATCAAATGTTCCCTATTTCATCACACAACATAGGATTTTGTAACATGTTCTACAGAATAAAATCCACAGCTTGTCAGTCATTATAAAAATAATTAGGTATTTCCAATCCGCAATGGCATAAATTAGTTGCTAGAAGAAAGAGCCCTAAGGCACTACAAAGTACAGAGTGTTCAACATTGTTATAATTCGTGAAGAGGCAAAACTGTCTTGTCTTTCTGTATGCTGTGCTACTAAAAATCCCAGAATTTCTATGCTAAAAGAATACTACAGACAAGTTCGTGGGTGTTTTCTAAAATCTATTTGCCGCTGGAATATATAATGATATTGGCATCAATTTCAAACATTCTATTAATCACAGTGACAGAATCAGTATACTGCAGGCCTCCAGAATATTTTGTGAGACTAAAATTATAGGAAATAGCCACATAATTTACATGTGTAAGCATAAAACAGGAAATAAATCTTTCTATTATAAATTCCAGTTATCATTATTTCTCTTGGTTTTCACAAATAGTGCCAAAAGCTAAATATGGCATCACACATTTAATGGATACAGTGCTGCAGAAAATTATAGAATCACAGAATACCAAGTTGGAAGGGACCACAAGGAACACCTGGTTCAAGCAAAAACATGGTCTGGTCAAGATGGCCCAGCACCCTGTCCAGGTGAATCATAAAGTGTCCAATGTTGGGGTATCCACCACTGCCCTGGGGAGATGTGAAAACTTTTCCTCTTGTGTCCAATCAGAATCTCCCCAGGAGTCACTTTTACCCACTAGCCTTCATCTTTTCCACATGACTCCTTGTAAAAAGGGAATCTCTATCTTCTTTGAAGCCACCCTTTAAATACTGGAACATAGTGATAAGGTCTCCCCTGAGCCTTCTTTTCCAAGGCTGAGCAAATCCAGTTCTCTTAGCCTTTCCTCATATGGCAGTGAGTCTTTTGATCATCTTAATGGCCCTTCTCTGGACCCTCTCCAGCCTGTCCACAACTTTTTTGTACAGCAGGAACCAAAACTGAACACGGTATTCCAGGTGTGACCTGACAAGCACTGGGTGGAGTGGAATAATGACTTTATCTCTGTTGGTGATGCTCTTGTTGATGCAATCCAGCATCCTGTTGGCTTTCTTTGCCTCAGCAGCAGCACATTGGTCACTTGTATTGAGCTTGTTGCTCACCAGGACCCCCAGGTCCCTTTCCACAGAGCTGCTCTCCAGCCAGGTACATCCCAGCCTGTGCTACACTCCTGGATTATATTTTCCCAGGTTCGAGACTTTACACTTGTCCTTGCTGAACTTTGTAAGGTTCTTGTTAGCCCAATTTTCCAGCCTATACAGGTCTTCCTGCAGGTTGTCTTTTCCTTCCAGAGTGTCCACTTCCCCAGTAATTGTGCTGTCATCAGCAAACTTCATCAGCGTACACTTGATGCCCTCATCCAGATCACTTATGAAGATATTAAACAGCATTGGGGCCAATATCAGTCCCTGGGGGGGCCTTCTTGTGACAGTTTGCCAGTTTGAAAACAAGCTATTTACCATCAAGCTCTGGGTGCAGCCTATCAGCCAGTTCCCACCCACCACACAGACCACTTGACTAGACCACAGCACATCACCTGGAGGATGTTGTGAGGAAATGTATGGAAAGCCTTGGAGAAATCCAAATAGACAATGTCCATGGGTTGCCCCACATCAACCACGAAGTTTACTTTGCCGTGGAGGGCAATCAAGTTTGTCAAGTATGATCTGTCCTTGGTGAATCCATGCTGGCGTTTCCCAATCACATGCTTCATTTCAGTTTTGATAGACCCCAACAGGATTCATTCTGTAACTTTCCCAGGGACTGAAGTAAGACTGATGGGCCTATTTTCCCGCATCTTCCTTTAAGCCCTTCTTGTAGGTGGGGGTTCCATTAGTCTTCTTCCAGTCTTCTGGGACACCCCTGGATCTCCACAACTTCTCAAAGTTTATGGGAAGCAGCCTTGCAACAATCTCAGACAGCTCTCTTAACACCTTTGAGTGGGTAATGTCAGGGTCCATTGATCTGTAGGAATCAAGATCCTGTAATAGTTCACGTATCAAAAGTACTCATAAAAATGTTTTGTAAGTAATTTCATATTAAGTCATTAAAAATAATTCTTAAACTTCTGTAAATATCAGTTCAATAAATGAAAATACTTCCAAGATTAAAAGCCATGAGAATTTCTTTTAATAACCACTTTTATTTCTGTTTTATCTAGAAATGAATAGATCTAATAGTCAAACGCAGAATAAAAGTAATTAAGGAAATTTTGCTATAATGTGTTTGCTTTGTTTGTATGAATGCAATAAATAAAGACTGTTTTCTGAAGCTGGAGGAATACACACCAGAAGCTCGAATAAGAGAAGCCAAGTGCTTCAGATCTGTCTGTGTGGTGGACAGTGATGTCTAATGGAGATTGTCCTGCAGTGCACAATATCTTCTTATTCAGCTGGAAATGAATGCTGCTTTTGTCTCATTAAACAGTGTGTTATTCTATGTTTAAAGTTATTCCTAGTGCCCCTGTGCAGATTCCGGAGTGTGCTGGCAGAAGCCCTAAATCACTGTACTTACACTCGAAAGCACTGCAGCAGAGGTGCAGGTCCAATAAAGCCCCTTACAGCTGATACAGTTTTTCCTTTCATTTGGGAAACTGATATTAGCTCTACCCTCTAAAGAACAGTTTTGTTGATATAATCTCTGCCTTTATGAAAAGGGTTTTCTGGAGTGATGACACTAGTATATCTATGCTGACAAAGCTCTTCGGGACAGCTTTCGGAGTAATCCTTCTGATACCAGCAAGGCTGCTTGCAGACTCGGTTGCCATCAAGTAAAAAATCACAATAGAGGAACTACAAATCAGGAGGAGAGGTGGTATAAAATGTGGCTTTTTGGAACCAAGCAGATTATTCAACCAACAAATGACATAGCCAAGTGACCAACTTCAAGGGGACTGAAGCTGTCAGTGAAACAGGCCGGAGAGTCTGCCAAAAAGCCAGATGCTGCTACTGAAAAACTACCTCCCACAAACTGGCTTTGGTATCTCACAGAGCTGGCACGCAGCAGCACCTGCTTTGCTAAACCACAGTCTGTCTTGAGCACATTGTTTTACCACCCTTCCCTCTTATCGATAAATGGATAATATTATTCTGTTTTCACTTATTAAATTCTCCTTGGCCACTGTTGTTCTTTTGACAAACGAAAGCAGAAAGAGAGTAAATGTGAACAAAATGTTTTGGTGGGGAAAAAGAAAAAAAAAATGGTTAATTTCTTTTAAAAATGCTGCACAGGGCGTACCGTCTCCAAACCTTGTTGTTTGCTTACTGGTGTAATTTATTTCCTCAATATTTTGACATTACCCAGGGATGACTGTTGGCACTTGAGTTGTCACTACTTGGAGAAAATGAGCAATTTAATGAATTTCTGTTCTCTCAGCCACTGACAATTAAGGTTATTGCTTAATATTGCCTGCTGGATGTGGAAAGGAAGTTTATGGGCAGTTCTGGTGCGCATAGAAAGAAAAAAAGAATCTACTTTTCGGTAGTGCTTTCTGCAGAATACCCATAGAAAGGGCTTGGGAAGAAGGAAATAAAACCCCAAAATTCCTGCCTCTGAAAGAACTTCTGCATTGTATTGAGAAGGGAACTTCTTTTCAAGAATTAGCCCTTCTTTATGCATGACTGACTTTTATTGTCATTATGAAGTCCTCCTGTCAGAAGCAGAGCTCTTGCCCCATGTGAGCTGAAGGGCTGGTATGAGGACTACAAAAGGAGACACCAAAGTAGTGCTTATTTTGGACTTGGTTGCATCCATAGAGGAATTTCATGGCCACGGGTCTAAAACAGCAACAGCCTATCAACAAATCTAGACATAGGTACTGAAGAAAAGAGGTTCAACAGACTGAACAGAGAAATTATTTCTCAGGAATTGGTGAAAAAAGAATTAATAGAACTAGACAGAGATTTCTGGTTTTTTCTCTCAGAAGAAAATTCTCAATTGCTCATAGTCAAAAAAGACAGGATGCAAATGGAGGCCATCGTAACATAATCCTAACAGAATTTCTAAGAGCAAAACAGTTGACACTTTGCATTGTTACGAAATGTGATTTACAGAAGAAAATTAAGTGGTTGCTGCAAAAGCAGGGAGAGGACAATATTATTCAGTGCCATTCATAGAGATCAATTAATGGCGACAGCAAATTAAACACGGTGGCTTTGTGAGAACGACTCTTAACTCAAACGATACGTAAAAGCTTTGTGTACGTCTGATAATGTATTGCCCCTTATTTCCTTGGGAAAAAAAACCAAAACCTTCTGTGTTACAGACGGAGTTGAAAAGAATGTATTTTTCCTCATTATCACTGATGTCTCAATCCATGGAAATGTTAACATACTTGTGGTATTATTCATTGTTACGTAATGGAAGGGGAATATCTGGTGCCTGCCTCATTATTTTCAATAAGGCACGGAGATTGCATTAAGAGTATCTGAAACAGAAGAAATATGTTGTAATCAAAGAGTTCGGACTTCACCAGTATGTTTTAAATGAACTGAGGACACTTCATATATCAGGCATGCTCTGCTGTTTCTTGTGTTTCGGTGGGTGATCTCATGCACTCGATCTCTGTGGAACTTGATATTTGTGCTAGAATCCCTCTGGGCAGAGTGTGTCTGTATCCAGTGAGGTCAAGTGGCTCCATGAGGAAGGTGAGCTGGCAGATGCATGTGATGGCACATCTGGCAGGGCAGGGACATCATGGGTGTGGGATGCTATCCCACAGCTCCCAAGTAAGAGGGGCAGAGCAGAACTGGTGATGGGAACCAGGGCCAGATACAACTCCAGAGTGGTCAGGCAGGGATGTGGAGACCAAGGCGGGCTTCTGGGTCCATGAGGAGGTGGTATCCAGACCTTGTCCCAGGTCACTACCACCCCACCACTCACACCCCAGCCCCGGGAGGGGGAAATGTTATATATTGTTATATATAACATGTCATTTGATCTTAGAGGTCATGTAACTGTTCTCTGTATCTGCCAAAATAGTTTGATAATTGCAAGTTACCTTTAATCTTTGCAAAGCTGAAGAAATTAAAGTGTTGATCTTATCAATGCTTAAAAATATCTAAAGAGTGGGTGTCAAGAGGATGGGGCCAGGCTCTTCTCAGTGGTGCCCAGTGACAGGACAAGGGGCAACAGGCACAAACTAGAACACAGGAAGTTCCATCAGAACATGAGGAAAAACTTCTTCATTTGGAGGGTGACAGAGCCCTGGCACAGGCTGCCCAAAGAGATTGTGGAGTCTCCTTCTCTGGAGAGATTCCAAACCCACCTGGATGCCATCTTGGGCACCCTGCTCTGGGTGAACCTGCTTTATTGGGGAGTTGGGCTAGATGATCCCCAGAGGTCCCTTCCAACTCCACCAGTCTGTGATTCTGTGATTTTATTAGTATGCTCCTGAAGATACTGTGTGAATATTATTTTTCCCTTTTCAGAGAGTGTTAAAAAAGTTTTCTCTGCTCCAGTCTTGAAATTTACTGGGCAATTCTTACACTTATCAATGTTTATGGCATTGTCCATTAACGGAAAGATGTGTTTCCACAAAAGATCTGGTGACTAATTAGTTGATCATAAATTATATCTTCTCTAGAAAAACATCTTCCCAAATCATAAAAAAGATAATATATTTAATCCAGTATAGTATGCTATATTTCAGATGCCTAACTTCATATTTTGATTTCTATGAATAAAATTACTTTAACTACATTACCTTTAAACAAACTGGGCAACATGGATTTTTATGAAAATAATAAAACTTACTAAAAGGTTGACAACGACACTGCTATGTGATATGGATTAGTTGTTACTGCAAGTGAAGATATCTTTTATGAGACTTGTAATAGGAAATTTTTTGAAATTTGATGTTCAAATCCTCCATTTCTGAAGTTTCAAGAAATTGAGGTTATTATGTACACTCAAACACCTAACACTTTGTGGAAAAGAAAACCCCCTTAATTATGTAATTACATTCAGATAGAAATCTATTTTGATGTGAAATCAGTGAATTCAAATAACTTTATTGAAGGCATAAGCAGTGTTACCAATTTTATTTAAAAGCAATCATATATTCAAATGTACAAAATGCACTGTAGCTGAAGAGAAGTGTAATTTTAAATAATTAACTCAAAGCTAAGATAACTTTATTTTATATTTGATGACCATGAGATGACCAAGAGAAAAACAGTGGTTTTACTAAAGGAAATTATATCTTCTTAACGTATCCCCCAGGGAAATTGTTGTCTATTACTTTTAATGTAGATTTCCTTTATTTCCATACAAGGTGGAAAATCATTATTTGAGACTTAAAGGATGAAAAGAAGTATGCCACAATATCTTCATTTTGAACACTGGCAAATGGTTCATACTCAAATGCAAAATGGGCAATTACGGTTGTCCATTTCAATGTATTTATCGGAAGAATTATTCTGGTAAAACATAATTTTCATGTTATTATAATTTTCCAGAAAATATTTTAATTTCTTTTATGTGTCTCCATTTCCCATTGAGAATAAGAAAGTGAAATATTTATTGTCTGATAACATCAATCCGTACCATATTTTCTTTTTTAAAGAATCCTCATGATTTAAAGGATCCTCATGATTCATCATATTATTAAAATTGTTTGTTTGATTTTAATTCTTTTTTATTAGCAGACCTTCATCCCTCGGAAAGGTTATCCCTGATTTTTCTAGTTACAGTAATTTTGGGGGTGTTTTCCCACATTTTTACTGAAGATTATGGCAACCTGAAAGTTTTGTTACTTTCCAGGTGTTCCTAGAAGCTATGCCCACATAATTCCTCCTGCATGTTATACACTGATAAGCACTTTCTCACCATGTGATGGGGGTCAGCTGAGCAACATACAGAAGAACAGCATCATGTGCTTGGAGGACTGAAAGAAGGAAAACAAACCGTATCTTTGTACTTATCTGCTACAACCCTTACTTCCCCAGTGGCAAGTGAGTAATTGGTGTGGACAAATACCACATAAAATAGCTGTTTATTCCTGTGTTACCTCTCCCCCAGTCCTGGACCCTCTCCAAAACAGATAAGCTGTAAATTATCTACCATGAAAGTTATAGGAACATTAACTGGCAAAAATAAAACTCCAGGAGAAATTGTGTATTTGGACCAGAGATTCACACAAATTATAGCATAGAGGCAGTTATCAGAAAAAGATCTGTGTCATTGCCACAGAGAAGGAGGTTTTGATCTAGAAAGAGATTATTTTACAGTTTGAAAAGTAGTTACCTGCAATCTGACAGCAGATTGTGTTGATGATATTAATGGAATGAAACCCAGCACAAGAAAATTCAGAAACTCGGGGAAAATGCACAGCAGATGTGTCTCAGTTTCTTTAACTTAAATGAAAATACTCCACTTATATTTTGCCAGGCATCTTTACAATACAAAGATACAATGCAAATCGATAAGTAAGCTTATCACTATAGTTCAGTGAGCACACACACCCCTTCATTATTTAACAGATTAATACATTAAATAGTTCTGAACATCTTTTATCCATGCAGACATATGTATAAATAATAAAACAGATGGTCAGCTCCTTCTTACATGCACACTGGACTGAATTTGCGAATTCCGTGTCAACCCGTAATTGAGTTGAAACTCTCTAACGCTATTTTTTAAAGAAATCTGTCTTTTCCAATTATCATGTTCTGATTCAAATTACCAGGAAAGATTAGATGGAACTTTGCAATTAAAAAAAGAAGATATCCCACTATTATTAAGACGGGGAATTTCCAGTGATGGATCGAATGCAATTTGCAGCATACTTTGACTTACAGCTAGGCAGAGTATTGTCCCATCATGCTTGGTTTGATTTCTCTGTCTTTGGGGCATCCTGCCCCCTGATTCCAAGTACATAATTTAGGGAAGACATGCTTACAGATGATCATGGATACTCCATTTTTCGTTCTATGCAAACTAGGGTAGTCATGTCCTCTGGCCTGAGGTCTGTGGGCAAGACACTCAAGGAGACAAGGTAACTCCTGTCTTTTGCATTGCATGTGTGGTTATGTCTGCAGCACCAAACTATTATTTTTTCATTGTTATGTTTCTCATTTCTTCATGTCAGTCAAGGGTAAGTGGCGTATTTCACAGGGGGGTATAGGTTAATTACCGGCATAAGCATAGTTTCTACTGCACGTGATGCAGAGTCACAGTGTCTGCTGTGCACTTGCATAAAACCACAGCGTGCAACATGGGGGAAATGTCGTGTCATGTTGAAGTAATGGCCTGAAACAATAGGAGCACCTGCTTCCTCCTAGGTATCTTATGGATGTATTGCTTTATACATCAACTGCATCTTGCTGGAGCTAGTAACTGTCCACTTAATATCCACATAGTCAGCATGGGTCTGGTGACCACTGGTTTGGCTCGAATCAGTGGTCACAGGCTCAGCATCTCTTCCAAAATTAAATTAGTTCCTTATATAGGATACCATTTATGTCCTATGGGTTGCCATCTGTCATCCATATATCATCAGATGCAAATTTCATCAGTAAATTACTTTGTCTGTAAACTAGGTACTCAGACTTTAGTAATTATCAGGACAGTGTGTGGAGTTTAAATACTAAATTTGGCCAGTTCCTGGCTTGGATTTCCTCACTGTAGCATTAATATATTACATATAACTCTCTTGATTTTTTTATTAGACTGTATAAGTCCAGCTCATTATTCTTATGCCCAGCTTCTCGCAAACATCCACATAAGCACTGTTCCTCTGCAGTACTTTTCACAGCTTTAGTAGTTCACCCTTTAAAAGCTACAGTCTTTCCTCTAGCTCATCTTACACACACTAGGACTTTTCAAAAAGGCATTTTAGTTTTAAAAGAGGTGTTGTCTTCAAGAATTTGTCTAAGTGCTTGAATTGTTGCTACTAAAGGTGTTATGCAGATGAGATCAATGAAAAAAAACTAAGAAAATAAGGAAGGGGACATTCAACAGGAACTGGTTGTGCAACAATAGCACTCTACGAATGGGATGACTCAAAACAAGTGTTGGTTTCTCATTTCCATCCTTGAGTCAGTGAATGGGAATGTTTATTTTAAAGTACAGTTTACACAAAATGGTGTAATGTAGACGTAGACAGGACAAGTCCAGAGATATCCTTTGGTTCAATCGAGATGAACCTCCTAATCTGATGAGATTTTCTCATCATTTTATCTATCTGTCCATCCAACATCCTATTATCTTGATCCAACACCACAGAGGAGAAATGTTAATGTTCTAACATATTTTATATACCAAATAATTCGTACATAATCCAAACGTATCAATGGTGATTGAAACCTGCAGCAAGTACTATTAACTGTAATAAACCCTTCCCATACTTGCTTTAAATAACCAAATAGAAGCAAAGCTAAGAAACACAAGACCTGAGAACTGAAAAAAAGAAAGAATGAAAATATGAAATAAATTTTAGACAGATTTTTTTTTTTCTGTTCAGGAAATAGAAAGTTCAAACACTGAATGTTGTTAATAAGATGGGACTATTTGTGCATATCAGTGGTATCGGTAAGTAAAATAAAACAACCAAACCAAAGCAACCAAGAGGAGAAAATAAAAGATACAGTAAGTTCTAACCAAGATAGACTGTGAAAATAAACTTAAAAGAACCCTAATGTCCAAGACACATCATCGGAAACCATCCACCAGTTGTGCACTTTCCATCTCTTAGTTTCATGCGTCTGGAAGCTGTGTTGTCATGTATTCCGTGGCAACATGTAAATGAAATCAAAAGCAACAGTAAAGTCCCTACCAGTCTTAGTGAGGTTACTCTTTGAAGGTCAGGCTCCAGCTTTTGAGTTGTTTGAATTTTCTCATATGCATCTTTTTGAGAAGATATGACTAGGGAAGGGTAAACATGTATTTTGTTTCATCTGAAATATCACCATACTTTTAGTTAAGTATTTAAAATATTAAGGACACCTACCAATTTTTCACTCTTTACCGTCTAGGACTCGACACAGCTGTAAAAATTACATGAGCTACAATATGCTTTTTGTTGTAAAATTAACAAGGATACTGAAGAAAACCCGACTGCTTGCTGTGCTGTACCAAAACTACAAACTGGCTTTCAGTTACCCTGTCCTCTGCTGTTACAAACACGGCAGTGTGCAGCTAATCTCCATGTTGTTACTTACTATAGTTGCTGTTAC
Organism: Bucorvus abyssinicus; assembly: GCA_009769605.1. NCBI lineage: Eukaryota > Metazoa > Chordata > Aves > Bucerotiformes > Bucorvidae > Bucorvus > Bucorvus abyssinicus. The sequence goes on along the minus strand of CM020027.1, from coordinate 41,392,253 downwards.
TACATAACACACTGACCAAAATTTAGGGTATTTCTGATTTCTCTTTTTTAGGTAACACCACTAAGGAAAAACTTTTCTGGAGCTATGTTTTTTCTGTCTTGTTCAAGATGTGATACAACTGAAAGAAGAAGTTAAGGGAATTCGGCTTTAAAGAAGAGTAGCATTTCCTCGTATAAAAGGATCAAGAGGATTCTAGCCAAGAAGAGGTGTTTTCAGCAAGGGGAAGCTATATTGAAACCATAAATGAGGAAACACCCTCTGTAAAAGCTAGGATGTTGTCAAGGGCAGTAATCAAGGAGCCAAACAGGAGTCAAGATTCACCTTGAAATGTCCTTAGACAAAATTTTATCTTTAAGCAGATTTTTTCAAAACAGCTGCTGCTGTCTGATGTCCCCCCTCCCCACATAATACTTTGTACCCTACACACCTCCAAAAAACCCAAACACTCTCTAGATGAGGAATGAGCTCTCTAGTCTCTTTTTGGAGTTCTTTTTGTCTCATCACGTTTGACAAGAAGGCCAATCAGCTGCTGGGGTAAGTTAGGCTTCTTTGGCTCAAACAATACTTTCAGGCATTCAAGTCAAAATTTCAGCACAAGCATGTGCCCTAAATATCTTGAAAATTCAACAATATTTAAATTTCAAAGAATCTATATAATTTAAAAAAAAAAAAAAAAGGATTTTACATTTTTAAGACAAAGGGATAGTTTGGCACTAAAGCCATGGAAAATAATTTACAGTAGTCAGATTTTAGATATGCCAATAGCAGCTGACATCTGATTTAATTTTAATGTTTATATCATTCTGAAGTTAGGAGGTTTTTTTTCAGTCTACTCTATGATACTGATTTAATATTTGCAATAAAACTGACAACAATTAACTACTAGTTTGAATTTTTTAAATTAAATATTGCATGTTTTAAAGAAGCGCTGTGGTCCAGCAGACTGAAAAGGAAACTAAGCTCTACCTGCTAGAGTACCAGTGCCAGTTAGTGGGTGCCGATCAGTTTGCATCCTTCAGGGATGGAATCTGAATGTGTCTTATTTCCTGCCATGCCTTCTTTTCATGGCATGGATGAATGATAGATCAAGCCTTTTACTACTATTACTATGGACAATTATTGTTACGGTTACTATCATGGACAACATGCAGGGGGTAGACATATCCTGTGATCTTGAACAAGTTCTTTCTCTCTTTTCTAAAGTTAAGAAATATTTCCTTACTGTGCGCTAGGAGGTTTGATAACTATCTCGACAGAAACAATCATTTCTAAAGAAACTTACCGTTTCCTGTTAAGTTTATATTTGTATAGACATCTCTTGTGTTCACTCTGCTTTTGAGCGATTAAATATTTATGCCAACTTTGTCTCACATAAGCAAAATATTACTGAATTTTAAATTATTGCCGATCATTTTACTGAGTAAGCAACTCAATTTCATGTCGATGCTAGTAAATGCTTATGACAATTCTGTATGATTGCTTCACACAATATAGTGTGGGTTTTTTTTTCTCTCATTACAGTGTTTCAGAGAAATTTGGTCAGCAACAATTTCCTTGACAGTAATGGAGGAATGGCAGGATATCTGATGGGAGAATACTAACGGGCCATATTATAGGAAACCTGTCAAAATAAGATTTCATGTCAGGAAAAAAAAAAGTATTGTGGCAGTTCCTGGAATAACCTTCATATCTTTTGATTCTTGGCACAATATTTCAGTTAAAGCTGGAATACAGACTCCGATATACATCTAATATCAAGCTTATACTAGGGCTGTGACTGAGAAGAATAGTTTCAAAAGAAGTTCCCAGGACCTTTGTGAAGGAAAATAAGACGAAAAAGAGGTTTTCCCATGTGTGGTATCAAATTCAGTGATTTTAATTCAGGCAAATTTCCAGTTACACTTTAAAACCCATCAAGACTGGGATGTCCGCAAGGGTGAGATACTTTTTCTTTAAAACTTTAAGCAACTAATTTAGAAACTTTGAGACTTAAGGAATTAATTTAAACCATAAAACACTAACTCTAGAACCACTGTTTCTGTCTTGATAAGAAGCTGTTAGAGAGAAAACACAGAAGACATGGATGTAAAATATTTCTCATACACAAGAGTTTGTGGATGAGGATTGACCTTATTGGTTGGCAGGTTGAAAAGCAACCAAAGCAGTATTATTAAACATTACACCACTGCATTGTGAAACTGCCCCAAAGTGATGTAAGGGCTGAAAATATTAACTGTTCAAAAAAGATTAAAGAACTCTATGAAAGATGGGTCTATCAGACACCTCATACACAACGGTTCGTGTACAAACTAGTACCACTAATGCCAAGTGGGTACATGGGTATTGTTTTAAATGCTTAAGCACCAGTGTGGCAGTGCTGAGAACTAGACATCAAGCAGAATTTCAGTAAGACCCTCTGTCACTGGTCATATATGTTTACACAAGTCAAAATTATTCCTGAAGCAGCTATGGAAATAATAATCTGTGTAAAACTCCGATTGTTCACACCTCTTAAGAATCAACAAATTTCTCATTTCTTACAGCCACCTGCCTGACTAAGAAAACTCTGGAGAATTCATTGGAAGAGGTTGACTTCCTGCATGGCACACAGAGCACACCTCACTCAGGGTGTGTCGAATAACAGTTGCGTGTGAGTTCATCCCATGACAAAGCTTGAAGAAAGAGTATTTTTGGAGGGAGAAGGGAGAATGGTCAACAGTGCAAATAATAAAGTGAAGAAGAGAGGAGAAACCAAGGAAAAAGCATGAAAGAATCTTACTTTTCCTTGTTTGCTCCCATCTCTTATCTCTGTAATGTTTATAGACTCATGTGTATTTTAAGAGTTAATGAGACATATTCAATTAAAAATACTAAAGTTCTAAAATCAAAATAAATAGGCTAACTTGCAAGTTTAAGCTTCAGGACTAATCTTAAATCAGATTTGAGTACATCTTTTACAGGAGTGGTATGCACATATGTACTATAAGTTATTTTGAGCTTTATAAAAATTGATAGTTTATCAACATCACATTCATTAACATACTGAGAGATAAAGGAAAGTATTTCAGTTATCAGACCGACTCTTTCCCACCGTTTTTAGTGTATTTCAATTTAAGATGTCATCAGTTCACAAAGATGTAATGCATACTGATGTCTCTGGGCAGGGCTTCTTAGAGAAAGAGAAACCAAGAAACCAGGCTTCAGTGGAGGTGTTACAGACATTCTGAGGAGGAAGGGAGGAGAGAATCTGCTCCTTAGAAATGGTCCAGTGCTGAACAGGAGAAAAAAAATGCTTCAAACAAGGTGACTGTATTAAATCAAAGCAGGGGACCACAGAGGACTGGAAGATACATGTTAGCACTTTAGACTTCTTTTTTTTTTTTTTTTTCCATTAACTGAACATGACTGCTTTACAGCTCACTCCTGAATTTGGCCTGTCAGTGAAAGTAAATAACATGGAAGTGTTTAAGCTCACATAGAATTTCACTGGTGGCTCCACGCAGGGCTCAGTAATTGGTATAATACCAAAGTGACCCCTTCATATCACATACTGAAACAGGCAGCAGGGATCCTTGATCTCGCTGGGGACAATTTACTCTTCAGTTTTCCTCAGCCAGTCATCATAATTGACAGGAAGGTTAGTTACGCAAGCAGTATGGTCTGATAGATTAATATGGATTACAGCCTGGATTTAGAAGTCAAAAACTCTTGAAACCTAATTCTGATTTTTCACTAGAAAACCCCAACAGAATTTGAAAGAAACACACTTGCACTTGATTACTCTAAAAGTGTGTATTGTATTGGGAAATTATAATCCTTTTGTTGAACTTTGGAAAGAGCCTACAAAATTTCATTGCAGTGACATTGTTCTGAAGTTTAGAAGGTGATTATTATGTATTACTTTTCACAGGAACCATATTCTCAGGAGATTTGACTAAAAATCCGTTGAAGCCAAAAGGAGAACTCTGCACTTTGAGGTGGGTCTGCTATGTATCTCTCCAATAAGGAGATTTACCATACTTGAATTCTATTACAGAAAGTTTACTAACATATGCACTGTGTATGCAAGTATTAAACTTTGAATTTAATTTTTCTCAGTATTCTGAACTATTCACTATTTTTGTTCTAGCAGCTGATCACTTTCCACTACTTTGTATGTACTCATATTTTAAAATACTAAAATATTGTCCTAAAAATCATAAATATCACCACTTGGACTCCTCATGTTTTTGAATTTTCCTGATGGAGGCGATCATCTTGGTTGCCTACAGTAGAAATCAAAATGCTTCAATGAGCAAAGATTTATGGCATGTTCTAAGTGAAAGTTGTTTCTTTCCAAGATTTTAATCTGGTAGTAATAAAAGAACAGAAAATACTACTATATCTGCAATTATTTCTTAAGCTTGTATATTCTTAAAGCTAGAATAAGAATTTTGTTAAAATACAGAGAGCTGAGCACACAGGTGATAGCCACGTATTGTCTACCTGAGAAATCTAAATATTGCCTTTTCCCAGGTATGAATATTTAATGATGCCATGTTACCAGTTTTAATCTCTAGAAGCTGGGATGCTGAATTTAATAAATATTTACATCCCTTCTGTAATTATATTATCTCTAGATCTGAACATCCTAAACTTATCTTGCAAAACTCATTTCACAGGTTTTTCTATCCTGGACATTGGGGAAAGGCTCTTCATTGAAAATGAGATTGGTCACTGGAACAGGGTTTCCAGGGACGCGATCACAACAAAGCCTGCGTCTGGACCAAGTCCAAGGAGCATCGGGACAATGCTCTTAGTCACGTGGTTTAGTTTCAGATAACCCTGCGAGGAGCAGGGAGTTGGACTTGGTCATCCTTATGGGTCCCTTCCAACTTGAGATATTCTATGATTCTACAAAAGACATTAAATCTTAAAAATTTTGCTTAATACTAGTCTTAATAATAGTCCTTAATGTAGATCCATGCCGGCTGACCAGAAAAAGAAAAAGAAACAAACAGAAAAGCAGATTAAAGGCTCTTTTGACAGTCCTATTTAATACAGTTTTGTAATCTACACAAAATGCAATTTTCTTGCTGTTGGCTATAGGTTTCTGTCTCCCATCTTCCAGGGTTTCTTATCCTATGGTGACTAAGACTGATAGGAGAATTAGGCAGAGGGGACATTAGAACACATATAGGGTAGCCTAGGGCTGGAAAAAGTAAACTTCTAATTCTTTAATTTGGATGGAAATGACACCTCAGCTAAGCCAGGAGCAAAACTCACTTGATGAATAGGAGCTGAACAAGCAGTTAGGGTTTTGTGTTTGTAATACACAATGGCTGTTTACAAAAGGTGCCATTGATTCTTGTTTAGTATTTTTTTCTTAGTGCCGTGGGCTGTAAGTCTTTGCCGGCCCTCACCGTGATCCATTCTAAAAACATTTTTAAAAAGGCCAGATTGAAGAGGTCATACTGTTTTACTCTGCATGTGCTTTATTATATGTTTGACTGAGAGAATGCATACTAGGGGCAATGAGAGATATGTCTTGCATTTCTACAAGAGACTAAATCCTTTTGTTTAAATCAATAAGGCAAATTCATTCTTCCATCCAAAGTGTTTGCACTGGGGATGAATTTGACTCTGGAGTTTTGCAAACAAAACATGGCTGAAAATTAGGAATTGCTGCTGACTGCTCAGTATCTAAAAAGCGGTAAATTTTAATGTGATTTTGATTCATGTCTGTCTTTTTTTTTTTTTTCCCCAACTTGTATGATCCAGGGCTTTGAAAAAGTAGTAATAAAAAAGATGCTATGTAAGGTTGTATTATTCCATTATAATAGTATGGGAAACAGTTGGTTGCATAAAAAAATTGAGAAGGGATCAATAAAAATGAAAGCAACTGAACAGTGGTGGTTTAATTTGTTTGCTCTATGAATATGAAGGAAACCCACTAGCTATTTTTCACTTCAAGAACATAAACAGTCGAAAGAAGACAGCGTGATATGAATTTACAGTATGTTTTTTTGGTGAGAAATTGGATATTCTGTTGAGGGATTGAACTATACATCTATGTCATTTTGGTTTGTACAGCTTCTTATATTAATCGCATGTTTGGTGCATTTTGGGAACACCACTATTTTTCCGATTTTTCCCACTGAATATGTTATTGATTGACAAGTACGTTTCTCTACTTTTATTCGCACTATTTTGTAGAACATTTCTTTGCTGTCTTTTTGCAAAGAATTACTCAGTTTTCAAAACAAAATTGTTCTCAGTAATGGCAGAGCTAAGGAGACCAGGACATCCTCCTCTCCTCTCCTGCACAGTCTTTTTTTTAACACCTGGTTTTATCAGAATTCAAATAGCTGAGTGTTGATTAAACAAAACTCAGTAAAGAGAGGTAGCATGGAATAATCTTAAATAAAAATAAATAAATTTAATTTAAAAAATTAATAAAAACGAGATCTCTACTAAGGTTTCAAAAAGTTAAATTTTGCCTCTGGAGAAACTGGCTGACATAGCGATTGCGCTGTTGCGGTTGGTGTGATGGGCTCAGAATTTCCATCTGTTGAGTGAACAAAACATATGCAGGTGCGGTACAACGGAAACAGGCTAAGCAAAGTTAGACGAAGGGGTAGCTCGATCTCTCAATATTCCTTGCAGGTTGTTGTACATCCCATCGATGTATGTAAACCTGTTGTTCTCTCATTCGCTGTTTAATCATACCCAGCCACTCCTGTGAGGTAAAGACACGGAGCACTGCCAGTTTAGTGACTTGCTCAAATCTACAAAGAGATTAGCGCCCTTACTCTTTTTATACATTTAAACCCTTTTTGTGCTGCTTCACCTGAAAGACTTGCTTAAAGTCACGGAGGAAATCAAAGCTGGGAACTGATTCTGCATTTACCCGGTTAGCTCCCCGACCTTTGAACAGGACCTGCCTTTTCCTCTGATCTGTAGACTAATCTCCAGTCGGGAGAACCACCTATATTTGCATGCCACAAGGCTGCAGATCAAAGCATTAAAACACTTGCTTCTCCTTCGGAGCTGTGTTAAGAGAATTCAAGTGCCTAGTTAAAATAATTCAAAAGGGTGGCTAATATTGATGGATATAATTTCATCTGTCATTTTGAACAAATAGCCATGGACACCGTGCTGAAGCAGTGATTAGTAGTAAAGGGTATGTGAAGGGATAGCCTCTTGTTTTGAGAATCTGTCACTTCCCTCGGAGGTTTTACAGGCAAGGTAGGTCACAGCCAGTGAAGAGGCACTACAGGTTGTCACGCTGCTGCCGAGGCAAACGTGCAGAACAAGAGCTGCAGAAGATGTGTCTTTGTTTCCATCATAATTACTGTGCAGGGGTACTCTGTGATGGCAGGGTAACATCAACGTTCCCATTTTTGTTTCAAACATGTTTCTTTCAAACCTTATATCTTGAAAGCAACTGTGAGAAAATAGGCCTGAAAATATGAAAGGATGACTTTCTCTGCCACCCACTATGTCACCTGCATAAAGCAAAAAAAAAATCCCTATGTACCTGTCAATTCTTTTCCTGTATTTGGTGGAATACTAGATGATTACTGAGCCTCTGCTACATAGGAGGTACAACCCCTGTGAAGGTTTGGAGCACTGCTTCTGATGTGGCCATTAATGCAGATGGTGAGGAGTTTATGTATAATTTTTTTTTATTCATTAGATAAAAAAATAAAGTGGTCACATAAGCCACAGATAATCAGAGAAGCATATTATACACCATAATTTCTCATTAAGCAAGTCCATATGGCTCCACTTTTATTTTGCTTTTCTTCCAAAAAATAATTGTGACTAGGAATTTGTTTCTCCATTGGTGCTGTTTGTTAATTCATATGGCTGCTCACTGTGAACTGGACCAGTGTCAGATTCCTGTTTTTCAAAAACTGTTTTCCAGATTTCTTTAATCAAACACCTCAAAATCTATCCATTTTTTCCTTGCTAACAGAAAGCAATATGCTAACTGAAAACAGATATCTCCTGGGTACTTAGGGGCATAACATGATAGGTTTTGATGTCTGCACAATTTGTAAGGTAACAGTCAATAAACTACATATTTTTTTTATATTTTCAGTGTAATCTTATCTGTATTGGCCATCTGTACATCCACTGTTAAAGAGTGTTAAGCTGCAGGAGTACAGCCCTGTCTCGTTTGAAGTCAATGGCAAAATTCCCACTAAGTTGAAGAAGCCAGAATCTCACTCCCAGTTCTCACCTCTGTTGCCTTTGACTTTATAGAAGTATTCCTGCCTGCTGAATAAATCTAACACAGAGCATGACAAATAGAGTAATGACTTAGGTGAGGTATAGGAATGCGTAACAATGACCATACTCGTAAGCTGAATATGTACACTGCTGCCTCAGCTTTTCTTAAAATGTGTGTGAGGAGACAGCTGCAGAGGTGGGCTAGGCATCTTATTCAGTTTTTCTGAGCTAGACACGGTCCCAGTGGCAGTTGTTTATTCTGTTTTTCTCTTGCTATGTTGTTTCTACATGAAATGTTGATCAGCTTCAAATGATCTATCCAGGGAAGCAACAGAGAGGATGAAAGGAAGGGGTGGAGAAGGCCAGTGGTAAGTATGGCATGCTTCCATTTTTCTTATTTATGTGTAAGAACACCTTTCATTGATCTTTGCCTGTATTGGATGAAAGTATGGTTTTAATTCTGTCGTTGAAAATTAAACAGGAAATTTTATCAATATGCTGTTGTTGTCAAACATTTCTTACATGCAGAATCTGTATTCAGCTCTAAAAACATTCTAATGATAATAAAATGACATGTTTTTTTGGTTTCAACATACTTTCACATTGTTCATATAAGAGTTATGTATTTTTTATAGGTCTGCATTTAGTTTCTGTTTCTACTCAAGTAAAGATAATTCTACCACACTTAATAAAATATTGTAGTGAACTGAATTTACTATCTAGTGATCTGCCTAAGATCAGCATTGCAGAAACGTTTATCCATATGTCTTTATCCTAGTCTCAAAGTCAGTTTGTTTACCTAGAAATTTTGTTGCTTTTTCCCTTCTCTTTCTTCACTGTCCTCGTTCTGGCAGGAATAAAGCTAATCTTCTTCCTGGTAGCTGGTACAGAGCTGTGTTTTGGATGTAGGATGAGGACAATGTTGATAACACACCGAAGTCTGAGTTGTTGCTAAGTGCTTATATTAAGTCAAGGATCTTTCAGCTCTCATATTGCCCTGCCAGTGGAGACTGGGAGTGCACAAGGTGCTGGGAGGGGACAGAGCAAGGACAGCTGACACAAATGAGTCATTCCATGCCATATGACATCAAGCCCAGTATATAAACTGGGGAGTGTTGGCTGACAATGTGTGCTCACAGAAAGCCCAGAAGGCCAACTGTATGCTGGGCTCATCCCCAGCAGTGCAACCAGCAGGTCGAGGGAGGGGATTCTGCCCCTCTGCTCTGCTCTGGTGAGACCCCACCTGATGTGCTGCTCTGGGGTTCCCAGTACAACACAGACATGAACCTGTTGGAGCAGATCCAGAGGAGGGATGCAAAAATGATGAGATTACTGTAACATCTTTCCTGTGATGACAGGCTGAGAGAGTTCTGGTTGTTTAGCCTGGAGACGAGAAAAACAATATTCTGTTCTCAGGTTCCATTTCATGCTACTTTCACTGCAAAATTAATGTAATCTGAATTCAGATACAAAAGTGATATGGAGTAATGACAAAGGTCCATGTCTTAATAAAGGCTTTATCAAAGGCCCATTTGCATAATTATTCCATAAGACATGTTCTATATATATAATCTGTAAAGAAACAGGGAATTGAGTTTAGGTTTTAGTTACAATGATTTTTCAGGAATAAAATCCAGAGAGTCCCAAAATAAGAAAATAATAATAAAAAAAAATCAGCAAAGTAAATTAAACTTCCAGTCACTGTCTATATGAGATGGATGGTGTCTGAGAAATTAAAGTGAAACACAGTGAAAAGCCACTCTCTGCATCCATGGTTATGAAGCGTGCCTTTGTGTACGGCAATCACTTCCCTCTGGCATCTTGGAATGGAGCCCCCAGTGGAGACGGAGCCAGAAGACATGTAAATCACGGGAAACAGACAAGTTTGTAATTACCTTCTGAAAGTGATTATCGCAGATATTCAAAATCACTCGCTGCTCCTGCTTTGTAATGAGGGGTGAACAGAGATATCTGAGTAAGTAGAAAAAGCCTCTCTGGAAAAAAATAGAAAACATGAGAGAACTCTCAGCAAGCTCTCAGCAAACTTGTGTGGATGACAGCAAAGAAGTCTACCTGGATTTTCAAAAGGCTTTTAACAAGGTCTCTCATCAAAGGGACGGGTAGTGTAGAATTATCTACGGCATAGTCCCCACCTGAATTGGATAAAACTTCAGCTAATTAAATCACGTACCTTGCATCTCCACTTTCTTGCTACATATCTGAGGGAATTTATACCTGGATGTTATTTCATATTGTAAGCACAGCATGCTGGAATTCATTTAATTTCAACCCAAAGCAAGTGAAATGCTTAAGGAATACTCAAGGACTTGTTTGAGGAAACAGAGGTACATCTGCACTTCTTTCGGATTGAGTTTTCATTCACTTCCAGTCGTGTAAAAAACGAAAATCAGAAAGTTTGTGAGGGTGGTGATTGCACTACATTTTGGAGCTTTATATCTCTGAGAAATGCTAAAACACACCGTCAAAAATAGCAGGGTGAGAAAAGCACAGAAGGTATGGTGTAGTGAAACTTTGCTCGGAGTGTGGGTGGTTCTGCAGAACTAGAGGATATTGTTGGGGGGTCACTGTAAAAGAGCTTTATGGTAGAGGGACTGCGGTGAAACCAAAAGAATAACTCAGGGCAGAAGGAATAAAACCAGATGTACCCTAAAGACTGATGGAAATATTTCTGCTGCATCCTGGACAGATAATAAAATGGAAAGCGCTATGGAAAGGAATTCCATGTCGTTAGGACTGTTTGCATATTTTTCAGAAAAGACTTATCAGCAATGCCTGGCAGAAGACTGTAGCCTTCACTTCTTCACCAGCACAACTCTACAGTGCTTATTTGCTACCCTTTGTAGCAGACTTTTGTTCAAATGAGGAATGATGAATAAGATTTTAATGTTGAGGACATCACTAAAAGTCAAGTTTTACAGTTTTCTGTAAAAAACTAGTTTTAAACAATTTGCATAAAGCAAACATATAAATTTCTAGGAACACCATACCAGGAACTTCATTAGCTCATAAATGAGTTGTAAATTAAAAACCTCTAACTCGCAAGAAGGAGAAAAAGGGCATTTTAAACCAGACAACAATCCAGCTGATATGAAAGGCACACTATTTTATATCTGCCTGAGATTTAGTCAATGCTTCAATCACAAACTTAAAAATCTTTACAGTGATAAGAATTTGAGCCAAATGAGAATTTGAGTTAAAATAGGATAATCACACGACAAAACTTTCTGCAAAACAGCAACAAAATCTTGTGTAAAGATTCTTTGTGTAAAATCTGCAAAACCCTGTGAAACATTTGTTTCATCCAAAATAAAAATAACATTAATGCTGCAGTAGATATTTCAGTATCAAAAAATAACCCAGAGGAATAGATGAGGATTTGTGAATTAGACAGTGACTTTGTTTGCCATGTATAAGGGTTCAGATGTGTGATGGTACTTTTGACTTCTCTTTGGCTCTGACATCTGCATTATCTGCATTCCTAAGACAGACACATATTGCACTGTGGATCTTTTTTACTATATAAAGTTACTGAGATGTTTTTATTGTGTTTGACAGATGGAATATATCATTTTTAGAACAAAGTTAAATTTGTAGTGACTTGTGTATCTTTTCAATAGCTTGCAAGACTAGTTCTTAACTTCAAAGAATGAAACCTTGAGAGATTTACTTTATTAAAAATACAGTAAATAAAAAGAAACACCCCCTGAGACAACTCAAATATCCATTGAAATTAAAGTGCGTGGCCTGATGTTTCATGAGTGAGAAAACAAAAATCTGAAGTTTGTATAATATCAACTCTCACCGGTAAACTCGGAATTAGGAAGAATTTTAATGCCTGAAAGTCCTCACTTTATTTCCTGCAATAATAAGTTTGACTTATTGACGAGCGAAAGGAGTTATATTATTTATTGAGGTTCTACAAGGTCTTTCTCCTCTCCAGTCTGCATCACTACATCCTTATGAAGTAACAGAATAAGACGTGCTACTCACACTTTGTCTTTGATCTTTGTTGGGGTTTGTTGTTGGGTTGTGGGGTTTTTTTGTTTTTAATCATCTAATGCAAAATGTAAAACCTTGCAAGGTTTTGGGAACATTGGCAAATGAGACAATGGTACAACTTGAACGGAACATGTTCAGAAACCATAGTTCAGCTGATGAGCTCATCTGTGGTATATAAAAAACCCATAACCTACTGATCTTTTCAGAAATTACAAACAACTGTATTTTTAAATAAATCAATAGTATAAAAGCAAAACCAGGACTGCTAGTAGTACTTTGTAAAAACAGTCAAGAAAGAGATATTATCCTTTAACTGAGAGGAAAATTTTCTCTCCAATTGCAAAATAATAACAATGCCTGAAATAAAAATCATCTATATGAAACCACTTGGAAAGATATATTTGTCATTAAATGTGCTGAAATATCAGTGGGAAAAAGCAAATCTTATTTGTAGCAGTTAGAGTAAGAACTCATACATCGCTGTCTCAGGTTTCAATAGGCTGCAATATTCAATGAAGAGGTAAAAATATTTTAACACATAAAATTGTGACATCCTTCCTGATACTGTCTGAGTTAAGGGCTTCTTAAAATCTTCAGTGCTTTGAGTTCTTCCAGAACAGATATATATAGTTGAGACATTTCTACAGGCTTTCCTGGCTCCCAGCTTCCTAATCTTAACCGGAGGGAAACCTGTGTCCTGCCAGCTGTGGTCCAGGTGTGCTATGTGGGCCTCCCTGGGATCCCTGAGAGCTTAGTGCCTTCACCCACCACTGCAGCTGAGCACAGCAGCTCTTCCAGCAGCACACAGAAAACCTGCTGGCAGACTGGGAAGAAGAAAGGCTCTTGTTTCTGGATGATGTTCAGAAAGTAAGAAAGAAAATTAAATACGACCAAGACATCAGCTTTCCCAAAGCACAGCTATGGAACCTTTAATAACTGTGAGTGGTCAAGACCTCAATTATACACATCTTGTGAGAAAAGAAAAAAGTCCATTCAACAGCACGTTTCCTTTTAATGCTACGCTCTGGAATTTCACCAATGCTGACAAAAAGAAAAATGTCACCTGCTGAATCACAAACACCGGCAGTGCCTGATGTTTTCCTAAAAAGATGCTGAAGTATAGATCAGATCCAAACAGTCTGAAAAGATCTTGCAGTCATCATAGGTCAGAAGATAGAAATAGTCTTTGTTATCCACAGTTCATTGGTTAAATTATTTTAGAGAATAAAAAAGAGGATTTGTAACTTGAAATAAGACAAGTAATAATCACTCACAAATAGCAGAATTTAGTCTTAGGATTTGCTTTACAGCAAATCTCACCTTAAAAATACATATATTTTGGAACAGGTTATTAGGAGGTGGTACAAGTTACTTTCCTGTAATAGCACCACTTTTCTGTAGGCAAGCTGGAGGGAAAAGTGCAGAGTATGCAAATTATGAATTTTATGCATGTGAGTTTCTTTCAGTAGGATTAAGCACATCTTTGATTGTTTTACTTAACTGGGCTAGAGGCAGCTTCTTACAAAGAGTATAATTTGGGTATGTCAGAAATATTTGATCTATTCTATGTGCCATATTTATGTAAACATTTTAACTAATATCTTTTCTTTTGTTTACATGGCTCAAAGGTTTAATTAATACAAGAATGTTAATCTGGATTTGCACGAATAGCATGAATGTCAAGCAACAATAAAATACTCATGTATTTGCTTGCTTGCTTGGTTGGTTTTTTTCTCCCTTTCTTACTTTTGTTTATTTAAATTATTTGTGAGCCTGATTTTTTTTTTTTAATAGTGCAACTGCATGAATTTTCATTTCTCTGTTTTTCCCATAAGACTGGATCTAAAGGACTATGTACACATAGTTCTTTGCATAGCTGTCATAATAAAGATCAATACATACCTTTTATGCCCTTTCCATAAGATCAATAAGCTACTAAAAGCCAAGAGATGGGACAAGGTTCCGACTTATCAGAAGTGTCTCAGTAATTTATATGAAATTTATGTGGTCTGATGTCCCCCTAAAGTCCAAGGACTCTCAAGTCAGTTCTCTGTGAGAATGTGATTAGACCTGCCATATGTTTCTAGCATATCTATATTCTGTCCGGTATTTTCTATTAACCAAAAGTTATCGTAAATATGCTGCAACCAAGAGAAGACTCAGTGGGGATCTGCAAGTCAGTCACCTGAAGTAAGTTCTTATTGGAAAGAACTCACACATTTGACATGATACCAACAATGATGTGAAGAAATAGAATTTGGATGCACTCTTCTAACCTTCTGGGGAGGAAAAAAAAAAGACACAAACGAGCACTAGCTGTGGCATCCCACAAAGATAAACACTATAAAAGTTATGAGGGCTTCTTTGACCTAGGAACTAAAGCATCAAGGTTCAGAGTGAGGATGTCATCTTTTAGCTTCCAGGCTGATAGGTTTTTAGTGAAAAAGACCTTCTAGACCTGCATGTATAAATGGAGCCACAGGAGAGGCACACAAAGTTTGCCCTTTCTACCATACTTAGATGCCATACTTCTACCAGCTGCGACATTCACAGCCCAGACTTGGGTCTTACTTGACTTCAGCCTTCTAGCAGCTCTGCTGAACCACATCACCATGACTAATTAATAGTGATCTACAGACCTGTTGAATACCATACCATACATTACTCCAGGTAATGCATGGATGATACTCTTGAGTATTTCTTGATAAGGAAAATTACCCTTACATTAGCCTAAATAGTTGATGATTTTTTTTTTTTTCTTTTTTCCCATAAGACTGTAATTTGCCACTTTGGAATCAGAGAAGAGATTTCCTGTGGGACAAAGGAAAACAGGCATTTTCTAAGTGTACTCTTCAATCAGTGAATATTGATAGTCTGGACACAAAAAAGACATTTACACTCCTAGCAATAGAGGGTTTTTTAAACAGCTTACAAAAAAACCCTGGATCATTTCTTTAGGTCACACTTCTAATGTCATTCACCCTTACGTGACCTGGTTCTGAAGATTTCTGGCTTTGTTTTGTAGTTTTGCAGGGTCAGCACTGTGATCCACACAAGAACTGGTGCTAGTATCAGGGGTGGAGAGACGGTGGGAGTTTTCAGCAGTGAAGAACATCATCTTAGACCTAAAAGTTACTAGTAAGTCCACATTTAATTGTAGGTTCCCCTTCTCCTCTCCGCATCTTCTTGTCTGCAGGCATCAGAACAACCCAGTCAAGTACCACAAGTTATTGCACATTTATTATATCCTGCTTCTCGAAGTTAGTTTCATTGCTTTTCTAAATACTCGTTTTCCATGAACAGCAACAAGATTTGTTTGTGACAAAGCTGACATCCTCAGCACTTACTCTATGCAAGAGACGGGTGATGCAGTGAATGAATCTGAATTGCAATGCTCTTGACTGTTTTGCTCAGTTTAAGTAGAGAGCACAGAATGCATTTGCATTAAGCACAGTCTCCTTCAGAAGAAGAAATGAGCACTTGGAGTTTGAAAACTGTCAAAAGAGTATTTTGTTGAAATGGAAGCCTTTTGATTTTGGCATGTTTCACTAATGGTTTTTCCTGACAAAGTTTCTTTCTCAGTATCCATTTTCTGCTTTTGAATATCTTGTCACGGGGGCTTTAAATCTTGCATATTGTCCTTTTCCCTGAAGAGAGAGAGATTTCAGCTACTGTTGGCTCTGCTGTTAAATTTTACACCTCAGTGATAATAAAATATCAAAGAAGCTATTTCATGGCCTTTTAGCAATGTAGATGGATGGATTCAGATCAGAGAAATGTATTTGGTCATAGAACTCATCTAACATATGCCCTTTTTTAATTGATGATAGATCTATTAAATACAAAATACAGGACTAGAAATTGGTGTTATACTTTAATCCTGGTTATGTGGCTTTTTTTTTTTTTTTTCCTCCCCCCAGGTCATTGAAACATTTAAAAGATGCTGAAGTTTAAACCACTGGTGGCCACAGATAATAGGAAAGGCTTGAATAGCAGATGGTGGGATGAAGCACAAGTGTAAAGCATGAATAACTTGCTAATCCCCTTGAGAAAGGATATTACTCTAAACATGCCTTATCTTGATTTACCGTAGTATATATTACGAATTTTTTTGCATCCTTTTTATTTTTGTGTTTCTGTGATAACTTTTATACTCAGTACCCTGGGTTATAGAGGGGATGTTGAAATAAATGTATTTATTTCAATTAAGCTGCTGCCATATAAACCCACTTCTTTCAATACTTTGTGGACAGGTTTTGTGAATCAATACATCAACATGACTCAAAAGACAAAATTTACTGCTCTGACCATTTGACCGAAATGAAAAAAATAAGCTTGACATTGATAACATTAGATCTAGGATCCAAACGCCTTAGTGAAGGTTTCCTGGAGAAATTGTATTTGCACCTACAGAAATACAGTAAAATCCATCATGAAGAGATTTGAAATCGTCATGATTCACACTTCAACTTTCCCAAACGTATGCAGTTGAATTTTAAAGAGGAAATTAAGGATTCATTTTTTTATGTGCTACCTTTGAAGTATTAGGACATCAGCGCAGATAAATGTTCTACTTTTAGGGAAGTGCATTGAATTTTTTATATTGAGCATGATAATAAATAATAGCACAAATAAAAAACCTGGAATTGCCCTATCTCTGACATCTTCATAAACACATGCTTGCCAATCCTACCTGGTTTTCCCTCCTAACGCCTTCTAACAAAATATTTGTATTGATTCCTTTTGGAACGATGCCTAGTAATTTCACCTTTGAGGAACTGACAAGTTCCAAATGAAAACATATTTCACTGCAGAAGTACACAGGTCTTCACAGCAGGTAAAATGTAATTTAAAGTGCACCATTTGTAAGGTAGCATTCTTCACGTGAGTGAATGAAAATGCCACAGGCACACTGAATAGTTCTCTTTGAGGTTCAGCTAGTGAAGTTAAGCTGACCTCTTCGTTCTGTGTTAAGGAACAGTGTTTTGTGGAGTTGCAAAATTCATTGGTAAAGCAGGAAAGAACACTGGAAAGTGCAATGTTAATAAAGTCCAGTACTCCTCTGGGCTTCACAAAAAATAATTGATGACAGCTTGACTTTTCACAATTTCTTATCAAATACAGTTAGATTGCTTATTAAGCAGGTTCCCTCACATGGTGATGGCTATATTTGAAACCTGGTAGAACCAAGATACATTGCAAATATGTGCCAGATGTGTGAGAAAGAGGGAGGACAAACAAGAAAAATAAGGAATTCTCATGGCATTTCTGTTGCCTCGCAGTTCAGCAATTTGTAAATAGATTTGTTGTTACTGTTCTTTTCTTTGTAAAGTTAATTACTCTTATGACTCTGACCACAGTCAAAGAAAAGAAATAATCTTTTATTCTTCAGGACTCGTGAGTTAAGACCCCAGCATGAGGTAAACCAGGAATAAATCTACACATCTGTTTAATATTATGTACTATATTGCTCCCACAGAGAAAATCAGAAGCTTTCCGACTTTTGTTGCAAACAGAGTATACAACTTGGTTACAGACTGGAGACACACAAAGTGGATCTTTAAAAGCAATAGTATGGAAAGAGGTAGGTCATGAACTTGCAAAGCAAATTTACTGTTCATTAAAAAATTTAGCAAGATCTCTAATTTCAGAGGTGGTGTTGCCAAACTTACAGCTCCTTGAAAAAGGTCAATTTCCAGTTTTCCACAGAATTCCTCCTTCTAAAAGAGAAAAAATATATCATTCAAAATGATGGGTAGCTTTTCAGCATTTTGGCCTTTATGCCTAAGTTTGTGACAGAGAATCTTTATGTCTGGACCCTGTGCCTTTTGACAATGGAAAAGTGTAGCTAATCTTTAATATACTTTCTTTACCTCCAGCCATGTCTCAACGTCAGTGTTTGTTACTCAAACTTTTGCTATGGGCACATCATATATATGGAACCAAGAATCCACCACTGGTCTAAATAGTCTGATGACCATAGAAGAGCCCCAGTACTAACACCGTTAAAATGATTATACAAAAGCTTCCTAGCCTCTGCTTTTCTGTGGTGGGATGCTCACCCTTCCACATCTTTCAGCTGACAATTTCTCTCTCAAGAATGAAAGGCAGTATTGTGCCAAGTTATCAGCAGCCTCAGTATCTTCCTCTGAGCAGTATATGATGTTCATTACAAGGTTTTCTTCCTCTCTGTCTTGGGTCTGCTTAGGGCTATTCTTATATGTGTGGGAGTTTTTTTGTTTTGTTTTGGGTTTTTTTTCCTCTTCTTTTTCTCACAGCCCCAGCCTCCCTCTCAGGGGCTTCCAGCTAAAACCAAAGAGCGGTACAGTTGCCTCCTTCAGCCCTAGCTCCCCACAAAGGCTGCCATTTGTCACCTGCTGAGTCCCCAGCCACCTCAGGCATCACGGGGCTTAAACTAAAAGAGGAGATCCCACAGGCACTGGTCCTCTGGGCAGTTAACAGCGCTTCCAAAACAACTGAAACTAGATCACTCTCAGGCAAAGCCGATGAAACCCGGAGACCCAGCACTGAAAGATCAATACAGAACCTGCGGCGTTCGGCTAGTGATAGCAAAATCATGCCTACCGGGCTACATAAGGCCCTTTGTGATTAATCTACCAGAGATTAGAGTTACTAAGACTCTGTTGTGTCCTCCCATAGAACAAAGTTTGCACATGCAATGTGAGACACTCCATACCACAAAATTCCACAAGAGGTTTCTTGTTTTCTGAATCGTATGTTAGCAAATTGCAAGGCAAAGAGATATTTTGACAGATGTGGGTTTTTAATTAACTGTTTCTTGATTTATTTTATGCATTTTTAAACCTAAAATTGCAATTTAGTTCACAGGCATTTAATACGGAAATAACTCTCAGTCAGTTTCTCTGTCTACCACATAAAAGTGTTGTCTAGACCCATATGTCAACCTTTTGGATGGTTCATTCAATCATTTTAAACTTTACATTTCTGTATTTCCTATTCTTGACAAGTTTTAGAATAACGGACAGAAGAGGAATCAGCTTCTCAGCTAAAAAAGGCAATCAAACGCTCGGTTTGAGGATTTCAGAAATCAAAAGAATAAATACCCAAGTTAGTCACTAGTTTCCGAAACAGTAGACTGGTACCAAATGAATTTTTAAAAGCGCTGTAAGCACATTACTTTTTGTGTCAGTCCAAATCTGTGTCTGTGTCAAAGGTTCACCGCTGCTGTTTCGCAGAAAGCAGAATCCTGTGGATCCCAATTACAGGCTTTTTCCGTAGGCTAACATCACAGAAACTGAAAATTGGGAGTCACCTACTTTATCTCTGCTTTGAATCTTGTCTTTGAACTACCGTAATAAAGGCCATTTTCTGTCATCATTCCTTAACAAGTGTCTGCAGAGTGTAGGAAATTTTTGAAGACAAATCAGTTTCCTGTAGAGTTAAACAGAATTATTCAGCTTCAGAGACTGTGCTGTGAATATAGATACATACATTCTTTCCTCGGTGCAGCTTGGTGAAGAATGACTCAAACTCAAAACCTACTAACCTCATACCGGCTTGACAAGTACTCTGGGTTTCCTACTGTTTCTTAAATTAATTAAAAGGAAAAGAAATTCAGAAAAACGTGTTGAAGACAGCAAAATATTGAACCTTGGTAGATCTTCATCATCATAGCCACTCGGGTCCTTGCCAACATCTGAAAGACTAATAATCTTGCTCACAAATCCATTCAAGCTACTGTAATTTAGTACTGCTATGCATCTGTAACTTTTAATTATCTGTTTAATCAGGCTGTGAATAAACTAAAGTAGGTTAATTTAAAAAATCCTATTTGGAGCAAGTGTTTTGGCTGGCTCTGAAATATAACCAGCACCCAGTGAGATTATAGAAAAGATGGATATATTATCTGGAAATTGTGATACTAATTTGGATACCCCACAATATCATTTTGCATATTTCAGCAGACTGACTACTAGTATTTTCAATTAATGTGTCACATGGTCACAAAAAATGAAAGACTGAGTCTGAAAGTCTGAACATGACTGAGAAATATTTATGGCTATGGATTACATCTTTCCAGCCAAACCCTTTGAAATTCTCCCCTGCAAGATAGCCTGCTAGGTAGAACTGTGCTGTGTGTCTATGTGAACCAGCACTGTATTTCCCTAATTCAGCTTACAGCCCACAGAAGTCTGTTATTACACGGCATCTTTTGACTACCTGAAGTCAGTTTGTTTGCATATCATTAAGGTGTAATAATAATCTGGTGTCTGTAATGTGTATTGTTAATCTTGATGTTCATTACCTCCACTGCATGCCTCCAGGGACTGCTGTTTACACTGCTAAGGAAATGCTAATTAATTTCTATATTCAAAGTGCCAGCAACTAGCCTCTCATTTCCACAGAAGTATTGTACCACTTACATTGTCTTGGAAGGAAATTGGGGCGGGGGCAAGAGTTTTCTGAACTGCAGGGTGGAGAGAAAATTGACGTTTAAATCACTCTGATATCTGCACTCGACTGAGCATTCAGTACAGTACAAAATGCAGTGAAGCCCTGTTTTCCAATTGAAGACCACCGTTGTGTTTTCTAGTCACTATTCAGGCTGCAAGAACTGAATGCGCTTCGCTGAATGTATCTGTGTGTGACTGCAAATTTATGAATATAAGAAAATGGCTGGGAATATATATGAGCTAAATGCCTTCTTCCGGTTGCAGACACTATTTTCATATTTTCTCAGCTACCACTGAGTATATCAAATAATGATAAAAATACACCTCAGGGTTGAGATAAATAATCCACTGAAAGTACTGGTGTGTGCAAGTATTTGGGGAATAGGGATTTGTTGTTTTCTAAGATATATATATATATCTATATATATATATATATATATGAGTAGCCTCACTGGGCCATTATGCAAAAAAATAATGTTCTTTTTAACCTTGAAAAGGATTGGAATTTGTTATTTCTAACATCCCTACAGTTATACCTCATAGCTATTGCAGAAAGGGAGGTTACAGTAGGCAACCCAGGAAGCACACAGATATTTAAAACTGTGGACTGAAAGGAGAATAAAGTCTTAGAAATGAAGGGCCAACCTCCCTTGATGTTAGACTATCACACCGGCAGAGAGGATGATCACAAACTTTAAAAACAGACCCTTCACATACGTTGCAAGGTAATAATTTAAAGGCCAAGTAGCTCCAAATTGCTGAGGTTTGTTACTTGTACAATATACATAGAAGAAACATGCAGTAACCTACTATCTTTACAGCATATTTTTCTCATCAGCAAATATTTGATCACCCTTACGTTTTTTACACTACTGAACGTGGCAAAGTACATGAACTTCTCTGTTATGCAAATGAAAAGCAGGATGTGAACATGTAAGTAATAACGAAAGCTTCCAATATAGCTTTAATCTTTAATCCAACAGAAAACTTATGAGCTGTATTCCAAGCTAGTGAAAAACAAGACAGATAAAATCAGTTTGATTTGCATCACTGGAAGAATTGGGTTGGGATTCTTGCTGGCCAGACCAGTCTGTTTCTCATGAAAATGAAATGTGTGGAGCAGCTGGGACGTCCGATGAGTTGAATAATAATTTACTGTCTTCTAAAATGTTCCAGTCTTATGCTTACAAGTAGGTGTGAAGAAAAGGAATCTGATAACTAATTTTTCCTAACTCACAAAAGTACTCGGTTATAGAAAGGGCTTGATGGAAGGCAAGTACCAGGCATTTTGGAAAACGCAATTCTTCCATCATGAAACAGGTAGGGGAGGCTATCCAGAGCATGAAACAGGGAACAATTTTTGAGACCAAACTCTGATGCTACTTTACAGGTCTTTTAAAATGTGCCTGTAAAATAGTTGCATAAACAGGACCGTAATCGTATATGCATGGTTTGCAAATGCAAAGAAATGCAGGTGGGTGCTCAACTGTTACTGCTTTTCACGAAAGGACCTTGTGAATTTGAAGCAAAACATCTGTTGTCTTCTACAGACAGCAGAAGAAAGAGACAATCTTCCTTAGGATAGTGTAAGGAAATACAAAATATGCAATGCAGCAAGGAGAGACAGCTTCCCTCCAGATGCTCTTGGTTTTGAGATAATCTCATGGTATAGAATGAGATGCTTTGCTGTGACCTTATCTATGCAGGCGAAAATTGTATGTGTGATGTTGTGAAAAATCTTAGAAAGCTACAGCATGTTCTACAAAAGATATGGACCAGTTCTGACTTCTTTACACATAATAAACTTTAAAAAACCCACAAACAAAAAAACACCAAAAAATCCAAGAAACTCTCAAAAACCAACAGAGATTTAACCCTTAATTACATAGTTTAATACTGATTAGCATGTACCTTAAATACAGTTTGTCTAATACGTGGTTCCTTTCTGTACTCTGTGTAATACGGTATCTATTTTCCTGAAAGCTTATGACTTGTGCAGTTGTACTTAGCTTCATTTGCTTTTGTAGTAGTCCAAAATGGAAGGATTTTTACAAACTGATTGATTAACCCAAAAGGGAGACCTTTGTGCAGAGATTCTTTGGAACAAAAGTCTGACTAAATACAATCTGCAGCTTGATCTACTGTTTGCTTGAAGCGGAGCAGGAGCAGTGATTTCTGAAGGGGAAGATTTTCCTGTGGAAAATAAGGCTGGAGGTAGATTATGATCAGCAGTTGAACTAAGTTGGTTTTTTGTGCAATTGAGTGTTTCCTTCTCTTTGCAAGGTGGTGGTGGTATGACAAACCAATAGGACAAAGAGCATCAGGAAAATTAAATTTCAAAGAGTTATGTAATCCTCCAGGGCTCATGTGCCTTCAGAAGCCAAGGTTGGCTGAAAATCATCTTAAGTGGTGGTTTTTAAGAGGACATGTATACATGGATTTTAAAGATACAGTTTTAGTAATATTAACTGTCTGGATAATTTGATTCAAAGTTTCTGCTTTACGTAAATTCTTTTCTCTGTCAATTTGCAGTAAATTCTCTGACATTAAACTGTCATAAAAAAATACATTTAAATATTTTTTGTTGAATCATACAGCTGCATTTTCTATAAAATTTCAGACTCCTTGTTTGAAAAGAACTGAACATTCTGAGGAAAATGCAAAATGTTCCCTTATTGCCACAAGAGAACCTGTGGCAATTGTTTTCACGCTGTCTTTTAACTTTCCCGATTAGAATGTAAGCAGAAGCTTTGAGCAGCTGCTTTGCTGGAGTTGTATGCAAATCATGTTCGTTGGTTGTTGTCACACATGCAGAACTCCAGATTCAGTGAGATATACACAGGGATGACTGGCTTGGTGGGGCTCTGGAGGAGCTCGGGAACTTGCCTGCAGATGGCTGAGTCACAGTAAGAGGATGGGGTGAAGACGAGAGCTGGATTTCAGAAGGCAGTTTGATGTGGTATCCGAGACCAATAAAGGCTAGAAAGACACAGTCCTGCCTACCAATACAGTACTTAAGAGCATAAGGCATAACCACTGCTCTGCCTAGCCTGAGTTCTGCCTTGGACACTTGCAATAGGAAATGCTATTCAGGGAGAGCATGCAAGCCTGGCCATTTTTTGTGGGTCTTTAACACCCAGGAGTGTCGTCTTATGGATTTTAGAGGATATATCTCTTCTTGGTAATTTCTGGATTTGTTTAGGGACTTGCCCACAAATTTCTCTAGTCCCTTTTTGAACCCGAAGATACTGTGTGCCTCTGCAGCATCCTGTGGCATCAAACTCCAGAAATGCATTACCTACTCTGCCCTTTTCTGTACCTGCCCTGACTTCACTGCAGGAGGAGGTCACCCTGAAAGAGGTCGTCATCCTTCCTGAGATGCACTCTTGAAAGATCTATACTTTTTGCATGCATTGCTCTCAGTTAATTGTTTTCCTAAGGCAGATATTTATGATATACATTCATAGGGCTTTTATCATACATGACGTCATTTTAATCTTTAATACCTGTTTTAGCTAAGACAGTACCAACATCCCAGTTTAGAAGACAGGACACTGACAACACTGAGAAATTGGTAGCATTTGGTACCATACTTCATTTAATATAAGTCTCTTAATCTTCTGCCATCATCAGGGGAACGTGCTGCTGTAGCCAGGTAAATATGATTTTATTTTACCAGCAGAAAGCTACAGGTCTATTAACCTGGCACTGCAGGGTCTCAAGGAGTTTTTGAACTTGCTTTGCCTGAGCTGATTCTCACATTCTGACAGTTGTCTAGTCATCAAGTGACTATTTTCTCACCTGTTTTAGCTTAACCTCTCTAAATGGTATGGTAATGGTCTCTTTAATGGTGATGGACTGGCTATACCAAGGTAGTTAGTGTATGACAAAAATATTCTTTAGGAGATTCAGGACTGGAGGGGCTGTGTAATTATAAATGTCTATCTGGGAACCAGTGAGAAGGAAGAAGTCTGTGCTAAGAAAAAATGTAAAAATAGCCCCAAGCAGACCAAATGCTGAGAAAGAAGGTGATACTAACATGAACATCATGCTCCTCCCAGCAAAGATGTTTGTTTGAATCCTTCCCTCTTTCTTCCTGAGGAATACTGAAACCATCAGCTTTGCACTAGGAAAAATGGAAAGATGGGCAAAACACCATAGAAAAGAGGGAGGTACTAGGAATTCTTTTTGTATAGCAATTTAGCTATCTTAATTTTGAGATTTTTCCATATTAATTAGACAATTTAGATCTGTAAATTATTAGGACATCAATTGGATTGGTAATAAATTTTAAGCTCTGTATATATGGTTCACCCATAATAAGATTTGGTCTGTAATATTGCCTTCTTCATGTGGATTCCAGCATCAAAAGAGCTTTTAGCTTTAATTGGGCCTAACCATTAAGACCATCTAGAATCATATATCTGAAATATGTATGTCTAGTTTGATCAAAAATTCTGAACCAGTGTGACCGTAATTAGTGTGAAATTTGAGTGGTATGTGACTTATATGGCTAGCTCTAGCCTGTGATATGATTTTTGCAAGCATTATTTGCTATACTTTTCCATTAATTTTTCAGGGACAATATTTTGGAAATGGTGTGTTTCCTGAAAATCAATTGATTAAGGTATAAATTCTGTTAATATGATTACACTGCTAAATAAAGGGATCAAACTTGTGACTAATTAAAGTCATACGGCTTACATTTTCACACTTTTGCAAAGCTCTTCCCCAAATGAAATTCTATAAAGCTATTAATTTTTCAGCTACATTGCAATGCCAGCTCTGTGATGAGTTAAATTAACAAATTGACAGTTATATTAACAAATTGTCTCCTGTAACAGCAGAGCTGATCTATCTCAAGCTTTCTAATTTACAGATGCTTCCTGTACTTATCTGTTACTGTGACAAGAGCGATATATGCCCACAGGTCAGTGGTCAAAGATCAAGAAAGAAGAATATGGAAAAAAAAAGTATGGCATTAACTTTCCTTTTCTCTTATTTATGGTTGGATAAATGATACAACAGTGTTCCTTTGCTGTATTGAGTTTACTGGTGGAACATTCATAAAGCAGCGGAATAAATACCTTTTGAAATCTCTCACTTCATCAAATACCTTTTTGTAGCAGCTCTACATCTTGTATTGTCAGTCACGTATAGTGTCTTCACGGACATTGAGCGCTCTGATCCATTTTGAGCCAATAGAGCCTGTCTGCTCATTCTGAATAAATGCTGGAGTGATGTAGGTTTATTTTTGTAGTAATCAATCTGAAACAGTAGGAGTCATCATCAGAAGCATAGGATACCTATGATGTGGTCAGGCAGAAACTGAGCTATTTGGTCTGAAGGCTTTCTGTGCAGCTAGGAGTTGTGTAGGTGCAAAACAAGGGAGAGTCGCAGAAAACACTCAAGAATAATCATTAGATAACAGCCTGGAGCAGGACCTACAGCATAAACTCCTATCTTGTAACTTTGTCGGCAAGGGACTCCTCACCGCGGTCACTCTTCAGAGTTCCTCCGTACTATAATCGTTTCTGATTAGGCTGTGGCAGGGTATTTTCACCTGAAGAACTCCTTGACCTACTTTGACCAAGTTGTAAAGGATCCTACAGGTCAAACTCAACATTAAGTTTGCAATGAAAAACTGTGGTGTTTGTGACCAAAACATTATTTTATTATTTATTATTTTATAGCATTCATACACTATAATTATCACTGCACTCTGAATAATAGAGAAATCCAATATAAGGGATTAGCCATCTTAAACTAACAGAAATTCTGTCCCGATTCACACCAAGTCCGTTAGGCCTGTTTGATATGGCAGAACCGTGCTCTCACAGCAGACAGATTTGTATCTGATCTACTATCCTATTGAACATACTAATGTTTTAACACGTGGTGTGTACGTACCAGCTGAATTTACCAACATCGATTTCAGGGTAGTCAAGGTTTTATTTTCAATAAGCTTTTTTTTCTTTTTTTAACTAAAAATATACAAAATACGGTACATTGATTCTAAAAAGTCCGTTTATGTCTGAAACTCTAGATTGATATAAGACTCTTCTCTGTTAGGATTTGGAAGCTGCCTTGTGTGTGTACACTTTAGTATTGGTACATTGATCAAGTTGTTAAACTAACTCCTTTCACAAGCTTAGTATTTTTCTTCCCGGCAAGGATGATTTGTGATGGTGCATAAAACTTCCCGGTTTGGGGTGTTCAGAACTATACGTCAGTATGTAGGCTAAGCATCGCACAGCCTACGTCGTTTCCCAGCCATACTTTTCATAACTGAGTTTTATTCTTGTATAAATCATATCAAATGTGAAATGAACTGTTACTTCAGACTTAGAT
This sequence comes from Bucorvus abyssinicus, assembly GCA_009769605.1. Taxonomy (NCBI): domain Eukaryota; kingdom Metazoa; phylum Chordata; class Aves; order Bucerotiformes; family Bucorvidae; genus Bucorvus; species Bucorvus abyssinicus. The sequence goes on along the minus strand of CM020027.1, from coordinate 41,365,230 downwards.
TAATAACTTATTGTATATGAAACATGATTTAATGTGTGCGTTTATGCTAAATAGCACCTAATAAATTAAGGCTTGTACTGGGATCTCAATTAGGCAAAAAGTGACCTCCCACTTGTAGTGACCAATATCCTGGATATTACCCTCCTCCTAATTTCAGTACTCTGCCTTGTAGAGATTCTTGTGCCCTCTGAGTAAATATTGCTCTAAGTGATACTCATCAGACACACATTCCCCTCGATAGTTGTTTTCATTGCCTTTCCAATTGCCCCATTTGTAACTTTGACCTAGGAGTATAGAGAGAGGTTTATTTTACCTGACTTAACCTTTCCTGAAGCTTGAGCACTGAGTAGATACTCTTTTATGAATAAAATAAAGATAGTAGGTTCCAAGATCATAGCAACTGGTACAGCAACCAACATGGAAACAGTAACCATTTCTTGAAATCTCATTTTTCAGTATTACAAACCTGTGCATTTGTTAATGTTTAATAAGGAGATTATGAAGTGGACGTAACTTGCTCCTTACTATAAACATTCGCTGATAATTTTAGTTATGACTATGACAGTTTGTAGTTTCTGCTGTTAATCATCCTGTGGATGACGATGGGGTCCCTGTTTCAAGTGTTCTTGACATGAAATCTTTACCTGGATCAGGTGAAACTTCTTGAACGGCTCTTCTGTTGATTTCCTGTAACTGAGCTGGCCCTCTGTCCTACGTGGCAACACCAGCATGTGCTTGAGCATTTGTTATAGTTTCTTTAAAACTGTGTTTAAAGCATCTCCTACATAGCAAAGACTGAACTACAAGATGATTCCTGGAGTGTCCTGGTTCTCCACCCCAGATGTTTTTCAACAGTGCATGCAAGCATACAAATAGCATCATGTAGTTGGCCTATGAACAGCGTGACTCTCCTGGAGAAATCTGTGGGCCTATCCTAAACTGATGCCTGTAGAGCTCCTGTAATAAAAATGAGTGAGTTCCTAGTGAGGAAGGATAGGAATGCAGTTAGCCCACTGTCTTCAACCAGCCCATTGCCTTAACTGTGTGGATACTACCTGGGGAGTTCCTGCACCACCCAAGAAGCTGGTGACTGAGTATACAGTGTATGTACATAGGTTCAGTCCTGATACACAGCTGAATCCCAGCTGTGAATACAGGATAATGTGGAGTTTCATCCTTATTTGGTAAATACTGTTTAAATTCTATAGATTTGGGAACTCTAAGGAATTAGATTTTCCTTTGATTAAAGTGACACTATCAGAATACAGAATTTCTATTACACTCAAGCAAATTCCTTACCTTGAAGTTCATTTTGTTATCTATTTATCCACTTTTCTTTACCTTTTTTACTTTTGAAATTTTGACCAAAGAGTATATTAAAAATTCTGTGTGATTTACTATAACATTTTATTTCTATTAGCTTTTAGTAAAAGAAAAAAATCCCACAATACATTTTTACCTGTTAAGTTAATGAATAAAATTACCGTCCTTATAAAAATAAAGTACAATCTTGGCAATAGGATACCTCCTTTTTTTTTTTTCTCTTTGTTAACAGTTTCTATTCTTATATACTGTAAGGCTAAAAGGTGACAAAGTAACAAATCAAGACTATGTGGTAATTTTTTGTGTGGTCATTATAACGCAATATAGCGTAATGTTAGATGTCTAACTGCTACAAGTTCATACATCGCTCTTGTTACACTCCTTTTGTGATAAGAGATACATTTCCCTTGAATCTTTCATGGCACAGAGTATTTGGCAGCCCAAGTATTTGCCCACTAAAAGAACTCCTGTCAGCCTTGACCCAATCTGGAATTTTAGGAGACTAGCCTGGTAATTCAGCAGACTTACATTAGGCAACATGAACATTTCTCTTCCCTCTGTTTCTTGTCTGAGGAACCTGTCTCTGGACGTTCCACTACTTCACTCAACTGTAATTCATTTCCTACTTTTAAAATAATCATCATCATCATCTAGGAGACTAGACACTAGGTGTAGGGAATACAAACACTGTGTGGAGAACGATCATTATATTCTAACTAAAGAGAAGTTTGTGATTCTGGAAGCAGAATCTTAAATACCTTCTCTCCAGTTGCTGAGGCACAGTAGCACACCATGAACCATGGACTCCTGTTTTCTCTGAAATACTGAAGCAATGAAAGCATTGATGGCAGTTTCATGAGGTCTGCAGTCATTGAAAGGAATGGGACCATCTGGGTAGCCCACTTGGAGCTTTTTCTGTATTATATGTCCAGATGACTCATGTTTAGTCTCTAGGTGAAAATAGTTCTTGCCCATTCTTTCTCCAGAAGGAAATGGTCCAATGCTAATCAATGGTTCACACTTATCTGGAGCCTTAAAGCATCTTGTCCCAATGTAAGTGTTAAGAGTTTCTTTTTCTTGTTGCACTTATGTCTTCAGAGTTTTACATTGTAATAGCTTATTACTGCATTTATCCTAATTCATTGTCAGGGCCTCATCATCTGCTTCATTGTGACCACTGGCAGAGCTTGACAGGAACAGACCAGTTGTAGCAATACTTCAGGACACAAACATCATCACCGGGACCAGGAATGACAGCACTAAATTGCTTCACACTGCTCAGTGGGAAGGTTACGTGAGATGTTACGCTCCTTTTGCCCACGACCGAGGAGGATGTTGATCAGATCTACAGGGAGAGTCTGGAATAAAGAAATTCCTAACTCTCCTCAGCAGAAACAGGTCTGATCTAACATTGTATTCCTGCTAACTGCACTTTGGTAGTGTGCCACAAACAAGACTCTTCACGACTTGTAACTTAACTGTTCTCAATAATCAGGACTCACTAGCTGTGTTGACTGCTGTTTATGCAAAGGGTGAGGCTACTTTCTAGTGGTACACTAACACGCCAGTAAAGTCTGTTTCAGAGGCAAAGGCTTTAAAGAAAAAGAAAACAGATAAATTGCTTAGGAACAACTTGTTACCCATGATTGGCGTAACAGTCCAGTAAGTAAAAATTGCATGTGAGAAACAGCAGAGTTTGCTTCATTCTGTGCTCTGCTCACTAGCTATAAACCGGGCTGGGAGTTAGGGGTGGCAATATCCAGGGAGACATGTGAGACAGGAAGTCTTAGGAGGAATGTAAATATGAGAATGTGATGTTTAATGGTGTGAGTACTCCAACAACAAGTAAAAGATTGCATTCCAAAAAATATTCCCAATACAATTAAACTAATTATAACACAGTGGACACGGGAAAAGATGAATACAGCATAACAGTCACGTATTAAACAGGCCTGGATTTTCTTATGCAAGCCTTATGACATTTTTATGTCATATAAAGTTTCATATTAGAACATTATAAATAACTCTGCATTATTAAGACACTTGCACAGTCTCCATAGGAACTGTGTCTGTTTTGGGTATGTTATAAATGTCAGTGTGTTCTTTCACAGTCCCAACTGTGTGACTTTTTGAGTTTTCATAGACCTTTTTATGCAGCAATCATTGCTAGTGGGAGTTTATGTGTTTACCTGAAGTCAACAATACCTGAAAAAAAAGAAAGAGACATCTTGTAAAAACTACTCCTCCTAAAAATGTTAAGCTAGAAATGGCTAATACAGTCAGAAAATATACCACAAAGATGTATTCAGCCTCTCCTCCCCTTCCTTTTATTAGCAGAAAACCTGAGAACTAAATGCTAGCTTTGGTGAACCGATTGCAGATGTTAGCATCTCAGAGTAAATGTAAAAAACAGGTAACGAATCTATTCTCTTTGTGTAATTTGCCTCTCAGTCTGATTTCTAGTGATGTAAGAAGTAAGAAACATCTACACTGTTATAGGTATCACCTTTTTTTTTTTTTTCCAAATGATCCGAAGAAGTGGATAACAGGACATCCTACAACATGGACAGGAAATCACACAGGATATTATAATAAAAATTCTTGTTACTATGTGCAGCATTTTCTGTCTAGCATTCTAACACAACAATTGTGTCTTTATGTGGAGAACTCACCTGAGAGCTGGAGGTGGTGTTACTGCAGCGATACTCCCGGAGCACAGTGGGAACAGATTTTCAGCACCTGGCTCCTTATTCCCCCAGCATTCAATCCCTGGCGGGGCAAGGAGAGGAGAAGTGGGAAGGCAGCATTAATTCTCTGCCATGTCACTTTACCTGTTTTGCTTACATATTTTTCAAAGGGGCATGATGTAACCAGTTCCCACTACCTATACTGAATGGAGATTAGTGTCTTCAAGGAATAAAATTCCCCTTTCCCATCTACACTAACACCCACAAGTTTAGGGATTCTATACTTGCTCTTTAAGGAAGCAAGAGTCCGAATCTGGAACTCAGTCAAAGGTGGTGAATAAATGATAATCAAACTGTGTCTGCCCAATTGGAAGAAATTTAGAAACCGTTAATTCAATATTTTTGCTGGTAGGAAACATTTCACTACAGATTGCTAATACCGGCTATAGTGCTGGTTAAGGTTGTCATAACAGAGACCTTGGCAGGAGTCCAGTCCCATAGAACAATGAATGTAATTCTGGTGTCATAAAACTAAGGAAATTATCAGAATATTAAACAAATTTTATATTTCCCCTGCTAAATCTCTCAGTAATCATTATAGTAGCAAATTAGTCATGTTTCTCTTCTGGACAGCTATGAACATGTGAATCTTCTTTTTAAAAATTCTAACTCTGGGCCATTTTATAATTGCACTAAGGCACTCCAAGGCATATGTCACCGTGCCTCTGAGATGGACGTTATCTCACAGTAACACACACCTTGTCATGCATTATTTATCACGCTAAAGTGTCTTGTAATTTTCATTAACAGTTAGATGTCTAGCTTTAGGAAATAGGGAGATACTTCATTTTAACTGTTAAAATATCTTTCAAACTTTGCATGCAGATATGAACTTCAGGATATTGGCAACAGAGAGCCTGCCATTTTCACTAATGTACCGCAAAAAACAATAAACAGGACAACAGAAAATCCTTCCTTCATGTGGAAATCAGAACAAATTTCCCTGTTTCTCTAGGTGAATCCTGTTAACCTTTCCACTGGCTTCACATGCTGTGGTGTCCCCAGGGTCTCATTCTCTTCTTTACCTTGTGACGTGACAGATGCAACACGTGATGTATGACTGCTGGCTAACTGTAAACCGAGAATCACTTGGAGAAAAGCAGATGGGTGAGGGTAACCAAGGAGCTGAACCTGTCCCATATTTGAGATGAGGCTCTTGTCCTTCGGCAGTTGCAAAAGGCACTCCAAGGCTCCACCACCTATACATGAATCAGCGACAAGGAGTGTACCTCAGCACTCAAGGTCAGTTATTTCTACCAATCATTTGTACTCTTTAAATGTTGGAAAACCTCCTGGCCTGGTGCTGTCTGTGTTTACTCTCTCGGAGAGGACCAAGGCACTATTTGAGAGTGGGAAGCCCCTGAGAGTGTTTGCGAGGAGCTGTTTCCCCATAGCCACCCCACTGGGAACCAGCAAGAGTATAGCAGCACAGGTGAGGACTGCAGCGTGCCAGTGGGTCTTAGTGAATGGTCTCAATCTGTGTTGATTTTACTGTTCTGTCTGATTTTGACACATTCTGTTATAAACAACAGCAAATAGTAGGAATCATATATAGGGAAACTTTAATCCATGTTTAGGATTTATGAAAGATTTGTGTACTGATTCCATTCCTAAAAGTTATGTAAAATATTTTGAGAAATGTTAATATTAAAGTTCACTGGACCTCCTCTGATACTACAGGAGCCTTTTACAGTTTCTGAGTTAAAACCCAGTGAATGAACAAGCAAACAAAACCCAACAACTTGTCCCCAAGCATGCACACAACTTTTTGCCTAATAATATGCTCTATAGTCTCATATGGGGAAATGAAGGTCATACTATATTAATTTTTAAATGCACATCATCAAGTTAAAAAGAAACCTGAGATTATAATTTATTTCTAATTTCTGCCAATCTCTTTTAGGTTAATTGAGTGAGCTGTGCTAAAAGAAATTAAAAAAAAAAAAAAAGAGGAGTTTTGATTCTCTTATTTCTATTTCATGGAAACTTACTTGCCATGGCTAATAAGGGATGGGAACACATTTTGGGACACCCATGGTATAACAGGTTTGTGTCTTCTTCATTTTGACTAGCACTTCAATGTAACACACATTCTTATTAGGCATTTCCCAAACCCTCTGAAAGAGATGTGAAAAAAATATGAATGTAAGAGAAAGAAAGTAACAACTAAACCTAAGAAAATTCACTTTGATTAGAGATTTTAGGTCATCACAGAGGTGAATGAAACAAAACTTGAGAGGGAGATTCAGTATTCTGATAAAGGAATCCAAGAAAATGTGCCTCGAACATTGCAGCCAAAAGCAGATGGACGATAATTTGAGCTGTACTAAGGGAATGGAAGACCATGGTCTCTTTGGGTTGGGTGGGGCTTTATTTCTTTTTTAAATGTTTTAAGACAACCTTAATTATGCTGGCATAGAATACTCTGTGTATTCAGAGGTAATAGTTACATCGCCAAAGCAAAAGAAGTTCTTTATGTTTAGCTTCAGTTGCTTTTCAACCAGTGTAAAATAAACCAAAGAAAAAGAAAGGACTGTACTTACTGTGATATAAAAGTTTCCACATGACAAAATAACTTAATAACTTTAGCTGTTTAATTATGTCACCACTGTATGGAAAAGCCCCCTATACCGATAAATTATAGAGCATTACTTTAGTTTTCAGTGCAGAAGAGTTTCCGTCTTGTATGCAATTAAACAGATTTTTTTTCAGCCACGCAGCCAAAACATGAAGCCATATTCCTGTTTCCAACAGCAGATGTTGTTTGAAAGACTTGCAGGAACAAATGTATTCTCAAAATAACTATTGGTCTGTGATAGCTCCTTAGTAGCCATTTAGCTGCTAAACAGATACGGTTTATCTCCACTAAAGTGTGCCCTCAGAAATACAGCCAAAATCTATTCTATGGCAAGAAATATCTCAATCATCTAAATGTTATAAAAGGGCTAGAAAATAAACTATGTGAGTAATCCATATTTGAGAGCTGCCTCATTGACATTGTGGTGGCAGAAAAAGTCATGATATGTTGCAATAACTGTACACAGGACTGAAGATTAGTTGTTCATTCATGAAATTATATCTGTGCATGTTCTTTGTGCATGCAAAGGAGTTTAAAGAAATATATAATTGCCATTAAAGTAAATTGCTTTTTTAGGAATAGTATAATGATATGTTTGGTATCTGTAAATTCTCCATCATCTTCTATGGGCTCTCAGAAAAGAGACATTAAAAGATGACATATTAGTGACATATATTAATATTCACACTCTTAGATGTCATCTCTCTTGAAGATTTAAATTCACATAATTCACATAATTTTGATTTTAAACGCTATATTGTATTAAATATATACATTATGTTGGTTTTTTTTCCTTCCCCAGTGAAACACACTTGAAGTTAACATTGCTGAAGGTTGCTTGTAAGCCCAGGAAGCTGGTATTTTCTGATTAAAACATGTGTGGATGAAGGTACCGATATGTAAGCTTTTGCTTGCGGCTCTCACAGCTTGGTGATGCCACCAGAAGTTCCCTTTGGACAAAAACTACTCAAAGGCTGTAGAATTTTCTGAAGTATGGTTTCACTGAAGGCAGTGGGAAAACTGTCGCTCGTTTCAAGCAGGCCAGATTTTGTGTGTGTGGAGCGGTGTAGGAAACTTACTATTTATGTGGTTTTACATGTTTACCACAACATTTTAGAAACCCAGACTTCATTTCCAACACTCTGTCATGGTCTCCCTTCTGGATTAGCCACCGGCTCGTTATGGAAAATATGTGACCACTAACGAGTCAGGCGAAAGGAGAGAATGAGCTCATTAAGCTTCCGAAATAAAAGTCCTTAAGGAGAGACAAAACCAGTTTAAAGTTTGGTGGACTTCACATACCATATTTTGTTTCAATTCATTGATGAAGGATACTTCAGTTTGCTATGAATCAGTATAAAAATTGATGTTTCCCTTTTATTTTCTTAACCTTACAATGTGATAGAGAATGAAGTTTCCATCAAGAAATAGAAACACTCTGGGAGAAGAAAAAAGAGAATAAACACCCAAACTGTCTTGCAAGAGATAAGATAAAACTAATTTCTATTAATTGGGGCAGAAAGTTCCCTGAAATATATAGGAACTCAATGTATGAGTTTGCTTTTTAAAGTTACTTTCCCATTTAAGGACCAAATTTACCTTATGAAAGATCTGAAATATATTTTTTATATAAATTCTCTGTGTATGACAGGATTCTTCCTGAAATGCTGTTTTCATAGGCAGCATCTCCAGTGATACAGATAAACCAACCAGACCAAAAAAAAAAAAAAAAAAAAAAAGAATCCCGCACCAAGCCTCTCCTTGAATTAATCTTCTTGTTTTTCAAATGAGATTATGTATGCAGCAAGTATTTGAATACTTTTTGATGTGTGCATACAGTATCTGAGGGGAGAGAGAAAATGTGCTTTACTTACACAGACAAATAGATATACGAAGACTTTGAGGACTTTGAGGATGGCCTTAGAAAATATACAATTTCTTAGTCTTAATATAAAACAAGTGTTCTGCATTATTACCCCTCAATGTATCCTGGAAAAGGGATAGTGTTAACTGCGTATCACACAAATAAGGCAGCTATGCAATTTAAAGAGTCTATATAAGCCGTGTTTTTATACTGTTTTAAGGACAAATGTAATAAAAATTTCATAAAATTTGTTGGAAGTAAAACAATGTATGTAAATACTGACCTCTGAATTCTTGAGCTAGAACTGTTATGAAAAGAGGATTTTCTGATCTTAATGAAAACGTCACAAGTGAGAGGAGGATTCACAGATGATTAAGAATAAAAATAAGACAAATGTACTTGAAGTGCAGTTTTTTACGGAACTAAGTCAGGATGTTGGTTATTAAGGGAGAAACGACACCGCATTGTACAAATGAACCAAGAAACACTATTTTCTCTGTTCTGATTTACCATAATTCAAGAGGCTGGATGCTACGTTCAAGGTTAAACCAATGATCTTTTCTTCCATTACACACGTTTCAGTCCTGAAATGCGCTGCAAACTGTAATATCATCAGCTGGAGATTCGCAGGAGATGATGTCTTGCTGTAAAGCTTTCTAGACGTTTTTCAAATATCATTCACTTTATCCGGCAGACAGATTATTGCATTTCCCTACAGATGGAAAACAAAATTCCAATTTGAGAGAGTGTATGCAGACTGAAACTCTTCATTATTGACAAATGGGAAGAGTTGGGTTTCCTCCTAAGCTGGCACCTGAGGAGCGCGTGCCTTTTGTGACCCTTTTACATTTTGATGTAATGAAAGTCTGAGTTCATGACAGTGTGAGTGGAGAGACCTGACAATTGTAATGCACTCTGTGAGTGAAAAGTAGTTAAGAAATATACCTGGAGGAAAAGAATTTGCCTGGCCTTTTGTCCAGTTTCAAATCACCACAGCTGCCGTCAAGGTTTTATCCTCAAAGAGGAGGGCATTCAGTCATATGCTTTCTCAAAATAAAAGTTTCTCCTTAGGGATATCTTCCTGATACTGTAGTTTGAGGTCTCGATAGCAGAATCTTTTGAAGATCCCTGTGGCACGTTCCGAGGAGATAATGAGGAAGAACAGTTTCCTTTTTAAGCTTGAGAGCTATTGCAGAAAAACCAAATTTGTTTCAGCTCTGATATATCAATCCATAGGTAATATAGTTGTTAAGGTCTTTTATGCTATCCTTTGCATATCCCTCTTCCACAAGTTTTCAGCCAATCAGATCTTAATCCTTTAAGGAAATATGCCCTCTGGTCATGGTATTTCAGAGATCAGTTTATTACAGACTCCTTTTGAACACAACCCTAGAGAGCAACAGGTAAGGAAGATGCTGAGACCTGACAATCCTACTGATTTGATTTTGCGGAATCCCGTATCTTGCCCACTGGCAATACACTCTGCAACATCCATTCTACTCTTAAACCCACATGATACCAGCTTAAAAATATCTTTTAAGGCAAATACTTTAAAAAGAATTCCTGCACATTGAAATCAAACCAGTATTTAAAATAGTTGCTCTAAAATAATGAATCTAATTTGGCCCTTTGTAAAACAATAAGAGTCTAAATTTGTAGGAAAAACAGCTTACTGCTACAGGAAATGATTTAGGTGACTTGATAGGTGTGAGATAATTCTTCATTCTGAAGGAGGATTTAATAAATCAGCAAGTAAGTTAGTACATGTGACAGTGTTGCCATGGGAAATGTAATGTCCTTGTAATAATAGGTAAAGTACTTGGGAAACTCTGAGGAGAAGATACTGCACAGCTATGTAATAAGGGCTTGACGTGGATGTACAGGAGTAGCTCCAAATTGTCTTGGGAGAATAAAGTAAACCTGCAGTCATAAAATGCTTTTAGGGACTGAGAGATGTTATTCCCTGTGGCAAGTTGTCCTTGGTCTTTTGCCAGATGCCCATGCAGCTGCTCTGTTACTCCATGTCCTCAACAGGACAGGCAGGAGAAAATAAGATGCAAAAAAATCCCTCATGAGTGGAGATAAAAACAGTTTAGTAAGAAAAGCATAGTCTGAACTACAAGTAAAGCAAAAAGAGGAATTCATTCACTACTTCCCATTGTCAAGTAGATGTCCTGCCACTTTCTGGAAAGCAGGGCCGCAGCACGAGTACCAGTTGAATTTGGGAAGCTGTAGGTCAACCCTGGCAGGCAGCTCAGTCCCACATAGCTGCTCACTCACCCCTCCCAGGGATGGGGAAGAGAATCTGTAGGGTAAAAGTGAGAAAACTTGTAGGCTGAGATAAAGACAATTGAATAGGTAAAGGAAAACCTGCATACGCAAGCAAAGCAAAGTAAGGAATAGAATCACATGGTCAGGCAGGAGTTCAGCCATCTCCAGGAGAGCAGGGCTCCGTCATGTGTCGTGGTAACTGCGGAAGACAGGTGCCATAACTCTGAATGTCCTCTGCTTCCTCTTTCTTTCCATAGCTTTTATTACTAAATGTGATGTATTATGGTACGAAATACCATGGTCACTTGGGGGCAGCTGTCCCCAACTGTGTCAACTCACAGGCTCTTTCCCACCCCCATCCTAATGGCCTTTAGGGCATCAGGAAGAGACAGAGAGAGAAAGCCTTGACACTGTGTGTGCGCTGTTCAGTAGTAGCCAAAATGTTGGCATGTTATCAATGCATTTAGCCACAAATGCAAAGCACAGCACCTTACAGGCTGCTGTGAGGCAAGTTAACTTCATAACTTCATCCCAACAGACCCAGCACCTTCCCTTTGCGCCCATCCAGTGGCAGTGAAGCAGTGTTCTGCTCTGTATTCTGCTGCTAACAGAAGAAGGGAATTGGAAATCAATTGGACTTAAACCTTTGGAGAATGTACTTATACCTGTTATTGAGAGGTACAAGAGATAGATGGTCACAGCTCCCAGCTCCTGCCAGAAATTTAACAGGGAATCCCGTTGTAGAGGCAAGATACAGCCAGCTGAGCCAATGCTCCAGTCCTGCTGAGCTCAGAGAAATACCTTCCTAATCCTTTTGTCCCAAGTCTGGCTTTCTGTATGACATATGGATGCTAAAAATAATAACACATTTTTTAAAAATAAAACTTTCAAATTTGTTAAAATAACTAAGTTTGAAGTCTTATGGGAGATGTTGTCTACTTTAAAATCTCAAATGTCATAGAACTGAGCTGGGGGTTCCTGAGGCATGGCTTACTGTGGACTTGAAAGAGACACTGAATTAATTTCTAAGCATTTCTTAATTTGTTGGATGCCAGAGCAAGAACATCTGTGTCACTTGTGAGTGCGCCTTAACCTGTGAGTTCTGATGTCACAAAATATTTAGTTTGAATCTGTAGGTAGAACCCCATCCTTTTTTGCCTTTTATATGATGCAAAAGGCCCAGTTCCTCAGAATCAGAGTATCACAGAATGGTTGTGATTGGAAAGAACATCTGGAGATCATATTGTTCAACCCTCCTGTTCAAGCAGGAACACGTAAAGCTAGTTGCCCAGGACCGTGTCCAAGCAGCTTTTGAATATCTCCAGGGATGGAGACCTCACAAATTCTCTTGGCAACCTGTGCCAGTGTTCAGACATCCTGACAGAAAAAAGTGTTTCCTGATGTTCAGAGGGAACCTCCTGTGATTCAGTGTGTGCCCATTGCCTCTGATCCTGTCACTGGGCACCACTGCAAAGAGCCTGGCTGTGTTCTCTTAGCACCCTCCCTACAGATCCCTCCTGAATCTTCTCCAGACTAAACAGTCCCAGCTATCATCTTCCTGGACCTTCACTGGACTTTCTCAGAATGTCAAGGTTCGTCTTGTACTGGGGAGCCCAGAACTGTATACGGTGCTCCAGCTGTGGCCTCACCAGAGTTGAGTAGAAGGGAAGAATCACATTCTTTGACCTGCTAGCAATACTTTGCCTAATGTATCCCAGGATAACATTCACCTTCTTGCGGGAAGGGCACATCTCTTTCTCATGTTCAGATTGGCGTCTGTCAGGACCCCCAGATCATTTTCTCTGAAGATGCTTTCCGGCTGGATGACTCCCAGCATATACTGGTACATGGAGTTGTTCCTTCCCAGGTGCAGGACTTTGTACTTTCTCTTGCTGAACTCGTAAGGTTCCTGTCAGCCCATTTCTTCAGCTTTCTTTCATCACTCTGGATGGCAGCACGACCCTTTGGTGTGTCAATCCCTTCTCACAGTTTTGTGTCATCAACAAATATGCTGAGGGCACGCTCTGTCCTATCATCCAGATCATTAATGAAGATCTTGAACAGAATTAGTCACACTATTGACCTTTGGGGTACACACTACTGGCCTCCAACTAGATTTTGTACCATTGAATGCCACCCTCTGGGACCAGCTGCTTGGACAGTTTTTAATCCACCTCACTGCTCATCCAGTCCATTCTTCATCAGCTTGTTTATCAGGATCTTACAGGGGAGAGTCAAGGTAGGCAATATCCACTGTTATCTCCTTGCCTACCAAGCCAGTCACTTCTTTGTAGAATGGTATCAGCAGGCTGGTCAAGTATGAATTCCCCTTAACGGATCCATGCTGACTTCTCCTGATGATTTTCTACAGTTGCATGTAGTTAAAAATGGTTTCCAGGATTAATTGCTCCATCCACCACCATCCCCGGGATTGAGGCTGAGTGGCCTGCTGACTGGCCATGAGTCATCCTTCTTCCCCTTTTTGAAGACAGAGTAACATTTGCTTTCCTCCAGCCTTCGGGGATTTCTCTCATTTGCCATGATCATTTAAAGATTGTCAAGCGTGGCCTCACAATTACATTTTCCATCTTGCTCATGACTCATGGATGCATCCCATCACGGTCCATGGACTTACATATATTCAATTTGCTTAAGTATTCCCTGACCTGATCCTTCTCCACCTAGGTTGGTCCAGACTTTCTGCCTGGTCTCTTGGGCCATGGATTACTGAAGACTGGCCTTGCTAGTGAAGACTGGTGTGAAGATGGCATTCAGGACCTCAGCCTTTTCCATGTTCTCTGTCACCAGGTCCCCTGTTCCATTCAGAAGTGGGGCTAAATTATCTTGTTTTCCTTTTGCCACTTATGTATTTACAGAAGCCCTTGTTGTCTTTGAAATCTCTGGACAGATTCAGTTTCAGGTAGGCTTTCCCTCCAGCAGATGTGGTGGGTGAAGTTCCTGATGAGGACCAGAACCTGAAAATATGAAGCTGTTTTTAGAAGGCGTCAACTGCTTGTCCTTCCTGATCAGGTGGCCTATTCTAGGCTTGCACTACAATGTCACCCATACCTGTTCTCTCTCCAATCCTTACCCAGATGCTCTCAGTTGGTTCACTATCCATCCCAAGCATTCCAGCTGTGCTTTCATGGAAATGAAACTCCACCTCCTTGTCTTCCAAGCCTGGCTCAGCCTGAAGAGCTTTCCAAGAAAAGAATTAATCGAAAAAATTATGCAATGATTTCAAGTGATGGGGTGGTTTGTGGGGTTGGTTTTTTTTTTGGCAAATAAGTTTTAGTTGAATGAATAAACTAATATATTCTTACAGTAGGAAGGACCTTGAGGCTATACATGGGCACAGATTGTGAAAGCACTAAAACTGAAAGCCAACGATGCTAATTTTAAATGTGCTTACCATTTGCTTTAGAACGAACTGTGGGCAGTTGAAAGTTTAGAATCATAAATTCTATTTTCATACTTGTAATCTCAAAGGTCTTTTTTTTTTTTTTTTTTTTTTTGTGTGTGTGCAACTAATTTCCGTGTTATTTTTTTCTGTCAAATGGTAAATACCAAACTATATGTTTCTCCTTTGTAGGAAAAATGGTACATATTTTTCATGTAGACATGAGTCATAATTCTCCACAGTTATGGCAGTATCAAAGTCAGAATGCATTTCAATATAGAAAATACACGATTTTGAAAAATTAGGCACAACTCCAGTGCACAAGAAGAACAATTTTACTTTCTTGTAAAATTAAGAAGAGTTTCTCCAGTTTTGAGATTTCCTGATCCTCTTTAAAAAAAAAAAAAGAAAAATTATATTACTTCCTTTTGATGATATGAATGAATTAATAAGTTGCAAGGCAGAGAAATATCTGAAATATTTCTCCAATCTCAAAGGTCTCTAATTAAAATATTGATCATGCCATCTATGAAGCTTTTGTGAGTGTTTTTACCGTAATTATGAAAAGGACATAACTCATCTCAAAATTATGACAAACTGTGGCTTAATTAACTGAGTGATTAATCAACTTTTTACTGTTTATTTGCAGTCAATAAATGCCTTTACTATGTCAGAAAATGTGTATTGACACAACTAAAATCAATGCTGCCACACAAATACTAACTCTCATAAGAAGATATTGAAGCAAGTTCAATAGTTCTTAACTCAATCAGGTTAAAACTGTATTGCTAAATTTATTTAGAAAGAGATTTGATCCAGGCCTTTACATTTATGCAGCAACATCATTTTACAATATCATGATATGAGCAGTTTTAACATTGACAGTTCATTTAACCAAATGCAGAAACAGAAAGTTTCATGGATAACAAGTTTCTCAGAGAAAACTGAAAGCCCAGCTAATGGAATTTGTTGAAAGATTATATGCTTGTATGATCTGGATTTTTTTAAGTGAGAAACGGCATTGTCATTATTGTCATTGATGAATCTTAGAAATACATGTAGCTCTGTAAGATTACTTGGATTTTGTTATTCACTGTCAAATTTGAACATTCTTAGTGTCCATTGAGGGCTAGAGTTGTTTTTTTGTGTGTGTGTCTGCAACACAGAACAATTAAGTTAATGAACTTAGGAGGTTTTCTAGTCCTAAAGAGCATACACAGGGGTTTGCATAGATAGCAAAATAAAAAATTGATTTAGAGCTAATGCTATTTAAAGGACCGAACCTTTCCAAATAATACCATATCTACCACTTTGGCTAGGAGTTGTGCTGATGGAACATAATTGAGCCCTCCTCATCATGCTTGCCTCAGCAGCAACAGTTCAAAGAGGGAAACGCACGTAGTAAAAACTAATGGTGGCAATCTCATGTCATTCTGGAAGTATTAGTATCAGAAGGTTACTGGTAGAAGTGCCAAGTGACACAAATTAAAGTCAAAGTTACACAGTTCATGACCTCTGCATGATAGTAATTGAGAGACCTGAGTATTCAGCTCTGCATTAGTGAGTTTAAACACCTAAAGTTATGATGATTTTTCCACTCACTTGAAGTATTAGTATGTGGAAGATTAAGGTAAAATCTGTTTTGGGGGTACAAAGGTGACGATTTGACTATTTTTAAAGTATAAGGAATAAAATGAAAATAAGTATCTAAACTCAAAACATCCCCCACCCAAATATATCAAAAAACCTGCAGCTTAAGATATATAAAAGAAATAAACCAAATATCTCAGCAGTTTACAAGAAGAAATAGGTGAAGGGATTGCTTCAGAAATCTGAAGCAAACTCCAAACTACCTCTTTCAATCAGATATATTTTCTAGAGATTTTTGTGATTTTAATAGTGCAGAACATGCTGCTCGAAATTATGTTCAGTATTACCTGCGAAATATGGATAATACTTATGATAGTGGATAAAACTAATGCTCTGTCCTGAACCCTTATTTAATTTTTCCTAACTTTTTGTGAAGATCATTCAAACATCTTAGAATTTAAAAATTGCACTTACATTTCATCAGAATTATTGATATGCAAAGAAACAGAGACCTTTTCTTATGTCTGGTTACCACAAATTTTGTTTTACTCTGGCTAATTATAATTCACAAAGTACATAAGGAACAAAATACAAGAAATTATTCATTTTAAGAAAAGCTGCATAGTTAAATCAACTTATTATCTCTTATTCATTATATATGATCACACAAACACTAAAACAAAAGCAAAATAGAGAGACATAGCCATGAAAATCTTTAATGGATTTTTATATGTATAAATAAAAGTTGATCTCACAAAAACATATTTCAAATTATATAAATAATAAATAGAAAATACTGAACTAAAAAAGCTGAGCAGTGCATTTTCATTTCTACTGAATCCAACACAAAAACATCATTTGCAGAAAAACAGATGAAATTTTTAGGTGTTAATTGTTATGCAACTATGTTTATTGTGAAGATACAATCAGAAAACTGGAGATGATTTAGTCTGCAGCCTTCCAAGTTCCAATATAAATTTAGTCAGGACTTCTGTTATAGGTCTAAAAAACAGTTAAATGGTGAACACTGTCAGGCAGCAATAACTGAATGCAGATTTGTGTGTATGGAGCAGATGAATGTCTGAAAATTGAAGTTTTGAACTCCTAAGGAGAAGCCTGCTGCATGCTGCCTGCTGTCTGTGTCCAGGACAGGCTGGTGGCTAATTTTGATAACACTCAGATTAAAAACAAGTGGCACATCTGAAGCATCCAGGTAACACAGAGGCACAAGACAAAATCACCAGTTTGGAGGCTCATCATGTGTTTTTCTTCTGCACATAAGACTGTTTAGACTGAAGAGTGTTCCCTTCCGGACCAGGAAAAAAGAGCTGGTGCCCATGTGGAGAGATATCCAAAAGCAGAATTAGTCTCAGAGAGGTGAAAGTGAAGCTCCGGCATGGAGAAAAGGTCCTGGAAGTGGGGAAACCTCCTGGAGGAGAAGGAGGTGGATGGAGACCAGTGCTGGGAGGTCCAGGGTCCATGACTTCTAATGCCTGAGGTGGGCAATGGCGAGCAGTACTACAGCAGAAACAAGCACAGCTTTTTGTCTGGCTGTCCTGGGGCAGCAGCCACCTCCCTCATGCGAAGATGAACAGGGAGTTGGAGTGAATATGTGAGATGATCAGGTAGGGCAAATCCTTGGTTCGAAAACAGACCCCAGTAACCACATCCTCTTCGCGTTGTCATCTACTCTGTCTTGCCCATAAACAGCTCTTCATTTTTCAGAGTCTGCTCGTTGAGAGAATAACCTGATGCCACACAATTTTGATAAGCTAAACTAGCCATCCTCTGATCAATAGATACACAGGCAGCAGAGGTACTTTTTACCTCATTGTTCAAAATGAACAGTCACATAAATTCATTTCTATGATTATCTTTAGAATGATTCTTACAGGTACTGTAAACAGCTCTCTTGGATATCTTGGCCCCATGTAATTATCCTAAAATCATTAACTTTTATAGGTTTTGGAGAAACTTCAGTGTAAACTCTGATTTTGTGTTTGTAGACCTGTGTTAAGTCCATAGTTCCTCTGACCTCGTACTGTCTTTAGAACACTTCTGATGATTTCAAAATTGATAAAGACTTACTGTGGAAGCAGAACAAACAGGGTCTAAAGTCCAAAGTCATCTTCTGTGAATTCTTGGTAGGAGAGCAATCTTTAACTACATGTAGGGTATTAAGGGAAAAAAAAAAAAATCTTTATCTTATTCTCTCCATGCTCACAGAGTCCAAAAGTGATTTTCCTCAGAAACAATATTTCTTTTGACTGACCACTGGTATTGTGCTGGTGTTGACCATGGTATTCATGAACGACAACAGTCATTAGTTCAACCATCAGTTCATTCAAGCCAGTCTGTAATGTAGACCCCAACAGAAGGTAGGAGTAAGAGAATAGAAAGGTATTTGTTAAAATAACCCTTGAAGAGGGCAAGCACTGTTTTTGCCAGGTGTGTTGAGTAAATCCCATGCCAGAACATGGAATGCTAACAGTGCTCACGTATTTAATTTCTCTTTATCACAAGAGACCTCAAACTGCTCTGTCATTTTCACTTTCACACTTTTTAATTGCTTTTGTTCTGAAGCTTGTCCTTTCCACCTCCTCCAGTACCTTGGTGTGTACTGTTGGTCTATGTCAAACCTGCCTGGGAACCTGAGAGATAATAAAAGGGAAAATCACAAAAGGAACTTGGGCAACAACCTCTGCAAGAGATTCTGTTTAAATAGGCTGTAGAGACTTTTGGAATGTCATCAGAATCAAAATTAGAAAAGGAAAGGTACCAGTCCCCAGAAAATGACCAGTTGGTAGAAGAGATAAGTTTTCCTTAATATATAAAAGCAACTCAGGGTGAGAGTAAATAAAAAACAGAAATGGGCCACTGAGCTAAATGATCTACATAAGCAGGCAAAGAACACTAGAATATTATTAGACAGGTACTAGGAGTGATGGAACCCAGCATTACTTTAGAAGGCTGGAAATGACAGTGTTCCCAGTCTTTTCATCACCATGTCCTTCATTTATGAAAGTATCACTTAATAATTTTTTAATTATTGTTTATAGTGTTTCCAACCTTCTCTATTGTCTCCACTCTACTACAGAGATAAATGCACAGCTTCTGCAGTCTTAATCGTGTTGACATGTAATCCATCTCTTTTAATAATTCTTCATTGTTGTTCTTACCCATCAACACCTTCCTAATTCCATATTTCAGAATCTTTGGGAGACCAAGCATGCTGTATATCCAAAACTCCCACTGCTGCAGTTGATAGGAACTGCAGCTTGTCTCAAATACAATTTATCTCAAATTTCTACAGGGTGCCTCAAATAGACTGTTGAACTGATACTGAATGTTCAGGTCTGGAAATACTGATATATGTTTTTATGGCTTTAATCAAATCAATGTGCTAGTACTCCCCTGAGTAGAATATGCGCTGGCATATGGATGACACGAGGAATAGGGACTGACTTCTTTTACTCTAACATTTTCAAATTATCTCTCTTGAAGAGATTACCAAGTCTGTTAGAGGTAGGAATTATCAGAGAACACGCACCGCTGTCCTCCACAGGACTTCTGTAATGTATGAACCATAAAGCAAGGTATGGGAAGAAATGAAATTTATATTTTACAGTTTGGGAACACCAATAATATAGCTTCAAATCTTTACAGTGACATTGCTATATGAATGAAGCAGTACAAATATTAAAAGCCAAATAAAAAACAGCTAAAGCAAAATCAGTTGCTCTAGGACAGGCTTTCTAAGCACCCTATATGGATGTTATCTACTCAAGAAAATGGAAAGTTACTTGGCAGTTTTGCTTTTGTGCTCCTAACTCCTTATGCACAGGCTGTTTGGTCTGCTTTTTAGAAAAACCCTTCCTGCAGAGTATCAGTGAAAAGCATATGTTCAATAAAAGATGTTTTTACAAGAAATCTGTATTTTTTTCCCTTAGAAGATGTTACTAAGGAAATAAAAAAAATTTTAAAAAAAACCAACTTAGTATTGAATTTTGAAAGTGCTTTAAAGTTACCCCATGAGTGAATATAAACATGCAATGTTTTTTTTTTTTTTGTTTGTTTGTTTTGTTTTTAGGAAATCCTGTAATGGTAGTTATGTTCTGTATAAAAAAGTACTGTAACCAATCAGGACACAAATATCAAAATGTAGTGTTGCGTTTCTTAGCCAAACTTACCAAGCTGGGAATGGTGACTTTAAGGACAGCCTTGGACCATCACTGGTTCATAATTAACATTCATAAGTACATGGGTTTAAGCCTCACAGAGGTTTCTGTGAGATGCAGCCATGCTGGATCCCTGAGGCACGTGGGCAAACAGAGTTTGGTATTTCTCTTTCTGTCCATGAGGATGGATGCATAGATCAAGGTGTCATTACACTAGGAGATAAATGAAACAGATAACAATAATCCTAATGCATTTTAATGGAGTACCAGCACTGGCTAGGAATCAAAATTCAGTTCTAAACTTTGGTCCTGGGAAACCATTCTCTATCACCAATCCCTCCAGTAGAGCACTCTGTATCTCCATTTTAGTTGAGACTTTAATGACAACTAATCCCACTTGCACTTTCTACAACTTAGTGACTTTTATCTTACTGGCTTATTCTCACAGGCAATTCCCATTAAATATAACTGCACTAAAAATATTTCCTTTATTTCCGTGACTCTTAATTTGGAAGTTTCACAGGCTATTTCTATTATAATGACGTATTGTTCTGCTGCTGAAATTCGGCAATTTCATTATGTCTTGGAATAGATCAAGATCATCATACCTGTCATCAGTCTTTAATTTTTTCAATGCATAAAAGGCATAACAAAGGCTTTACATAGCATATCACTGCATACTAGGTCATGAATCAAATGAGGTAATGTAAAAAAAAAAAAAGGATACGAAAGTAGAGAAATTCTGTGAATTAGAAAAAGTATTTTTACATAATTTTTTTTAAAAAAACCTTGTTCCTTTCTGCCCCACAGTATTTCTGAGGAACATTAAAGGTGATAAGGATAGAAGAGAAAAGCATTTGTTTCCTGGTAATTACATGTAGGTAGTCAGAGGTTGGTAGTTTGTAAAGAATCTTTGGCTGTGAGGTGTCTTTTGGCTTCGTGGCTGAAGGTAAAACACACACCTAAGTTTTGGGTGCCCCTCTGTCACTTTTTCACTCCTTCAGAAAAGACAGAGGCATGGACAAGTGCTGAGCCCCACAGACCCAGACACCAGGCTGTGATTCCAGCAGCAGCAGAGCTTGCTTTCCTTTCTAGCTCCGATCGGACCAATGTGCTATTTATACCGCTCACCTCTTTGGGAAGTATTAAGTTAATGATAATTCTTCTGGTCTTTTTTCTTTCTCACAAAGCTGCTAATTGAGACCAACTGACTTTGCAGCTCATGCATTTACAAAAGCAGTGGAGGAAAAGGAGCCTTTGTGGGTCTCGTGTTCAATATTAATACCTGCATTTACACGTCTGAAAAACCTTCTGTTACGACACTCTTGCAATTGATAAGCGTTTTAGAAATCTCCTTTCTTTTTTTCTTCTCCTTTTTTTTTTTTTTTTAATGCTGGCACACTGTAGCTAGTCTCATTACAACATGTCTTCTTGTGTCCTGCTATGATTTTTGAGTTTAAAAAATAATTGCCATTAGAAGCAGCAGGATACAAGCTTATCACTAAAAGAATTACTGACATTGTTTCCAGGACCAAGCGGCATTAGGTTCTGGCATAAAATGGCCTATGGCTCCTCTTTTTCCAATCTCTGTTCAAGTTTTTAGCATCTCTAATACTCTTGGACTCATATTTAGTTGCACAATATCAAACTATGTCGTTGAAAAATAAATCAGCATCTTATAATAACGGTAAATCTATGGCCAGGCTAAATTCCTCTTTGAAAATTTTAGGAAAATAGAGACCACTTCTAGCTTTAAAGACAAAGGTGACCTTTCCATTAATTTTCTAAAAAGCTTTTTGCCCCAGCCAGCTATATTATTTTTCTGAACAAAGAGGTGAAGCCCTTTTGCACTTTTCTCATCAACAGTAACATGTCTGAAGGGGTGTAAGAGAGATGTTTGAGGTTTTGGACAGAAAAACAAAAAGGAAAGAAAAAATGCAGCCTCCCAACATAAATACTTCAAATAAGTAGTGTCTTTTCTATCAATTCACACTTTCAGTTTTTCCTTCTGCAGGTAATAAAATATCAAAACACACTTTTAAAAGAGAATGCATCCAGCTGAAAAAATCTACAGTTCCTTCAAACTCAGTCAAGATATTTCCCAAGAATAAAGTTTATGTTTTTAAACCTGAAATATTTCGATTTTCAGCTGCAGAAGTCATAGCATTCTACTCCAATAGAAGCAAATTTAGATTTTCCTGGCTGTCATGTATGCTTCTGCAGTCATAAAGGCATTTGCTTCTCTTTATTCTGTTTTTTGGGGGTGGGGAGGTGGGGTGCTGGTGGTGCAGAGCAGGGCTAAGGGAGAGGCATTATGTTCTTCAAGAAATGTGCTCCAGAAAAATCATTTTGCAGCAATACAGCTGGAGTAGTGGCATCATAGTTTAGGAGTAGGACTCACAGATGGGGCAAGCTCAGATCTGTGGTCTAAAAAGCCAAAAATTATACCAGATGAAGAAACAGTGGAGAAGCCAAGCCTGAAGGCTTTTTTCCAGGGCAGGAAGCCAAGATTCAAAGTAAGGTTAAAGTTTATTGCAGATCTGGGAATGAGGGTTGAACTGTATAAAGAACTACAAGATAGGAAGGTCAAACAGATTCTGTGAGCAAAAGCTGTAAAATCTAGCTGTGATTGCAAAGATAATGAATAACGGAAAACAAAAGATGGAAATGTCTCAGTTTTACCAAAGACAGGGCATGTATCTGAAAATACCATTTCCTACGACCATAAAGGATTCTCCTGCGCTTTTGAGAGCAGACACAGTGATAGACAGAAGCTTGAAAATTACCTAACTGTAGCCATAAATTACAAATCCTCTGGTTTAAGGCTGTATTTGTACATAAGTGATCATTAATGGATTATTTGGAATGTGTTTGTTTTGCTTCCAGCAGCAGGAGTGACAGGTTTGTTAGAGAGCGTCACTGAGGTTGGACAAGTTAGCACTTCTTCATGCACAACAGTGAACACAGTGAATGCATTCCTCTCTGCTTTGTTGTATCGATTTTTTCTAAAGGTGCTGACAAGGATGTTGTTTTACGGAGTGTGGACATCACAAGGGAGGCAAGCTAATAAAAATTACAAAAAGTTAAAGGAATGGCCTGTTACAGCTGCTATTCTGCTCAAAGTAACATGAAAAAGCCCTTAGACAATTGAGCGCTTCAGAATCGTGATTTAAAAGGAACGCATGAATAAATAAATATTACCCTCAGTCTTCCTTCATTAATCATGTTTCCCTTAAATACCAAAAGCATATTCAACAAGTCCTGTCTACACAGCATCTGCCTTATTCTCCTTTCCTTCACTGCTTTCTTACTTCTCACACCATGAAAGGGAGTACCTTTGAGAAGATGTAGACTACAATGACTTTTCCCTCATGATTCATGGAGTAGATTATGCTCTTGCATTTTGTCTGCTTTGCATGTTATATGCTCACTTACAGCAGTGTGCAATGAAAGTCAGGTAAATTTTGCTCAGTCAACAGTATCGACTCACATCAGAGAAAGAGGTTTTTTGAACTGAATATAAAAAGAGTCTGGGAAATGTAACAAACTTTGTGTTTCATAGAATCACAGAATGGTTTGGGCTGGAAGGGACATTTAAAGCTCACCCAGTCCAACCCCCTGCAGGGAGCAGGGACATCTGCAACTAGAGCAGGTTGCTCAGAGCCCCAGGGTCCAACCTGACCTGGGATGGTTCCAGGGATGGGGCCTCTACCACCTCTCTGGGCAACCTGGGCCAGGGTCTCACCACCCTCCGTGTAAACAATTCCTTCCTTATATTTAGTCTAAATCTTCCTCTTTTAGTTTAAAACCATCTCCCCTTGTCCTGTCACAACAGGCCTTGGTAAAAAGATTGTCCCTATCTTTTGTACAGCCTCCTTTAACCACAGAAAGGCCACAATAAAGTCTCCCTGGAGCCTTCTCTTCTCCAATCTGAACAGCTCCAACTTTCTCAGCCAGTCCTCACAGCAGAGGGGTTCCAGCCCTCCCATCATTTTTGTGACCCTTCTCTGGACTCTATCCAACAGGTTCATGGCTCTCCTGTGCTGAGGACCCAGAGCTGGATGCAGTACTGCAGGTGAGGTCTCACGAGAGCAGAGCAGAGAAGAGCAGAGCAAAGGGGCAGGATCCCCTCGCTTGACCTGCTGGCCATGCTGCTGGAGATGCAGCCCAGGGTATTGTTGGCTTTCTGGGCTGTGAGCACATTTTGTTAGCTCATGTCCACCCTTTCATCCACCAGTACCTTGAAGTCCTTCTCCACAAGAAATCTCATCATGTCCAGCCTGTGCTGATATAGAGGATTTCCCTGACCCCGATTATTTACCTGACAATAATCAGAAATTGAATCCAAATATTAGCTGATGATAGATAGACCTTTAGACCAATGAGAAAGTTTAATTTCTCCAACAAGTTAAAAATACTTAAAAATGGGGTTATAAACCTTGAAATAATCTTTATTACTGATTCTTAATAGAAAAACACAATTACATATAACTTTCTATGTATTTAATAAAATTTCTGTGTGACTTTATCAGTTTTCAGCTACTGCTTCCTAACAAGCTTGCCAGTCATTCTCTCACTAGCTCTGAAGATTCAGCAGGAACAGAACCAGGTCTCCAAGCCAGCAGACTGTCTCACAGGTTCCTGTATCTAGCTTACATATTTATTCACAATGGCTAGTAGTGTCCTCCCTGACTAGTCAAAAGTGCCCTTTGAGGGAGCTGCTCAGGGGAGGGCAATGAAATCTAGAGCCCTGAAGAATTATTCTCCTAACGAAAGTATTCTAACAAAAGCTGCTTTGTTACTTTGTTCTGTAAACAGCACCAGGGAGGGGAAATTATAGGGTAGAATGAAACCAATAAGTATATAGGTTTGGTTTTTACTGTTTTAACTTTCCTGGCAGACTCCCAGAGTGGTTCATAAATTAACAAGCCAGAGACAAAGTGAAGAAATAAATTGTCCAGTTTTGTGAATTTCATAATCTTGGCTCATTCTCTAGGAACCTTTTACATTTTTCTCTGAAAACTAGGGACTGCCTTTGACCAAAGTATAGCTCTCTGAAACAGGGTGGGTGTGCAAGGACTGCTGAGGACTCTGCTAACCGTTTTACAGCATAATTTTTGACAATATCTTTTTCATGTGTTAAATTTGATAGCCTGCATTTACTTATTGTAGAGGAATTCTTCCCCACGCACACATACTCTCCCCATTTAAATTGTCTTCAAATCAATCTGTCTCTTTGAAGTCAGTTTGCTCGTAGGCATTATTCATGTTGGGGTGGGAGATGGAGGTGGATCAATAGAGCTTTCTCATCAGTCTCCATCTTTTCAGAAAAGCACACTGGATCGCTGTTCAAAATGAGAAAAGGAAAGATGAATGCATTATTCCTTTAGAACTTTGCCTTGTTGCTGTTTTCCCCATGCAGCAGTAAATGGTTGCAGCACATCATGCAAAAGTAAATTTTCAGTTTTGAACTTCACAAGGCATTTAGCTGTGTTCAAAGCCAGGAAAAATGCTCTCCATTATTTTTGTTCTCACAAGGACGCCTGTAATTTACTCTGCAATTAATTACTAGTTTACTTAGAAAATTCTAAAGGTTTCACTGGGATATCTACACAGAACTACTAAAGCAGAACTGTTTGGGGTTGGTTTTTTTTTGTTCTCCCCTCTCAAAACAAAGTAGAAGTCCTAAAACTTAAGGAACTTGCTTTTTTCCTGATTTCAGTGTCATAGAACTGAGGCATTTATGAACAAGCATGAGTGCAGGCAGAGATACCAGAGACAAAGCTGAAGATGTTTTTATATTTGTAAATCCTCCGGTTGATAATTATGGATTCATTCTCAAAATTAGCACAGTATTACAGGAGCCTCATATCTCAGTTACTCATAGTAAAGAGCATTTCTCCTTCAGCAGCAGTGATTCAGCATATGAATTATCGCTGTCTACGTGTCAGTACTGACTGAGAAGGACGTAAGAATTATCTCATAAACCTCATTAAAAATGTTACTTCCGTGATACAGGAAGAAAAATGTTATCAAGCTTTGTCAACTTTCTTTTTTGGCTTGGATAAACCTTACAGAAAACTTTTTCTTTGCAAAACAAGAGTGTTGTGGGTGTTTTAGAGGGTGTGTATCTTCTACATAGTTTATGCTTCCTCTTGTGACAGATCCAACAATAATATATTACGAAGGTTTGTATATTGTTACAACTGAATATATGTACATATATTTCAGTTAGGGGATTAGAGATTGCTGTGACGGGAGTGTTTAGGAGACTGATAAATCAGGCTGGTTCCAAACTTCAAGAACAAAACTTTAATAGGTTCGTTCATTCATTAACAACATACTGCATGCTAATAGTTTCCTTCTACACATTAATAATCATTACCACTGTGTACTCACTACTTACACAAACCTGTTACTCCTTGGAAGATATGTCTGAAGTTAACGGTGAGCACACCACGTCCTGGAGCTGATGCTGCATAGGTCACAATGATCACCATGGTCTTTGGTGGTCCTGAGCTACCAAGGTCAGAGTGACCAGGCTGGAGAGCCATTTGGCGAGATAAAGCAGAGGGGATACTCCAGTGTTCTTGATCCTTCCTCAATCACTGTTGGTGTTTTAGCCTTCTCACTCCTCTTTCCCTCACCAAACACTGCTTGTCTTGCTTTTGATTTTCCCGTTCATCCTTGTGGGGTATTTGGCAGAATGTCGTGCCTACTGGCTGTCCCTTCTGCATGACTTGTTCTTTATGTTGCATCTTCTCAGATACCTTCTCCCTCCAGCTACACCCATCCTTCTTAGCTCCATTGGTGGTCACAATGCACTCATATTTACATAAAATGTGGTTAGAAATTACGGACAGTACAACCAGGCCTCTCCTTCAGATACAATATCATGGAATTCCACTGGCCACAGCTGCAGATTTCAAGGTGCTTTATGACCTTGAAAAACGCTTAACTTACGTTGTGCATTAAGTTGCCATTACCTACGAAATTGCAATGACTTTTGTGAGACGTTTGCCACTATCTGAGAATGTGTAGCTCTGTTTTTAAGCACTCAGCTCATCAATAATTCCTAATTGTGGAATGCAGTGGAAATTAGAGTTAATTTACGGCCCTGAGCACTTACTAGAAAGGTACCATAATATATTAGACTATCTAAACCACATGGACATTGGCATTTAGATGAAATTACACAGCAATTAGTCTATAAGCACAGAAAGGAAATCCAGATTTAAAATAAAATCTTGAATAATTTATATGATTTAAAAATGGCCTACAGATATAAAAAAAGGAAAGGATGATGTTGTAATTACTGCAATTTTAAATAGGATTGAGATGTGATTTTTTTTAAAAAATTGACATAATCAAATATGCAATG
Organism: Bucorvus abyssinicus; assembly: GCA_009769605.1. Taxonomy (NCBI): domain Eukaryota; kingdom Metazoa; phylum Chordata; class Aves; order Bucerotiformes; family Bucorvidae; genus Bucorvus; species Bucorvus abyssinicus. The sequence continues at coordinate 41,337,898 of CM020027.1, read as the reverse complement.
TAGAGATTGAATAATAAAAGCGAGTATATTAGCATTTACTGTTAATTTGTCTCTTCTACATATATTTTATCATTTGGCTTTGTCCTACTTCCTGATTTTTAGGAATACCATGTCTGTGGTGAAGGACCTTAAAACATGTCCTATTGTTCAATTAAGTTGTAAATCCAGTGAAAAGTAGACACATAGTACACGTATTTCACAAGATATGACCACATATTGATATCAGTTGATTTTTGCATGAAAAAGAGGCTTTGTAAAGATGTGGAAAGTGGAGTTGTATTGATTGTCTGTAACATTCTACATTTGAAACACTTATTCATATTTGACCAGTTCTGTGTATTTTAATTACTTGTTAATAAATACAGTTCTGTGTTTATTTCTCATGTGTATTTTTCTTCACGCTTCCTCAGTGTTTCCTAGAAGGAGTGAGAACATACTCATCCATTAAAAAAAAAAAAAAAACCCCACACCTTTTTCTTTCAAACACCAGATAAAGAAGACTTCCAGTGGCATGACAAACTATGTCCACAAGAATTTCTGTCAAATTTTCAACATTTAATAAATTAGTATTTTGGATAAAATACGCACATGTATAGTTCTTAATCTAGGCAAGAGAAATAGGAAGTACTATTTATTTCATATGATAATTAAGAATGAGATAAAAAAGAAATGTGATTTTGTCTCTTTTCCCAATTTGTTTGTTTATTTGACAGCAGCTAGCATTCAGTGAAAAATTATTTCACTCCACTTTTCAGGAGAAGCTCTAAAGTACCATTTAAGGAGGGTTTATCATAACTGAAGTAGAGTACTGTTGTAAAATACTTCAATTAAGAAACCAAGAGTAATCAATAGCATTTCTTTAAATGGCATGCACTTTAGAATAACAGTGAATTATTTGTTAATAATTTGAGCTGTTTCTGTGACAGAGAATGTGATGTAAAATTAACTCAACCCCTGTGTATATATATTTACATCCCTGAAGAAGCATGAAAAATTTAAAAATATAGCAAACATAGGAGCTGAAAGTATTTCTCCCTCTATACAGCAGAAGATCAGTTCTGTAGGAAAGGAAAAGGTTCAAATTCAAGGACTTTCACGTCAACAACTTGATGTGAAACATAAATTCAGTTAAATGTATATTTCTCAGAAGAAGAAATAAATAAACTCATAGAACCATCTGCAAACAAATTTTGTTAAAATTGATTGAGGATGGTTTTGCATACGAATGCAAAAGAAAGGCTGCCTGGGTGCAAAAGCTGTTAGAATTTGTATTAGGTGGATAATTGCAACTGAAGGGTTTGATATTTGCTGAAAGTGAGTCAGGAAAACTGTTCATAAAAACTTGCAACTTCTGGTAGGTGCCTTGAAAGTTATCCCCAAGTGGTAGTTCTAATACGGAGCACCACAGCACTAAGATATACAGATTGCCACCTGCTGTGACATCATTACGGCAAGTACAGAGGTGGTAATTATGAGAATTATAGAAAATAAACGTAGAAGTCCCGCAGTTTCCAACCACCTGCTGATAGGTAGAATGCCTGCTGATATTTTCCTTTTAACATCATTTTTTCCTTTTGTCTCCATCTTTAGAAGTAAGCAAACGTTGATGGAATGCTGAGGAAGTGGTGTTGAAGTGGTAAACTGGATTTGGAAGCACATTGCAACATGCCCTTAGATCCTTACCACTTGGGTTTAACTCAACAGCCTGGAAGACGAGCGCACGATGAAGTGCTGTCCAGACAGGGGATAATTCCCAGACTCAAGGAAGGTGAATGCTGATGGAACTTACCAAGCTGTGAATTAATGAAGTTCCATATAGATAATTAAATATAAGCTGGTGGAGCAAGATTTCTAGTTTGTAAGATAATATAAGTGATACCCATGGTAGTCCTTTATAGTAGAGGTTCAAAACAAGGCAGTTTGAAATTGGTAACGTTCACCATAATTTTTTTTTTTTTTTTAGATTTTTCCAATTGTATACACTTGAGATGAAATTGTGGATTCAATTTTTTATTCAGTTCAGACAATGCTAGTGAAGGCAGATCAGTATTTCACACGTTTGGGGGTTTTTTTGTGTTTCAGCATGGGAACGTATAGCCACAGCAATCTGGGAAGTAAGAGAGCTCAAGCAAGAGGCAGGGCCCAAAATGTATTTGATTGATTGTTGCATTTTTCTAAAAATCAAGATATGTGACAACTAGTAATATATGGATTTTCAAAATGCAAGTGACATTGTATATAAAGCAATGTCTTTTCATTTTTAATCTTAAAGGAAGCAAGAAAATTAAGAAGTAGTGAATGAATTGTTATTCATGACAAAAAAATATAAATTAAGTATGTTATAATTAGACCAGCAACACTTCTCTAATGACTATTTCTATATAAGGAATATTTCTCTTTGTAGCTCACTAAAATAATTTTAAGTTTGGATATTAATTAGTAGCTTTTAATGTCATAAGAATCTCATTGCCAATTCAAATTAAATAAAATTAATTATTATGACGTGTAGAGCTGTTATTAAATAGCAGAAGCAGTAAGAAAACTGGAAGAGGAAATCAATTAAAATATTAATTTTAGAATTAATTAATTTTTTTCCTATTCACTTTCTGTGTCTTCATATTAGTTTTATTCTGCTCCTATATATTCTTTCTCATCTGTTACTACACCCCCTTCTAATATATGAACACAGATATTATTTTCCATCTCTGGCCATGCTAAATTCAATCACATCACTGAATCCTCCTTCCTGGCCATATTGTCCATCTAATTATTGTGTGACTTCACCTGTTGCTTTTTGCTGGTGACTTCATCACTTTTTACGTGCGCCCTTTAAGCTATAAAGTATATCTTAGATGCAGAATACATCTTAGAGAAGAGCCATCTTAAAATGCCTTCCTTACTGTGAGTTGCCAATCTCCCGTCCTCACACAAGCCTTTAATATTTACCTATTTGGGTATATATTTCACATAAGAAATTATGTGACTGATAAATATTCAGATCCATTCATCCTTATTGTAAAATTTCATTTTATTAAAATGACATGAATTTTTTTTCTTACCATTCAAGTGAATGCAGTAAGCAACTGTCTTGTGGAAGCTACGATTCCTCACAGTGAGCCTGTCTCCTACATTGACAGCCTTTCATAAAATGACATATATTTCTGATGATGCAAACTCTCTTGTTTATCACTTAAATCACAGTCTGTTCTTGCAAATACTTTTTTTCAGAACTTCCAGGAAGAAAAATGCCATAAAGAGAAGATAAAGCTGAATTTGGAAGGATGCAGTATCTGAGGTGCTGTTTACTTTGGATATTAAGGATTAGTCTTTCTTGGTATGTATTCCCTGAATCTATGTGTATATTGGATTAAGAAATGATGAAATAAATAGAATTAAAATCTCATCAAGAGTGTACTCAATGGTATAAACAAACAAAAGCAATCAACAAAACAGAAAGCAATTCAAGTATTGAAAAAAACCTGAAAAATTTCTGGCTTTAATGACAGGCAGAGGAACGAGTGTGTCATCTTCTGCTCTCAGATGGACAATGTGTTATGCTGCTTTCCTCTTTTCTTTCCTACTTAGTTGACAGGTCTCTAATTGCCCAGTACACCCTTTTAGAAACAAACTTCCTATAGACCATTAAGCTTCAAATTTGTTATCACGCTTATTCATCTTCTCCCCAGCATTTTTTGCAGCATCTCAACTCTCCTGTAACAACTATGGTAGCACCAACTCATTATCTACTTGTTTTGCCCATTCTTTGCTCGTTATATTGTTACTGTTTCCCCATAAATGTCCTTTGAATATTAGTTCTGTGTTTTCCCAGCAGAATGTTTTTATGTGTGCAGCTGGTGAGCTTCCTTCAGAAAACCTCAAGCTTCCTCTCTGTTGCTGCACTACTCCAACAGTTTATTCCCTATTTTGACATGAAACAAGTACACACATAAAGGTACTCTGCTGGGGCTGCCTGCTGCCTCTCCACTGGAGATGTAAAAACTCAGCAGGAAAGGAACACCAGCTTCAAATTTCTTTTTGTTGCCCCCAGCTGTGCAGGATGTTGCCATGCTGTTAAATCCAGCTGACTTTCTGGAAGATGTAAATTTGCCAAGATCTGAGGGGGTTATGATCTTCCAAGTTCCTGATGTTATGTTCCACAGGAAGTCATTCCTATTCTTACTGCTTGCCAGCCGTCAGTCTCCTCTGGCTCCTTTCCAGCCCTTCTCAGTTACTCTTACTGACTATAATACAACTTCTTTATCTCACTTTCAAAAATCAGTTTGATTTTAATTTCACAGAATCACAAAGTCATTCCAGTTGGAAAAGACCTTTAAGATCATCGAGTCCAACCGTTCACCCTGCGCTGCCAGGATCCCTAAACCATGTCTCTCAGTACCACATCTACATGTCCCTTAAACACTTCCAGGGATGAGAACTCCACCCATTCCCTGAACAGCCTGTTTCAATGCTTGACAACCCTCTCTGTAAAGAAATTTTTCCTAATGTCCAGCCTAAACCTCCCCTGGTGCAACTTGAGGCCATTTCCTCTTGTCCTATTGCTTGTTACGTGGGAGAACAGACTGACCCTGACCTTGATCCAACCTCCTTTCATGTAGTTGCAGAGAGTGATAAGGCCTCCCCTCAGCCTCTTTTCTGCAGTCTAAACAACCCCAGTTCCCTCAGCTGCTCCTCACAAGACTTGTTCTCCAGACCCTGCACTAGTTTCATTGCCCTTCTCTGGACACGCTCCAGCACCTCAACATCCTTCTGGTAGTGAGGGGCCCAAAAGTGGACAAATTTGTTCATGTATCTTCCAAAAAATACGTCATATGAGCTGCAAAAGCACTTCTTTTTACTAGACCACCTTGGTTTTGGTAAATTTTCCATTCATATAACTTGTGCCCTAGGTCTAACATGGGTTATATTAAACATTTTCCCCAGAACACATCTGTAGATCAAAACTTTACTTTCAATTGGGCAGCTATTGAAAGACAGTATGTAGTTTGGTTTTTTTTTTTTGTGGTTTTTTTTCTCATTAGATGAGTATCTGTCCTGTTATTTCTCCCTTAATTCTTTCTGACAACTGATTCTCAGAAGAACCCCTTGATGTAGCTTTGTACTACATTTCAAGTTACCCCATGTATAGCTTTTATTATGATTTAATAGTTTCAGAACTGATTGTGCATTGAACCTAAAAGGGGTGGGGAGAATGCAGATTTGTTCATCAGCCACATCTCCATGGAGGGAGCAGTAAACAGAGTTAACTGCAGCAATGAGATGTATTAAATATTTTCTGATATTGGAAACATTTGGTAAAAACTTTCATCATCTCTTCACAAGGAGAAAGACTGAATCTGTTATATCTTCATCACTAATATTCCTATTTGTTACATTGTGTCAGTGTCTATCAAACTGACCTTATAATTATATCAGGCTAATTTCTTCCGTCCTTGAGATGGTTGGACATTCTCTCTTCGATAAGGTATTCCAAGAATTATTGTGTTTTAGAGAATATTATTAAACTGAAAGGGTTCGGGATAGGCATAGCACTGTCAATTGTATTACAAGCCTAAGAGTAAGATGTATGGCCAGCTTGCTTCTGACAATTAAATATTTCTATTTTGTGGCCCTACATAATGTAAGAATCATCTAGGAGTCCATGTCGCTGTCACAGGTTGATCCTGGGCTGGCCACTAAACGAATGACAATTGCTCTCTATTAACTGCTTTCCCTTCCCTGAAGGGGATGGGAAAGGGAATAAGGGAAAGACACTTACGGATTGGGAAAAAAAAAAAAAAAAAAAACAAACCTAAAAGGGCTTTAATGAAGCAGTAACAATAAAATGAAAAATAGAATAACATTATTAGAAAACAGTGAAATATAAACAAAACCAATAATGAACTACCCCGATGATGGTCATGCCACCACTGATGCTGTAGGACAGGCAATGGAGATGTTGCAGACTGGACTCAGCAGGAGACAGCAATGAGATTCAGGCAGTGGATTCAGGAACTGCACTCAGGAACTCATGAACTGGGATCAAAGGCAGAATGGACAGAGTCCTCCTTGGCCACTAGCCATAGAAGACAACACATTGATCCTTGTGATTCCTCAGCCTTGTGCTGGATGTAATGGACATAGAATAGAATGGAATACCTGGTTGGTCAGGTTTGGGTCACCTGTCCTGTCCTCTCCTCCCGGCAAGCGTGACATTTTTACTTACAACTCTTTCACTTACAACACACTAACACGTCATACAAGATTTAGCGGTGACCTTGGTTTCTATAGGAGCAAGTATAAACAAGAGCCTTTCTGCACACCAATCCCTGGCAGTAACTGTAAACATCAAGCATTATCACCTCTCGAAGCAGACACTGTCTGCAAAAACATGCTGTTAACTTCAGAAGGTGCAGTGACTTAGAAGATAATGACCTGAGAACTAAAACCACTGAATAGAGAATTGGTTCTATTTAGCTCAAACCAGGACAGTCACTAACATACTCAACTGGAGGATGAAAACAAATTATCTTAGTTCAAACTTCATTTTTTACTCTCTAGGAATAAGAGGAGGGGTTACAAGAGTTCTTTGTCATAGCTGTAAGCAATGAGATTTTGTCTATTGCTTTAATTTAAAAACACTTTAAAAATACTTTAATTTATAATTGTATTTTGTCTATATTATAGACCTGTTTTCAACAAAATACTCGCTAATGTCATATCACTGACTCAAAGACAGACTTAAAGAATTTTGGCTCCAGCTTTGCCCAGAGGGTGACGTGTAGAAGTCAGGAGATGGTGCAGAGGACCTGGCAGCCGCACAGTCCATGTTCCTGGCTCCTCCTTGGGATAGCTCTATTCTGTTTCCAAAGCGAGGGTGCACTTAGCACATAGACGGCACCAGGGATGCTTTGGAAATTTGTGTTTTTCCTTAATTTCATCCAGAATGTATCCAGGTCATGTGCTCTGAAACTGCTCTCGACTGGCAATGAAAGCAGAGGAATTAGGGATAACTGGGAAATTTCTGTCAGAAGTCCAAAAAAAGGGTACACCTTGACTGATCTGAAAACCAGAAATTAACCACAAAATCTAACAAAATTAAATCAAGTGGATAGTCTTGAACAGCTTCCTAAAAAACACTGCTCAGCTTGACTAAACTCTTTTTGGGAAGTACCTTAATAACCATTGATAACTTAACAAATTGGCTATCAATGAGACTCCTCCACTGGCACGTTCAGTTTGTGCGCTGTCCTGACATGCTGAATTTGCCTCTCTGATATGGAAAAGTGTCAGTTGAATGTCTCCTTGCTCATAATTGTCACTGGTAGCTTTTGATAAGCCCCTGCATAAACCAAACATGTCACAGCTTTGAGTTCACCTGTATACTTGACACAGAGTATTTCATTTCCATTTTTTTCCATTTTTATCAATTGGATAGATATCTTTTGATGTATTTATTATGCTACATGTATTTTAAAACCAAAAAAAAAAGACAAAAAAAAAAAAAAAAAGACAACCTGCTTATCATACTACAAAAAACCCCAAATGACAACTTCCTTATCTGTAGGATCTTTACTTCCATTGATGATGGCACATTACTTTTTATACACTATATTTTCATATTCTGAGTACATGGTGTCTGTGGTCCTTACATGTACCAGAACTGTTTACAACCAGATAATGTGTCACTTCACAGATCTACAGATCTAAAGCAAGAGTGTATTGGTGTGAGAATAAATAAGGTGTGAGAATAAATAAAGATTCTAGCCATCAGCAGTTGAACGAAGCTTTTTTTTTTCCCAGCTGAGTAATACAACTGGATAGTTGCATTATTCTTGACCTCGTAACAAAGTTTTGGGTTGTGTTTTCTGGAATTTTTTTTGTGGTTTTTTAAATCTCTTCTTATTTGGTGAGCAGCCACGTCTCAGATTCTTAGTCTATCCTGAATTAATTTTAAGTCGTATATTACAATTCATGTAATTTACACATTCTGCATAAGTTTTATAACGGGATCTCATCCAATAAAGCACAAAATCTGTGACTGAATTACTACTGTTGTGTCAAAATGCTACATTCATAAAAAATGCCCTTTGCAATGTACCATTCCACTATTTCAAACTCCAATATCTTTAACCCTATTGCCTGAATTGTGTCAGATGTCTCAGCATCTTCGTATACCACCACACTGGAGGCTAGTAAAAATTCTTGTTGACTTCGGTGAAAATGGAATTTATCCCCATGCAGGGATTTTTGTAACCACTTGACAAAATTCTGTAGCATTTTACAAGTATTTTCTGTTAGCTAGAATAGAGTACGGGGCACCAGATTTATTTTTTTATGTCATTTCTGTCTTTTTTATTCATTTAATGTATAATTTTGCTTATGTCTAATTTTCTATGCTCAGTCTGCTTATCTGTAAACAGACTGTAGAACCTCACTTACCTCAGAGACATCATGTAAGGGTTAATTAATGTTTCTCTGATGCTTTTAAGTCTATAATGAAAGTCACGGTGGAGGGTGGAATACCTTTATCATAAACACCCTTACTACTCACAGCAGTTTGCACTTTTTTTCTCTTTCTCTCTAGCAGTTCTTGATCCCTCTTACAAAAAGCAAAACAAACAAAAAAATCCCTCCAAAACCAACAAAAAAGCAAACCTAAAAATCACATGCCAATAATGTGAGCAAGCTGTATATTTAGTAGCTTTTCACTTTACTCATGTGGCTCTTCATCAATTCGCCACAGGGAAACATCTGTTGCTGTATGTCACCTCTCTTGCCTCTTCCCCTATCCAAAGTTTTCTGATTTTCTGGCTTATGTATCCTCCAACAGTATTCTTTATTTTATCTGGTTCTTTATGATTTAATTCCTAATGTCTCACATGCACTGCCTTTAGTCACTTGCTCATTTTTATTAGGTTTTTCATTTTGCTGTCATTTTGTCACTGTTTCACCAGCCATCTGGCCTGCTAATTCTCCTCTGACTTTTAGTACTTTCCTCATCATTGCCTCGTGTACATTGGAAAGAAGTGATTACATCCTGCTGTCAGGCTTGGTTTTTTATTTTTTTTTCACCAAGTGTACATCTTTCTTTCACTTACTGAGCTTTTCTTTATGTAGTTGAAGTCATCAGGAAGAAAACAACCATGTTTTTATAAAACTCCATCAGTTTTATAATTAAAAGATGGAAAATGTACAGCAGAAAAGATAGTAAAGGGTGTGTTTTACCTCAACTAAATTTAAAAATGTACTTTGGAGAAATCAGCATCCAAGGAAGTCCCTTTGTGGTAAGTTGACCTTGGCTGGATGTTAGGTGCCCACCAAACAGCTCTATCAATCCCCTCCTCATCAGGAGAGAGAGAGGAGAAAATAAGATGGAAAATACCCTTGTAGATCAAGATAAAGGCAGTTTAATAAAGCAAAAGTAACTGTTGTATGCAGAAGTAAAGGAAAACAAAAGATTTATTTTCTACTTTCCATTAGCAGCCAATATCCATCCACGCCCCGAGAAGTAGGGCTTCATTACGCGTAACAGATGCGCTGGAAGACAAACATCACAAAGAAAGAATACTTTCCCTTCCTCCTCCTTCCTCTTAGCTTTTATTGACGAGTAGACTTTGTGTGGTATGGAATAGCCCCTTGGTCAGTTTGGATTAGCTGTCTGGACTGTGTCTACTCCGATGACCCTGCCCACCCCGAGCCTACTGGTGAGGGACAGAAATTTGCAGAGACACCTTCATGCAGTGCGAGCACTGCTCAGCAGTAGCTAAAACACTAGTGTGTTATCAACACCTTTCTAGCTATCAATAGAAAAGCACAGTACTGTGAGGGCTGCTATGGGGAGAATTAACTCCATCCCAGCCAGACCCAAAACACCCTTAAATGTAACTTTAATATTCAATAGATATAAGCAGTGATTTTAGGGTATGATTTAGATGATCTATTTTAAACTTGCATGCAAGCATGAGATAAATATCAACCGGCTTCTCTCTACCTACTGCAGAAATTGTGCAGACTAACCATTTAGCGGAAAAAAACTGCACTTGGCCAGATGAACCCGTACTCTGACTCTGTGTTCAGCTGTTGTTACCAAATTATATCCGTGGCTGGTACTTCCCATTTCAGAGAAGAAACACAGAAATGGGTACAAGTAGCCCCGGAGTGCATCAATTTTTTAAAATCATAACAGTATTTTCAGGGATAAAGTAATTCAAGCAATTCATATGGTCTATATGGTTTAGTAATGAGACAACATTACCATAATAAAAACTTTATAGTTTTTGAACTTGTTTCAGACATTGCAGCTAGTTGGAATGCCTCAATTTTGGCTTGCTCGGGCTTTTGCTTGCTGAAGCACATTAGTCATGATTTTAAGAAAGCTAAAAAAAAAAGAGCTTCCTCTGATGTTCTGTACTCCTCAAAATTAATCTTCAGCTACTTCAAAGTGAACTTCCAAATCTGAAGCAAGCAACATGTCAGTCTGCCCATACTCCAGTACGTCGTTTGCTTTTGTTGACAATGAGGACCCTGATTGATTTTCTTAGGCCATTTGGACATTTTCACAGCAAGCTAATACGGTTCTAGCCAATGAATTTTTACTTATTGCAAGATGATACCCTTGGTACCTTCCATTTTCTTAGTGCAATACATTTTAATTGTGGATTTTCTCTTTTGGAGGAGTTAGAAAGCGGTGTCTTCCTACAAAGATCAAAAAACTGCTGTGTAATAGTCTGTAGTGCATGGGACAGACGTCCTATGGCTATTTATGAGTTAAATAGGTATTATACAGCTTGTGTGAAAGGGATGGGAATCAATCAACTAGTGCTCCTCCAGAGATGCACCATTCTGTGATGAACAACACTACACTTCCACTCTTGACAAAATTAGTTGCACTCTCTCTCCTTGAGTTATGGTTTGATGCCAAGTGGTTAACAGCATTTTCCATGGCAAAAAAACTCAAAGATTTTGGGTATCTTTCCGGTTGTGGTTTTTGGTTTTTTTGATAGCTATGAGTAAGCTGTGTTAATGCTGCAAGCCATGAGGACTCACACATAATCGTGGTACTGTGATTGAGCTAGTAAAGTCTACTGAACAGGCTTATCTGGTCAGTCACTGTGCCGTGCTGACTGCAGTTGTACAACAACCTGTGGCCAGACATGGCCCATGGCTTGGAGCATGAAGAGCTTGAGTTTTCTTGAAAACAATACGTCACTTTTCCTTCTGTCATAGTTTCCAATGCCTTTCTTCTACAGCAGCATGTAGCCCAATTTGTTAGGAAATAGTCACAGCAATTATGATAAGAAAAATCGGTGAAGTGCTCAAGCTGTTTAGCTTTTCTTTGGGGAGCAGATTGATGGGGAGGCAGAGAAGCATTTGCATCTAACCAGTAATGGCTACTCCTGTCCTATAGTGAATATGGGAGTACGTACAATAGCTGAGGAGCCCAAAATTGGCTTACATGGTTGAAGCTGTGCTGTGTCTCAGGAATGGGCTGTTCTGCTTCGAAATTAAAGAAGTTTAATTAAGCAAGGGGCAGGAACCAGTTCCTTTCTCTAATTATCCTTTCACTTTAAAATTCAACGTACAGATTTGTTGTTGGTATCTGTGGTTCCTGGGACAGAAAAAGACAGACACTACATCTTTAACGAGAGTAGATCTTGGGAAGAAGGGACAAAGTGACCCAGGAGGTAGTTGAGGGCTGGCTGAAGTTTTTAGGTCGTATTACTGAAACTACCATTCAGCATTTACCTTAGCATTAAAACCTTGTTCCCGAGACATTACTCTGGTTTGAATGTCACTATATGACCTGGCCAACCCACCTCGGTGTTTGTCACAAAGATGTAGCTGATGATCAACACCTGTATTAATGATTCTGAACGACATCTTGCACTGTTGCTGCTGATGTTTGTAACAAGACATGATGCCGTTCCCTCCTGACTGCAATATCACTGCCTGCAAAATGTGTTGCTGCTGCTCCTACATTCCTACATTCCTACAACAGTGTATGTGAAATCAGCTCATAGGCCAGAAGCTGTTTGCTTTCTGATTATGTGGTGATTAGCGTTGTTTGATGGGACGGCTCTTTACCGTTAAGGTCTTTGAAGCTGGAATTGTTTTTATCTTGAGAATATCCCATGACCAACATAGATCCTCTCATGAGAGCTGTTTCTCCCCAGCAATTTTCCTTACTGCTCACTTCTTTTAAAGAAGTCAAAAAGATATTTGCTTTTTGTGAAGTGTCTCAATAGCTGTTTCGATCGCTACATTTAAGTGACACAGGAAAATATAAATAAATCAAACACTAATGTAACCCTGGGGGACTTGAATGCTATTCATAGTGTGAACAGAACCACGTTTTACACAGCAGGTAAAGACCTAGTGGAGATTACATTATATGTATATCTCCAATGAAAATGCCCTTAATGTTTCCTTTATTCTTCAAATTTTACTGATTTCTGCAGCATTGACACAGGAACTAGGATTGATACTGTGATACTGCTGTTCTTCATTAGTATTTGGAAAGTGTCTAGTGTTCTTTGTGTATTAGTGGAAATGTAAGAAGAACGAATTATGATAATATGCAAATTCTTTTTAAAATTTGGAAATAGATTTGCTACTCACAGCTGTGAATCATTCAATACGATATTCTGGAAATAATTTTTAGCTAAGTATGTACGACTCTGAAGGATATTTTCCCAGAAGGATAAATTTCCTTAAAAGATAGAGATATTCCCACTAGGAAAATAATCCAAGTACATATTAGATACTGAAACTAAAGCATGTTAACTCTTCATATTGTCGCCTTAACTCCAAATCTCAGTGTATCCAAGAACATCTAAACTAGCTTGTTGCTTTTGAATTTCTTTGTATGATGACATTTCTGGTGATCTGAAAGACAAAACTAGGTAAGGAGGGAATATGTGTAGCAGAGAGCTAAATTAACACTTGGGTAAACTTTTGGATAAATTTCTACCTCTTACCAGCTTTGGTCTGAGTTGGCTGTTTAAAAAAAGGAGATACTGTCTCAGACTTTTTTTTTGGGGTGGGGAAGGGGGTGGGTATTGGTTGGTTGGTTGGTTGGTTAGTGCTTTTTTTTTTCCTTTTTCTTACACATTGCTCTTGCTTTATTTTGCAGTAGAACTGGGGAAAAGAAATCGGAAAGGGGAAGGAGAGGAATATCTGCTGAGTACTTCAGCTGTCCGACTGGCGAGCCATCTGGACACGAGGCGTCTCAGATGTCTTGGTCTCACAGTTGGCTGCAACCCTTCCTTGAGTTGGAGGGAGGGATGGAAATGCTGGAGCCTGTTGATAGTTAGGGGACATGTGGCTGAGGCTGGGATTAGGCACGTTTCAAGAGGACTATTTGTAAAGTGTAGTCAAAGACCGGTCTTTGTTCACAAAGTTTGGCCTTTAAGACTTGCGGCCGCAAACTCAGAATGTGTGATGACTAATACCTTATCACACTTCATATGTCGAAGTTTTCTACGTAGTCTGCGGCTGGATTAAACCCAGTGTGTCTGGATACGTCATTTATATCAGGAAGTATGATACGTGGAGATCAGAAAGAGGTGAAATGTTACAGAACGGAATTATACCTACAGCCTGACTGGTATAAGAGGTCTCACAAGCCTGGTGGCAAGTGTGCAGACAGACCCCTGAAAGCTGAATAGCTGCTTCCATTAGGCTAGTGGCTGCTGAATTCCTACATCATAAGTTAGGAGATCTCACTTTTAAAAGTCTATTTATTGTGCCTGAATACTGACAAGATGATCTCTGCTGCTGACTCATTCACAGTGTTCTCAAAGCCCCATTTGGAGGATGATGCAAAACAGATTTTCTTTTATTATTTTTTTGTGCGCTGAACTCCTTCTGCTATTTCCTTTCTGCAGAAATCTTTAAGCAAGGGTGAACGGTACCTGCTTACCTGCTTATAAGAAAGGCCACGGTTCAGGTTTATGCTCTGCCTGAAGATGAGGATCATATGAATCATATAAAGAATCAAAAAAACGGTGAATACTGCTCATGCTAAGATTCAGTATTCAGCAGTTTGAATATGAATGAGGACTTTTCATAGCCATCTCTAATAATACCAGTTTTTGCCAAATGTTCAAACAATATGTAGCATCTTGTTAAAATGATCTAATTATTAACAAGGTCTGCTAACTGTTGACATGAAAAAATTATGAGGTTCTTGAGCTGGCTTGGAGTACTGGCATGCCTGATCTTAATGTGAATGACCTAAAAACACCATTTCATTGTATTTTCCTAACACTAGGCATCAATTCTGCAAACCATGAATATTCTTACACAAGTTCTCCATTGGTTTTCTTAACTACAGTTTTATTTCTACAGAAATGTTGTTCTAGCTTTTCGATGCCTGCTGAAACAGGTTTGTGATTTCAATTCAAGTTCAGTGTAGTTTTTTTATTTTTAGGTATAGTTCAGTAGTCTGAGAATATCATGACTATACAAACAAGAGAATCAGAACACATCTATCCTGTGTGAAAGAACATATTTTTTTCTGGAGTCTTTTTCATTTTCAGGTTACGTTTTCATTTTCAGGCTCATCTCTCTAGTTAATAACCAAAATATTCATTTACAAAGAAAAAGAATTTTAAACCATAGTAAAAAAATAGTTTTGGATAAAATCATAAAACAGGATGTGTTTTGAATCTTTGGAAGTCACGTTCTTTCAAAACAGAATTTCATCTATTTTTAGATGTTGTAAAATGATATTTTGAATTTGCATTTCAGTGAAGAGTGATTCATTATATTAACAAGTCACTTTAGCTCCTGTTACTCATATTAAATTTTATGCCTTTTTTTTTTTTTTTGGAAAAGTCACCTTGAAATTAGTTTGGCTAGTTAACTCATTAGACACTTATATTTGTTAGTCTAGAGGCAGAATTTCATGGAAAAAAAAATTTAGTAGTGTTTATGCAGTTGTCCAATCCTTCTCTGTGCAGGTGGATCTGCTGTAGTTAGTATAATTATGTGTATAGTTTTGCTGCCCAAAGCTCTCCTCAGTAATACTCTTACAGCCACTTATAAATTCGTCGGCTCTATTAGTAAGGTTGTCATATTCCGCACTGAGCATTTGTTGGTAATTTTAAAATGCAGTGATTTAATATAACAATTTATGTCTTTTTATGCACAGCAACAAAAGCATGCAAAGTAATTTGCAATCATTTCATGTGTTTCACTTTGCTATTTTATCATCCTTTTATATTCTTTTGTGTATTATTTGTCGTTTTCCTTTCCTAATGAGAAAGAATATGAAGTACAGTAGCTTTTATGTTTTTTAACTCTGTTTCTTTTGACAATGTTTCAGATATTTTGATCCAAATGTTTAATGCTAATTGTATCACAGGTCAATGTGGCACCCACATCCAGGTCCTCCCAAATAAAAAGCTCAGGTTTAGAAAGACACTTGAAATCACAATAATTTTTGATACTTGAAGTCCAGATGAAAACAAGCTTCCTTAAGGTGTGTCAAAATACTGTCACTGCAATACTTCACCATTTTTGAAAGGATTATTTACATCTGCTCTCTTCCACAATGCTGCCTTGATTCTTGGGCTATATGTTTGGACAGAACTCCAAACATGCAGCCACATGTTCTCTATTCCTAGGACTGAATGATTTACTTTAGCCCCAAATAGGACAAGCTGCTTGTTTAGTGTGTCAAGACTTTAGTCTTCCCTTTACTTGCAATGGGATTAATTGCACTTAGGTACCAGAGATAAAAGCCTAACAGGTAATAAACATTAAGCCATTAGTGTAGCCAATCCTATCAGCATCCTTAATATCTGCTTCATTATCATTTTTGCAGTCAGTTAAGACTAGACTCAGGTCTGAAGAGTAAGCAAAGGGTGTATCATCAGAGGGGTTTTGATATTAGATATTTGTCTACAAGCAAACAATACCAAAATGTATGTCTTTGCTACAATCTACAGGAGCTTTATGTTTAGATAAAATTTTGCTGTCTCCTTTTGGATTTGAGTGCTCTCTCATCCTACTGACTTCTGTCTCCATTTTGAAACTAAGATGTAAGACCTGCATGGGTTTCATGCTGTGCTTTACACTTTCTGCAGATAATAGACAACATTTCTTCTTTTCCCCTTTCCTCGTGACGCTGTGCTAAATGTGGCTACTCAGCTGCTATATTTTCTCCATCAGCAAACCAACTCAGTATCTTTGTGGCTCAGTTATATCTGCTAAACCCAGAACCAGGCTGGAGAATGTGCAGTCACAGCACCCCAACAGTAGAAGAAATGGACTCTTAGACCATAGTCTTCCCAGAGCTCTGGGACGGAAGAATTGAAGGCAAAGGAAAACCTGTCCTCAAAAAGCATTGTCATGTGATGAAAATGAGAATTTCTACAGAAAGGTAAACAATCTCATTTCAGCCACCCTCAGCAGTGCTGTAACTCACCAACAAACCTGTAAAGCACATTGTTTGGCTACTGATAGTCCCGAGGTGGATGTTTGCTGGGGAAAAAGAAAAGACAAGAAAAAATTACATTCAGGACTTTAAATAAATGCTTGTGACACTATTTACTGCTACCTTTGCTTCTGTACTGTTTAAGAGGTCCATACAAGACTGGTGTATCCTCTGGAAATACAAATGTGAGCAGCTTAACGTGGCATCGCTTGGTGTGAGTCCTTGAGATTTACACTCGATTTCTTAAATTTTCCCTTAGTTCGTCAGCTTCAAGGTTTTCTCAACTATTTCAATATTGATAAATGCTCTGTCAAGATGCAGTAAATGTCATTTCGGTATTAGCACTGGAAGATCAATCATGACAGAAATGAGCATACTCTGTGAACAGCATTAACAACAAGAAGGTCCAACTCATTTAATTAGTTACTATTTCCCTAAAGCTTTGAATGTGTGAAATGTTCTATAAGCAGTGCAATATTTTATTATCACTTTACACAAGGTCCTAGCTAGGCGTAATGAGGGAAATTTGGATTTTCTCACAGGAAATTGGACCAAAAAATTAATGGCAACCAGGAATCCTGGGAATTGAGCAGCTAAAGGGATTAGAAAAACCTTGAGTCTGACGACTTTTACTGTGGAATTATAGATTTATTTTTTAATAGACTTTGGCTCTAAATTCATTAAAAATGTTAATACAGGAAACAATTAAGAGCCAGCAGAAGGAATTGGGCAAACAAAGACATTAATCAAGGGTTCTTCAAAATGAAAAAATCTCTTTAGAAATTATATGAAATACCATGCGGTAGCAGAATGAAATCCCAAATTATTCTCAAATGTACTGCAGAATAACAAAAGTCCAGATGGAAGAAGTCTTGAAGTACTGCATTCATTAGGGCTAGTAAATCATGCATTCTTTTGAGATACACTAAATTATGTTGGATCACAGTGTACATTACATTGTAAACTGAGTCTCTGAGAATATACACGCATAATCATAACTATGAGCTTGGCTACATAAA
The DNA here is from genome assembly GCA_009769605.1 of Bucorvus abyssinicus. Classification (NCBI taxonomy): domain Eukaryota; kingdom Metazoa; phylum Chordata; class Aves; order Bucerotiformes; family Bucorvidae; genus Bucorvus; species Bucorvus abyssinicus. The sequence goes on along the minus strand of CM020027.1, from coordinate 41,320,438 downwards.
TATTGAAAAACTCTAACCTAGCATTACATTTCCTCCTTTGAAAACACATAAGTGAAATGTTGTAAAAAATTGCCCATCTTCTTTCTTTTCCCCTTCTGATTATGCTTTTTTTATGAATAATTCACAATATTTTCCACAGAGACGGAGAATGAGGATCATTCATTGGATTGTAACTGCCTACATTTCCTTTCTGTAATCAACTTGGGACACTGAAGCAGAAACGATGAGGTTGACTTAGGATCCCCTTTTGTATCATAGATATTAAGCAAATCACTTCTACTCAATATCCCAGTTTGTATTCTATGACTTGGGAAAAAGAAATGTGTTGTGAATTTTCAGTTTGGCTGTACTAAATGATGCCCTTATGCCATTTTGCACAATCAGTGAGACTCAATCACTGAATCATTTTAGCCAATTTTCATTGAGCAATACGCAATGTGTTGTGGACTTCGGGTTTTTTGCATCAGTGTTTTTATTACCAAAGAAATAAATGATGCAGTGTTCTTAAACTTTCTTTTCTTTTCTTCCCCCCTCCTTCATGGTATGGCGATTTCTAGTAACACTGTTCTTCTTTCCTTTTATGATGTTGCTGAATTACTTCTCTCTAGTCTTAAGGAGTTTGAAATGATACTTCTAAACTAATCCTCTACCTAGGTAGGAAACAAGGACTGTATTTCTCAGTATTAATCATATTCTATTACTACTCTTTTTTTTTTTTTACATTAAAATAGTCCACCTTCCAGAAATAAATCAAAATTATCTTCATTGTTTTCAACTCTCACAGCAGATATGCATTGTGAACATCAAAGAAAGGATCGTGAGTAAGCCACAGTTACATGATTAATGCTATCACTGAGATCTGAAGAAAAAAAAAAAAAAACAACTAATTTGTCATTTTAGCTTATCTCCAGGAATGCTGACTTGATTTGATTGTTGTAACCTCAATAATTTGCCAGGAGATTAAGCTCTGAGATTCTGATGTTAAATCTGAAAATGTGAATGAGCCTTCTCATTCTGTATGCATTTGGAAAAACAAACCCTTTGTCTATGTCCCTGCCAGCGTAGCTTTGTATTTCATTGTGCACTTATTACTGTTTCGTTTTGCTGTTTTTCGTGTCACATTACTGTTTTCCCTAGCAACCCTCACCAAGCTTATAGGATTTTACTGTTGAAAGTTTTTTGCAAAACTCAGCTAAATTCTTTCCACATTTAATTTAAGCTTATTTTATTACAATTTTGAAGTCTCAAAATTCAGTGTTGTGTTTTTCAAGAATATTTTATACTGTTTTCTGCAGAACAGGTGAGATGGATCACCCGGAGAGTTACTGAGCGCTTCTGGGAGACAAAGCCTCAATAAACTATGAAAATAGCCAAGAGAATGTCATGGGTCCTACAGAGATGACAGTGAGGAACTGGGATCCTCTAATTTATGCAGAGACACTGCAGGGTTGAAGTGAGTTGCACAAACTACACTTCTGGTGTCTCTTCCTTAGCCGCTTTTAATGTGCTCTATTTAAAAAATAAAGTAATAAAAATTAAGTATCTTGGTTTTATTCACTTTTTTTTTTTAATTTATTTCAAAAGCTTTCCAGTCTTTTGGAACTTGCTTATAAAATGAAATGTCGGGACTGAACCTCCTTAAAGTAACTCCCAGTGCAGAGTCATCTCAGGCAGCAGCATAATGGAAAAGGCTCCTTTTATATGTGGGAAACCCCAAACTGGAGGAGCTGAAAGGAGACAAGGAAATGCAGCAAGAGGATGTAAAATAGAGTGAGGCATGTGCTTGTTTCAGTGAAGTCAAAGGGTGCAATGTGGCATGTAACTTTTGCCTTAATCCTGATCTGATTTAAGCTGTGGCTGTTGTCATCCTCCACGTCCTGCAGCACCAGAGATCAGGTGTATCGACTCCATTTATGTGGAATGACATTTGGAAGACAGAAGGCCTCGTAGCATGGCGCCATGGGTAAGTGATCTCACATGGAAACTTACTTTCCCAATCATCAGTGTAACAAACCCAGAAATTATTTTATCTCTAAAAGCATTGCTTAATGCTGTTCCTTTCTTGAGTCTTTTGCCTGTGACTACAAGTGATGGGGAAAAGGGGTAGAGATCTTCTAAAATATTTATTTTTAAAATTAGTATTACATATTGTCCTAGAATTTCCCAAGATGAACTTCAAAATAATATAATGAATAACTATATAAATAAATATATTCAAATAAAAATAAGGATATTGAAACTATGTTGACTTAATCAGAAGATAACTGAGAAATTACATAAGAAAGCCAAGACACAGTGCAGTAGAATTTTCAGTGAATAAATGCAGTGAACAGATTTATCAAAATCTGGAAAGGTCTTACACCGAGTAAAAGCTATATTGGAACAATTATTATTTATACTGGCTGACTATAATATCATTTTTTACAACGATAATGCGACAGATAAAAATTGAAAATTGTATGAACAGCTGATTATTAGTCCGAATATGAAATAAACATTGGAAAAGCAATTCTGAAAGAGCATTGCTCAATTATTTTATTGATTAGGATTAAAAAGACTGAATGATCAACAACACCATGTATGCTGTGAAAACTGGCTGTTGCAATGTTTAGGAAGAGAGGACAGCTCAAACATATGATTTTAAACAGTAATATTTGTACCTCGGTTCAACTTAATTACAATTTGTAGCTGTACAGAATTACCTAATCTCCATCTGTTCCTCCAAAATCAGGAAAAAATTATGAGGATACCAGACACGTAAATTACTGCTTAATAAGATCCTTTTGGAACTCTTGAAAGAGAAAGCACCAGAAATAGAGTAAAAAAAGCCCTATGCAGCCTACACTACGAAAGCCCTCACAGAAATCCTAGGTATGAATCAGAAGAAGAATCATCATTGAGCAATTGTTTATTAAAACAGTTAATTGCAACAAGTATAAGATGAAAACTTCCTACATTCTATGAAATTATTCTAGTCAAGAAGAAATGCGCATGTATAAGCTATAATCAGTGGATAACGACTGCACTGTCCTGGCCAGATGGATGTTTAACGAAAGACAGAAATCTGACAGTTAATAATCTACAGATTGGTCATTGAGAAGAAAGAGAGACACTAATGATGGAAAACTGAAAAAGATGTGTAGAGAAACAAGAAAGGTGAAGAATGAAATATGTGGATAATGGATTTTATTATAACTGGCCCAAAACTCTGCACATTGCAATAAAGACTCTGATTTTTTTTTTTTTTTTTATTTCTGACCTGTACATCTATCATCTGTTCGGTGTTTTGTATTTGCTGTGGATGATCTTCTGTTTAGCCTAGCTGACCCCAGAGCAAAATTTGTTGGTTATCTATTCCAGTTCTTTTTTATAAATTGATTAATCATTAGTTCAGTTGTTAGAAATATTGATGTGTCTCTTAGTGATGAATTGAATTTTGGGGATCTTACACATAATGTCTTTGAAGATTATTTTTCCTTTTCTGGAATATAACTTTTTTGGAGGAGGGAGGTGTTAGGTTTTGTTTGTTTTTTTTGGTTTTTGGGGGGCTTTTTTTTTTAAGATTATCTATTTTCTATTTTTTTTTTTTACTTTTTTATTTACAAAAATGTAGTGATATTAGTACACTACCTGATCTTCTGAATAAATATCCGAAATTATGGAAATTGATTTGGAAACATTTAACACTATCAAAATGCAATGATGACATGAAGGCATGACTTTTTTCCTTGTATTTTAAATGTAATTAAAACCCAAATTTGATTTATTTAAACTGATTAAAGATTATTTGGTATTTTTAGGGGATTAAACATGTTTTCCTCCTTTTCCTAACTGAATTGAAAGTAATTACAAAGGAGCAACCTAAGATCTGTTGAAAATAAAATTCTTGTGTTGAATTATCCATAAAATGTATAGTAACATTTCCAATAGACAAGAGTATTATGAACAGAAAGACAAAAGCTAAGTGGGATGTAGCCTTCGCCCATTATTATTATGCTTGGCAAGACTTGCAAGTTCTTTTCACAATATGGAAGAAAGTCAAACATCCATCCACTTCATTCAGCTGTGATCATCTTTGACTTTTCCTGGTTGCCATGAGCTCTCTACCTCCTTTCCCTATGTCACAAGTTGTTTTTCTTTTTTAAGAAACCTTCAAAAGTTTGAATATGATTTTGATAACCAAAAACATAAGTAACTGTAAGATGCTTTAAAAAGTTATAGAAAAAATTTCCAGTGACAGTCTTTTGTGTGACCCAACATAATGTTAAAGGCATGTCTCACTATATTATTTTGGATTTTACTATTACTGTGGGCAGTTATTTATATATATATTTTTTAAAAACTAGGTATATTAAAATCAAACAAACAAAACCACAACAAAACATAAAGCAGAACCCCAGCTCCTCACCAAGTCAACTGGACAGTTGCACGGCACAGTGGCTCAGTCGAATAGCTACAGAGGTTTACAGGTTGCAACAAATTTTTAGAAGAAAATTCTCCTCTTTTTCCCTCCCTCCTTCCCCTTTCTTCTTCCTGATTCCTCCTCTCTCCTCCTCTTTTTTCAAGAGAAGGGAAAAGATTAAAAACATACATCATACCTGTAACTAGTTTTCTTCTTCTGTTTCAAATGTCTTTTTGACTTGATTAGTTTTCTGTCTCATTTTTCATAGATAGATGGTGATAGCTAAAGCCAATGTGCACCTAGTGTTTAGCTGCTCAAGTGGGTTAAATGTTGTCCTACCCACAGAAGATGAGGCATAGGATGTTATCAACCTTTTTTCTTCATTCATCCAAAATGGCAGTTTAGTTTGTGTTAGACCGCAATACCAGAGTCTTATCTTTGGTTCTCTGCAAAGTCATAACCTGTTAAATTATCATGTGGCTTGGAAACAATCCTGTCTTGATGATAAATACATTGATCTGCTTGTGACCAATCTCCGCTCTGACTACAGTATTTAACCAGCTAAATTTTTGGAGCAATTATATGTCATCTCTAAATCCCATTAAGATTTTTCTATGTCCTATATACACCTTTGAAAATCTATGATCGTTCCAAATATGTTGGCCAAAAAATTTGAGAACAAAATGCAGTCTTACATGTCTAGGTCTGTAGAATGAAAATAATTGGTAGTGATAAAACTTATTTAGATTTCCTTCATTTTAAATAGAGTCTCACTTGACTTGTCCATTCATAGTGTGGTTAGAGTCAGCATTGCTACCTAGTTCAAAACTGTTGAAATCTAATGCTGTGGCACTCTTCCAGTGTCCTGTGTATAGTCTTCAGAGGTCTCGCTAGGAAGAATTTGTGTATTTAGGAGCTAAAACAAACAAACAAAAAAGATCTGAAAACATTATAGGTCTGTGTTGCAGTCCCTTACTAGACAGTCAAATTCCCACATTTATAGTGCCAAAGTTATTTTGAGTTTACAAATGCTATGGCAGTGAATTCAATATCATTTGGTGGAGAAAATCTGTCCACGCAGAAAAATTATAGTGTCTGGCCTTTAATACTTTGCAACTATTCATCTATAATTCACAATGATTAAAACAGACACTTTTTTAGTGCAACACTTATGTTTAATGTTGTCTTTATGTACAAGCCAGTAGGAGTAATAATGTCAACTTTAATGGACTGTTCATTATATTAATTAAGTCACAAACCCTTAGAATATGTAAGGAACAGCTTAAAGGTATGACTCTGAATTTTCAGTGTACCTGAACAATAAAATCTCAATTTAGCGGTCTTCCTTCTTGTTATGCTCATTTATGTTCCATTACTAGTAATTCTAGTTACTTATAGGTGTGGGAAGACAAAATAAAATAAAATCTTCCATCTATTTGTAGTTGGAGACTGTTCCAGAGGAGTCTAGAGAGCTACACAAACTCCTACATGAATAAAACCCCAAACCACAACCCTTTGCTGTTTATACTGAGTACTTGAACTGTCTGTCCTTTCTTTAGATACGTGTAATTCATTTAACTTAGGTATTCATCAGGATTTAAAATCAAAGACAGAAAAGGGAGTTTGTCCTAACAAGTCTTCATTTTAGGAATGCAAATACGAGCATCACAATCCTAGATACGATTCTCACTAAAAATTTAATTTCTTGCAAGCTACGAGTTTAATGGCAAAGAAGTCAGTAAAAAAAGTACCAGACTTCACCTATTCAGCTTTCCTCTTGTGTTAAGTTCCTGTGTTTTACTTGGTGGTCACAGTGATCTGATTAATTACAAATAAAAGCCATAAATAAAAGAGAAAAGAGTACCTTGAAAAAGATATAACACATGCACTGCGCAAAGACTCCACTGCACATTAAAACACAAGCTATAGCCACTACTGTTTCTTTGCCAGTCTCTATTTGGAGTTACGTCTGCAAATAAGCTGCACTAAAATATCCAAGAGGTAAAAAGAGAGATTTAATATCTGGGCTCCATCCATTTAATTATGTACCATAGTAAATATCCTACAAGATCCAACTCTTTTATTGATGGGAAATTAGCCTTGCCAACCTTGTTATACAGCATCAAGAAACTTGATTTCCAGGTCCTGCAGGACACACTCTTAAAGAGAATGTAGCAAATTGGACTTTGATTAACTTTCTTTTTTTAGTTTGATCCCACCAGGAGCCAAGCTTTCACATTTCTTTAGATACCCTTCCTTGAAATTCGTTGTACAGGTTCACAATGATGGTCTTGGAGAGCCCTAGTCCCAGAGCTCTTCCAAGGAGACACCAGAGAATAAGACAGAGAAGGCACTTGGCAGAGAAAATTAAAAAGAAATATATTGTAGTGGAAGGTCACAGATGCAGAATGGAATGGGTTTGTGAAACTCTACACGTCTTCTGAGCTTTTCTACCATGCCTCTGTGAAATATTTCTGGAGCTGTATGTGAACTGCTAATACGGACTGCTGCAGCAGTATGATCTCTGTTATCTGAGATAATTTGGCTTGAATCAGCTGTGTGCAAGGATTTCATTCCACAAAACCAATGAGAAAAGATAGTATTGCATGTCCAGAATGCCGGTGAAGCAGAGTTGAGTGAATCTGTGTTTTTCTAAATAAACCTCGGAATTTCAACAGTTTTATTAAACACTCTTCCAGGTGTCTGTTTCATAGGAATTCTGGAAATCAGTCTGCACAGGACATCGAATGCATTTGAAAATGCTGAGATTTTATTTGAAAGCTGTAATATTAATTGTATGATTTCAAATACCAGATTTTGGAAAAAAAAAAAAAAAAAAAAGAGGTGGCATGGGAATTTTGGCTTCTATTTGGCTGTGTTTTTGTAAGCAAATTTCTTAAACTCAAAAACATTGAAAGGAGATCTGCCAACAAAATCAATGTGTTTTGAAAGAAAAAAGTCGCATAAATTTCTGAATCATTTGTAAAATCTTTCACATTAATATTGCCTCTTCTCTACTAAGTTAGTACGAAAATATTATTTGTTCAGGTTTCATTTCTTTGAGATGGTACATGGCATTCATCTGTTACGTTCCTTTAAACTAACGCTTTCCTCAGTACAGCCAGCCAGTTCTGACATCTGCCTGACCAGATAGTTCTGTCTCGGGATCTCTGTAAGGCACCACCATAAATAACCTTTATTTTTACTTCTTCATCTTTACTTCTGGAGATGCAGAGATCCTGAAAGATTACACTTGTCACTGGAGATGTGTATGGGCAGTATTTTTAATCTGATAAGTGACAATATTTCTAGCAGCATGTCCAAAGGGGTCACTTGCTACTTACTGTGAGGAGGTTCACTGGCCCGTCCTAACCTGTGCTGTTGGAGACAATGTCCGGAGACTTTTCTGGTGGTGGCATGCAGCAGCAATCACTACAAATTAAGCGATTTTGAAAAGACTATACGAGACTGGTCCCTCCAAGTTCTTCCAATACTCTCAGATCTGATGTTACACTTCAGCACACGTAACTCACCCTCTCCGTTCAGTGCTATGAAAACATTATTTTGAGGAAATGCAACACAGCCACCTACCCACAGCTGTCTATTCTACGGATAGAAGGACTTTACACAGGGCTCAGAGGAGACTCAGCATCAAGTCTTGTATATTGTGGATGATGCCAGTCTATGCCACTTGGTTTTAGGACCAGAGAACCATTTCAGCCTCATTGCTTTTAGTAGAATATGATAGGCTGTAAGGCTTGTGAATGCAACAGTGTTAACAGGCGTAGTAGCACATGTAAAAATTAATATTTTATTATCTTAAATGAAATATTATAAAGAATAAAGAATTAAAGTATTCACCTTTGACGTTTTGAATGCTTGGCTGGTACTACCACATACCTACTGGAGCTGTGAAGGGAGTGAAGAGAAGCATTAACCTGAGACAATCTTCTAATAATGCATTTGCCCTGAATGAATGATAGAGGCCAAATCGATCATATCTGGGAGGAGAAACAGAAGATCATGAGAACTTGAAGGAGTTATCTGAGAAAAAGTTTTTTCCATGGAATTTGTATTATGTCTACAATACTTATGGTGTCAGAATTCCTGCAGCTTTAAAAATTAATACTTTAATGTAAATGTTCAATATACATGTCCAACATGCATTGCCTGGTTTCTTTCTTTTAAAAACTTATTCTAAACTCCATGTATTCCATATTCTCCTCTCCTCGCCTTGCGTCGCCTACCCTACCCTTCCCTACCCCTACACTACCCTACCCTATCCTACCCTACCCTACCCTACCCTACCCTATTCATTATTTTGCCATTTAATAGCTGTTTAATAGGTCCTTGCTTTGTTTCAATAGAAAAAATATTTAATTTAAAAGGATAAAGAGGGAATGGATGAATCTGGTGATCAAAATGTGCATTGGTAACATAGAAGTGGGTTGCTGTAAGACAGGTGTCAGACTGCTGAAAATACCTTGTGCTTACAGAGCTTACGGATTGGGAAGCACTTACTGGATGTTTGCAGAAGATCAGCACCAGTGGTCAATTTTTTTAAAAAGTCATCTCTGGCAGAGAGCCACCACCTTCCCATTAGAAATGAAGAAGTGATGCACTGCTGGCCACAGAACACAGTATCTCTAAAGGCCCTGGGTGATGCAACTAGAACACTGTTTCCATTTTCTGCCCCAATATAAATACATTGCAAAAAGGCATTCTTAGATTCCAAAAAAAGCCCAGATTCACTAAAAGTCGCAAGAAAAGAGGTTCTTAAGTCACTAAATTAGTTTGCCCCATCTAATTAGCTTATGTAACATAGCTAATTAGCTTACGCAGTATAATCAGCTTATGTAATGACAATATTCGGCCTTGCAAAACAAATTTTTTTTCTCTTATGCTTCCAACAATTTGGTAATAGTGTGATAGTGAATACAAATTGTTTCTTAATGCATAGAGTACAGTTTTTGGCTGATAGAAATGTTCATAAAGTATTTTCTTTTCCTTATGTTATCCATATTCATCTCTATGTTTAAGCATAATTAATACAGAGGCTGTAGACCTAAAATGCACAAAATTATACGATAATATACAACAATTATACAGGAATGCACAAAGATACAGAAACTCCTTTAACTCTTCTTGCATTCAGCATATAAATATAGAAGGCTGAATCGTCTGGGAGAAGTAATTGAAGTTCCTCTTTATTGTTTCCTGAGCATTTATAGTCATCTAAATTTTGAGGTTTGGTCAGTTTTTCCTTTTTAAGATAGTGCTTATCATCCTAATGAAAGACAGCAGATCAGGAAACACCTAATTATTCCATAGACTTCCTACCACTGTATCTCCTTGCACGACTTATCCTTATTTGAAAGGAATTGCCTAATTTTTAATTTCCTTTTATGCTTCTTGTATTTTGATGGACTATATCCCTCTAAGCCACCTGCACACCTTCCCTCATACCTACTAGAGGAAGCTCCCATATAAATATAAAGCTGTTACCAGTTTTAGTCTGATACCTGAATCAGGAACGGCTGCTAGCAGATATGGTGCATTATGACACCGGATCTGGCATTCAGAAATGTGTTCACAGCTGTTTACTTTGGTGCCTCCCTAAGTAAACACAGATTTGAAAACTTTTAAAGATCAGTTGGGGATTCATTTTCAAACACATCTGTATAATCTTACTAATAGAACTTAGTCAACCAAGTATAATGGATTCACGTCTGGAGCTCAGCTTAAAACTTGTCAATTCTTCATTGCTAAACTCATTCCTTGTATGTTCTAAAAATCTGAAGACCTTTCATCTTTCCCATAAGGACCCAGGACACTTTGGTTTTTTTTTTTTTTTTTTTCAGATGTTGGAGATGGAACCAGAAATGTTCAACCAGACAAAGGAAAGATAAAGTCATGACTGTATTTGAAATTCTGACTCTTGACTAGAGTAACTGTTGGATTGCACTAGGAAATGCCTTAAAAACTAAAAGCTGATTCTGAAAGCTCATTGTGTATCTAGTAGCAGGAGATTTTAAAAGATATGTGGAGACATGGCCAAATTCTGTGTAATCGCCTAGCATGACAGTGATAACCCAGGAGGTGGAAGATCAGCTTCCTTGCCATGCTTCGTAGAATCACAGAATCATTTTGGTTGGAAGAGACGTTTAAGATCATCAAGTCCAACTGTCCAGCACTGCCAGGTCACCACTAAACCATGTCCCTAAATACCACATCTGTATGCCTTTTAAATACCTCCAAGGATGGGAATCCCACCACTCCCCTGGGCAGCCAGTTCTGATAATTGGCAACCCTCTTTGTAAAGAAAAGTTTCCTGATAGCCTAAACCTCCCCTGCTGCAACTTGAGACCATTTCCTCCTGTCCTATTGCTCGTTACTTGGAGAAGAGGCTGACACCTACGTCGCTGCAATCTCCTTTTCTCCAGTCTAAACATCCCCAGTTCCCTCAGCCGCTTCTCACAGGACTTGTGCTCCAGACCCTTCACCAGCTTCGTTGTCTTTCCTTGGATGCTTGTATTTAAGCATTAGGAATTTCATCATAGGAGAGTTTGCCGTTCACCAAACAGCAGAATGTTTTATGTAGGGACTTTCTTTTAATCTGCTTCACTGGATTGTCAAGAGAGTAATAAACTCTGACAAAGGTTTTCATGTTTTTGAATAAAAAATACTTATAGAATAAAAAATGTTTCTTGGTAAGTCAACTATGCAACCTAGTTCAAAATGAAAAGAAATGTCAAAGACTTGGTATTTAGTCTTAGGAAAGAGCTTCATTTTTAACGGAGCACTAAGGAAAAGTATAATTGAAAAATCTAACAGAGTCTGAGCTAGAAAACTACAGTTACATGAGAGACACACTTTATATTCTAAGCATTTTGAATGGTGATTTTTTAGAAAGGTCCCAACACGATAACTGCTACTTAGGATATCAGGGGAAAAAAAAAGTTATCCTGAAAAAAAGTAAAAAAAAAATTAAAAAAAAAAAAAGAAAGAAAAAATATCCAACAAAAGCAGCAAAAATAAAACATCCTGGCAGAAGAGAGAACTGAGACTGATTATTGTGGATGTGCCCTAGAAGAGAAGCACTATGCACTAACTTCATGCAAAATGAAACTACAGATACACATTTTTCCTAACACCCTATGGCTGTGTGGTATCACTGGATTATCTGTTACCAGCAACAATGACCACCCTCCAACCAGAGACTTCAAATATTGGCAATGAAATAGGGACCATTGTTTGCTTTTGCTTCCTTAATCTGGTTAATCGCTTGCTGGTGCATCTTTAGAGGCAGAATTAGATTCCTATGGAGAAGTGATACAGAAGATGATGTGCCACCCAGTCAGGATCACGTAAGAAAGCTTAATACAATATGCTGCTTGTTGTGCTGAATTCCAGCTCCTTCCAAGGCCCCAGTTCATTCAGGTGCCTTGCTGCTTCTATTTACTATTTATAGCAGTCTCCTTTTCATTGTTCTAAGTCAGTCCAAGGTTAAGCACATGCTTAGGAATCTGACTCAGTTGAGACTCAAGTAACTGACCTGAAATTGTGCATTTTAAGTGGTATAAATAAGAAATTTGCAATCAGTACAGCAACATCTGCCAGGCTTTGTAATAACAAACTCAGTAGGAACTCATTCAGGAGTGCATGACGGCAGCAGAGGAATTGCTGAACTTAATTATTTTTATTTTATCAAGCTTAATCTACTGGCTTTGTCACTGGGACAGTAATGCTCATTTACCGACCACCAGGTTATTATTAGATGTTCTTGGTTCTACACAAATTCTGAACAGAAACTTCTAAATAAATCAGCATTTTCAGGTGTCAGAGATGAAAGCACTTATAATTATTCAGAATATCAAGTTCAATGTAATTTTGAAATTTAGATTTCTGCTTGAAACACACTAAAATATGTATTGCATTATTTGATGAATAATTAACCGAAGGGTTAGGTTAAAGTAATAAAAGCATACTAGTGAAGAATTTAATGGAAAAGCTGGCCTCGCCCTTTCTTCCCCCTCTCGCCCCCACTACACACCTTCCACCACCCCTTTGCATTGCTGTTGAAAGTTTGCTTTTCAAATTGTACTGAGGTAGCACCACAAGTCAGAGTATGAAAATACAGGCAAATGAACAAATGAGTGCAGGACTGTGCCACAGGCAGGGGTTCAGCTACTTAGACCATGGGACTTGCTTTGAGAAACCTGGGCTGGTGGGGTCTATATGTCAGAGAAGGGGAAGAGCATCCTTGGTCATAGGCTTGCCAAGCTCTTATAGAGGGCTTTAAAATAAAGTTGCTGGGGGAGGGGAAACTCAATCTATCCCAATGCTAGCAGTCCGATGGCAGTGCCAGCAATAGGTGCTCAGAGCCTGGAGAGGGATCACGCATCTGCAGGAGGACACCTGAAGAGCAACAAGGAGGAATTCCAGCCACTCCAGCCAGTGAGTCAGCTTCATTGGGGCACACTGTAAACACCTCTAGGCAAACACGTGTAGCATGGGGAATAACCAAGAGGAGTTAGAAATGTGTGCACACCTGCTGGGCTGTGATCTTATTGGGAATGCGGATATGTGCTGCGATGAGTGTTGAAATGGAAGGATGCAGGCTCTTTAGGAAGGACACCCGGGGGAGGAGGGGATGTTGCCCTCTGACAATGATCAGCTGGAGTGCATGGAGCTCCACCTGGGGATGGATGAGGAGGTCATCAAGAGCTTATGGGTCAGTGTCGCCGGTCGGCTGAGGCAAGCCGAGCACGGGGACGAGTCCTTTCCTATCCCCGAACCCCTCTCCTCTGGGAGAGAAAAGGGTTCAAAAGCAGAGATACGGAAAGGAAAAGAAAGATTTTGTGAGACCTCTGAACGTTTGGAAAACTGAAACAAACTTTATTAAAACTAGAACAATATATATATATAACATGCAGGGAAGAACCAATGCAAAATGTGAGAGTCTGTACAGGATGGAAAGGTGAGGGTTAAACGCGAGAAAAGAGAGAAAGGGGGACAGTGCCACGTGCAGTCCAGAAAATGGCACCGGCCACGTGTGCGCTTTCGTGGAAAACCGCGGCTGTTACGAACGCCGGGCTCCAATGTGCAGAAAGCGCTGTCCCTACCGGATTCGTTGTGCAGTTAGAAAAGCACTGGCAGGCAGAGAGAATATCAAAGCAGCAGGCAAAGAACAGCCTCCAGGCGAGCAGTCTGTCCCAGGCGGCGTGGCGGGGGCTGCCCCGGCGCACAGCTCCACTCCGGCAGCCTGTAAGGTCCCCGGAGCCGAGCCGCAGTGTTTGGAGAAGCCTCTTTCCCGGAGCGAAGCTGAGGTCCTGCAGTGCCTCTCGCAGAGCGGAACCGGGAGTGTCCGGAGAGCCGAGAAGCCGCGCATAAGCCGTCCGGAAAAACAGCCCAGGAAGTCCGGGGACCGGGAAAAGCCGAATGCCCCCGAAGCCGTCCGGAAAGCAGCCCCGGAAGTCCCCGAGCCCGCAGCTTCTTAAAGGGGCAGTACGCTCCCGAGAAAACTTTCTCATCCAATGAGATTGCTGCGATCGTAGCATGGAAGGGAATAATTCAATTGGTCAGTTTACAACAAAAGCCTTCAAGCAGTTTTTTTCTTCAACCTGCCACAGTCAGTATCAAAGGGAGGGCAGGGAGAGGTGACATTAGAGTGGGGGTCTGCTGCAAGCCACTTAATCAGGAAGACCAAGTGCATGAGGCCCTCTATAGACAGATAGGAGCAGCCTCAAGTTCACAAGCCCTGGTCCTCATAGAGGACTTCAACCACCCTGATATCTCATGGAGGGATGACACAACAGGGCATAAGCAATCCAGGAATCCTTCTAAAAGTGATAGAGGAGCCAATGCAAAGAGCTGCTGTGCTGGACCTTGTCGCCAACAAAGAGGGGCTGTTGGAGAATGGGAAGCTCAAGGGCAGCCTTAGCTGTAGAGACTATGAAGTGGTCAAGTTCAAGATACTTAGGGCAGTGAGGAAGGTGCACAGCAAGCTCACTACCCTGGACTTGAGAGACGTCTGCTTAGTAGAGTGCCTTGGAATACAGCCCTGGAGGGAAGAAGGTCCCAAGAAAGCTGGTTAATATTCAAGGATCTCCTCCTCCAAGCTCAGGAGTGATGCATCCCAACAAAGAAGTAGTTAAGCAAACATGCCAGGAAGCCTGCAGGATGAACAAGGGGCTCCTGGACAAACTCAGCCACAAAAAGGAAGCCTGCAGAGGATGGAAGCAAGCACAGGAAGTCTGAGAGAAATACAGAAAAGTTGTCCAAGCAGCCAGGGATCCAGTTATAAAATGTAAAACTCTGAGAGAATTAAACCTGGCCACAGGTCAACAAGAAAATCTATAGGTGCATCGGTGATAAAAGGAAGACTAGGGAAAATGCAGGGCCTCTCTGGAAGGAAATGGGAAACCTGGTTACCTGGGATGTGGAGAAGGCTGAGGTATTCAATAACATTTTAGCCTCAATCTTCACAGGCAAAGGTTTCAGCCACACTGCCCAAGTCACAGAAGGCAAAGACAGAAACTGGGAAAGTGAAGTACTACCCACTGTAGGAGACGATCAGGTCTGAGGCCATCTAAGGACCCTGACGGTGTACAAGTCCACGCAATCTGATGAGTTGAATCCATGGGTCCTGAGGGAACTTGCAGATGAAGTGGCTAATCCACTCTTTATCGGGGAGTGGTAATGGTTTTATAACTGGAAGAGGGCATATCTAGATTGGATATTAGGAAAAAATTTTTCACTGTGTGGGTGGTGAGGCACTGGAACAAGTCACCCAGGGAAGCTGTGGATTACGCCTCCCTGGAAGTGTTCAAACCGGATTGGACAAGGCTTTGAGCAATCTGGTCTAGTGGGAGGTGTCTGTGCCAATGGCAGGGGGGTTGGAATTAGATGATCTTTGAGGTCGCTTCAAACCCAGACCATTCTGTGATTCTGTGAATTTAAGTGAAGAGATTTTGATAAGGTGAGATGTGAAGTTTTTAAATTAGGTTTCAGCAACAGATTCATTTCAGATTGAATTGACATTTCATTGCTAAATTAGTCCTTTTTCTGTCATGGTGGAACTGAAAAGGTTATTGAGTACCTGCAATTTACAGTAGAACGTTACTTGAAATACTGATTTTTTTTCCTTGTTTAAGAGACCCTGTGCTACATAGCAGGGGCTGTGTTTCTAAAGAACATTTGTTGAAGCTGTCTGCCTATGGAGCATGTTTACCACGGCTGTACCAGCATCAATCATAACTACACGCGGAGTGCCCTTAACTCTCTGAAGATGTGTATTAGCAGCAGGGCCACCTGTCTGCTGCTCACCACCTAGAGTGTGCTGGTCCCATTTGTCTCCAAGGTAGCACATTGGTAATTCTACTGAAGGAGAGGTAATTCGGTTGAAATTACCTTCAAAAGTGACAGACCATCCTTCCTCCTTGACAAATGCTGCTTCAGGGATGAGGTAGGGTGGGTTAACCAGGAGTGACAAAGTCAGTGAAAAATATAAACACGTAACACTCCAAACAAGAAAGAGAGTGTAAGATCTTTTTATTTTCATTTTGGATAGAATTCAAACTGATGCTAACATGAAAAGTTATGTATACTGTCTAACTTTACAGGCCATATTCAAAATACACGGATTAAGTGTGAGTGGGACATCTAACCCTTCCACAGAAAGCTAAACAATAGGAGAAAACTGCCTTATTTAACAGTAATCTCAGAGTGAATTAGGAGCTAAAGCAAAATTTGAGGATTTGAGAACCGCACTCAGAAGCCCCTATTCTACCAAACTACTTCAGTTTCAAACAGCAGCATAACTCTTAAAATAAAGTATCATCAAACAGGTCCACTGTAGAAATGCCTGGATTTTAAAGTCTAAGTTTTCTCATATTGTAATAAATATCATTATAGTATTTTCTAACTTGATAATTAGAATTACTTCAGAACAAGAGCAGCAGCTCTGTTTCCTGTTGAGAATATGACTCAAGTAAGTGTTTACATTATTTCCCCCACAATCATTGGGAAATAAGTAGCTTTACTGAACAGTCAAGATTTGTTTGTTTGTTTGTTTTCCGTACTGGATCAGAGCTTAATGAAGTTCTCCTCACTACATATGATTACTCACTCAGATGAGTGATCAATGGAAGTGATTAGACCAAAGAGATGTTTACCAAACCCAGACCACCGCCCGATTTAAAAATAGCTTTCTCATTATTCTTCTATGACAGCCTATGGTGCTCAGGTTTCATTAGGATAAATCTTTGGTGGTGTTTATTATCTATCTATATATATACATATACTGCACAATGAGGTGTATCTTCTTCTGGGTTGATGATGCACCTGACTATTCTATTCCCAGCTTTCAGTGCTGGGAACTGAAAGTTGCAAATGGCTGGGAAAATCAAAGAGGTTACATTGAGATTCACAGCCATCCATCTCAGTCTTGTGTACACTTCTTAGCTTATCTTGTGAATAAATGCTTGCAGCATCAGGGCCTAAATAATATCCAGCTTTATGTTAAAACACTCTGTGCTCATTCAGGTACTTGTGAATTTTTCTAAAGATTCTGTTCAAAGACTCTTCAACAGATTATGAACTCAGGGATAATAAGATAAAGTAACCAAGGGATTGGTTCCAGGACAAAATATCTCTATTTTATGCCTGGTGTATCATTTTAGATATAAAGAAAGAGATTTATATTCAAGTATGCCTTTTCAACTTCACTGAGAATCTGTTCTTAAAAGAAAAACCTTAGTCTAAAATTTACAGAGAAAGCATTACAAAATACACACATGATGTCACGTTTTTGTGGTGATTTTCACCCTGTGATTTTAGAACTTAGTACCACAGAATCACAGAATCATTTTGGTTGGACAAGACCTTTGAGACCATCAAGTCCAACTGTTCACCCTGTACTGCCGGGTCACTCCTAAGCCATGTCACTGAGCACTATATCTACATGTCTTTTAAACACCTCCAGGGATGGGGACTCCACTGTTTCCCAGGGCAGCCTGTTCCAATGCTTGACAACCCTCTCTGTAAAGAAATGTTTCCTAATATCCAGCCCAAACCTCCCCTGGTGCAACCTGAGGTCTTTTCTCTTGTCTTTGTTCTATCGATTGCTACATGCAAGAACAGATCAACTCTCGACTCACACCAACTTCCTTTCAAGTAGTTGTAGAAAGTGATAAGGTCTCCCTGAGCCTCCTTTTCTGCAGACTAAACAACCCCAGTTCACTCAGCTGCTCCTCGTAGGACTTGTAATCTCTAAACCCTGCACCAGCTTCGTTGCCCTTCTCTGGACACACTCCAGCACCTCACCGTCTGTCTTGGAGAGAGGGGCCCAAAACTGAAGCCAGTATTTGAGGTGCAGCCTCACCAGGGCCAAGTGCAGGGGAATGATCACTGTTCCAGTCCTGCTGGCCACACTATTTTTGATACAAGCCAGGATGCTCTTGGCCTTCTTGTCCACTTGGGCACACTGCTGGCTCATATTCAGCCAACTGTCAACCAACACCCCCAGGTCATAGTGTAAATGCTTCCCTTGCACAAGTGATCTATGACTCACAAATGCAACCCTAGGAAGTTAGAATACACATGCAAGCAAGAAAATTCAGATTTGCCGCTTGGTTTAACCTTGTTTTTAAAGAAATACAAAATAATATAAAAAGAAGGTCTCTTGTCACATGAAAAATTTCCAGAAAGGATTTCCTGAAAAAACAAAAAAAAAGCCCAGTGGTACAACGTCTCAATAACCCCAGAGCTCTCTAGGTGTGCAAAGTGCCTACTGAAAGGGAATTTTATATTTTGATTTATTATTTAAGTGTATGCTCCTATCTGAGATGCCTCAGTCAGAGATGCAGCCACGATAAGCATGCTACATGCTCTATGAAAAGTTGAGCTTGTGATTCAAATCTTAGGTGGGCTGAAGGTGTTTACTTGTGCCCATGGACCACATAGTGATACCACGGCAATTACAATACTAATTTAGATTCCTCAGTGGGATGTCTAACTTTCCATGAGTTTAATCCAGCATTCTGTGCCGAACTTCTGTTTAACTCTGAATATCCCTCCTTTTCTGCTTATCCCCTTGTGGATATTAAAAAAACAAGCTTGTAGTATTTGTCAATCCTGACAGCTGGGCTCTACTCATTTATATAGATATGGAGGACTGTATCTGTTGGAACAATCCCAGAGTGACCTCTACTATACCCAAAGAGGGATAGAAATGAAGCAATATGCCGCATGGCAGAGTCAGAAAGGCAGGTTCTTTCAGAAAAGAGGTCTTTTCCCACTTGACATGTCAAAGACAGATCTGCTCTTTTCTTCTGTTTTGTATTAGGGGAGTGGAGGCTGACTGTACTTCCCAGAGGAAAAGGAGCAATGGTAAGTATGGGAGCAACTCTGATGGCTTTACATTCATGAAACCTAAACTCTCTTTAGGTATAGGTTTCAGAGCTGCTGTATCTAGGGAAGAAAATCCTGCTAGAAACTCAGAAGAAAAACCCATCTGACAAGCTGAATATTAGGAATTACTTTAACTGCTTGTGGATATTGGTCTGTGAAGGTTTATGATAAAAACAAGTCACAATAAATAATATAAAAAGTATGTATGTACCTATATGTATGTATATGCACATCACATATTTATCTGGGGACCAGGTCAAATGAGATCAATTTGCAAAATTCTGGGGTTTTGTATTGTTTTCTCAGATTCATATGCCACTAATAGCAACCAAAAATCAGTATCTCTGGAATCAGAGTTCATCAGACAGTTATGAAGCCAGGCATGACATGACTCGCTCTCACCTCTACACTATATTGAATTGTTAGGGTGAAAAGAATTCCCTTGCTGAAAAATAAGGGACTGAAAGTGTAACGTTGAAAGGCCAAATGTTAAGATCTAGCTCTCTGAGCAGGATTGTGCTTTAAAAGTAACTTAAGAAAAACTTTGCCTTTTTTTGTTGTTGTTGTTTATTTATTCTTTTTAGTTATTTTCCACACCATTGCATCTAATGTTACGAAGAATTGAAGCACAAAATGTCTCAGTGATGCTGACTGAGACAATGACTCATTGGTCACTCAGTGATGGCTTTCATTCAGAGAAAGCCTCAGTGATGAAGCAGAAGAACAAAGACCGACATTTGTTACTTTGGGAGGGAGACAGTAAAGACATTTCAAGAAGGTAGGTTTTACTAGATTTCAAGTTGACGTGTGATTCAGCCTTAAACACTGCCTTTAGGTACAGTCCTAAGCATGGGAGAAATGAGAATGCATAAAGCCTCTTGAAGCGTTGCGAAGGAGTACGTTTAAGGTCATTTAAAAGAGATGACTTTTCTGCAGCACAGTTCCCTTTCATGCTGGAGTGAAGGGCTTTATTCGGCTTACGTCTGACTAACCCTGGCTGGTTTCACACCAGCAAAACCACCTCACCTTAAAGAAACTCTGAGTGCATGGGTTTAGGTGGGATTAAAGTTATCTGGTTATAATCTGAATATAGAGAAGTATAAAAGAAGGCTTTGTGAACCCTGTCTGCACAAGGTCAGTCTTCAGTCATGGTGCAAAAGCATGGAAGAGGTACTGTAGGACATAATGTGTGTTTTCTGGTCTCCCTCATGTGACTAGTGCTAAAGTCCTAAAGCTTTTCCTGTCAAGATGTCATAGGGGAAAAAAAAGGAGTAAATTATGAATGCTAACAGGTGGCTAATAATTGAGTGCATGTGGCTGAGGCTGAATGTCCAAAACTGAACTTTTGAATTCCCTGACAAGAGCTCGTTACCTCCCGGCTGTGACCAGGACAGGCTGATGGCAATTTTTGGTAAGAGCAAGATTAAAAACAAGTAGCACATCCTGAATCCTCCAGGTAATACAGAGGCACGAGGCTGAACCACCTATTTGGTGGCTCATCACATGTTATACTTCTGCACATAGACTGTTAGTTTGGGAAGAATGGGGCTTTCAGGGGCCTGGAAAGAAGAGCTGGTGCCCAAGAGAAGGGTTCCCTAAAAGGTGAATTTGTTTCAGGAAGATGAAAGTGAAGCTCTTGACCTGGGGGTTGATCTCTTCTCCCATGTTACAAATGACAAGACGAGAGGAAACGGCATTAAGTTGCATCAGGGGAAATTTAGGTTGGATATCAGGAAAAATTTCTTTACACAGCGGGTCATTAAGCATTGGAACAGGCTGCCCAGGGAGGTGATGGAGTCCCCATCCCTGGAGGTGTTTAAAAGATGTGTGGATGTGGTGCTGAGGGACATGGTTTAGGGACCCTGGCAGTGCTGGGTGAACGGTTGGACTCGCTGATCTTAAAGGTCTCTTCCAGCCAGGTGGTTCTGTGATTCTGAGTGTGATTCTGTGACTGAAGATAGGCTCCTGGAAGTGGGGAAACCTCCTGGAGGTGGGAGAGGCAAGCAGAGACCAATGCTGGAGCATGCCAGGGACAATGACCACCACTAATGCCTGAAGCAGGCAATGGTGAGTGATGGCACAGCAGGAACCAACACTATTTTCTGCCCAACCGGCACAGTGCAAGCAACCACCGCTCCATGAAAAGTCAAAAGAGTGGGTGTGTGAGACAAGGTAGGGTAAACACTGCCATCTTTTTACTACTTAAATAAGCTCCAGCCTGCCAAAGTGTTAATATTCAAAGGTGCATCAACTTTCACCACCACATCAGCAGTCATGCATCAGTGAGAAGACAATAAGGTTTATTTGTTTGTTTGTTTTTCCCTTCAGTGTGTCATTTCAGAGTCCTTGATACCTGTCTGGAAGAAGCACAGGTCTGTCTCAATCACTGCGGGGCATTATCCTTGGAACTGTCAGGTTCTCAATTAATTGTTTTAAAGGATCTGCAACATTACTTCCTAAACAAGGAAAAGAAATAATTTTAGCTGTTAAAAGGTGCATGTTAGGCCTGATTTACTGCTGTGCTGCTCTTCAGGATGTCTCCTCTCTGGCAGTCCAGCCCCTTATCCTTCTGCTCTCCATTCCGTACAGGCACACACGGTTTTTTCTGTGACTCAATTCTAAGATTATTCTAATTCATGCTCCTCCACAAAATTAACCACTCTTAATATTAATACCTTCACTAAAATATTTCAGGATATTAATATCTTCATTAAAATATTTCAGAATAAAGAATGAAATCTGTATGTCACCCTTCCAGTCTCCTTTCTCTCTAAACCCTCTTTCTGTGCTCAGTTACATTAGGACAGGGAAGGGGCATCATTTTTAATATTTTTTTTTGTCAACGAGCTGAACTGCTGTGGCAGATCTGGGTCTGTTTGTGTGAAATAATCTCTGAGTCTCAGTTGCCTCCTTTCCTGGCAGAGATGACTTCTCAGAAGTCCCAAGGTTTGCAATATCAGTGTGTTGTTAATATCTCTTCTGTAAACTCTTAAGTGAATCTGGCAGTTGGTAGTGATTATTAACCTTGCACTGAACCAGCAATTAATCTGTTCAGGCTGCAGAGGAAGAAGAAAGAGAGAGAGAAAGAGCGAGAGAGCACAAACTTCCCTGCTCTGGCTCAGTGATTCTGGTGAATTTGAGTACCCTGATCTGATATTGTTTAAACTCATTAGTATTCTCTATCTAATCTGCAGATTTAATTCATTACATACATCATTTCCCCATAGCCTGTACACCCATTTGTAATTTCCATGACACATTTTTCATCTTCATGCTTTAGCCTTGGCAGAGAAAACATGAGGTTAGGAAACAAAACATTTGATAAATGCATATTTAGTGGTGTGTGAAGTAACAACAGACAAAAACTGAAGCCTTTTTCTGCCCTGCCGGATTCTGCTGCATCATGCTGGCTGGGGAGTGAAGCAAATACTTGACTCCATCTACCTTTAACATGATCTTATTCCTGCTGGCACTTCATTGAACTTTAAGGAAGATGCATTATTGCTTTATTGTAGTGCCAGAAATGAGTAAACACAACTGCATTTTCCAACGTTACCAGGCTCACCTTGGGTGAGAAGACTAGTTCTGAGGTAAGTCAGTGACGATGGCATCTTCTCCTAGTGTGGTGCATTTGTTATCTGCAAGGTAAGTCAGAGACCTCAGCAGTCAGTACCAAGGGTGAGGACTAATCAAGGGTGTAGGAATGGCTGCATGGAGTCAGTGAGCAAAGCGCAGAGCTCTATCTAACTGTCGTCGGCACCAGTTGCCCACAGCAGAGCATAAGGGAAGGACAAGCATATAAAGAAAAATATTTTTCCTGATTCCTGTTATCCAGCAGTCTGCAGCTCTTGGCTTTCCTGATCCAAAGGGTCAAGTTTCCTTCCATGAGCTTGCCCAGTCTTTTTCTGACCATAGACAAATTCACATCTGCAGTATGCTGCGGCTAGTTGTGAAACTTCCACGTACACACTGTTTGAATATTTTTTGTTTTTTCTTGGTTTCAAAAATAGCACTTGCTAGTTTCATTATGGCCTCCAGTTCTTTTTGTAAGACAGAAAGAGAAATTGTTCCCTCTTCTCTGACTCTATGCCAGTCACAATATTTATACAGGTCCATCATACAACCCCTCAGTTATTTCTTTTCCTAGCTGAGAAGACTTAGTCTATTCCATCTTTGCCTGTTCAGAAGCTGTTCCATACCTTTCATCTTTCTTGTGGCTGTCTCTGAGCTTTTCCCCATTCTGCTCTATTCTTTTTGAGATGAAGGGCCCAGAACTGCATATAACATTCAGGATGCTGACACACACTGAAATTATACAATGGATGAATGTGTAATTACATCCTTTCCTCTCCACTTATTGCAAGTTTTTCTATCATCCTCAGACACCTCTATGCAACTCACCTTGCGCTGTGAAATAAACACCTTTCGGGGTAAAGATTTAGGTACTCTATAAGACTGCTAAAGCCATTAGGTACCTCTAGGCCTCACCTTACTTTATAGATAGTATATCTTCATAATATGCCACCATGAGTACATATGCAATTGTATTCTGTACATCTTGTGATGGCATTTTGCCTCTCCGCAAGTGTAAGACATCTTGCAGAATTCTCTTTAGCTGTGAGAAGAAACATTTACTTTCTTTGATCATCTCGTCTCTTCTGATGTCCCCTTGCTTGTTGATATATATTATCACATAATTGTTTGCCTGATTGGTCTCGACACTTCAGGAGAGATAAAGGAACCATTTTTCTTCTAGACTGCTAAGCCTTTTTTTTTTTTTTTTTTTTCCTACTGAGCTATTTTCTACAGTTTTTGCAATGAACTTTTTTGTTTCTACGCCTTGGAGAGTTCCATCTATAATGAAGTCTTCCACACCACATGTCTAATGAGAAACCTTCAAAGCTGGTCATTACCAGAAAGATTTACTAATCATAGTTTATCGTATTCCAATTGCATTAGAAATATTTAAAAAACAGTGGCTGAGAAAGTGGCTTGATACTCTCAGCTCAGTAAAAAAACCCGGATTATGTCAAAATAAATTCTTATGTTTAACTGGTATATGGGGTCTGATTTAAGAGTAGGAAAAAAGCTTCATATATTTTGATGTGAAAGAGGGTTAGTGGGGAGCAGTAACGTTTGTACTTTGTCCCATTTACATACAACAAACAAACCCCAAACTCACCGCCCCTCTCTTCTAGTACTACTGACAAGGAGAAATCCCTCTTGGGGGGCTTTCTTTTTCTTATAGATGAGAAGCAGTATCAAGAGATCTGGCAATACTGAAGATTTTTGTGCCAAACATTTCAGACAACAGAAGCCACATTGAATTTTAATGGTTGCTACAGATGGGTCCCTGAGCCAGCAAAAACTGACAAGGACATGGATGCAAACATATGTAAGTATACACTTACAGACAACTCTCCTACTCTCAGTTACAACCCTGAAGTTAATACTTGCTTTTGGGCTCATACACAGTTAAGCTGGTGACTTTCTAGTTATAGAAAGTGCTCTTCAGTCTTCTTTGACCCTTGGGATGCCTGCTCCCTCCCTGTTCACTGCTCTCAGTGCTTCCACGAGCCACAGGATCCCAGCTCCTCACATGCTGCACATAGGTTACCTCTCTCTAGTGTTGCTGTCTACTATTTGGCTTACCAGGTTATTCACAGATGTGACAGCTCTCCGTGGGGCTTTACGGAGACCAGGTGTGTGGCAGGAGTCTATGATTTTGGATGCTTTTCCCCTGTTGTTATGATGTGGTCCAAAAAACCACAGATGCTGCTTCTGATCTTCCCCGCAGGGAAGATGATATCCTTGGTCCTTCTTGTTTGCTCCATTCAGGCAGGTTTACTAGGGGAAGGGACAGACTGTGTTTTCCTGGAGTGATCTAAATGATCAGATGATACTACAGAATCCAGTGTTGGTGAACATGTTGTCCTTCCAGGAGGACGTGCAGACTCTTCCACAGTGCCTTTTCAGATGACCACTGCCTAAGCCATTTCATTTCCCTGTCTCTTAGATCTCTAAACTGTAAAATTGAATACCTTCTCATATACCTTAAAAGGTGCTATATACATTTAAACAACTATTAATGACTGATTTTAAAAAATAGCATGTTCTTCACCTGCATTTGAACAGTATTTGTAACACACAAATGAATAACAATCTATTTTTTGTTACTGATGATGTCCTATATATCCGTGATTTTAGCAGCCAGTATCTGTACCAGGATGTTGCCAGGACGTTGCAGGTGAAATTCCTCTATGAAGAGCAGGTGCCTCACACACAACTGACCTGAATTCTCCAAAGCAGTATCACATACTTCTACTGGAAGTGGCATCTCCTTTTCATCAAAGAGATGTAAGGCTTTGTTATCAAACTTAGATGGTGAGATAGAATTAGCTTTCAGTACAAATAGGTTCAGTTTGTTTTTTTTTTTTTTTCCCCTCATTTCCTATGGGATGAACTCTTCACACAATTATGTGATCTACTTGCCTGTTGTTTGTCCAACCCCAATTGCCTTTTTACCTACCTGTCAGCCAGTTTTCTCCAGATCCAATTGTAAGCCTTTTCTTCAATTTCAAGCAGATTAGGAAGAGGAGTAAAAAGACCATTATGTCCAATAAACTACTTGTTAAGAATGCATAAAAGAATGAAATCAGCACACCTATTGGGAAAAGAGTAGGAAGAGTTCGGCCTCATATCTTTCATTTGGTAGTAGCCAGATTGCTAACAAGCATGTGTGCATTGACCAATCCATCCATGCAGGTATGGGCCCATACTGAACCTTCCGGAATTATTTATCCTCAGATGAATCTGTCAGTGAAGCACCAGGACTGTAAGAGAACAAACACATGTGAAACGAGGTTTCATTATTTTTGCTTCTCGTGAAACCACTTGATAAATGACCTCTTTCATTTCCAGGATGTCTTTACTCTTTTCTACAGTATTCTTTGCATCTGATGAGTATCTGTGCACAATGACCTATGCATCGGAATACAGTTACTATTATTTTTTGTATTAGAAAGGGAAAGTTGTGCATTGTTTCCTAACTGACTCCAGATCCTGCTCTTACAGGTGTAGGTTGCCATAAACAAAGAAAGCCTGATTCTCTACTAGAAATTAACTTCCAATAGACTTGTAAATCTTGGCTCTTTTTTCAGAGTCTTTATCATTACTGATACCTCAGATCAAAGTGCAAGTGAGATACATTTATGACAGCCGAATAGTAGGTGCAGAAAGATCTTAATGTAGAATCAGTTTTCAGGGAAGGCTAAAATAATTCAAGTCTGCCCATATCTCCATACATCCTCTCTGACAAATCTTTTCCACTGTAATTAGAATGGCATTCACAATAGCAGCTACCATTTTCCCTACAAACATAAACAAGCAAACCTTCCCCAATTAGTTTCACACAATGACTGAGGGAGCAGAGCTAAAGATTCCATTAGGAGCCTTGCTATGCTAATCTAATTAGCCTGGGAAACAGATATTATGGAACTGGAATCAATAAAAACTCTGAAAAGCTAGATTTACATTTCAGCCACAAAAAAGATTATGCAGAACATTTCACTATTCTTTTGCTTATGATTTTCATGAGCAATAAGCAGAACAAACACAATTCCTATCTGAAGGGTCACATGTAAATAAGCATTCCATGGCCTGAATATTTGTTGCCATGAAAAAAATTAGCTGAATTAATTTATGGCTTTAATGTAATCCATAAACAATTTACACACTGTGGTGTTCTTTCAGTGAAGAGAAAATATATTCAACCTCTTAAAATAATTATGGAACTTTTAACAACTAGCATTTCTTCAAAATCTAATTTTCACTCTTACCAGTTATACACGTTTTGATGAAACTTCCTCATAACACCACACTCAGCAGCTCTCAAAGGAGGTTGAACTCATCTTTGTGGCTTTCACATCATGGTTTTTAGTGGGAAAAGAAAATGCTACTCTTAAATCAGGGACAGGATTTGCAGAAAGTGGCTTAGTTGTTTTCAAGGACACTTAACCTTTCCAGCTGTGTTCCCCATGGGTTGAGAGGTCCCCCAAAGCCTAAGAAATTCCCCTGAACTTTTTCATCTAGAGTGAAATCTGCATTTGGTTTACAAACTCCTACAGAACTAAATGAGATAAATTTTCACAAAGTAATTACCTGTATATATGCCAGTGCTTTTAGACTACAGTGACGATGAAAGAAAAAAAAAAAATCAACACTGAAAAAGCAGCACAGCAGTGTCATTGCTGAAAAGGTTTTGCTACGGTGAAATCTTACGCCAATGTGCCCTTCATCATCACTTCAGACACTCCAAATTGCTTGTCTGGACAACAAATCTACCTCACCCTGAAGCCTCTGTCCTCCTCTTACCTATTATTTTGCTATGCATCATGTAGCTTCTAGGCAGTTTAATTGTTTCTTCACACTATGTAAACCATTTAACTTCTCTGGCATCCTACAGAAATTAAGCTCGTCATGGGCCCAGTGGCCCAGATGACACAACTTTCCCATAAGGTACAGCAGGGATTCGTATTAGTGGGAAGACTCAGACAAAAGAATATATTATCTGTGACGCATGGCTGTAAAGGAAATGGAAGAAGAAAGTGATTTGTCAGATTATACTTGTAGTGGTTGAGTAATAGGGTTATAAATACTGCTTCAGAATCTACTGTCAGTAGAAGCAGTAAGGATTGTTCTCTTTCATTATGGTGCAAAAAAAACCCCCAACACTCTGGCACCCTAAGGCAGCTCAAAACCTTTTTTTTTTTTTTTTCCCCTAAACTGGAATGAAATTAGTTAAACAGGAGAATAAATGTAAAAGAGTAAATCAGAAAGGGAGGTAAGTCCAACCACTTGTATTCAGTAGGGTTTGTTGGTCAAATAATGATCAAATTGAGTGGAAGTGGTGGAATTTTGCCCAGCATTTGTTTGCAAGCTAGTCTTTCTGGGTTAGCAACTGGTGTTGAATCTGAGTATTCCAAAATGTGATTCTGAACACGATTTTCTCTAAATGTACTTGCCAGAGGTAAATGTAATAATTTATGGAGTGTGCAGAAAATGTTTTCTTCAGCTATTTGTTATTCAGAAAAGGTTTTCCTTTACTCTTACTGTTAGGATTTTCTGCTGGCAGTCTTATTAAGGTCAAGCCCTATCAAAATATTACCTCTGGGGTCAAAAGGGTGCTGTAGTCCTTCCCAAGTCTATTACACATTTTGGTGATCAGCTGCTAGAAGGCACTTAAGAGAGATCCAGAGCCCCTGGAGAATGAAACAACATCTAGTTTTTGACAGCTTCCTGTAGTCATGAAGTGGGAGATTTATGAGGTTAGATTTGATCTCTAGTCCTGTCTAAAGCCAGGTATGCTGTATGCTGCATTACTAAACAGGCTACTAGGCAAAGCTAATATAGCTTCTCAGAGGTGAACTTGAAGGGCTACTTTTAAAGCTCTGGCTAGCTAGCAAAATCCATTTTAATGCCAGCTCTGAGAATTAGGGAAATGTAATCCCATAGGTGCATTTGATTAAAGCAAACAGCTAAACCAACTCTCTGTCTGCTTTCTGGGTATGTTTCTTCAGCAGCAGCAGAGGCACAAGCCTAGAAAGGACAAATTTTCATCTATGGTGTTTAAAATTTCTAATATTCTCCTGTGTTGAAAGTAGTCAGGACTCTCTTCACCGTGTTCTGTGAGCCCTAGATCAGTATGGTTCAACTCTGCATCTTAAGCTTCCTAGGAACTGCTAAAACTTTTATACTCTTTTTATGTTGCATTACATTCATTTAGACAATGATAAATTAAGGCAGAAGCCTAGTAGCCTCCTCATAAAGACTAAGTGTTGAAAGACATTGTTAAATGAGACCCTACACTGTTGTATATTATGTACTGTGATGAAGGTAAAGAGTAAAATGCATTTAAGAGCTTGAGCTGCATCAAAATCAGCCTCAGTGTTTTACAGATATGATAAAATTTCTGAAGTACCTCTGAGCAGTTCCATGCATTTGATTGGGCTGAATTTACCTGTAGTTATTTCTAGTACCCTAGAATTCGGTATCTGGTACCTGCAATCCTGAAGTGAATCAGTCATCAATTTGACTGACTTTGCTGAATAACTTCCTGGAACAGTGGACTGGAGAACCTCTTGTGTTGGGTTTGTGTGGCAAGGTTTTAGTAGCAGAGGGGGCTACAGGGGTGGCTTCTGTGAGAAGCTGTTAGAAGCTTCCCCCGTTGGTCCAATAGAGCCAATGCCGCTGGCTCTAGGACAGACCCACCACTGGCCTAGGCCAAGCATGGCAGTGATGGTGGTACTGCCACTGGGATAACATATTTAAGAAGAGGGAAAAGAAAACTGCGCTACTGCAGCTGAAGAGAGGGGTGAGAATATGTGAAACAACTCTGCAGACACCACGGTCAGTGAAGAAGGAGGGAGAGAAGGTGCTCCAGGTGCCAGAGCAGAGATTCCCCTGCAGCCCATGGGGAAGAACATGGTGAGGCAGACTGGACCCCTGCATCCCATGGAGGTCCATGGTGGAGCAGCCCATGGAGGACCCCACACCAGAGCAGGTGAATGCACCTGAAGAAGGCTGTGATCCTGTGGGAAGCCTGCACTGGAGCAGGCTCCTGGCACGACTCGTGGCCCTGTTAAGAGAGAAGCCCACACTGCAGCAGGTTTTCTAGCAGGACTTGCGACCCCATGGAGGACCCACACTGGATCAGTCCCTTCCTGAAGGACTGCACCCCGTGGAAGGGACCCATGCTGGAGCAGTTCAGGAAGAACTGTAAGCCTTGGAAAGGACTCAGTTTGGAGAATTTTGTGGAGGACTGTTTCCCATGGGAAGGACACCACAGTGGAACAGGGGAAGAGTATGAGAAGACTTCCCCCTGAGGAGGGAATGGCAGAGACAGCGTGAGATGGGCTGACTGCAACCCCCATTCCCTGTCCTGCTGTGCCACTGGTGGGGAGAAAGTCAAGAATTCAGGAGTGAAGTTGAGCCTGGAAAGAAGTCGGGGGAAGGTGTTTAAAGATTTAGGTTTATTTCTCATTACCCCGCTGTGATTTTATTGGTAATAAATTAAAATAATTTTTCCCCAAGTCGGGTCCGTGACGGTGATTGGTGAGTGATCTCCCTGTCCCGGTCTTGACCTATGATCCTTTCGTTATATTTTCTGTCCCCTATCCGGTTGAGGAAGGGGAGTGATAGAGCTGCTTTGGTGGGCACCTGGTACCCAGCCAGGGTCAGCCCCCCACACCCCTTTTCTTCTTTAAGGGAAACAGAGTTTTTCTGCTCCTTGCAAACAGAAGATGAAGCAACTTCAGGAAGATAAGGGAAAAGTACATTCCCTCCCAAACCTCAAATAATAGATCTTGCAGGATCTAGCCAGTAGGAGGATCTAGGAGTGACGTGCTCATACATTAGAGAGAGTGAGGCACAAGTCATAGTTGTTTACAGCCTTTAACTGCATGTATGTTGCTATCAACCTTAATTCTGCCTGAGTAAAACCTTATTTCATGTACTAACCCTGCTAAAACCAATGTGAAACAACTCTGCAATGGACATGCTAATCTGACTCGCAACACTACTAAGAGGTTGGTTATTCTTTAAATTTTACAAGACTTTAATTCATCTTTCTTCAAGTACAGACATGTTGTTCAGACTTTCCCTTTGTGTTTTCCTTCTCCTCCCCATTTCTTAATTATTCTGAAATGCTAAAAGGCTTTCTCACCACACTGTGTTATTTACCTGCCTTTAATTGATATCATTTCACAGGAGATATTATCAACTATGAAGATGATAAATGGCTGGGTGTCATTGCAGAAGCTGCTTCAGCAAGCTGTCGGATATGAGATTTATTCACATGCCTTAAGGTCAGGATTAGTTTTACCATCAAATAGCACAACAAAACAGAAGAGTGAGACTTACTTTACTTGGAAATGGTGCAACTTGTCAAGTATGGTAGTGTGTTGTTACTTGATAATTAGCTTGAGACAAGCTTGTAGCTGCTTCAAAGTACATTTTAAATCAGATCACACTGAGGAGTCTTTGGGGATGCATCAGTAACAATTCAGTGGAAGAATAGGATGCTGTGAATGCTTGTTATTCAAGTATTTCCTTTCCTTATGCATGAGTTATATGGAAGCAGTAAGTACATATTTCTTCTTTTTCCTTCCCTTTGATGCAGATAAAAATACAAGTCAGCCAAAACACACAGCGATCTAAGAACTGTGAAGCAAAAATCTCTGCAGACTTTAATCCAATTTCTAGGTTACCAGAGATGATGACAATAAAAGTAACTAAGGAGAAAATCCTGATTATGTATATTTCTAAACTGGTATAATTTGGAACTTTGAACAAGAGTAAATACAAGAACAAATAATATAAGGCTGAAATTAGAAATCTTTGGGATTTTTGTTGCAAGTCTCTAAAGTGCCTTCTGTGCCGGGTTCCTGGTCCATAAATGAGACCATAGATAAAACAAAAAAATCACAACAGTTAGTAAAGTCTTGTTATCATTGTTAAATGAAGAAAATATTGAATTGATATAAAATAAATGTATAAGTTTTAAGTAATTTATATATTCAAAACATTTAAATACAAAATTTATACTCTCTCATCAGCATTCACTTCATATCAAAGGATTATAAAAGATCTTTTTGACATTCTATTATTCATCAACACACTTTCTTTTTGTCTTATTATCACCTTGAAATAATTTACTCTGTCCTGTATAAATGGCAGTTTCATCAAATACTATAGTCTGCCAGGTATTTTTGTGTCATTATTGAGAAGCTGTAGTTCGAATTCTGTTAGCTTCACCTAACAATTGACTGATACTAATTTTAATTGGAGGTTAGATTCACTGAAGGATTTATGCCTCGCTAGTGGTCATAGAATCACAGAAATACAGAATGGTTGAGGTTGGAAGGGACCTCTGTAGTTCATCTTATCCAACCCTTCTGTTCATTCAGGGCCATCCTGGTTGCCTCGGATCATGTTCATCTGGCTTTTGAGTATCTCCTAGGTGGGAGACTCTATAACCTCTCTGGGCAACCTCTTGGGCACTCTTCCAGTGAAAAAAAGTATTTCTTGATGTTCAAAGGGAACCTTCTGTGCTTCAATGTGTGTCCATTACCTCTGGTCCTGTCACTCACCACCACTGGAAAAAGCTTGGCTCTGCCATCTTTGTACCCTCCCTTCAGGTATTTATAGACATTGATGAGATCTCCCTGAGCCTTCTCTTCTCCAGGCTGAGCAGTTTGAGCTCTCTCAGCTTTTCCTCATAAAAGAGATGGTCCTGTCTCTTCATCATCTTTGTGGCCTTTTGCTGAAGTCTCTCCAGTATGCCCAAGACTTTCTCGTGCTGAGGAGCCCAGAACCGGATTCAGCACTCCAATTGTGGCCTCACCAGTGCTAAACAGAGGGGAAGAATCACCTTTCTTGACCTACCACCAACATTCCTCCTAATGCAGCCCAGTATAGTAGTTGCCTTATTAGCCACAAGGGATCAGTGATGGCTCATGCTCAACTTGGTGTCCACCAGGACCCGCATATCCTTTCCGGAAAAACTGCTTTCCAGCTGGGTGACCGACAGCATACAGTGGTGCAAGGGGTTGTTTCCCCCCGGGTGCAGGTCTTTGCAATTTCCCTTTGCTGAACTTCATGAGGTTCTTCTCCAGCCTGTTGAGGCCCCTCTCTAGGGCAGTACAACCCTCTGGTACATCAGCCACTTCTCCCAGTTTTGTACTGTAAACAAACCTGCTGGAAGGCCTCATCCACTTGTCCTTCCTGATCACGTGGTCTATAGCAGACACCCACTGTGATGTCACCCATACCTGTCTGCTGGTATGTCACCCATATCAGTGATGAAGGCCTGTGTTCATTTTGTTTTCTGAACTGTACATAAGGCAGCCATGGGGCATTTTCAGTGGGTTTTTTTTTTGGTCATCCAAATCCATTTTTCCACACTTTGTTTTATTTTTCACTGAAAGTTTAGGTAGGTTCTTGTTGAATTCTAAGGGCTTTGCCTTAAGTTTCAAGATGTGTGACAGAAGTCTATAATAAATATATTCCATGTAATATAA
This sequence comes from Bucorvus abyssinicus, assembly GCA_009769605.1. Classification (NCBI taxonomy): domain Eukaryota; kingdom Metazoa; phylum Chordata; class Aves; order Bucerotiformes; family Bucorvidae; genus Bucorvus; species Bucorvus abyssinicus. The sequence continues at coordinate 41,287,546 of CM020027.1, read as the reverse complement.
AATTTTCCGCTTTGAATATCAGAATTAAAAAATTGTTTGGTACTTGTTGTCATACTCAGTATTATCAAATCCACCCACTAAGATGATCAATAATATTTTTCATTGGTTTTGCTCATCACAGGTTTTGCTCTTTTGAAGTGTAATGACTTGAGAATGGTAAAGGAATGTACAGCCATCATCCAATTTTGCTTTTTCTAAGGCATATACTGGAACTACATTCTATAGAGTACAAGGTTTGATATACTGGGGGCTTGGTATGTTTTCATTACAAGGCAAGTGATAAGCAACACTTTCTTTATGGTTATGGCAAGAGCCATTATGATATTCATTGGGGCTGCATAAACAGCACTTTCTTTATGTCTGAATTCTTGCTGGAGTTAGATATACAAGGGCAAATTAAGTGCATTTATGACAGGAATAACTCCTCTGTGAATGCAGTAAAACTTTCATACAAACAAGGGTACTTTGTATTTTTAATAGTACTTTAGAAGTATATACATTCATGTTTGGTTGTGGAATACCCAACAGGGTTCCGCAAGTGGCTGGCTATGATCTTTTCATAAATTTTATACAAAAATAAAGGTAGGAAATCAATCTTTGTACTTCTCATCCTTTGTAAAACAGTGTGACTTTGTTATCTTTAGAAATAATCACACTGGTTCTAGACAGGAGGAGGGAGATGCTACAAAGTCTGAAGTGGGAAAGCCCTTTATCGGAAGTGATGTTACATTATCAGCAACTGCTGACTTAACTTCTACTGCTGAGCTAATCTATGTTATGAGTAAAAGAGAAGTGTCACAAAACTGTCTATATCAAGACTTATGTTCAAAACAAAAGAAAGAAAAGATGAAAAACCCTGTTATTAAAACCTGGAATAAATACAGACTCCCAAAGAACATAAAAAATGTTCTTAATGACTGGCTACAATACAAAGCACAGAAAAAAAACCCAGGTAGAAACAAAGAGGGTAGAAACCTGTTATATGGAAAAATGGTATTGGAGTCAGTAAACATAATTTTTAAAATGTTACAATACTAAATGAAACTAACAATGCACAGGCACACTATAGAATTTTTGGGCAATACTAAACATGGAAGAAGACAGTATGAAGAGAAAGACTCTCACAAGTACAACAAAGGTCATTTTAGAAACATGAGCACTGGAAATAAAACAAACCAAAATAAATAATAGTTAGGAAAAAGCAAAATAAGACATTTAAGACTGTTTACTGACAATTGATGAAAAATAATTGAGCATCACAGGCAACTAGAGATTAATGGGTTAGACCATGTCTTGTAGAGCAAATTCAGTCTATGTTGAAGAAAATGATGACACCTATATAAAGGCAACCTTTATTTTAGAGGAGAGAGCTGAGAGGATGGAAGAGGGAAGTAATGTTTCTTTTTCTGAGAAAACTACATTAACAACTTTCCACTACAAGCTAAATGGCACATTCTAAATGCAGCAAAACAACTCAAAAACCACCTCTCCTTAAGATCTCAGCTAGATGATTATAGTGAAATTATACTTCTTTGTGTATTAGAGATGCAGATCTAGGAAAGAAAAAAGTGTCATATCTCGCGTGGCAAAGCATCACTTAACAGAATGAGTAGCTGCATGTCAGCATTTATAGGCAGTTTAATTCTGAAGGCCAAGAGTCACAAAACCAAAGTTATTCTTCTTAATAATTCATTGGAGGTGTATACTGGTTGATGAAGAGAAAAAAAAAATGCAAAACTCCTTACTTGGATTTACACAGTACGGTAAATCCAGAGCTATCCTGTTAAACAGGTGAGTCTATCACGTACATCATTTCCCTTCATAGCAACACATTCATTAATGCAATAACAAACCACCAAAACCCACCAATACCTTCCTAGTCCACTTTGCCCTACCATAAGCACTGTTAGTGTTTCCTAAATTAGATTATCGCTATTTCAGCTATAAATCAGTAATAAAGCCTAATGTTTACACACATATCCATGGTTTTGTTTTAGCAGGTGGGCTACGGTGGAGAAAAATTATTCATAACCTTAGGATATGAATTGATCTTAAGCAGAGTTTAAATGCTTAGGAGCTGTATCATACTAAACTCCAAAAGTCATGCTCAAATTCTTGCATATAGTGAAGCAAATCTTTCAGCTGTCAGGTGTCTGCTGTCACATCTTGCTGCAGAAACACACTGACACAGGAAACGTTGAACAATGATAGATCTAAGTTGTAAGAAATAATGAGGATTTAGGAATTCCACAGGTGTCAATTTAGACTCTTAACAGATAATATTTTATTTTACTTTATATTAACGGAGTGTCATCAAACACAATGCAAATCCAGGTCCTCTACTGGATTGATTTAAGATCCAGGAAATGCATTGTTGTTTATTAGAGCCTTGGAGAAATAAGGTCTTCATAATTTACCTTACGGGATTGGAACAGTGCAAGTGAACACCGTAGTAATGTCATGAGTGGTTTTCTTCAGATCATGGCTTTCTCCCCGGCTGCTTCATTTTCCGGAACATTCTGATTTGGTACTGTGTCAGTAGAAGGTGATGCAAAGTTGTTTTCTAATGTATTATACAGATAACTGAAGGATTTATTTTAATGTTTGTAGAAAATGCAGGTCTAAACTTTCAGGGTATAACCTTACTGTCTTTATGAAGTACTGATGAGCTATCATCAGCTTGAGTGTCATAATCTGCAGAAAAAGTAGAAAAATGTTCAAGGTTCAATGAGAGACACAAAACTTGAGTTACATGAGTCAAGTTAATGAGTAATAGGATGTTTTGGTCTTTCTATATATGCATAAGAAAGGGTTTAGATAAGTTTGCACGGCTTTCTAATAGTTCCAATTTCTTTCAAGCATGTCTTCTGACCGTTAACATGCCATTACTTTGAGTCAAGAAGATTAAGAAAGTAAAAACCGTATCTTTCCAGAAAGACTGAAGTAAAATCTTGGTTCTTTAACACAATATTGAGGACCAGCCCCTTTTTGTTGTTGTTGTTACAGTCTTTTAAATGAAAAAACGGAGCAGCAGGAGAAACAACATGTAATATGATGTTGGATGAATTGTGTATAAATCAGATAAATCTCAGCCTACACTACTTCTGAGCTATGGTGTGTGCTTATGACCTCTTAAAGCTGTGGAAAAGATGGTGACTTCACTAAATTACACTTAGGGGCACTTACAATATCTGGACTTCTGACATTTTAAGACACTATGAGAAATAATATGGAACACAACCACCAATTAAAAGCCTCCTGTAAAATAACGAGCACTGAAGAATGATATAGGGGGTTATGTGATTCAGGTACTAGTATGGTTGGCATCATTTCCAGCCAAAAGCAGTTCAGAGGTGACAGCGGTGCATGGAGGTGGAGATTATATAGAAGCCCATCTTCGTCATTTATATCTTCCTTGCCTTTTATTGACAAACTTTGCTCCCCCAGCAAATTGATTTCCCTTGCTTGTAAAGTTAATTTCCAAACCATTCACAAACCACTTATGACATTGCCCAATAACAAACTAAGTTTGTAGAGCCTGTTTTTAAATTTAAAGAGACTGGTACAAGAGACCATGATGTGGTTGGAGATCTATTGAACCCCCAGGACGTGCTGCTGGCCGTCCTGCACAGCAGTGCAGGTGACTACACCTGCTTGCAGCACTGGAGGTCTGACACGTGCTGCTGAAATCATGATGCAAATGTTTCTTCCTGTGGAAGCAAAGCCCCAGACCTGTCTCTCAGCAAGGAAAGAGCTGCCTTGCCCACAAGAGGGCTGACGTGGTAGTAAACTGGATGGATTCGACATGGTCCTTGTAAAACAATTTGATGAACTGTCTTTTTGACTGCATGGTCTTCTGCAGGCAGATGTGGGTTTGCTTGGCCCATCTTCTGCCGTGGCGTGACATGGACATGATGGTGCAGTAACACGCCTGAGATGAAGAGCAGCTCAGCCTGAAGCTCAGGCATCTGGCTGCTACTGAGAAGCTTCCCCTGCTGCCGTGGTTTGCGAGCTACCTTTCCTCCAGCACCTCAGGTTGCCCAAAGTATTCTGACCTTGCTCAGAGGTGATTCTCTCTACTTTCCCTCTCAAGCACAGGTGCTTTTTTCCACCAGGCAACAAAAGAAGGCGGTGCAAACCTTTGCACATCCTTCCATGTCACTGTTGAACTCTAGGAGTTCCTCATAATGCTTTGCAGTCCTTTTGAGCTTTGAAAACAGCATGAACAGGCTAGAAATAGTGGTGAAGGGGAACATTCTCTGCAGGGTCACAGAACTGATCTAGTTGTTATTGATATTTTTTCCTCTTACAACCACCCCTCTAAGAACGGAATAAAATCCCTGTCATTTATCTCCCTCAGTGGATCCTAACCCTGTCACCCTCTGAAAATTATTTCCTTTCCACACAGATAGTGCTACAGCTGAGCAGGAGTTAGCAGCTACTGTGTCAGTGCAAAGCAACACGCAACTCCGATAACTAGATTATTGACACAGTAGATGGTAATTTCTCAGCTGGAGCAATTGTGTCAATACACACTTGGGAAGTTTGTAATTCATGGAAATGCTGTCGGCCGGTGATGTGTTATTAAGGAGAGATCTTTAGTCTGCGGGTTCACACATGTGCTGCCGGGGTCTGGTTTAGCAGAGAATAAATTCCATTTCAAAAGGAATATACTAAACAATCAATGTATTATACTTAACATTAATGATAAATACGCATCCTAATAACAACAGGAAGAAATAACACTGAGGAGTTTTAAAGCTTAGATCTTACATTGACAGAAAAAAAAATCAGTCCCATCCTAATTACACATAAACAACTGTAACATTTGTGGATTTCCCTTTCAAAGCATTTGAGCTGCAGTAGCAATGAAAAAACATCCACAGAGTCTCTTCCTTTTTCACTGTAGTCTCCTATAACTTCGTAATATCTAAAGCAATTTAAACCTGTATTAATAAAAATGCTTTGAACTGAGACCTCACATGTCAACTTGCAACACAGAATGAATTTTTACTGTCAAGTTATGATCCTCTAAATTAGGAGGTGCTTTATAATTGAAATGCTGACACAGACTTCTAATTGTAGACGTGCTGGCAGGTGCTGCTGTGCTAGCGTTATATTAGCAACTTCTGCGTGTGAATATTGTTCATTAAAGGTTGTGCTTATACCTCATGCACACAGATTACAGGCTGTGGAATGACAGCTGTGGAAAATCACTCAAATTCGAGCACGGACTACAATGCAAACACTCACATATTAAACAGATTAAATTAGTAACCTTCAAAGTGTCTTTCACCTTAAATATATATATATATGGCAAATATTTTTATAGCTACGTGCTTAAAATGAAAATGTTTTCTCATACAGCGTTAATAATAAAGGGAAAGTGAAGATAAATCTTCTCTTTCAACTAATCATTAAATTAGCTCAACTATAGCAGTTGCCTGAATCGCGAGCGAATGTTACAGAGCACAGATCTAATTGCTGCAGTGCTCCAACCCTCCAAGCAGTGCAGATGTTATGCAAATAGTTCTGTGTTCATTTTCAGACTGTAATATGTGGTGGGTTTTGCAAAATCAGACTGGATACCAACATGCATGCACACACACACACACACACTTTAAAAAAAAAAAAAATCACTGAATTCCCCCTTGTCTGGTTACTAGAAAAACCATTCAAAGCACGGTCTTCTTTTATGCGGTGTCAGAGTGATCCTCACAAAAACTCTTGATCAAAAGACTTAGACAAAATTTGGATCTGAAGCTCACTGGGGCTGCTGGGTCTCACCCTGTGTTTGTCTCCAACCTGTAGAAAATCATGGTCGCAATGTACATGTCGCTGATGTGTTCTGCTGGTGCGTGTTATCCTGTTTCCATCATTGTCTAGTGATAATTTATCATGTAAGCGCCTTAGAGATGAGACTTGTGTAGGTGCTGAAATATTTAAAATTATCCCATTTTTCAAAATTGTGAAGCTTCTTTCTGTGTTCTAATGTTTCCATCTGCCTACACTGGGGAATTCCAGCTATTCAGGGTTACACTGCAGATGCTGGTATACTTGGATTATTTAAAATACAAACCAAAATACAAACAGAAAAGCAAGTTTAAGTCTTTTTCAACTTTTTTTTTTTCTCTTTTTCGTTCTTTTTTCGGGAAGACAGTTAATTTGATGTTAAAAATGCATATATTTGTTAAGCTGTTTCTGCAGCATCTACTTATCCTCTTTACATAATCACTATATATATTCAGCAAGTCCCCTCCCACCGGCGTGTTTAAAAGCTTTTTTATTTCTAGTAGCTATTTTCTTAAGTAGATGTCATTATTACATTTTCACGTATGTTTTATTTGACAAGGAGGGGGGAGCGGGAAACATGCCAAGATAAAAGGATTATTTCATGGCAGATTTTCAGTGTTATTTATTACAAGAGATTGGATTCCTTATCCATCCCATCTAGTCCTATCCTATAGATTCCTTATCTATATCTACCTTTATCTGCTTGCCCAACTACATATATTTCTTTTTCCCACTAAGTCACTATGTGTATATGTCTGTGCGATGTAGTTGATTCCTATATTTAGAGACCCACATATAATTACGAATTGTCTGAGCCTTATTTGCTTATTTGCCTAATCCCTGACCCACCTCTTTTGCTACTACCACCTACCATCATTGGTTATGTCTAACCACTTTTTTCTTTTGTGTGATTCATCAGCCTGTTGGACGACAGGGACATACCTTTAATAGTGCCGTGGAGAATGTGAGTTCCTGAAATTTTTTGTTGGAAATTTTGAAAGAAATCACCACTGACTTTGCATAAATTCTTGGCATAAACTGTACTAAATATCAACTAAGTCTTTTATTAATATAATTGGTTTTAAAAAGGGCACAATTCTGCTCACAGAGTTCTTTTATTTGGCAACAGCATCAAAATTCTTTTGTCATTGAGATCAACTTTTATAAAGAACTACTAGTTCGGGGATTTTTTATGTACAGTCGAAGCATGGACATTTTTTTCTTTGGATAAAAAGCACAAATTAAAGAAAAGAAAAGGAGAAATTAAAGAAAGGAAGGCAACTGGATGCATTTTCTATTCCATTTCTATCTTAATTTATATTTTTTACTCAAGGTGTTCAAGATTGATCCTTCAACATAGCATCTTCTCTTGCTGTGGTAAGGAGGATGCTCACACAGCAGACCGTAGATAAACATTCAGATCTTCTCTCCAACGGAATCTGTGTAAAAAAATTGAACTAAAAATTCGTAGTCATTATTATAGCTCAAGAATAATGTGAGCAATGAGTAATTTTCTTATTAAGAAGGACTAGGGGCTTGACAGTTCCTGGAGAGCTGGTTGCATTTTTGATACCTTTGTCAATTGGTCAAACATCTGCTGCCTGACTGCTGTAAGTACCTTTCAATAAGCTAAATATATGAACATGTAAAGTTCTTCCCTTCAAAATCTTGCATTACTCATGAATCAATCAATCAAGATTGAAACCAAACAATAATTACGTTTTTGCTTCACTTAGTGTCTGGGACTTTTTCCACTGCACACACACTTGTAGTCCTGGGGTTTTACTTGCAGAAACGCACCAAGTTTTCCTCAGCTGTAATTACCAGTGACTTTAAAATTATCATTTGCTTGTAATTTGCTCAACAAATAAAGAGGATAAGATATGAAATAATAATAATAAAAAAAATCAGAACACTCACAAAAGTTTTGTTGTTCCGAGCATTCTGAAATACCAATTTGATTTCACCTCTGCCACCTGGAGGAAGCAGAGTTCAGTTTCTTGTCCTAATGTCTGTCACTAAATCTCTTCAGTGTATGTCAGCACACTGGGAAGGGGATATGCAGTTTGGTTCGATCGGGTGCCTGGAAAAGAGGGCTCCTGAGTTCATTCTTGGCTGTGTTTTTGCCTCAGGTTTTGTTGGTTTGGGTTTGGTTTTTTTCTTTTTTTTTTTTTTTTGGAGGTGGGGAGGAGGGTGGAGGTGGGGTGGTGGGTGGTGGTGGGGTGGGCAGGTTGTGAGCATTAATTAATTTTTCAAGAGAATCCTAATACCTTGGTAGAAAAGTGCTTTCTCATGGTTTTTACAATTACTCTTCTTACTGTTATTTGTATTTTTTCTAGTACTCCTATGAAGCAGACTGTTAAAGTAAGGTATCACACTGCACATGGATTTCTAAAAATAAAAAAAATCTAAAAATTTTTAAAAATTTTAAAAATTTCAAAAATTTTAAATTAAAACATTAAAATTAAAATATTAAAAAACCCAAAAAAGAACATTACAGCCTTTATAGACCATAGAAACCTTAGTCATGTTCTACTGAAACAGATCACCTAACTTAAAGATGAGGAAATTAACTGAAGTTAAAACTTCAGTGGTTAATCCATTAAAATACCACCATCCGCTGATGCTGTTTTAACTGTGCGGCATAAATAAACAAGCAGCTCTGGAGCTAAGATTCAGAGGTGCTTTTATTTGATCATTTTATGACCTCATAATAAACTGGAGAACTCTCATAAGGAAAATGCTGTTTCGCTGTGCCTCAGAAGATGTGTTGAAGAACGTCTAGGTAGTGAATGAAATCACTGTAGAGTGCACCCAGGCAATATTGCACTCAAAGGTGAATAAAACTGTTGCCACCTAAGCAGTAAGGGTAGATTGGCATGAGCCAAATGAGTTTATATGTGTGTCTGTATATATATATATCTGTATGTGTCTACACATACCTGTATGTATATGTATAAAATAAAAAAAAAATGAAAATATACAGCTTCACTTATCCAAACAGATGAGTTTACCTATTTTATAAGACCGGTATCATTCTTTTTATCTTGCAGTAAGATTAAACACTTGGATCCATTGAAGCTATTCTTCCACAAAAATAAAGAGACAATGTGTTGTGGTATGATTTAATGATGGTTTTGTTAGCAGGAAAAAACACTCTGTTGAAGGCAAAAATGTTTTCTGTAAGTAAAGCACTTCAAGACAGGGGCAACTCTAGTTAAAACTATCTGTTTTGTGGTCTGACACTGATTTATGAGGTGTAGCTTATTTATCTTCTTTGTTTGAATTGTCTTTTTCTCTTCTGGTGATCAGATATATTTTTAATATACTGTGTTTAGTTTTGGCAGAAAATTAAGTCCTCTGAGGATTAGTGGTGTGCTACACCCTGAATTAACTGCCAAAGATGCAATAATTTTCCCCTTCTGCTTAATTGTATTGTGGAAGCAATCAGTCATGCAGCAAAAGCAATTACATTTTTGTTTTTATTTTATGTTCTTACTATTTTTGTTAATATCAAAGTGCATACAGTGCTTGAAAAGATGCTCTCTCTCAACCACACTGTCTCTGTGGGAGTGAGGAAGCAAAACAAATGAAATAGACTTGGTTTTGAGGCAGGGCACAGGGTAGAAGAAAGAAACGCGTACTCAAAAATACCTCATCAAAAATATTGTATCGAAACATATTTAACAGATTTTGACAAAAATAAAATAAAATTAGAAAGACGCATCTGCCCTCCACAGAAAATTACATCTATTCAACAAAAACCAAAACACCTGAATGTCAGAAATACTCAGCTGAAATATTTTTACTCGCATCTGCTGATAATAATGCCCCATGGGCATTCAAAAGTCTCATGCCACTACTCTCAGTGGGTTTGGTTCATTAGCAAAGATTTTTCCCCTTGATGCACTTTTGGCCAACATGTAACATGACTATTTTTTTAATGTGCTGAGTTTTCAGCTCCTAGGGGGAAAATAAAACTATTTGCTAAAAGTTGAAACTGTTATTGAAAAAATTCAGTGATTTTGTAATTGAAATACTTCGCTTAGAAAACAGCCTGCTTCTCAGGCAGTTTTATTGGTAACATTGGCATTACAAAGACTCAGTTCTACAGAGTATGGTACCAGCAAGCTAACTGATAGGCTGGGATTCCAACCCCAACTACTCCATGGTATGGGTGGGTATTTTGGAAAATTCTGATTTTGGAACAAGTTTTGTTTTCTGTTTAAGTAACAATCACAAGGAGACTGTCTTCTCATTTGTAACGCACAAAAGGGCCTCAGTCTGCTCTATACTGCATCCAAATATATGGAAATAAATCTGTCTTCCCCACTTTATACTCTCTGATTGGACACCATTCTTATTCATCACTCAAAGAGTCAGAATTATTCACAAATTACAAGTAAGAGGTGCTCTGAAATCTCTGAGGATTCAGGAATGATGATGAGAAAAAACACCACAGATTTCTTTGGATCACACTTGATCTCACTGAATCAAACTTTAATTACACAATGCCTGATAAGTCAAATTTTCTCCTGGTATATCCTGATGGACACTAGAGAGGATGTTCTAGTGGAGTATTTGACTATTGAGCTTCTCAGATATTTGTATGGTGAAGGTACTTGCTAGGTGTTAAGCCTACCAAGTAATAAACAGCATCCAACAAAGGGAAGAGTGGACATTACACATTAATACAAAGGACAAAGAATCCAACCGATCTTGACCATACTTTGATCATATATCTTGTAATTTTATGAACTTTCATGGGAGCAAGTTTTCATTTTCAAAAAATGCAACATCAGGAATAAAATTTATTTCTTTTGGTGAGGTAACTTTACCATCTCTATAATAGAGTTTACTAAAGGATTTTTTAAACATGTCAGAACTCACCAAGTTCAAAGAAAATAAAATAAATACTGTCCTTTTTAAATATCTAAATTGCTAAAGCTCACTTAATAGCGTCTAGAGAACGAGATAACGATGAAAATCTAGTTCGTAACAACCTGTTCGTACACCGTAACTCTCAGTGTGCATGTAAAGCAATAGCTTCTGTTGGTGTCTCATTATACTGTTCCTCAAATTATAAATGTAATATATTTTCTTAGATTTTGCATACAGTATTAAAAAATATCTTGTATACATTATTTTGTGTACTGTGGGCTTTGTTGGAAAATCTATGAATATATTTACCGAACAATTCATTTAATAGATTTTACAATTTTTCAGAATAACATATTGAACATTTTTTCATTAATCCTCCAGCCCTTATTCTGTAAAATATTGCACATCTTAACATTATTGAATTTTTTTTTCCTTTAATGAAATACTTTGGCATTCAAATTAATATTAAGTAACTTCCTTTAAAGCTCTTTTGCTCGACTCTTGAGCTTAAAAGGCTGAAATTCAATTTGGTGGAACAGAGAGCAGGGTGACTGGGCTGGGAGAGCGCAAGCACAGTGGGTTCGGGATGCGCAGTGCAGCTGTGTGCAGCAGGACTCATGTTCCAGAACCTGGGTTTCCCCTTCCATGCTCAGTGCAGACTATTACAATAAGCTTTATTTTCAGGATGCAGTCAGAAAATGCCAGAGTATCTAAATCAGTGCACTGCAAGACCAGTTGCCTTTTATGTGGCACAATTCACTGGCATCAGCTCAGCTGGATGGCAGGTGCCCACCAAAGCTGCTCCATCACTCCCCTCCTCAAGGGGACAGAGGAGAGAAAATACAACAAAAGTCCTGAGAGTCAAGATAAGGACAGCGAGTACTGTCACAGACAAAAACAGACTCAGATACTTGAGGCAGTACCAAGGAATGATAACTGTATTCTTCATCGAAATGGTTTTCGTTTAGCATGGGGCTAAATGACTTGGAGATGATGAAAAAGGGGAGATGAAAGGTAAAAGACAAATGTACCTACACAGAGTGGTGCAAGCATGCCTGAAAGATGATCCTACACAGCATCCGGAATACTGCTCTAAAGCAAAGATCCATGAGTCAATGAGAGTGTCGGTCATGGTTAATGCATTGCTCTGCCACGGTAAGGAAAGTGTAATTTCAAATTGTCTCTGATATCAACATGCAACAACTGTGAGCAAATATTTGACTCGTAATGACAATTGCTGCATTTTAATTACTGAATGAATTATGTTGCATATGATTGATAGACAGTAAACACACAAATACCTTGCAACTTTTCAATTGCTAAAAATAAAATAACTATAGCCTGAGAAAAAAGAATCCTGCTTCTCAAAATCACGCAAAAATCAGAGGATACCAGTACTTCCCTGAAGGTGATAACAATTTTGTTTAAGAAAACAAGAGAATTGGAAAAATCATATCATGATAGACATGCTTTCCTCCTCCTTCTAACTTCTCAGCTCCTAGCTTAGATAGTCACAACAGTAGGGCAACAGGGATGACATCATCTGACCTGCGTGGAACACTCGAAGCATGAGTTGCATTGCTGAATAATCAGAATATTTCTCCTAGAATGCCTGTTCTGTAGTTTGAGCTAATACCCTATTCTGAAAATGTAATATCTTTGCAATCATTTTAACATAGCACAAAACTATGCTGAAAGACGCTTACGTTTAAATAAATTAGAGTACACTCGCAAATTGCAGATGTTGAGCTACAGGATGCATCATGGGCATGAGGCGACTTTATCTAAAAAGGATTCAAAACACGTTTTATCTATATATTCTTGAGGGGTGAAAAGAAAATCAGCAATAAAGGAAGCAGTAGAGGAAGCCAGCTTTTTCACACAGCAACCAAACCTTTGTAAGGGTGGATGCACTGCACAATCCCTGTTTACTGGAGTCTAAATTCTTGTAAGCAAATGCAAATACTCAGCACAAGAATGTGTGCACAATGCAGACATTCTTCACTCCTTCAGAGCACGGCCTCTTCAGTGCAGCTCGTTGTCAATACAAGATAGCCCTCTGTGAGGAGAAAAGAAAAAACACATTGTCCACTGGCAGCTTAAGCCTTACTCCAAACTGAAGGTGGCTCTAATGTGAAATAAGTCTTTCTTGAGTCTTGGCATCAAGATATTTTCGGGCAATAAATATGTATAAACAAGCTCCTTATTACAGGCTCCACAAAGGGCTTTATTCAGGTGTCTAAACAAAGTTTTTAAGAAAAGCCTTTTCTCTGTGTGTGTTGGGCAGTTTCCACATTTCTTGCATTTAATAAAATTTGCAAACAAAGCCGCCAGAATTTCATTAAATTACTGTCGTGTACAGAGACACTGTAAATAAATATGACCACTGAACATACTCATTTCTGGAATACAGAACGTGTGGCAGTCCTTTAAAATTAAGGATTCTTTAGTTCACTGTGTTTGCTTGGCGTGTCCTCACTGAGCTCTAGTGAGAGCAGTCTGGTGATTGTAAAGTTTTAGTTAAGTTAATGGCCGTTCTACACCATGCAGTTTAAACCGCTTGAATGTACCCCAAGAAATTAAAAAAGAGAGGGGGGGGATTTTTTTAGAGTTATTACTCAATCGTCTAAAAAGGTTGGTATGTCATAGTTTGATATTTTGTCATGTTGCAATTATTTTGCGATGCTTTTAGCAGATATTTTGCTTCCCTAGGTGGAGGTTGTCTGAAGATTTCATTACAAACAGGAGCCTTCGGGGAAGAATGTTGCCTAATGAAATTAATCATTATACAGGTTTACTCTTTAATAAGGTACTTTAAGAGATTATTTCTAGATGGAATATATTAGTGCAGATGTGCTTTTTTGACAGTCACCACTGTGTATGAGAAAGAGAGCAGGAGAGAAGGAGGGAGGGAGCGGGGGGAGAAGGAAAAGGAGGGAGAGGTGAAGAAATAACCTCTTTGACATCCCTTCCTCTCACCCCCTTGACATCTACTGGGAATCATTTGGCCTCAACAAAACATTTGGTTGTTGATCATGTGGTAGACAGGAGATGACTACACGACTACAAAGAGTAGAGATATATCCTACAGTGTATCAGGTTTGGAATGTTCTCAAGCTGTCTTTATTGTGCCTCGCAAGTGTCAATCCAAATCAGAAAATCAGTAGAGAGGCTGGACTTGATGTAAAGGAATTGGATTTTGTGTCCTGTTCCTAGTTTATCCCTTAGAAGTTTTCAAGTGGGTACTTCTATGCAGGAGTCTTCTGGCAGTTGTTTTTTCCAGGATCAGAGAGTCATTGGTTCATTTTCTCTGCTTCAGAGTAGAGGACTTGAACTTTTTTCTTTCCTTTTTATTTTTTTTTTTCCTTTCCTAATAGTGCTCAGTCTATTGAGCTTGAGGTTACATGCAATTATGCAACTAGGAAGACCCTTGATTTAGAAATAACTAAAAATAAATAAATGAATCCAAGATGCAGGATGGATATAATAACTTGCAACACCTAAGGAACTACTTCTAGTCAAATTTCAGATCATTCCCTGGTGATAGATTTCTCTGACACCTATTTTACTTATTTGCATATATATTTTGTTTCTGATCCAACCTATTCTTAACTGTTTGAATATAAGCTAATACTTGCAGGTTAAAACAGGACATGTGTTATAACTTTCCAGTGATTATCAGCAGTGTTAGTAGATGGCTGATGCTTCATGAATTATCTTTCAAGACTTGTACAACTGAAGAGTTTGGTTCTCAGTTTTCTTTTCTTTGGCTTTCATAAAGATTTTGTGTTCCATCCAGAGTTAAATCTACAGGTGAGAAAATAAACATGTTACCTTGGGCATGAAATTAGAGTTGTCCCACTAGCCAAAATCAGAAGACACTGAAAATCACCCAAGGATGATGGAGGAGCCCCTACTTGAGCTTCACGTGTGTCCAGTGCCCGGTTAGTTTTCTGCAGGCTGCACCGGTACAGGGAGACATGGCTTCTGCCTTGGTGCTAGAGCAGGAGGAGCCATCTTTCATGTCAGAAAGTCCTAACAGAAAAGCTGTGTGGTGGACTATTCCTCCCTCTCTTCCCATCCCATCGCCTCTCACAGATAGCTACCTTCTTCTTTAGTTCAACATTTGTTCTCAGAATTCACAATAAATGACCTTCTGAGGCAAAAGCATGTTATACTCCAGCAAAGGGTATATTATGAATTTAACATAAAAATAAGAAATGTTAAAAATAGATAAGGCATATGAAAGGGCATGGTATTTTACTTGGTTTTCTTACGGTGAACCCAGGTTTAATGCACAGAAATTAGCCAGAGATCTATAGGCTTGATATTTTTTCTCAGATAAAGAACACAATCTGCGAAAGAAAGGAGAAGAAAGCAATTATTTTTGTGAGCATATACTATAAACTATCAAATTTGCTAATTTGGACACTAGCTTCACTCTGAGGCTTAGCCAGCCTTTTATAATTTAACAAGTAGCCCTGATAATCTGCTACATTGTGCACAATCGTTGTGCCATTTCTAATTAAATTTGACAAACCCCCTGAAACTTCCCCTAGACAAACGCAGCAGGTTTAGAATAGCTTGAACTGGTTTAACTCTTTGGGGCTGTCTTTTTAAACAGGCACTTTGCAGAAGAGAAGCGACAATATATATAAAGCTATAAAAAACCTGTACAAATGCTGAGGAAATCATCATAGACTTCTTGTCATGGTGTGTAAGCAATGCTTACAAAACCTTTACAGTATGAGAAAACATAGTGAAAGCACCATTTTCTCTCTAGGGATGTTAAAGACATTTGGAAGGGGAGTTTCTGAGAAAAATATTGTCTGATAGACAGTGTGATCAGGGCTGCTGTCTGGATGGCTGGTTGCCTGTTAAACTTCAATTCCTTCTGCAAAATACTATGTGTGCTGCAGCTCTTATAAATAACAGACTTAGTCTTGATAGAGACAGTGCTGGACCACCTGATACAACAGCATTTTGATACCTGCTCCTCCTCTCCTCCAAAGAGTTGATGTCCTTGTAGTGCAATAAAAGAGCGACTGGAGGGTGATGTACAACCATTTGTGGCTCAGAAAGCCAGAATCCTTCATTCTTCATCTATACGTTATGACACAGAGTTGTTACAGTCCTCTCTTCCACACCTAACTGTGATTAAAGCTGGCTGTGTAATTCAACTTATTTATAGAAAAATAGTTGTGGAAGTTGCAGAGGCCTTAATGACCAATGTTTTGACGAAGCAAATGAAACAGTCGGGAAAATGCTGCTAATATACAGAAGTGCTGCATGCAGTCATGTAGGAGTCTATGCATTTGGCGTATTGCAGGAGATGAATTTTGCCTGCAGCAATGCAGTCCATTTCTGGAAGGCGGAGAGCAAGTTCTTGAGACCATGCTTGGGGGAAGGGAGGAGTGGGGAAGACAAGACACCAAAGTGCAGATCTGCACTCATTTGTTGGGGGACTTCTGGAAACTGATGCTGTTAACATCCTTACAGGCAGGGTTCTGATGTAGCTGTTGTAGAGATATTTTGTTCTGGAAGGAAAGTACAATTTTATTGACAGTGGCTCTCTTTTACTGTGTGAATACAGAACAGATGATGCTGAAGCCCCAGTCTTGGCCAGGACACCCAGCTAGTGTTGTAACAGACGTGTAATATAATGCACATATTTAGTAAGTAACTGTTTTATTAGAAGAACAGAACTGTGTTCTTTGCATGTGTGTCTTGCAGGCAGAGAAATCGGGAGATCGGTTGAAACACATAGTTGCAAAAACATGTATTCCTATCTCTAAAGACAGTGTAAAAAAACAACAACAAAATGTATTGGCCAGAATGTTTGAGGTTTCTGAAAAGATTTATTCTTCTCTGTTTTGTACTTGTGCCTTCACACGTGACAATGAGGTCCAGGAAGAGACTTCTGTTTCCTTGAGAACTTAATGACGCAGAAATTGGTGCAGGGAGAGGAAGATAGAGTTCTACAAAAAAAGTTCTGTGATTTAGAGAGAACAAAATCATTACAAGGAAAAAAAAAAATTCTTTCTCAGTCTTTATTGCCCATCTTTGTGTGTGTGTGGTTTGTTTTCTGTTACAAATGAGTGAAGGCAGGACTTTCGAGAAAAACAACTTCTATTTATTACTTTAATTTGAAACCAATTTTGGTAAGTTACTTGTGAAAAAAGGGAAGATATAAAAGTCCATAAAAAGTTATAGACTCTCAGATTTCCTAGTGCAATAAAATGAGTCTCCTTTTTATACCTGTTATTCCTCTAAATTGAGTAATGCACCTGACCGAGCTTATGCTTCCTTCTTTCCATCTTTGTTGATGAGACACATGAACCGCATTTATTTCCTGGCTGCCCTCTCCTTCTCTCCTTCTCTCTCGCTCTTCTCAAGTGCTTGGATTCATGTATAGCGTATTTTGGCTTCACGCATCTTCTTGCATGATGAAGCATCTGCCTGTGGTGCTGAAGCTACTGGCAGTGCCTGTGTTTGCCCCAGAGCACATTACAGATGGTAGTGTCAGTGCAGATAATGATAGCATAAGACACTCAGGGTAGCAACAGGGGACAGATGCTGCTTTTGTTCAGTTTTCAGTGGCGGATCCAACCTGCAGCCTGGGGTGGAGAGGGGAAAACTCTTAGAACAGGCAGAGCTGGCAATTTAGGTAATGACCACTGGGTGGGGCAAAAGTGCACATCATTAAAAAAAAACCGAAAAAAACCCAACACAAAAAGCTCACAAAACTTGGATGATTTGTCTGAAACAACACCGGAATCAAAAGCACGAGTCTTTAGTCTTTAGGGTGGCCAGGAGATTCTCAAATGTATGAAATAACAGTAGATGTTCTTCATTGCTTTTGTTACTTCCATATTCATATCCATCAGATTACACAGGGGACCATTTTGAGGCATCTTGTCTCCCAGGATATGGATGTGAGTAAATTGCATCCGATAATCTTCCATCATCCCCAGTGCTTTTTCCAGGGGGGATTTACACTCGAACATCAAAGAAACACTTAAAACCCCTCTGTAGAATGGCAAAGGACTGTTCTTCCAGAAACTGCGAGTGTCTGAAGTACATGCTCTTTATCTTTGTGCAGCGTAGTTGGATGAGGAAAGCCTTACCAGATCATTGTATTAAGTAGGAGTTTAAATTTATCACTATTTTTATTGAGTGTATGATTTAACAAATTGCATTTGTCCTAATTCTCAGTGTAATAGCTTGAGATCCTAAAAGAAAATTTACATGCTTTTAATGATTAACATGATTTTAGTGCAAACCAGTATTTTTTTCCTCTTGTAGTTAGCAACACTAATGAGAGCATGGACTTCAGATTATCCCTCATCCATGTTCAGCCAGTGTATCAGAAACATAGCAGAAAAGTCGTTAGCTAAGCAAAAAAAAAAAAAAAAAAAAAATCATCCTGTGCATGAACTTAACTTCTTGTATATCATTTTACCCATACTCAGATCTGCAGTCTGTTTTCTGCCATAATGTGATTGCTCTGCTTGAGGTCTTTGAAGAGATTTCTTCCCATAGCACTGCTTTTCCTTTTGTATTTTTCTGAGGGAAGGAAAACTGTTGGCCTGATTTCAGCAAGTCCTTAAAAAGGAAGACCTAAGGAAGAAAGAAGGAAGTGTTACAGACATTCTTAACGAATTTTCCCAGACTTATTCATGAAGAGTGATCAGAAAACAAAGAAATACACAAAAGAATCCCCATTGTCTTTATAACACAGTTACTGTTTTCTAAATTAGCCCAAGGAACTGATCTGCATGCGGTTGTCCAAGCGGTAAATCTGAGGTAGAGTATTGCACTTTCTCTTCAGAAAAGGTCTCTGGAAGACCTCGCACATTTGTGAGCTCAGTAACTGTCATCACTTGTGTCATAGGGTCAGTGGTCAGGACAGCTTATAATACAGTATCATTTTCTGGAGGGACGAAAGAACACCGTATCTTATTTTCTGCAAAAAAAGACTAAAGCAAGGTGATAAAAGCCACTATATTTCCTCAGTCATTTAACTCCATGGCTGGCACCATTTCTCACTGACCTCACAACCAACTCTCTTTCTACAAACATCCTGGTTGGAGATACTTCCTGGAACTAAAGCAGCCATCTCCCAGTGATGCGACTCCTTCTGCCCCTAGAGACAACTATTTCACCTCACTCTTTTTAGAAGACCTGACCACCTGGACATATTTTCACTTGCAGCTCTTGGCCTGCAAAATGAACGGCTGATTTCCGTCCATTCCCTCTTCATCAGACATACCAATCAGCAAAAATCATTAGAGCAGATGTTACGATCTGTTAGTGGCTTTCAAAAAGAAGACACTGGAGAGCTGAACTACCTTGTAGAGATTTCCATTTGTGAAATGGTCTAATGAACATCACTTTCTTAATGCTCCTAGCCTGTGGATAAATTAACTTCATTCTCCATTGTTGCCAGATTTGCATTTTTCAAAATATTAAGAACAGCTGTGAGGAAAAGCAAGTGCAGTCACAGATAACAGTGCTTGGACTGCATAGGATGTTTCAGAGGATACCAGAACGGTTAAAAAAAAAAACAAACCAACCTCTGCTAGTGTCCTAGAATACCTTTAATTGTCCTGTTATTGTGGTGCTAAACACAGAAAAAGTTAATCTCAATATTGTATACAGTTTTAAAGAAAGGGGGATGACTGAAGGATGGAGACAATACCCCTGGCTTGCCAAGGAAGTGTGTCATAAAGCTAGATATTGGATATCAAACTTATAACTCCTGTCCTGTAACAACGAGATCATCTTTCCACTCTGTCTTGAACGGCAAAGATAATAATGTTTTTTAATAATGCCATTACTGATAGTACTTATTACTTAAAAGATAACCCAGTGTTGTAGTACAACTGTCAGTCAAACTGTATCTGCTTATAGCAGAGCTGACTCTGTTCCATAAGGCATTATAAAATCTGAAGCACTTCAAACATGTAGGTAACTCCGACCATATACAAATGAGGAGACTGAAATACGAGTTTGGGGTTTTCCTCCAGGTAAATCTCTCTATTCTCTGCTACGATATAAAGCAGAGTCTTTCAAATTAATTGAGTTTTGGAGCCTAGTATTTGCTCCAGAATGTTCTAACTAGGTCTTCCAAGGTATCTTCTTCCATGCATTGCAAGTCTGTGAGTTGTTTCTTCTCCAAAAATCAGTCATGATCCCCATCTGGAGTAGTCATATCTGTGCAGCTTCCCCAGTGAGCACACTGCAGACTTCCATTTAGATTTAGGCCTCCTGACTTCCCATCCTTGTCTTTGACCTCTGAGAAACTCTGCTGTTTCATAATTGTGTTGGGAATTAAATGTTGCAATACATTCGAAGGGGGTTCCATAGTCAATAAACAATTGTCAATAGCAACTTGAAATATTCATTTAGGGCCTAAAGTAAATTTAATAAAAATTGCATAAAAGGTAATTAACATAAACCAGCCAAATGCAAAATGAATTAAATAAACTAAAATAAAGTTCATGTTTTAATCAGCAAAGCCTTGTTGCTTAACAGCTCCTCCAGGCTTAATGTTCAGCTTAGTTTCTGGATCACACTCTTTCAAATTGCTCCTCAGAGACATAAATCTGACTATAGCTCCTGTATACTCTTGTGAGAGTCGGTACATGTGTATATTTCTGAGTGCGAATGTAAAATACAGTCTGCTGGTGCATTGCATGAGAATTAATCTCTTCTGTATTAGGAAAAATGCATTGCAATATTTTTCTCTTACAGAACACTGCAAATATTTTCAACTTTCTTTTGTTTGGGGTGATACCAGAGACATTCAGGAATAATACTGGACTCAATTAGACAGTATGAAAGCAGAAAAAGGTTAATGACTTCACTGGAATATTCCTGAAGAGACACCAGCATGTTTGAAATCTAATGGTAGCCAAAAATTCCCTCCTTTGGAGCGGCTTCACGGCAATATTTTTCTTTCTTGAGACAAAATAAAAAAAAAAAATTCACAATCTGTTAATCCATCAATCTAGGACATGTGTATTTCGAAATACTGTCCAAACTTACACTTAAAACCATGCAACTAGATAAAATCTGGATTATGCCACATGTGTTAGCCTGCTCTGACTGATCCGCTAGGTCTCATCACCCAATCCTCTGAACGCTGTGAACACAGTGTGTGAAAATGCAGCTTGAGTTGTCTTTTCCCCACCAGTTTCTTACTCAAGATCAGAAAAACTTGACCGTGACATGCTTTAAGCAAGAAAGTTGCTGTTGTTTGACAAGGTACAGCAACTAAGCAATCAATACTCTGGCTGGCTGCTTCTTGGATCTAAAGCGAGTGGGCTGAACTCCCACTAGTTCTCCACTGGCCCCTCTGGAACCCTGCCCTGGATGCTGTTTCTCTGTCTGGGAAGATGGAGCGAGGAATGTTGGGTAGCACTAGCTGTAACACTGCGTCCAGAACGTACAAGGTATTTTTTATGTGCTCAGAGGCATGTCTGAGTTTTCCCAACACGTAAAAAGCCTTTAAGTCGTTAATAACTACATGGAAATCTGCTTGCATGGTCACCTAACTTACACATGTATTAATTATCTACTCCATTCTTCAGTCTGTATTTCTGCTGAAGACTTCTATTATTATACAAGTTACGTGAGGGGGTTTCCCCCTAATTTTCCCTATCCGTAAAATCACAACCGTACTAGTCTGCTTCACAAAGGTTGTGAAACAGAAGTGTCAGGAAGCGCTTTTTGAGCCCTGGGAGGAAAGTTTCACACAAGTGGGAAGTGTCTTTTTATTTTTTGAAGTCTATAAATGAATCTGCTCAGGGAAAGCTTGTGAAAAACAATTCTCTGTGGTAAAATAGTTCACACGGCCTTACTTAAGCAGGTAATTTCTGTTGAGGAAGTTACGTGCTTCAGGTACAACTAATTTAATTAGAGAAAATTTTATGTGGGAGCAGTTACTGAATGAAATCATGCTAATCTTCATAATTAATATTAAGCACAACTTGGTTTTTTTAAGGAGTACGGATTTCAAGTACCTCGTTCGGTGATTGGAGATTGCTGTGGTAGAGGGTCCCCTCTGACAAGCCTGAGCCATCAGCACTGTCTCTGAAAAGCAACGCTTGTGGACAAAAAGCCAGTCATCCTGTTACTATTGACACGACTTAGAGAGTCACTGCACGAAGGTTTCTGGGGTTAATCACATACTCAATAGAAAAGAGTTTTAAAGGAGAAACGTAACTACATGTTTGGCAGCCGGGAGAAGACAGCCCCTCAGATACACGTTTGACTTTAAACAAAGCTACGAGCTTTCGATGAATGACGTTTACGGTTTGAAACGCTTCCTCTGGCACCAACGACTCTTCATCAATATCTCACCGCTAGTCCCACCTTCTACAAACTGATTTGATTCTGATGATGTGGAGGAAGGTGCTCAGGCTTCTTTAGACACAATTTCCTACAATTTCTCTTTGGTAAAACTCTACAAAAGAATGAGGTCTAGTGGATACCCGAACTGGTTTAAAGGCTTCACGAGCCAAAGGAACACCATGACCTCCAAAAATAATTATTGAAACAGAGGTGTGCTTTCCCTGCCTTGTACCCGATGATGTAATGTCACTTGTTCCTGTGGAACCACTTCTGGTGGTATGGTGGATACTAAAACAAATAAAATTCCATCTAAGACAGTATTTCTTGGGAAGTTTTTGTTGCCTGAGCATTGGTATCTCCCATAAGCAAGGGTGGTCCTGGTTAAGGCATCCAAGAAACTGTGGCAAGGGCTTTAAATCTATTTCAGAGCAGGTTACATGCACTTCCACAGAGCAAGGATATCAGCCCTGGACCTATAGATTGCGCAGTCTCTCCACTGAATTCAGATACAGCACGTACTGCTGCAAAAAAATTGTTACTGTGAATTTGTCAGCAGAATGTCCCCAAATCAACACAAAAATAGAGGTCAAAACAAAAGTGGAGGGCAAATCAGCTATTGAACAATCTCTAAAGAAAACCAAGGCCAGGTTAAATGCAGCTTATGCAATCTTTTTTAAGGAGGAAATTCAATAAATTTATGGAGCTGCAACCCTGATTCTCAGGCTCAAGCAAATGAGAGCTGAGCAGAGAATAAATTTTCTTCGTATCAATCTTCGCTGTAGTGCCACAGACAACTGACCCCGTGGATGGCTTCAAACGCAGTTCCATCAGTCACTGGATCCTTCACTTGCTGTGTTTCCTTACCTGGCATCTCTGCCCAGCAGAACGTCTTACGTTTTGAGAGATGGTTCATCAGTTATATGGATAACTCTTGAGAGTGAAGGAGAGGATCTCTCCAGACAAGAGAGGCTAAGGTACAAAAATTAACAAAATTTAAAACATTCAATGTCTCTGTTTAGATGCTCTACAATAAAAAATAGTATGATTTCAGAAGACTTGATTTATTTGCGAGCTGTTTCGATATACAGATTGCGTATCACTCGTTTATTTGAGAAGCCATATGTGCAGACTAGTGAATGTATTTTGTTATGTATAAGGTAGTCTAGTTTAACCCTTTAACGGTCACGTTCCTAGGGCTTGTGTTGATTCAGCATCTACAGTAATTCTAAAGAGTGTGGTTTTATTGATTAAACTTGTAATGTCCCAGTGGATCAGTCTGATGCATTTTTTCCCTCCAAATAAGTGAATTGACTTGAAAAGTCAATTTACATTTTGGTTTCTGATTACATCTCAGAAGTACTGGTCAATATTAGATGAACCAAGCAACTAAATTAATCTGCGATATTCTTGCACTCCTTAATTTCAGTGCATATTTACATCCTAGTTTTTGATAACAACATTCATAATATATATCCCAGATACATAGAATCTACTTTAAGAACTAAAGGTAGAATGATCGAAGCATTTTATTTTAACAAATGAAGTACCACCTACATCTTCACAAACCTGCAAACCTTTCAGTATTGGCACTCTTATTGGCACTCAGCTAGCTGGTATGGATGGCTTTGCTAGGGACAGAGTATATGCTTAGTTTAACAAATAAGCCCAGTATTCCACACAGTTAAAATTAGTTTTAGTAATGATGAACACTACACATAATTTCAGGCGTGTGCTGTAATGCTCATTCTGGCCAGCCATGAAGCTGAGAGATGTAGTGTCTTCTCAGTTTACACTGATTATTATTTTATATCCAGGGAATTAAAAATTCACAGAATCTATTAAGAGGTTTTATTTCTACATAATAAATAGAGAAACAATCTTTCAGATTATCTTTTTTTTTTTTTTCAAATCAGTGTTTTTCTTCTTGCAAACACAGATTTCTTGTGGCTATTTGTATACCGCATTAAAATATTCTTTTCTCTCTTAAACGTTTTACTATGCATTTTTATTCATGGTTTCGTCATTCCACATTACAGCAAAATAGATGAGTCCATTGAATTGTTTTTTATAGCTATCATTGTCTGATAGATGACTACGATTTTCAAAAGTATAGAGGGCATTTGATATCCAGTTCAATTCTTCACGTCTCTAGGAAAATAGTAACCTCACCAGACATCCGTTTTGTAAGCTCTTTCTTCTTTTCATTTGAGAAGAAATGTTCTTTTAAAATGCATTTTCTTTTGAAGGGGCTTGTAGCAAGCAGTAGTAGAATGTCCTTTGCCATAATCTCTCTAATTAGAGACCGTGCCTGGGACAAAGTGACCCTGTGTATTCGTGATATTTCTGAAGAATAATTTAGTTTGTGTACTATTTGGGACCGTTCCTGTGTTAAGATTGCTGTATTTACTGAACACAAAACCACAAGAAAAAATACTTTAGGTATTTTTTAGTTTTATGTTTAGGTTCTTCAAGGCTGAACTTTTTATCAATAGCAAATAATATATAAAGTTAAAGAGCTCTAGAAACATTTTACCCCTTCCACTACTTCATACAAAAAAATCTTTTTAATCTCTTTCTAGGTAAAAGACTTCAGGACAGTCATAAATATTTCTTGGGTGACCAAGAGCAAGTTCAGAATTTAATTTCAGGAAAGGAAACACAAAACTTATTTTAAATGCATTTAACTGGATATGCAAGGTTTCATGGCTTGTGTTTTACGTTTCAAGACTTTTAAGTTATTGCAATATGCTTAAACCATGGCTTATCCCTGTTCCTTTTTGATAGGTTTCTCCTGTTGCGTTATGATGTACTCTTCACTTAATTTCTTCTGTCCTCTTTTTTTCAAAAGACAAGGACTGCTGTAGGCTCAAATAATTGGGCTTCTAAGGATCGACTACTTTTGGGTGGGAATCTACAGCAGAGCTCTTCGGTAGTAATTGTGTGAGTGTTCTTACTGTGTCCGATTATAAGGTCAGGTAATCGTACAACTCCCAGCTATTCTACAAAGGGAAAACTTCTATCAAATTCATTTTCTTTACATCAGAGCAGCTAATATATTAACACCATATTTATATACCTTGCATTGTATTGTTTTTTTAATTGGAGTTACCTTTAAAAGTGTGATTTATCAATAAATTTGTCATTTGAAACAACATTCAAACAACATTTTAATATCCTAAGTAAGACCATAAAATTGATTAGAGGCTTCTAAGTCAGGTAAGTAGTTGTATCATCTCTGTAACTGTCCCTTAATGGAAAAAAACTACTACTATACTTGAAGTATAGTCAAACTGAGAACAGTGTTTTACTCTGAAATGAAAATAGCAGAAGTAGTCCAAAATTTCATTTCAAGTATTTTAAGAAGTGTGGGCTCTCAGGATGGCTTAGTCCCAAGTTATCCTGCAGCTTGGGTTTTTTTCTCCCCCTTATTTATTTTTAACCAGAATAACACCAGAAGAAGTACCAGATAAGGTAAGGAGGGAAGTCAAAATATATTGAATGTAAATTAACATATTAGTGAAAACTTATGGACTGGAAGGGAGCTTGTTCTTGGTTTTTTTGTGATACTCAACCCAGTGGCATATCTTCAACCTTAAGTAGCCTGGAGGAGTTGGGGAATATTACTTTACGGAACACTTTATCTTGAAGAGACATCTGTATCCTAAATCTTCACTTTATGGCTAGAACAATTCTTCTTGTCTTCAGTGAATAAGTCTGAAAAACTAGTGAAGGAACTATTCACATAAATATATGTATATATATATGCACACACAGATGCATAAACATACATATATAAATACGGAATAGGCAAATCTCAAAATATGATAAATGAAAAAGAAGAAGAAATATAAAGAAAAAATAAAAATGAGTGTCATATTTTAGAACTAGTGAGAGTACTATTTCAGCTGCCAGGTAAGAACTACATTTAAATTCGACAACAGTGAAACCTTTTTATTTCAAGGTGTCGGTGATATTATTCCATCAAAAAGGAAGCTGAAAACATTAAATGAGGTTTTATAAGGAATTTTTAGCATAGGTTTTCCTTGACTGCTCAAGTAAAAAAGTTAATGGTAATTCACAACTGAAAAATAGTGTTAATGTACACTCTGATGAGTAAGTATTACTCAGTTCATGCTTATGAAATGTTTTTTGTTACACAGAAGGAGACATCGTTTTTACCATAGTATCATGGAACTCCTCTAGCTATTTCCCACTTTTGCAGTCTACTGTTTCTAAACTGTTCAGTAACTGATACAGCCCTCCTTCTTGGGCAAAACTTGCATCAGAGAGGTCATCATTGGAATGTTCTAGAAAGGTAAAGAGGTGACACTGTGTTCACACTATATACACTTAGAAATGTTCCCGCAAAGTTACAACTAGTTCTGTGACTGCCTTATTCTGTTATTACACAGGAAGTGCAATACTGATTCAGATCCTGAACAAAGGCTCTCTCTGAGAAAGTGGGTGGTGTCGGATGCTTTAAAGTCCTGGAGCCCTCTCTATAGGCACTCCATAACATATAGGCTGTCCCCACTTCTGACATTTTTTTGGATGCAAACAGAGATTCAACCCTCAAGCATGAAGTACTTGGATGTCTCAGTATATACAGATCTAATACTGGGTATCTTGTATGCAAAAAAGCAAAGTTCTCCAGGTAGAGGGGGATGAAGAAAAGGTTTTGGCAGTTGTACACAGAGGCAACCGAGTGAACCAGGGGGCTACCATAACTCTCGTAATCATGTGAGGGATGCTCAAGGAATAATGGTATGTGCATGCAAACTCCAGTCCTTAGCCACTTTTCATTCCTTAAAACCTTCATCACCTCCGTTATTCATCATCTCATTTTCAGTCAACTAATTTGCATCCACGCGGTGATTTTACTTCTCTGATGCTTTATTGCACTATCTGGGGATTATAGAGCAGTGTAACTTTTTGTATATGCTAATCCTCCTACTCATAAAGCACGTCTTTATTCTGGGCTTAAAACTAAACCAAGATCAAAAACCTTCATAATCTTTTGGTTTGTGTTTCATTTGGATAATTTTTTGATAGATCTTACAGATACTGTCCACAGACTGAGACAGTACAGCATAAGTGGGAATGAGTGAAGCCCCTTCTCTGTGAAAATATGACTGAAGTTGATACTAAACCCTTGATTATGCTCCTAAATTGCTGGCATTTCACTCCATGTTCACTGCATCTCTTAACAGGCTGTACTCAATTCAAAAACGGTGGAGGACAGTAGATTCCTGTGCAGCAGAGGCCTTTTTACTTTTATAGAGAGGATAGTTACCTTAGGCTCCTAACTTCACTAGGAGACAAACTAGTGAGGCAGTTGGTGACTTCAAGGACCCAACAGAGTGAGACTCGTGAACTATCTGAGGTAATGAGTTCTCATGGGGGAGTGCTCTGCAGACAGCACAGCATTACAAGGATCACCCATCCCTTCAGCTTGGCCATATGCAAATGAGTACCAGAAGTTCTGGTTAGCGAATAATCGTTGCTGAAAGGAGCCCCATGAAGGGCTAGAAATGGATGGGACAAGCACCGTTTTCCCTGAAGGGTTTTCATGGATCCGTAGTGGGCTACATCTCGAATTGCTGTCCAGTCTTCTTGAAGGTCCTTCATTTTCCTGAGATTGCCAACCTGTCAAATGTAGGCACCTCATGTAAACACTAAATTAGGCATGTGATCGTCCTTCATGCCAGCTATAGTCAGCAAAAACTGTGGCCTCTGCAAAGAAGCCACTTCAGCATTGAACATTCCCCTTTGGTTTCCATCAGGGAGAAATAAAGACTAATTTCCTTATAACTTCATTCTTCCATGTAAATAGTCAAGGACAGAATAATAACACACATTCATTCTACCAGAACATCACTGCATAGCCAGTCCCAGTGAAAAAGGAAAGAAGAAAGATTTGAAATAGTGTTTTGATTTATTCTCCTTTAATTTGTGAGGAAACAGAAGAGCAATGAATGCAGCTTCGTGCAAATAAGGTTTGCTCTGGCACTGCTGTGTAAAGGCACTGCTGGGTTGTGCTCTGGAATACTTTCCTACTCTGTTTTCAGTCTCCTAATTAGTTTTTAATCCTTAACATGACTGTGCATCATCCCCTCTCATTGCTTAATATCCTCCAAAAAAGAAATGTTTCAAAAGGCTCTCGAAATTCTAAATCAGTTATATTGCCTGCTTCTATTATGTATTTTGTTAAGTATCCCAAGTAGTACCAACCCTTTAATGATGTAAAAATATCTGTAACAATAAGCTTTGTAGTTTTTTTCCTTTTCATGCTGTACTCATCAGAGATTCTTACGGACCTTTGGTCAGCGATACCAATTAGGAGCCGTACACACACAGGAGATCAGACTTAGATCCGTACAGTTCTTGCCTGTTCCTATCAGTACTGAAAGTGCCTGGAGTACAATTAGCATGATACAGATAATATCTTTATTAAAACATGGCATGGCAATAACCACCCATGAATACTCTCTAACAGCGAGGGTTTTAGAATCTCTTTTCTTTAGTAGCCTATCTGCTTAAATTTTAAGGCTTGAGTATTTGGGGTTTAGGCTACATTCTGCTGGGACCTATATATATAGGACATCAGCAAAAAATTTATGCACACTGGAATATTAAAGCTTTTACCTTCAAAATGAATATATGGGAACTGGTACTATATTTTTTAATAGGATTTGCTACCCAGAAAGGGCAAGGACAAGCTTTTACCCCCTTGATATTATTGTATTTTTTGTGCACAAGAAGAAACCGTTTAGAAGCCCAAACAAGAACTTGCTGCCTTCAAAGCATGATTTCAGTTCATTTCTGTTCCCTGGTGCCTTGCTTATTAAAATGCATATCACCTCAGCCTGACAACTGGCAAATGCCCATACCCTTTCTACTGTTCTCCTCAGCAGTGCTTGACACTGTCAGTCATACATTCCTGCTTACATGCTGTCCAAATCTGGCAAGCGTAGGCAGAAGCAGGCTGAAGTGGCTCTGACCTTTCTTGTCAGATGAATCCCAGAAAGCCCCATTTCCACCTCCAGAACTCACCATTGAAGAACTTGGTAAGGTTCAATTCTTTCCTCTTTCTCCTTCAATATCCATACTTGAGGAAATTACGACTTGGTAGAGGCTTGGGAAAAGACCAGCAAGAGGAACATATACCCTACTAGCAGAATGAGATAAAAAAACAGGTAATGTACCAGCAATCGTCATATGTGCTGAAATACTTTTTATATGGAGCCTCCCAAAGAAGGGTGTATAGCGTTTCTGAAGAAAACTTACAGTGGAAGTTTAATTTGCTTGCTTCTGCCCTCTCGTCCATATTTTTTTGTGCACTTGTTGCTGTAAAATTGATCAGAGAAACGATCTATGTTAAGTAAAACATTGGAACCTTCTCTTTTTTTATTCCCTGATTTAACTTGGGTCACTGAACTGATCTATTTCATAAGGTAGCCTCAGACACATGGTGTCACCCCAGCTGACAGGATGTTGACCTTCAGCCTGAGGGGTAGGAAGGAAAAAGAGGAATGTCTCAGTTAGCTTTGTTGCCAATGACATCAAAACACACAATCCTGCCCCTTGCCTAGCTGAAAACCACGTCTTACAAAGAGGAATGAGGTTTCAGATGCAGCTTTTCAAAACACACGCTCAGTATATCCAGTGCCTTAAAGAAAAGAGAGCTCTAAGAAGCACTGTGAAGGACATTCCATGATATTTATTTACTTACTGTTTTAAGGAGAAAAATAAGTGAATTTTCTGTTGAAGACACAAGCTCTTCCTGGTCTTTTATTTTAAAACTTTTCTTTCAACACACAACATTCTTTTCCAGTTTTCTGTATGAAAACAGTAGCAAGTAAATATACAGGAAGATTGAGATGTACCTCAGATTTGCGTCTGTAATTCAAGGAGTTAATTTCTTTTTTTTTTTTTTTTTGTGAAGTCATGTATCAGAGACTCTAATACACCATTTTCTTTATTTTCTATGCCTTAATGTATCAGAGTCAGTGGACAGACTTTTACATCTCTTTTCTCCTAGTTTCTGTGTCTATACCTGCTAAATGAGCACATAGCAAGATCTTTTTCCTTTCTCCTCTAGTTTACTAAGTTACCGCATAGATAACTGTACTTCAAAGTGTTATTCCAATCCATTCTATCTAAATGCAGAGCCAGAGTAAAGGCTCTAAGTCCTAATTTCCCCTGATCTTAAATCCACAGTTTTATGAATTAAAATAAAGATCCATTTTTTGACCAGTCGGGTGAAATTACCTATGTATCTGTAGAGATTTTGCTTTCCTTTCAGAGGCATCAAAAAGCGATTCCTTTTGAAGTGGTAAGTGTTTGGTATCATGGCTTAATGCAGGACTGTATTGTTTTGTTTGGCCTCAACCTCAGAGAGCTGTTGGTCTGATCCTTCATACAGCAGAAAATACCGTGATCTGATATCTGGGACTGAACCAAGTAATTGCAGGAGCTTGGCAGCGCCGGGAAAGGGGGAGGGTTATGCCTTCATCTTTCCCTGCTAATGCCTGCTGTGTGCTCTTATCTCATTTAGTAGATTAGAGAGAATTTAAAAAGAGGTAAATACCACATCTTCATCTTTTTTTTTCCTTCTTTTTCTTTTAATTTCCTTTTTTTTTCTTTTCCGCTTGGATAACAGCTATGTAGCAGCTTCCAGTCACTGAAACGTGTTGATAATACGGTAGGAAATAGTGATGGTGATTTTTCCTCTCAGTAAATTGATCTCAGAAATAGTTTAAAGAACTTGCGGACAACAGTTCAAACCATACTGGGGGGGAGGGACAGGCAACTGATCTTGAATCATGCTTATGTCAAGAATATTCTGCCAAGGGTTAAGCAGCAAGATGTTCTCGAGCCTGAACTGTCAGTGTTACTGTTTTAAATGTTCTCCAATTAAATAATTAGGTGTAACTTAATAAATGTTTGAGCACCGTTTTCTCCCCTCTTCTTTCAGTCCAACTGTCGTGTAGTTTGTGTCACTATGGCCTACTTTTCAGCACGAGCATGTCTTAATACTGAGTGTATCAAATCTAATCCTACGGTTTATTGTGGGCAGCCCCAGTTGGTCCTGTTCTAAGGCTTTCCCTCCCTTTCGGGTGAAAAGCACTTGTACCGTGGCCCTGCTGGTGGCCTGAATCACCTCAATTTGTTCTAGCAATCAGAGGCAGCTGCTCCATGTGAAAGGAGTGTGGACCACTGAACAGAGCATTAGGACTGACCTCGGGCTGAATGCAAAAGGCTCAGCCTTTTCTGCGAGGCCAGTCGAGCATGTGCAAACAGATTTGCTGGAGTACAAAATGGTCCAGTGATTTAAAGCAAGTTTTCTTCTCTCTTTCTCTCTTTTTCCCTTTCAGAAATGAAACAGGGTAGAGGATAGCCTGGGTACAATCTTAGCAACATCTGTTGCCTTTCACTAGGGTCTTGGCCAAGGACAATGTCTATTCAAAGAGGTACTGACATTTTACTGGAAGAGAAAAAAGCCTTAAACAGAGAAGCGTTTGGACATGTTTCCCAACACACACAGTTGGGTCTTTTTATGGGTCAGAATGCTTTTGGAGAAACACTTTTTTGCCCCTCTCTCTCCATCCCTTTTCTGGTGAAAGTGTCAGAAAACAAATCTTCAGCAAATTACAGAGTTCAGTGGTCTTACAACACTGAAGAACAGTTAAATTTCCCCTCGTTTGCCTTTATTCTCTGAACAAAAGTGTGTTTGACAACCGAAAACTTAACCACACTTAATAAGGAGTGTGAAGGAATTTATGCTTAAGATTGTTTCACATCTGTTACTTTCTAATTTCCACATTAATTTATCTTTTAAAACAGCTAGTAAAAGCAGCGGAGCAACCGCAGCATTTTAGCACTATTGCGATGACTGATAGCCTATGAAGATACATTTTGTAAAGGTATTTGTTATGTTTGTTTTCCTGTGTGCTCTCCCCCCCACCATAAACATTAATTTCATCCAGCACTTAGGAAGAGGCAGTTACCTGTTTCTCTCTCCCTTTTTTCCTCACATAGCTTTTCACAGGCAATTTTGCTCTGTCCAACCATGACATGCCTTCATAAAAATGACAGATGAAGCAGCTGAGTAACTGGCGGGTATATTATCCTCCTGCAGGTGTCTGCTGCTCAAAAGACACCTATTCTTTTGTTGGCCTTGAGAATGAGGATGTATATTGCATCCTCTGTGCAGAGCCATTCTCATCAGCCTTCCACTATTTTGAAGATAATCATGGTAAATTAAATAAAAGCTACTCAGAAGAAGTCTAGTAGAGTCATTCGATTACATAGATTAGCAATAAAGCTTTATACAAGTACAAATTTTTAGACACAGAAGACGGTGCTAGAATCCTCAAGAAGAAATCTTGCAGTGCCTCCAGCTTTACCGAATTCTGGTTGATCAACCCTTGCTCATTAAATTCAAAGCAATATGACTATGTATGGATGAACACAAGCTCCATAACATGAGATGGCTTAAAAGTAGCTGACTTAGGTCCGTCTTGACTGCATATGTGTAGTAAATTATTAACGTTTATCTGTACAGTGGGACTTCACCCTAAGATCAGGGTGCTTGTGCTCTATGTCCCATGTCTGACCTAGAAAATCTTTGTCTTAGAAAGTTCACAACAGAAATATGTATGACAAAATTCAGAGACTGCAAGCAAAACAAAAGCAGTACTTCTGCCAAAAAAACCCAGGGCATGTAGGACAGGTAACACTAAGGTGAATGCTGCCGAGCAGTTAGACACAGCATCCTAGTGACCAGTGCCTGATGGCTCTGAAGGCCAGACTGGAGGAAATACACTACAAGAGTGAAGGGGATTGAACGGCTCTTACGTGGTGCTAGGGCTCTGTACCATTACCCCGCTAAGTGCGGGGGGAAGCAGGTTCCAGAGATCTTCTATTTTCTTTCACCTGCCTTCAGCCCTTTTTTTCCCCCCTTAAACACACAGGTACAGGTAGAAGGTAGGAGGAAATAGGAACAGGTTTTATTCTTGAAGTACAACTGTTGGTGTAACACCTTGGGACCTGTATCTTCATAGCAAGGGGCAAACATTTCCACCAGCTGCTGCAGGAGTGGGACAAAGTGCTGTGCTCCATACTCTGAGCTAGCTGGAAGTCTTCAGGTCTTTCATAAAACTTTTTCTTCTCTCATAGAACGAAAAGATGTTTTTCAGCTGTTTTAAATGAATGTGGAATCTATCCCAAGAACAGATAGAAGCTGGATAGGATTATGGGATTTATAATGTTTTTAAAATTTTAAGTATAAAAGTAATGTCTGCATTGTCATTCCTAGGAATAAAAAATTGATGGATACATTAGCTGGGTGGAAAATTGACATATCAAATTATGTCTCCTCCAGCACTCACACCAAGTAATTGCAAGAGTGGGCAGTTCAAGATGATGAAGAAAGTCACATTTTTTCTCTAACTCACTTAGAAGGTATTTCCATCTGCTTCCTGTACAACTGCTTACGTACTGGTTTAGAATTCTTTCTCCATAAATATTCCGGCACAGGAGTTTAGCATTTAGGTTAACATTCTGACATGAAAAGTTTGATTGCCTGAAGGTGAAAAAGAGGGGTCATCAGCATGCTCCTTTCTTGCGGTGGTTTTTGTGCTTATAATGCTCAGATTGTACATTTCATAAATGATTAGTGTTTTGGTTGGTTTTGGGAGGGGGGATTGGTTTGGTTTTGTCTTTGGTTTTTATAAAAAAAAAAAAGATCTTGTCCAATTATTGCTGTAGCGAGGGGAAAAACATTCAGATGAATAATATTTGCTTACTTATCTAATATGTTTGAACAGGGAAAGTTATGAGCACCTTGAATACCAGTCGTGATGCAGGAGTGTACATAATTTGGGCCAATTATTCAGCAACGTCTTCTAAAGCTTCTAAAAGCTCTCGGATTTTGTTCGTGCAAGTATTCAAGCTTGTATTGACAAACTACACTGGAACACTGAAATCTGGTTTGGGTTTGGAGGTCAGTGGAGGAGTTACATTTGTTTTGCGCAGCAGATGCAGAGTATAGGCTCTGACCTGAAGTGAAGCATCCTGCTGTGCATGGGCAGGTACTGGTTTATCTGTGTCTGTATTGGCATTTTGCACAAGTACCTTCGCTATAGATTTTCAAGTGACTGCCACACGGTAGCAGTCCCCTGAAGCCTGCAAAACTCCCCAAAGTCAGTTGGACTTCCGATGTATAACTTCTCGTAGGATCAGCCAATTGTTTTCAGTCTAGACTGCAGTTCTTCTGAAAAACCGGCTGCAGTTGTGCCACAGTGTGAATGCTCTGCAGAACTGAGCTTAATATCCACCAAGAAACTTAGCTTAATTGTTTTCTGCATAGATCGGAAAAGAGAGGGGCACCGGTTATAAAAATGGTGATGCTGCTTCTCCAGCAGCTGGATCGTGCTGGCTTGAAGCACTAATCTGAGACCCAGGTGTTTGTGCATTTATTTATTTACAAGTTGAACTATTGTGTTCATCAAGAGATGCTCATAAATGTAGCTATGTGAGATCTGTTACAGAGCTACTGTTTGACTCAGTACATTGCAATGTTAGTGTGGGTCCAAGGATACACAAGTAGCCGGCACTTTGCGCTTCTCAGAAACTGGATTCTCTTCTGCTCCTGCCCTGACTGTGCCATTCTTGACATCTTTCTTTGAACAATCTCCTTGAATGAAACAAGAAAAGCTTTTTTTTTTAATCATTCTTCCTTCCTTTTAATTGTCTCATCGCATTTCCTAGCTCTTATTCCTTATTCGTTTTCTAATTCTAATCTTTTTAAAATAATCTTAACATTTTTATTCTCAGCACCTTTCTTTGGCTACTGCTGATTTTTTTTTTTTTTCCCTTTTCCCTATTAACAATCCATACTTCTTCCAGAATACTCAGCTTTGTCCTGCCGTATTCTATCTCAGTGCTGGCCAGCTTGGTACATCCACTTATAATATGACGAATAGCATCTGGAGCCTGGCCACACAGCCTACATCTTGGGCTTAGGGCTTTTTTAAACCATCTATCCTTGCTTGTACAAATAGCCTGTTCCTGTGTGACCATAACAAAATTCTCCATTTCTCTTCGCAGTCTTCTGACAGCCTATCTGCCATTCGCCACTGTCTTCTTGTGAGATTTTCAAGATTCTTTCCGTGCAGTTGTTTGTCAGTTGAGTTCTCCTTGTGCTGTTCTTACTGCTCTGTGACTAATAAATTAACCTCAATGGCAGAATCTTTTTCTTTTAATGTCGAGCCTCTCATGATTAAACAAGTCTGTTTTCTATGTACAGTTTCTTAATTTTACAGGTTTCTTTACTACTACTGCATCTCTTGCCTTTGTCTGTTCCTCCTGCCAAGAAAAGCTCCATTTTTATCTGAATTCACATTTATTATCTTAGGCAACAGTAACTGCTTATTACTTTTAGTTACATTGCCTTACATTAACTAGATTTACTTCTGAAGCAGAACACCATTCTTTCAAATATATCAGTTATCCAGATTTGCCAGTATACATGGGCCAGATATGTCATCAAAACATTGCGGAAACTCAAGAGAAGATACAGAGGAACAGGTGGAGCCATGATGGTAATGTTGAATTGATAAGGTAACACTTCCTAGGTGAAATGGCTGGGGCAGATACATAAAGAGACCTCATAAACTCACCCACTGAATCACCGCTGTTGTTATATACTACAATTCGGTTCATATTACTGTCTTTTTGGCTGCCATATCTTTAGAGGATATTCTGCAAAATATCTTCTGAAGAACAGGTTGCTGAATGTTTGGAGGTCCCCATAATTACTGTGGCTCCACAGGGGGTGGGAAAAACTCCTGGAATATAAACAATGATGTAATTGCCTCAAACAAAAAAAAAAAAAAAAAAAAGAAAGGTTCAAACAGGGAATTAAGGCATAGCTGGGAGCATGCAGAAAGGCAGAGACATTCCCGTGTTGAGTATCTTGTTAAAGGCAGTGAGTGTCTTCCATTTCAATAGGCCTTGTGTTTTTCCTTCTGCTAGCTGTACAAATGACAACAAAAGAAGACTGAAGACAAGCAATCCTCAGTTCTGGATTTGAATCAGAGCTAGTGTAAGCACAGCAATGGACAGTGACTTCCCATGTGACACAGAAGATGAGAAATTCACAGCAGAACTATAGTTACCTATTAATAATATCTCTGGACAGCAGAAGAGAGTCATTTACCTAAGAGTCATTTATTGAGGCATCAGTACTTGTACAGGGCAGCCATGTGCTAGTGGTGGTAAAAAGTGTTTTCCTTCAAAAAAAAGATCTTAAACCGCAAGCTCTCCTACTTGCCTCATGAAAGCCTAATAGCCATGTGTACATTTTTAGGAAAAGTAAGGAAATTTAGCATTTTGCCTTTGAGCGTAACACATTCTCATATTGAAGGAATTCTGCTAGCTGTCGCGCAGTGCATAATGGAAGTTATTTCTGCCCACACAGTCAACGAGTTATCAGCATCCAGGTAGCGGATATCAGACATTGCTTTTTTTTCAGATTGTATATTAGGAGCATACAGGTAGAAAAGTTATTGTTTAGAGACTGTCAGAGGCTCAGGGGGCTGGGGACAACTGTAAAACTTCACCATTTTCTGCCTCAGGTCAAAATTCTCCTTAAACAGTGGCCACCAAAGCTCTCATTGTCTAAGAAGCATTTGGGACCATGTTGCAGAAAAGGTTTCATGATCCTGAACCTGCTCGTGGATCCGCTATACAGAACAGCAACTCAACTCACACTGTCACGTGGTGTCCTTGACACCGCCACAAGTCAAAAGATGGGAAAGGTGCAACACCAACGCGCCCTTTGATGCCTGCAGTCAGTCTTTCCAGGGCCTACCTGACAGCCTAGCATGGTCCAACGTTTGTCCTAACAAACCATAGACCTTCCTTCAGAAACGGTGCGCCGGTACCTCTCAAGATGACTAAACGCTCTACAAAACGTATTAGGAAGGAACACAGCAGGACGGTGAGTACGGATCACAGCCAAGACGATCCAGTCAGTGTATTGGAATAGACTGACTCATTGGCAAGTCCCCACAATCAAGACAGTCAAGAACAAATTGTATTAAAAGAATATACATTTGCTTATGTTCCTAAAAATGGTAGATTGCCAAAAGTGACTAAGAATAGTTGCTTCTTTATATTTTAGTCTGCCTGTGCGATGGAATTAAATTTGTCTGCTTAGTCACACTTTTTGCTTGGAGTCACTGGGCTGTTTTGCTCCCATGGGATTCAAAGGGTGTAATATGTTTTATTTTGATATGACAGCACAAGCATTTAGAAAAACGATCAGACAAAAACGTCCTATTTTCAATGTGGTAAAAATAAGTTCAAATGTTTTCACAGACATGCAGTTTAATGGAAAGTTTTGCTTGGGAGAATATAGATTTTTGGAACATAAAGCACATCCTTGAGAGAGCTCTGTGAAGTTAGTAAGAACATAATGAAATACTCTGTGAAGTTCTACACGTGGAAGATTTTTAATTGGGTGATAATTGGCTATTCCAATTCTCCATTAGTAATATCTGGATCAGAATCAACATTAGGGAAAATAAATCCTTCCTTTATAAAGATTTGAAGTGATTGTAAAGCCATTTAGTCCCTATTTTGAACCTGAAGGACAAAGAAAAAGTTTGAAGATGTTAGGTAAAGTTTATGAAGCTCATGACTCCTTGTAGATTCTTCTTGTATCATCTTATTCCCAAACAATGATTTTTTTTTTTTTTTCTCACTCTCTTTTTAAACTGTTCTATTTTCACCATTGAAGTCACAGCTACTGAATTAAGTAGGAAAAGATAAGGTTTCCAAGTACTGGTTACATCTCAGAATGAATTTGGAAGAAGATAAGGCAGAGGTGTTTGTGATATTTCGTGATGAAAAAAGATAATCTGCCCTTGAACCTTGTCCTCTAAGGATCAGTGCAAAGAGTCTTATGTTGATTAACTTGTGAAAGATGAATTAGGGATTGGGGGAAGGAGGACAAAGGAAAGAAGAATCCTTAATTACAATCTTAAGCAACTGTGTGCAATCACGGTTCAGGATTTTCTTGCCTGAATACATCTTATTAAGCTGTAACCACGCACTCAGACACTCCATAACTCGGAGAATGACGATCGCTTCTAGTTGCTCTCTTTAAACCACTTCTTCAGTTCACAAATGCCATGATGCTGAATTGCCTCTCCCTGATTAGAACGGCGACATTGGAAATCACATGTTTGAAAATGAAGCTGAAAGACAAGGAACACACAGCAATTACACAGTACATTTATTAAAATATTTGTGCATATTTG
This sequence comes from Bucorvus abyssinicus, assembly GCA_009769605.1. Lineage (NCBI taxonomy): Eukaryota > Metazoa > Chordata > Aves > Bucerotiformes > Bucorvidae > Bucorvus > Bucorvus abyssinicus. The sequence continues at coordinate 41,249,183 of CM020027.1, read as the reverse complement.
CATCTGTGTATTCAAAGGTTAAAAAAAAAAACCTTCGTGATCTAAAACATTTCTTTTTTTGGGAAGTGACTTTATCCTCACATTACTTTCTTATTGTTGACACCACACTTCACAGTATGATGTATAATAGGAACGAAGTTTAATTAGAAATGCACATTACTAGAATCCTCCGAGTGTGTTGAGAATGCTTTTCTGGTAAAGTTATAAATCAAAAGACATTGGCCAAGGCTTGCTTCTCACAGTTGCCCTTGATACGATCCATTGTTCTAAAAACAGTACGTGTTAAAAATAATTTTGTCCGTGGAAAATGCCAGTTCAGCAGCTCCGCCAACGTTTGGAACCTCTTCTTCTTTTTTTTTTTTTCCCCCCCCCCCCGACTCCTGGGTGATCACGTTCCTGTGGCAGAGCTGTTTCATTCCGCAGACCCAAACTGGCTGAAATGAGGCAGAAAGTTTGCGCTGCCCCTTTCCCAGCCGGACCAAGTTAAGGCGGAGCAGGTGCTCGGTTCCCAACGCGGCTTCCCTGGGCGGCTCTCGGGTAGCGGGGCTGTGCGGGGATGCTGCCAGGCACCAGCCCCAGCGTGACACTGCGCCTTCTCCTCCCACCGCTGCGCAGAGCTCCAGCACGGGCACGGGCTCCGCCGCTTATTCTATAAAAGCACCTGGTTTATTTATTCCACGTATTTATTTATTATTTATCCTCTCCACCTCCCAACCGCCCGTTTTAAACAGGGATCCGGTAGGAGGAACAGCAGCACCAGGGGTGCGGGTGTTTAGGTCCCTCGAGCAGGTCGGTGGCAGGTCCGTGCCTTTGCGCCGGGAGAGCCCCGCCGCGGCCCCGGGACCGGGAGAGCGGACCCCGGCCCGGGCCGCTCGCTGCTCCGCGGCCCGCCCCGCGGCCAGGAGGACGGGCCGGGGGAGGGTGGGTGGATTTTGCACCTGGAAGCAGGGCAGGCTGGGGAGACTGGAAGGGCAAAACTCTAAAGCGGGGACCCCGCAAGTTCGGGTTAGTTTTGCGACTTTGCTTCACGCCTCGGGAGCTGAATTGATCGCGGCTTCCAGGACAAGTTGGGGAGGGGGGCAAGGAAAAAAAAAAAAATTCTTAAACTCTCTCCTTCAGCTCAGCGTTTCAAATGCAAATCGGGAGATAGATTGGCTCCCGCCCCACCCCCTAGCCCGGCTCCTGATTTTTATCCAAAGGACTCCATCTGTATCTCCTGTCAAGGAGGAGGAGGAGGAGAGGCGGGGGGAGTGGGGCCGGGCAGGCTGCTCGCTCCCTGGATCCCTCTTCAATAGCCACGGCTGGATCTTCGGGAGGTACAAAGAGTGCCGGTGCCTCCTCCGGGCGCCCTCGGACGGAGCTGGCAGCCGGAGCGGTGATATCCCCTGCCCAGAGCAGCATCCCCACCTCCTCTGCCTTCTTCCCTCCCTCCCCACTCCTTCCCTCCCTCCTCTTCCTCCTCCTCCCGCAACCACGATCCGCACCCAGTCGGAGCTGGGCTTGGCACCGGCACCCACTTCTTCCACCGTGTGCCCAGCAGCTGGCCGTGCCGCGCCGCCCCGCGCTGTGTCGTGCCGTGTCGCGGAGGAGGAGGAGCGGAGAGGAGCGGCGGCGGTGCTCCGACCTCCGCGGGTGCGGGCGAGTGCGCGGGCGGGCGCGCAGCCCCCATGCCAGGAGTGCGCAGCCCGGCCCCCGCCTGGGAGCATCCCGGCAGCACTTCGCCGCGGAGGCACCGTCTACCTTTAGGATTAAAATACTGCGCTGGGCAGCCGAGGGAGAGGGGGAGCAGGTAAGTGCCGGCTGCACCTGTGCCTTTCCTCGCTGTCCTCTTCCCCTCCCGTGTAGGTAGAGAGAGACGGGAGCAGTTGCAGGCAAGGGCTGCGTGCGGCTCGTCTCGCACACAGTTGCCCCTAAACTGCTCCTGCTCGGCTGCGGGGCTGCGGCTGGGGGGCGGCGGGGAAGGGGCAGGGGCCGGCGGGGCGGCCCGGGCAGCGTCTGCGGGCGGCCCGGGGAGCGCGGCCGGGAACGGCCGCGGGAGCAGCGGCACCGGCTGTGGCAGGGAAACCAGGGGAAGTAAGAGCACTAAGGCTATAACGCGTGTGTGCACCTTCTGAAAAATAAGAGAACAATAGCATCTCGCTGACTCTTCGGAGAAGTCTCACAGACAAGCGGGGAGGTGGGGTGGGGGAAGGGAGGACCAAAGACTTCTGCAAAACACGGGCAGCGCTAAGTCCTCACTATCTCAGTCCTTTCTGCCACACCGAAGCGTCTGTCTTGCTTGATCTCAGAGTCCGGCACTGATGCTACAGAGCAAGAGATTACTGAGGCCAAGAAATTTCCTGAGTTCTTTCCCAGAGCTTTCCTCCTTTTATGTCAAGGATGTTCTAGAGTTTGCAAATGTTGGACTGATGGGAGCTTATTTCTGGGATTAGTATTCAGCTGGTAAGGTTGGCTCTGCAGAGCTTGCCTGTTTGATACTGACCCTTCCCCCTCCGCCCCGTCCCCCATCTATCCACACAGCCACGCACGGGCATGTCCTGCTTTCCTGCAAGAGGTTGTGTGTACCGGTAGCAAGTGGTTTGTGATCTGGATCCTCCGACTTCTGGTTGCTAAATGGAGAAAAAAAAAAAATCCCTTTCTGAGATAAGATTTAGCCTTTATACTCCTGCTTTCGAAAGGTGAGGTAGTTCAGGTGAGCCAGGATGCTGCAAATGATGTCTTCCCCAGCAGATCGGGGGATTTAGGGAGAGACAGAGACTAGTGAGACACTCTGATTCTGGGAACTGAAATGTTAATACTTTAATCTTTTCCCATTGCAAGGATAAAATCTTGTGTTCTGATAGATAACTTCCCAAGTCAAAGCAGAGACTTGAAAGGGCAGCGTATACTTTATAGTCTCTCTAACAAGACATACTGCCTTGCCATTCTTCAGCTAGAACATAGGTGATTGTACAGCTCTGCAGAAAATAAATTGATTTTCTGGGACAAATCAGTAAATACAGAAAGGAGCCGAACTCTTACCGAATGCCACTTTTTGAACCAGTCTTTCCTTGGCAGTGATTGTGACTTCACTTTTCTACCCTTGTTACATTTACTAATGGTTCCTCTGTTACATTATCTGAAGATTGCAGGGAATTGTTACTGGTGCAAGCCAGATGCTTCTGTGTCTGAAAAAGATAGGTCTACATAATCTCGATTGAAGAGCTATACAGATGGGCAACAGCATGAAAGTTGCGTAAGTAAATTAAGTTTGCTTAGAATATAGGGAGATCCAACAGGTCAACAGATAGAGATCAGTTGGGAAATGATGCTGATTTGCGCTTAGCAATATCGTAACAGTTTTAAAGATGCAGAAGTGAAAGGAGGATGCTTAGCAGTAATACAACTGTGCCTCGTTAGAGCTAGGTCAGTGCAATGGGTGTGTTATCATCTTTGGGGCAAAAATGAACAAAAACCCCACTAAACAAATCCAAGAGAACTATCTAGGGACTGAATGTGACATGCTGTTTAAAGTCCTTGCACATGCTTTTCTAACTCTCCAGCCTGAAACTATCAGGGGATCTAATCAAGACACACTTCTTTTTTAGGGTCATGAAGAAAGGCTAAGTAAGATTTAAAAAACAATTGCAATAAAACCCACAGCAAGGGCAGAAGAGCAAAGGAGCTAAAAGCTGCCTCTTACAACTTTGAATGTGAAGTATGTGGAATATCTTGGGTTTGAGTACTGATTATAGATTAAAAACTACCTGGAATATTAGGGAAATACTAAAGAGAAGAATCTGAGCTACTGCTGCGTGTTCACCTTGTCAGTTAATGAGAATAAAAATACAAACAACAGTCAGGTAGACTGTTTTCTTGCAGTTTTAATCAGGGGGCATTTCACCTTTATAATGGGAGACTGTACTGTAATTAAAGGCTGATGTAGGTCATTAGAACTGTGTTAAGAGTCAGATGACAGCCTCACAACTCTCTGAAGTTACTTCTATTGGTTTAATAGCAAAGCACTCTTGATTATTTGCTATTGATTTAATAGCAAAGCATTCTTTTCTTTCTACATAAAGGGTAATCATGGAGCATTTGTGTAACTGCAGATTATCCCTGAATTACCCCATGAGATAAATGGATATATCATCCATGCAGATTTTTGCCTATCCTCTTCACATTTAACTGTGTGTGTGTGCCTGTTGTGTCCATATTTTTCTGTTTCTTCAGCAGTCAGACTTGACTGAAAAAACCATCATTAATGCAAAACCTTCAGTTGTTCCATAAGTTGAAGCTCTACTTTGCTATAAACCTGGCTAAGCCTTTTCTCAAAGGTATTCAGCTCACAAATTGACTCTGATGTGTTTGAAATATTTTAAACTTCAAATGGTTTGCAGATGAATATACTGCTTAGGAGCCAGTTTTAGTGACAGGTTGCCTAGGATGGTTACGTGTATGATTTTGGCTATTAGCTTCAGTATTTGATATGTTCAGAGGTTTTTCAAGTGAAGGCCTTTCTTGGGCCATTCGGTTTCCTCTAGTTTATCACACACACATTTTTTTCATGTACGCTTTCATGTTACTACTGGGTATTGTTTTCTCGTGGCAATAAAAATAGTCAAATTCTAGCTGAGGAAGGGTGCATAAAAGAGATGATGGTTACTTCTGTTCTTCCTGTCAAGCCTGGCTTAACTCTAAGCAGTAATGCAGGAGTGCCTCCTCTGGGAATTCAGCGGTTCTGCAAGAAAGTCATCCCTAGGCATTTAATGCATGAAGTTCCTCGGCTTAAATGAGGTTGCAGAAATTGAGTTTGTGGAAATTTAAATATTTGACTTAACTGGTAACAGATATACAAGTATTGCTAACGTTTCTTTTCGATAACCGATCAAATGAGCATAATTCTTTCCAGCAACTTCGATCCATAAACTGTACCATAGCAAGGTGAAAGACCAACAAAGCGGTTTCACGTGGAGAAAATTATATTAAAAAGCTCCAAAGCCTTTCTTTTGCTAATTTTCCTTGGGGTAAAAAAGAAACCTACCAAGAACCCAAACAACTTTGCGCTGTAGGCACATACAGTCCTATGATCAACTGCAGAGCAGGATGAAAGACCAAAAGCTACTGCCTGGTTTTCATTACGCCTTTTTTGAAGCCATATCACTTCCTGAAGCGTGCCTAGTGTTTTTCTGTTGTCTCATCAGGTTCTTTCACCTGAGTCAGAGGGTACCGGAGCCAGTTTAGCGTAAAAGCGCCGTACGTTTGGAGCAGTGATAGTTTTTTGCCTGGTAACCAGATGCGGGCTGCAGGATGTGCACTACATTTACAGATCTCCCATGTGAATATTTAGGCCAGTTAGCGGCAGGAGGTTGTGGTCTGTAGTTGTAATGTCATCTGGCACAGCGATTTAATAGCTTTCATCACACTGCCTTGATTCACAGAGCTTCTTGTCATGGAAGGGTTCCCACCTCACTTGCTCCAAAGCACCTTCCTTTTCCCCTTTTTTTCTTTCTTTTTTTTTTATTTTCCTGAAAAAAATGATAACCAGACATTGCAATCTGCACCATAATTAGACACGTTCTCTTCCCTAAATCCTTAGTCTCAAGGATCATGGAGCTCCTGTGCCTGTGAAGGAATCTCCCATGATATTTAGGATGTGTGACACAGAGGAGCTGCAGGCTCATGCGAAAGGGGAGTTTTCTCTGCCACGGAAAATGACACCCTTTCCAATGGACAGTGTAAAATAAGATGTCAAAATACAAATATTCCAGTGAGGGTAGTCCAGCTGTCAGGGGGCTCACCTGCTGATTCCACCATGTTTAAGGGATCACGGTTCAAGACGAAGTGGCAACAGTCACCTTCAGAATTATCTCAACATGCAGCATCTTATCATCACTAAAGAGGATTAAAAAAAACCAAACCAAAAACCAAACACGGGACAGCTGTGCACCATTGGCCTACCTAAAGGAAGGTTTACTGGCCACTGTTGTCTGGGCTGCACTTTCAGAGGCAGTGAGGTCCAGGTTTGTGCAGTAAATTTTGCAATGGTATCAAAAATTGAAGTAATCTGATGAGAGAAGAATAATGGGGAGAGGAGAGGGAAGGCGAAATGAGTGGAAAGTTCTTCAGTTGCACCTTCAATGGGTGTCCTGAGCTGACAGTGAGATTTCAAAATAGGGAAATGTAATCCAGACCGGTGGCATTCAGTAACAGAAAAGGTCTTGGATTTCCACTTTTTCCTGAAGAATCTTGCACATTGGAAAGACTTTAGGACAATACATGGTGAAGGACAAAATCCCCTGCTGGGTTGAAGAGGTTGACAGGGAAATGATATGGTTCGTAGATGAACCTGGCACATGACACTGGTAGCGAGGTGTGAGTGAAGTCTGCAGGAATTTGCTGCAAAGGTTAGGTGGTATGAAAGTGATCTCAAGAGCCTTCAACAAATGGCCCTACGAGGCTGGGGAAATCTCGGGGGTGGGGAAAGAGGGCTTCCATGAGGATATCTAGGAGCCTGAGGACGTGCTTTGTCCGTATCTACTGGTGCTCCCTGCTACACACCAACAACAAGGACTAGGCTTCATGCATTGTTTTAGAAATTATGGAGCGAAACAAGATATTCAGAGAGATTTTCTGTGGATGTTCATTACCCTTAATTGCTTGCAGTGAGGGGAACTATTCCTTAAGCTGAAGAAGTTCTTCAAGATCTGAATGTTTTCAACAAAGCAAGACTGCCCCTCAGAGACAGTGCATAATAGTGTCTTTCTGACTTTGTTTCGGCAGAGTAGCAACATTTTTCAGATTAGCCGTGTTCACCAGAACACTTCTTCTAGTAGACAGTGGCTTAAATATTGTTCAATTTCTACACTGCAGATGGGGAAAAAATGTAAGTTTTATGGTATATATGGACTGAGGAGATTATTATTGTTTCAAATGTATGTTCTTCAGTCTGATGGTTTATATATCAACCAGCTACTTAAGAACACAAACATGAGAGATTAGATATTTAGTGGAGATTTTATATATAGGGTTTTTTTTTTTTTTGTCATTCTTACAGCTGTTCACATAGACAGCATGTTACTGCTCTGGTAAGACAAACTCCATGCACAGTCCATTTGCCATAACACACTCTTTGAATTACACACCATTTCTTATACTTTAGATTTTTCATAGTTATGATTGTCAGGACTGTATGCAAAGTAAACAGGGAATACAAGCTTAGCTGTGAGAGGTGGAGCCTGGTGCTTTAAATATACCAGCAGGCAAATTAATTTCATTTTTAAAGCCTAAATTACTTTTTATGTAGGCAAGAAGACATGATTGCATTTTGCCCCTGTTTGGGGAGGGGAATAGCATTTTGGAGATCACGGATCAAGATATAAAGGTGCACTTATGTCCTAGGGTAATTAATGACTTCAATTACAAGTGAAAATATTCCCCAGTTCTGTGCACTCTGAGTCCCGTTTGCACAGAAAGTGATACCATTCCACAAAAGAGCATCTTTAAACACAAAATACAAAATGGTTGCAGGTCAGTTTTGCCTTCACCTCACGCTCAAGCCTGTAAACACAGATGACAGAGAAGGCACTGGAATCAGAGCACCGCATTCCCTCCATTGCTGTCAGTGTTAGTCATATCCACTGCTGCAAGTGCAACCCTGAACACTGAAGTTATGCCTGGATGAGGGAAAAAAAAGAACCGACAGCACCTTTCAGTTTTTGGTTTTATGAATGCTGTGATCTTGCTTGTGTGAACTTGTGGACTTCATACTTATGGACTTCACAGAACAGGTGATGTTGAAGTGCTAGATATGCTTGGACAGAAATATAATATATTTTCATTTAAAAAATCCATATAAATATGTACATCTGTATCAGTAAGAAAGGTAATGAAATGAAATTTAATAAATAATTATTCCCAAAACAGAAAAGATTTTTACATACCAGACAATTCTGCTTTGGGAAGCATCACACTCAAAAAGCAAGGTGCTGAAGAACACTATAAATAAAAACCTAAAAAAAAAGGGCTTGAAAAGGAATAGGAAGACTAATCCTGAAGAAGGGGAGGAAGGGAAGGAAGAGTGTTTCAGAGCAGAAACTGCTGTCACACAGCCGAGTAAAAATAATTGGAATTCAGGAGACTATGTGGTGAAAGTATTTGAGAACGAGTAAACGACGACAAGATTTTTTTTTTTCCAGGGGCTATGAGTATTCTGCTTTTCATCAGATTGTGCTGTCTAGCATATGGACTGTTTTTCAGTTGGTATTTTGGGTGCGTTTTTCAGTTTGGTGCTGTGGTGCGTGGCTGGGGACCGTGGCACTCCATATGGTGGCTTTCATACGTTCCTGCAGGTGTAAAAGAAAGGATGCAAGAAAGCACTGCTCGAGATAAAAGGTTAGAGCAGTTCTAGGTTTGAAATGTCTGTTCAGAGCAAGAGCAAGTCATTTCAAACTGCTTAGTGGAAAGGCTCTAACATATTGTAAATGTTTTACCGACTTTTCTTAAGAAAATCCATTCTGTATTTTTATCTCCGTTAAATAACAATCTGCTGCCTCTTCGTAATAAACTGACAGTTTATCAATATCAGATGTCTTTAACCTGATGTAACTTAGAGAAGGAAAGTAAAGGGTGCACAAACAGCCTCTACTACGAACAACACTTGTCTCCTTTGAACCGAGCGGTAGGAAGTGAATATATCACCGAGGAAGCACAGCCACTCTCCTTAACGCTCATGGCAGCCCTCTCAGTAGTTACTGCGTCGTATGGCCGTGATTTACCCAACGGACCAGATCCAAACTCAGCTGTGACGAGTTGGGATTGATAATTTTAAACTATGCTCTGCGTGTTAATCCCTCCACAGAAATAATTTTGGTCCACGTTGGAGAGACATCTTTTCTAACCGTACCATCATGGTTTGGAAATTAGGGTCTTTAGGTAAGGCATTGCCTATTCACTTTGTTTTGCCTGTGGGGAGAAACTGGATTTCCACATATGGAAGCTTTCAAATTGCTGCTGCTTAGCAAACATGCTCAGTGGGTTTGTGGTTTATCCCACCAGTCTCTAAGCAAAGCCTTTCTGGTGCAGGGCAGTAGCACAGAAGGGATTACTATAAAAAGGCTTTAAATACAGTCTGTAATCAGAAGAGCTTTTTATTTGTTTCACGTTTCTACCCTCTAGGTACCTTTGGCAGCACGATGCATAGGAGTTCTGCCGCTAAAAGAGCCTGACACACTGAAAACAGAGAGTAGAGATCACATTTCACTCAGTTTTAATAGTAGTGGGTAGGGATATAATGATAATCTATCTAGAGCATTTAATGTGCATGTGATTTAATGTCCAGCCTTTTTAGAGTCATTAAATGGGGGCAGGATGAAATCTTCTTTCTTCCAGGGCTTCCTAAGGAGGAGCGGTTCACTCCAAATGAATGCCTTGTTATCTGTTTTAACTTCATCCTCATTTTCACCTTGTGTTTGGCACTTCCTAAGCGATTCTCACCTGCCTCATTGCTCACTCAGAGGAGGAGGATGGCTGCTTCAGAGAGAGCATTGCTTACCTGGGGTTAATGCAGGTCATTCCCCAAAAAGGCAAAGCTACGTTTGGGTCTGACTGAGACAGAACTCACACTTTTAAAAGCACTGTACTAAGTACATGTTTTTACCTGGCCAGAGAAGGCTCACAATCATAAAAGGCAGGAAAAAAAAGACTTGTTTAAGTATTAAGGGTTTATTTTTATAAATTTTTTTTTTAGTGATTTCCACCAGTTATTGAATTATCAAGATTTTGAAAGTAAAATGGACAAGATGCACACACACACACACACAAGTACTGAAAAATCTTTTATCATTAAATCAAGGTTTCATTGAAAACACAAAATCACATTATCCTAAGTTCTTTCTGAACACATTTTTGTGTAAATATCTAAACCAGACTAACATGCTTCCTACCATGCCTGATGTTTGCTTTAGGAATGTAGTAAAAGTGAAAGGGGAGGCTCTGAGGACTTTTCAGAGGGTCAGATTAGGATCAGAACACATCATAACATCTGGTGTACTGTGACTAAGAGTCAATTGAATTGTTCTGGTTCATCTTATAGAACTTTATTTTACTTTTCAGTTATCTGGAAGAGAGTTAAGCTAGTGTATGTCCTTGCCATTAGCACATGTTCCTGCCTGTAGCTGGTTTGTAATTACATCATGGTCATAGCAAGAATAGCAGAGAAAGGAGGAAAAATTAAACCAAATCACTGGAAATAACTACACTTGCTTTGAATATTTTATATTTATTTTAAACTATTTTCAGCATTTGTTCTGGGGAAACTGGTGTATTTAAGAGAACAGTCACGAGAAAACTTTATAGCTATGAGTAATCAGCAGTAGTAATACCACCCAAAGAAAGTGCTCTAAACCCTCAGAAACTTCTTATGTAAAGTCAACTGCATTGCTGATGAGAAAAGTCATAAATATACATTTCTGAGGCATTATGTGAAAGCTGTAAAGAATCTGCATTATTAAAACCAAAAAATCAGCTCTGACAACGGTTCTTGTCTTTTTCCCAGATAGGTACCTATTACACCGTTTCTGTGGTGAAGGCTACGCAGCAGTGGTGACTTCTTCCAATCGACCACTCCACTAATTGTTATCTCTGGACTCTCACCTGACAGCCTGCCGGAGGCTAGAGCTACCCAGACAACTGGAATTCTGCCCGATCTCGTCAAGGTTTTTTCTTTCACGGGAATTTTAAAAAACCCAAAAAGATGAAGTTGGGCAAAGTGGAGTTCTGCCATTTCCTGCAGATACTTGCTCTTTTCCTGTGTCTTTCTGGGATGAATCAAGCAGAGCTCTCAAGGTCCAGGTCAAAGCCCTACTTCCAATCAGGGAGGACGAGAACCAAGCGCAGCTGGGTGTGGAATCAATTCTTTGTGCTGGAGGAGTACATGGGTACAGACCCACTCTATGTAGGAAAGGTAGGGGATTTAAACAAACTTTGGAGGGTGCAGATGTGGTTTTGATGTGTTTGTATGGTACAACCTGAAAATTGTAATTCAGCATGGGGGACTTAAGCCAGCACGGGACAAAGTTTTGTAATTTGAAAAAGAGAAATGTTTGGCACTTCAAAACAGCAACACATTATATTCTTGATTCTTCTTGCAGTTTTCATTAAGAGCTCTACGTATCAGCTATGCCGCTTTAAAGGAGTACATTAATGAAAGCGTTTTACCACCACTGAAACAAAGGAAATATTTCAGTATTAATATTTATCATTTTTTGTACACTGGAATAGAGAAACATAATGATGAATATTCTTTTATAAGAGCTAATAGCTAATCCCAGAAAATAGAAGTTCTGTGTTATGTTGTTTGCTCCCTAAAGATCAGCACTACCGAAGGCAAGAGAGAAAGAAACAGGCGTCTGGGGGTGTGACAAGTGAAAAGGAGGGCATGGCTGCCTTATTGCTTTACTTTGACATTGCCTGGCTGGCAGATTGGCACCTCGGGGGCCTCGCTGTTCCCTGCGCAGAGCAGAGCCTTGTGGCTTTACCTTCCCTCTGATGGGCACCCGGCCAGTGCAGAGCAAGCCCTTGCAGCAGGGCATCCCCAATGGCTCGTTCCGCGCGCCCGTCGCTGCACGTGGGGCACACTGAGCACAGCTGTGAACGGGGGCCTCGGCTCCTTCGCTGCCTGGTGCTGGTGGGTTATATCCTTCCTTCAGCGATCAGGAAGGGAACACCAATAACAACAAAAAAGCCCAGACAAAAAACCCTCTTGTGTTTCTATGTAATATTTATGCGTAATTATCTTATTGAAAGAAAACCCCATTTTTCCATGTAATATCAGAATCAATAGAGTTTCTCATTGAAATATAACAAATGCATAGAAAACAAGGGACTTGACAGCTTTTGGCAAAGTGGCACGCATGCAGAAAAGGAGATGAAGTAATCTGAAATCCACCACCTTAAATATGCGAGCGCCATGATTTTCAGCTTACTGAATCCGTCCTACTGAGACAAAAACCTTGGTGTTTGTGTTAGCACAGTTAAGCACTTAGAATTTATTCATGCCAACTGAATAATGAAGTTAAATGGGGAGCTGCTTTCATGATTACAGCTACACTTGTGTTGATGTGCTTTTCTGAACCAGGGCTGGTACTTTGCAAAATTGAGCCCTTAAGGAAGATGTGCTAGAATCAGAAATGTCATCTCTTACTACAGCGGTCCTGAAAGTTTTTGTTAAGTTTTAGGTTGTGTAGCAGTTTCCATTCTGATGCCATGCAGCTGCTGCTTGGCTTTGTAAGATTTGTCTCTTGGGCCAATTTGTTCTCAGGTTGGAGCATCGCTTGTGTCTCTGGAAAATGGCATTTTTGGCATTCTTGCCTGGTGACAAAAAGGGATGTGTGGCTTGCAAATTAGAATTTCTCTCCTGGAAAAGAAAATTGTGTTTAAATACTCGACTGAAGACTGCTTTTGCTCTGTAGTAATTCTCACACTCATTCAATGCGGTATTATGGATGCTGTGGTAGCACTAGAGTATATGATATTTGCATGTATGTGGTTATTTTTAGCTTCACAGTCTGCTCTTTCCTGTCCTTTACAGGAGTCCTAGCATTCATAAGCAGATATCTTCCAAAAAGCAAACCTTTTTTTTTTCTGAAACAGCCTGTGCCCAGCCTGCTTTTGTATCAGCAGTATGAATTGTTGGCTCAAGAACTCACATTTATACCAGCAATTCATTTTGTAGGAAAAGCAGATAAAAATTTGTGCTTGCAAAAGGAAGCCCGTGTTCCTGGAAACAGAGTCCTTGCTGAGCATCTTATAAGATAAGACGTGCCAAGTTCCTAACCTTCTCACTGGAGAGGCTTTTTACTGTGTGGTTCCTGAGGTGCAATCACGACCGAAGCTGCGTTCCCACGCAGGGGAGCAAAGAGGTGAAGAAGTGATTTTCTTTCTGGATGTTAACATACCGTATGTAGCACCACTCTGAAGTGAGCAGCAGTCACCCTCCTCCCCCTCTTCTCCCCTTGAAAATATTGCTGTTCTTGCTTCAAAACCTTTGCAGGCAGGTAGGGACTGTAAAGACCAAGATTTGGATAGGAAAGTTGGGGGGGGTTTATTGCATTTTTTTTTTTACCTTCCCCCTTGGTGAGGAAGCTACGGGAAGGAAAAAGCTGGCATAACTCACTTCTCTCATCAAGTGAAGTGGAAGCAGCAACCAGACTCTGCCTCGTGTTCTGCAGAGTGCTCTGCTCCTGGGGAGGTCAGCCCTGCACTGCCTCACGCTCAGGATGCTTCGCAGGGTGCCAATCTAACTGCACATCCAGGAACGCGGAGCCTTGCTCCAGATTTTAATGACTGAGATAAAAATGCTTCAGAAAAACTCAGGCAAATGGAGCTGCCATAGGGAATATGCTTGCTCCCTGCCACTATTCACGTTTACAAAGCCCTGGGCAATTCCATTTGGAAGGCAACATTCGGAGAGTGGTGGGGTTACATGGCAACTCATTCAAGAGTCATGAAGTACCAATGTTAATTCCATGTTCAGCATTAACTCTGTCTTCCTGGGTGTGCGCATTCTGACGCTTTAATTACATGAACACGCAGGGTAAAGTCCTATTGCTTTTAAATAATGTAACATGATCCCTGTTCACCTCAGTCAGAGAAGTCTTTCGCTTAAAATAATTTTTCAGTGTTTTCATCTTTGCTTAACAAGCGTTCAGATCCAATACCTAAGGTATACTGCAGCCTTCCTTCTTGCATCCTTGACCTCCAGTTATTGGCAGAATGATTTTCGTTTGTCTTTTTTAAAAAAATGTGTTTATTTTCTGAAGGCGGCAGGGGCCTGTTTCTCACATCACTCTGGAGAAACCTCTGGAGGAGTTCCATTAGTTATACACTAATAGAAGTCAGAGGTGACTGAGGGGTTTTGCCTTTTTTTTTTTTTTTTTTTTTTTTTTTTTTTAAAGTAGGTCTTTCCTCCCCATGGTATGAATTTTAATCATCTTGGATTCAATCCTGAGTAATTCTGAGTGCCTCTTGGGAGGTGCTTAACACGTAATCAGATTGTGGGCTGAACCATATACAATGTCTCTCTGTCCGTCAGCACAGCATATGTTATGTTCACTTCAAGGTTTAAAGCATTTAACTATTTACCTGTTTGGATGGGCGCTGTTGTCTTCCAGACATGTCATGTAGGAGATGAAGCAGTTAACTATGATGCTAATTTAGCTAGAGGCATTGGTAGCTTCTGTTTGCCAGAAAATGTTTACTATTGCTTGGTAATATGTTTTGTGAAATGCTTTCCTCTGTATTTTCCATATAAATGACTCTAATGGAATCTATTTGAGCACAAAAATAATAGCACAGAGCAGTTTTAAATGATTTAATGCATAAACACCTAAATTCAGGAAAAAGTGTATGCTATTATTGAATATTTGAAAAGCTGTATACAAACTTGTGATTAAATTCTATATGGGTATGTATTGGCAAAAAGGGCTGCAGTTAAAGCAGAGCTTTAAAATTTTGTTGATATCCTTTTCGGTTTTCTTATATAACTATAGACATTCAGGGTTTGTTCTGTGTTGTGGCATTTTTGTTGGTGGTGGTTATTTTGGGGGAGTTATTTTGGTTTTTATTTCCTTTTTTGGGTTCTGCTGCAAGAGTGTCAGTCTCATCAAAAGCCTTATAATGACACAAAGTCCCATCTAGTAATCCTTTCATTAAAAAAAAAAAAAAAAATCAAAAGAAAACGCAAATAAACCTGAAGTAGTGAAACAATGCTGTGAAATCCATGTGAGATGCTGACTGATAACTGGCCTCACTGTTTTCTTTTGGATCCAAACCAAAACTCCTTTTCTAATGGCTCTAAATTTAGGCAGAGGTAAAGACAGGGACGGTTTCCACCTCTTTGCTGAGTTGAACTCTTTTTTTCTTTTTTTTCCCCCCTCCCTGTAACATCACTAAGATATGAAGAAGGGAAAATAAAAAAGACATAGACTTGATGGAGCACAAACCCAAGAGGCTGATATTTAACTTTGAGAGGCTCACTGGTACTCCTGAAAAATAACACTTGTAAAGCGCTCTGCGTGTAGTTGTTATTTATAATGTATGGGGAAGGAAAACATAAAACCTAACCTGCATTTGCTAGATGGAACAATCAAGAAAAAAAGGTTAAATGAGTGGACCAAGAGCATGTAGTTTGTTAGAGCTCACAGTCATTGCCTTCCATTTGACCTGCCTTGGTTTTCTTTTAACTATTTTAAGATAAAAAGCCTTGTTGGATTCAATTTTCAAACATAGACCGAAGTGCATGAAAACTAATATTTGCATTATTATTTTCCGGAGTAGCGTGGCATGAGCAAAGCTTTAAGAATAATGCAGGGAACTTTAACATTTCCTAGAAAATTGTGTGGATTTTAGAGCATTTACAGGTTGGTGCCAAGGCAGGGTGGGGAAAAGGCTTTTCAAGCAGCACAATAACAAGTGTATGTTATTGCCAGCAAAAAGAGAGGGTTGTTTTTTCCAGCCTCATCATTTTGGAGGGAGAGAGGCTGGATGGGGGAGGATACAGGTTTTTTTGTGTGTGTTTGGTGTTTTTCAAAGGTGCTGCTGAATGTGTCAGTAGGGTGATGGAACTACTCACGTATGATGTTTATCTGTGATGTGATCTTGTATGAAGCCATATAGATGTAGTCAGAAGTAGGGCTCTTTTTCTAGATCATAGCCTGACACTATATCAGATGCAGCTGATGACTTTTTGACTGACTTGGGTAATAAGTGTCTTTGCTAAAATACTTTAAGGCGGTGAGTACTGGGGAAGAGCTGGCCACTCAGTCAAACTCAGACTGACAAATGGGAATATCAGCTGCTGAGAAACTGAGGGAATTTCATCTGTGATGAAAGAGCTGAGGGTGTCTGAAAAGAAATCAGCCCAAAGAGCTTTCAATCTCTCTAGAAACTATACTACACCAGTTCTGTTGACACGTGGGGAAGCGAAGAGGAGTTGGGGTGAAATGATGAAGGCCAAACGTAGGTAGAGGAGGCTAACCGCCTCATTTGCAGATCACTGAGCAGGAGGTGAGGTGGGTGCAATTCTCTGGAGGACTCTGTCCTTCCCACTACCTCTGCAGGCAACCCAAGGGCACCTGCACTCTCTGCCCAGCCTTAGCCTGGGGTCTTGCCCCTCTGAGCATCCTGCGCAACATATGCATTCACGTCTGCTCTGCAAGTAAGCTCCCAGCTGAGAGCAGATACAGCTGTGGAGAGATTTTTTTTCTTCCTTTTCTTTTCTTTTTTTCCCACAAGTATTTTTTGGGGAAAAAAAAACCAAACCAAACAAACCCAACCCAAACCAACTATTCTTCATATGTCTTTGTGGACACTATGTGGAAAACAAAGATGACATAATAACTCAAAGAGGAACTTCCCCTTTGCTATATTTTCTGCTCCCTTTCTTTAGAAGATTTATGATATCTTTGCTTTTATCATCATCTTTGAAGCACTGTTGTTTTATATACTCCCAAAAGGCCATTTATGAAAGTCAAAAAGCAAATCTGCTGTATTTCTGATATTTATCCATCTCAGGAACTCTTTATTGTTCCGTGCTATGAAAATTGATAACAGTTGACCTTTGAAGTAAAATGGGACATGTCATTCCTGTCAATGTGTTTCTCCCACAAGCGCTGCAAATGAAGCAAATGAACAGACAAAATAGTCAAGTCCTGCTTACCCACTTAGTGGATTGAATGGGTTTTGATGAAGGAATGCTTCAGCTGTACAGCAGGGGCATGAATTTACCGTTGCAGCTTGTGCTACGTGGTCACTAGTACCATGCGCTTTTCTTCACTGGATAGTCACTGTGGGCTTTGTGTTACTCCGTGCTTTGCTTTATTTGGATTACCCTGAATAACTGAGAGCTGACTGACAATCTGAATGTTTCCTACTTAGCATGCAGGGCTAAAGTGTCTCTGGGGAGAACGGTGAGATTAAGGCACACTGGAAGAATTATCCAAAGGGATAACCTAAAATCTACTGCTTTTTCCTGGTGGATTTCATTAGCCCGTACATCTGTAGTGTAATTTCCTCTTTCCCTCTTTATAGGGAGTCATCTTCTCACATAGCTGAACGGATACAGAAATGGGTTTTATGCCAGGGATTTAAAGTGATGACAATTTCACATGCTCAAGTACTAAAAGACAATTTGTATGTAATTTCATTATTAGAAGTGATAATAGAGTTGAGAGACTTATGGTTGGAGACTGAACCAGAACATGCAGCTTTTTGATCTTTTAGTATAATATAGAACATTGATCCTTAACTTGTGGCATTACAGAAGAGGAAGGTTAGTGAAGGTGATGACAACATCCATAAATTAAGTAGCCCTCATCGCAGGTTTTTATTCAATGGCACAGCCATGCTGTTCATATAATCCTGTAATACCAGTTCTGTATTTCAGTAGACTAATAGGCTCTACTTGCAGTGCTCTGAATTTCTTTTGGGCATTATTTAAAACTGTATTTTATGGGTCTCTGACAAAATAGAAAAGCAAGAGTAAAAGCTAATTTTGCAGCGATATGTAGATGCAAATCTCCTGTATGCTTGACTGGTTATAGGAAAATGCCTTCTTTTCATAAGAGCGTGAGATTTACAGTCTTGATGTCAGTCAAGCTCATGCTGCTTCAGCTGAACTTTTTTTAGCCAAGTTCTAACGTTCCTTCTCCTTTTCATCTGCTGAGCTTGATTTTAGTCCTCTAGTTCGTGCTATCAGCTGTCACTCAGCATCAAGTTTTACCTCCATCCTCTAGTCTAACTGTTGTGTATTAATGACATTGGAAATTCAGCACTCTAAAGCTAGGGCTACCAAGAACTGTCAGCGTTTGAATTATTCTGGGTCTAAGGAAGTCCAGTCTTGAAGCAAATTCCCACTGTGCTAGGCACAGTGCAAGCAAGCAGCCCTGAGGCAGTGGGCTTGTAAGAAAAGAGGCAATAGCAGATTAAGAAGCAATGAGAGAATCTGGAGAAATATGGGGACATAAGTCAACATGCCCAAAAGAGCTTAAGAACAATAGCTCAAAGATAGAATATTATTTGTTCTGAAAACGAGAATCATGCAACATTTTTAAACATTATGAACAGGTAACAAGGAGTTCTTTCCTGCCTTTATTTTCCATCCTTTATGGATGACAAGTCGGTTGAAATTCAGAAGTGCAGATCTTTTTGATATCTATGTTAGTACAAGGCTAATTCTTCTTTCAGACCAGTGAAGATAAAGGTTATTTTTCCTTTGATTTCAAAAGATCGGTTTTCACATGCTTTAAAGTTTTACATCTTGTAGCCTGCTTTTCCAAGTTGCTTTTTTTCTCCTACCTGTACTGTTAGACATAATTGCCCATCTACAGACTCCTTGGGCATTCATCCCATGTATTTAGTATTTTCCATGTGTCACAGTCTAAAAGTGCTGCCAGGACAATCGCTGCCTTGTCACAATTCTGAATTTCTTCTTTCCTCCACACTGTTGTTTTTTTGGGGGTTTGTTTTTAAGCTTTTGTTTCTGTTTTTCTTTTTAAAATATCAAGCTGCACTTCTCAAATTCTTTGCCTTTTCTTCAGTAATCACTTAATGAAATAGTACCTGCATACACATGTCAGTTTTTCAGTCTTAACTTTTACCAGTTAATGGAGTACCTGAGACAACATATTTAGAGATCCTGAAAAAATCAGGGAATGGTTCCTCCATCTCCAGTAAGTTGGCTTTTACAGAAAGATATTTTTGATAAGTCCTGGAAAATATCTGCAGTATAATCTTGTTCTCTCAGCATTATGCTCTTTCCTGAGCTAAGTGCTAATGGTGGAACTGCTGAAAGAAGAAAGATGTTAATACACGAGATTGCACACTTCTCTCAGAATAACTATTAGTATCTTATGCTACCAACATCTTCTCTGTCACATTTGCACTGGAAGAGACACTTACTGTCACATAAATTACAGACAAGTATCTCTTAGAAAAAGTAGTGCAGTTTATGATGTTAGGAGAAGTGTCCAGCTGTCCAAACCATGGTCGTGGTATGAATACCAGCCTACACCAGGAGCAAAATTTTGATGAGGTAATAATGCTTAATCTCTCATAGCTTTGAGGCTGTAAGAGGGAGGTTCAGCCAGTTAAAAATAGGGGGGGTTGTTTACATGATATTAAAAATATGTTGTCGACATCTAACTATAGATCACTTGCCCTCAATCTATAAATGGGAACCACCTTAACCCTCCCAGGCTAAGTGTAAACTTAGCCAATGACGAAGCTCCACTGGCTGCAGAAGAACACATCATGAAAAGATACTGATCACTAAAATCAATAAATACAGTAATAAAATTATACAATATATTTAGGGTTTATTCTTGACTCAGTTGAAAATTTACTATTGTTAACTGTTCCTTACATATTTAAATATTTGCTGGTGCTACAGCCCTGCGCCGTTGTAAAACTAATATTCTTATTTACATGTGTATAAAGCACATGGTGCAATAGTAGTACCCTAGAAATCATAAACAATACAGTGAAGAATAAATAGGAATACCAAGACAAATACAGCTCTTTTTTTATTATTATTATTTTTTTAATGCATATAATCGTTCATGTGCATTTATTCATGTACCAGAAAATACAAAATATGCCTTACAGGCTCACTTTCAGGCTGTCTTTTTCAGAATGCTCCCCTGGGAGAAGCACATATCAAGAAGAAGGCAGAAGTTTTTTAATATGTGTTATTTATTAAGTTCTGCCGTTCATAGAGGAACTGAAGATTCAGTCCAGAATCTTGAGAGCAGATTTATTGACCTTAGTAGGCCATTTGAGGATAATAATTTTGGAATACAACTATTTGTCTATTTTAAAGTTGAATTTTTAACTGATTTTTTTATTCTGTTGGTTAGTAAAAGGGAATACTGGGGACTGACTGACAACAGCTAGCAGTATACTCCACATTTTGACAGTGGAAAAATAGTCCCTTCCTCTCATATAGCCACATAGCGTTAGAGCTCCAAAGGCATTATGGTGCTTCAGTTGGGTTAATAGGGTCTACGCTGAGAAGAGGTGAGTGTGGTCTGACCTAATGTTCTACATCCACCACACGAGATCCTTTGGCCCTCTCTGAGTAGGGGTGATATAAGGAGATTTTACTGTATTAATTCCACAGAATGTTACCATAGCAATACTATGCCATTTAGTTTTCCTGCTTCTGTAAATCATGAGAAATTACCTCGAGGACCATAGAGACCTGCAATCTTCTTGCTGTGGAGTGCGTGTGAGCAGAATTGAGTCCACAAAGTTATTTTCCATTTGAAACCCTTCCAAAATATCGAAAATCTGGTACTTGGATACGTGTGTAAGGATGATAAGCTGCTTAAACATTTCATACTGAGGGACCAAATTGTAACCCTGCTGCCTAGGCAATCAAGCTATTCATTTTCCTTACAAGGTAGGCAGGTGCTCCGTTAGGCAAAGTTTAGCTTGTTATTCCGTAACAATGAGAAGTTTTCACACACAGTTGGGAAAAGCAGATGGTCATTTCTTAAGTTTCCATAATCACGGTATAAATGCAACGCCATAAATTAGCAAAACACTTAACTTGTCTTTCTGCTACAATTTACAGTCATTATATGGGCAGAGCAGGTATTTGGGAAAGTGCTTGGCACAGTGTTGTCTTTCTTTTTTAACTGGCAGAGCTATAATGCTGCACAGTGTTTGTATGAAAAACTGGTAAATTCCGCTGGCTCCTGAATGTTCATAATCTTCATGCACATGTAGACTGTTGCCCTCCCCATCCATGTTTTACCCTTAACTGTTGCTTAGCCAGGTAATACATATTTCACACTTTTAAAAAGTTTTCCTCATTAGTCAGCACTGCAACCCTGTGTTCATCTTTATTGCTCTTTTATTCATTCCCTCTATTTTTTCAATATTGTCCTGACAATAAAAAGCCATGAACAAAAGCAGTCAGCTAAACAAGAAACAGGGCAGCTGCAACTGTTATTTCCTGTCTCCTTGCATGATACAAACTGCACAATTCATGTTTGTTTCTTGCTTTGCAAGCTCATGTCTGCTACTACTTTGAGGATCTTCAAGTATTACTACTTTTCTGTTTTATTCTTTCTGCTGAATCAAGTGTACTCCAGAGTGTGTATCAGTCCCTCTTGAAAAATTTGGAGAGCAAAGGAAAGACTAGTGCTTTAAAAGGTTGTTTCAATTTATCTGTTTGACTGATAAATGGAATGAAGCCATGTCAAAGGAGGTTTTACAGAGGAGAACAGCAGAAATTGTAAAGTTAGTGTGAAGGAGCATATAGATAAATGTGTGTATAAGCGTATCTGTATAGGAAACAGTGGAGGTACCTTACGTTGAGGGATAAGTCCCACTTGTACGGACATATTTATTCAATTCAGATTTATCTTAAGATTGAAAGTAAATGGAACAATTAGCAATTTTAGTACAGGAAAAAAAGAGATTGAAGAAGTTTCAGAGAAGAAAAAACATCCCAAAGAATGAGAGTGCAAGGACCACAAGGCAGCAGTAGGACTTTGTTTTTCTCACTCTAGAACCTGATGTAAAGCTGAAAAGAACATACAAAAGCAATCAATGAAAAGTTGAATTTAGATTAAGGTCTAACAATCATACGTATAGGTCTTGATTCCCTTTGCTCTTTGCTAAGGATTCTGTATGTGTGTATAGGGACACACATTGGGTTAAGTCACATTAACCCGCCACGCAGGCGTTCTAGAAAGAAGGTCTTGTAGGTACCAAGGCTGACCTAGTTAGGTTAACATAGATGAGAAAGGAGAGCAGCCAGTCAGAGATCCCATAACACCCAGGTTTGAGAAAAGTGCAGGAGACAGGGTCTGTTAACTAGCAGATGCTGTTGAAAGGGATTAAAAGGTAAGTAAAGGTCGTTTGTAATCAAAAGAGGAAGATGCCATGTGCAACAAGGTAATCTGTGGTACAAGACAGCAGCAAAGCCAAATATCAAGACAAAAACTAGTAGAAAAGTGATTTTATGTTTCTTTTCTGGGAGCAGAGAAACTAAGGATAGAAAAGGAAAGATATAAATATTTCTTATAAAGCGTTAGTGTAGAGGGCTAGAGAATTTGGGATCTGATCTAAAAAAGCCTAAGACGTGAGAAACATGGCACTAAAAACACAGGACAAGAAAGAAAAGCCTTTCGTCTGCAGAGGTTCCACTAAGTACTGGGTCAAGATAGAGCGTCGATAGGCAAAAAAACCAACATGCAGCTCTGGAGGAGTTTGAGCCCGTCTGAGATCCCAGCAGACGGATGGAAGGATGTGAACATGTGCAGCTGTTAGGGCAGCAACTGGGCCATGTCCAGATTGTTTCCAAATTAAGAGCTGGAAATCGAAAGGATTAATGCTCTGGTCTACCACTAAGAAAGACAATCTACACCTTACGAAGAAGATTTATGTTTGGAGTTAAGGGGATGAAATAATGACAGTTGTGGGTTTTCCAGCTCTTTCAGAACCTCAGTAGACACCTTTCCTTCTAGACTGATATTTTGCCATTCATAATTTCATATAACTTTATTTCCTTCAACCTATTTGCAGGTGACATAAGAATACTTCCCTGCAGAATAATTTCAATGTCCTGTCAAACTTAGATTTTGTTCTATACTGTATAAGCCACAGTAGCACCTTCAACGATTTCCCTTCATCTATTATTTTACTAAGTAGAGCCGAGTAGAAGATGATGGTCCATTCTGCTAATCTGATGGCAAAATCATCTTTCCACATTGTTTTTTTTTGCCAATTTTACTTCTAGTAGTGCAAAATGAAATCATGACTGTTTTAGAGATAATGAGGGTCTGTATCTGCAGACTACAGTAGAAAATTTAAGATATTTATTTTTGCTTCTGAAGTAATTTTATCTCCTGTGTGGCCCACCTTCCAGTTCTGACCATTTCATGTGTGCTTTGTGCTGTGTTTACACAGCAAATACCAATTTGGAACAGAGTTTTGGACTCTAGCAGGATGAGATAACAGGTTGTGGATCAGATTCACTTCTCTGGAAAATTGCTTTGTAAGGTAATTAGTAAGATACAGGGAAAACATGCTTCAGCTTAACCACTAAGGTCAGAAGAGTTAAGTTTATGACAGTGAACAAAGTGATCGGCAATATCGCAAATTTTCCTGGAGACAAACACTCTTGCACCTGTAAGTAACCTTTACCATTAGCAGAACTCTGACCGAACAGATCCGAGTGCCATTATAGAGAGTAATGGGGTGAGGCGAGATTTTTTTTTCCCCCATAATTACTTGGATCCTTTGGCAATATAAATAGTATCAATGACGAGGATTACATTCAATGCTTTCCTAATCTATTCTCAAAATCAATGTACACTTTTGATTTTGTCGATGGCAACAGAAGTAATGCAATAAAATAAGAGATTTGCTTAAACCCTAAACCATTGAGACATTATTTAATAATGTTTGGTAGAGGATAACATAATTTTATGAATGCTGTTTTAGAAGACGAAGTCAGAGTTGTTCTGTTCCTCAAAGTCCTGTAGTTGTGAGTTTCGTTAATCAATAGAGCCCTCCTGATATTTTGCTCTAAGTTTGGGCTCAAGGAAAATGTTTAATACTGTTAATTTTTTTACCTCTAAATCTAACTAAAGATTTAAATACCTTCAGAGTGGAGCATGGGGCTGTTGGTAAAAACAGCAAGTTGCCACATGGAAAAGGCAGCTCAGGGCCATGAGTCTTCACGTTGGCTTAGAAAGCCTGGGTGTCTTCACTAAAGGCAATACAATGGTCTAATACGTGTCTGTTTACAGAGTAGCAGAAAAATTGTTCTTAAAAGTGACTGTATGAAATTACACTTCATTACTCAGTAGATTAATTTTCTGTTTGATTCACACCTGCCTGTTTTGGTGATAATTTTTTTTTCTACTTGTTATTGCTATTAGTCCTGCTGAGCTAACACAGCTGAGAGGCAGCAAACTGCATTCTGTTGTTTCCTGAGTGCCATCCACAGACGTGCTTGTTATGTTCCACTGACTTACACCTGCACAGCCCAGTTGTAAGCCATGGAACCATACATTTTTACAATGAGAACGGAATCTGAAGAAAGCAGGGGTTTTACTTACTTATGTAATCGAAGGTGTAATTCGTCTCCTGGAAGGAAAGAGCTTGTCTTTGCACGACTCAGCCAAGGCAGCAGTAGGAACATCTTACACATGACTTGTCCATTGAGTCTGCTTGAGTGCAAGTCGCAGAAAGGATTGCTGGTTTTATTCTACCACTTTTCAGTATGTAGCACATTAATAGAAAGCCTGTTTACTGTCTTAATACCTTTTGTATGACCAAATTGGTTTACATGGTTAATCCAGTTTGTTCTTTGCCAGTTAACATTGAATGCACTAGATTTGCTAACAAACCACTACAGTTCTTCCTCTCATACTGCATTTTTTGTGTCTGTATGGACACAACAACATGGTTCTACTACTGAACTGGCACGCTTTCTCTTTGACAAAGATTGCAGAATTTAATAGCGCATTCTGGTTCCTTTATTGTCTTATATAGCCATTGGTTTTGCCTTCCAGTCTTCCACCTGTTTTTAAGGTAGCTGCAGAGCAGACCAAGGGGTATTCCTTACCTTGTGCTGTCACGAGCACTGAGCACCAGTGTTTGATCACTTCTGTGAACATGCTCTTGTATTCTTCACTGAAAACAAATTAAAAACCCTCCCGAACAACCTTTTTGCCTTCTCGTAAATTTTATTGAGCAAATACGCATAAAGATTAATGGAGAAAACAAAAGAGGAAAATGCAATAAAAAGGATGTATGCAGGAAAAACATCAGCCAATACTAGCCAACCACAAACTCCCAGAAGAGCAAAGGATCTGTGGGACCATTAGGAGGACAAATGATTCCCCAGTTTGGAATGCGAGGAGCAGAGCATGGTTGAATAAACACAATGACATTTGAGGATGTATATAAACTAGAGACAGGTGGGGAATATAAATTCCAGCTGTGAACTCCAGGTGAGATTATTGAGTAGAATTTTCTATTCACTTCAGAAAGTTTGGTTTTAATGATACTGGAATTTTACACATCCTGGATGTTCATTAGTTTGACTGATCTGCTTGTGATTTTTCTTTGCAGTAGCTTTTATTTATTTGTGTTATTTTCACAAACTAGATTTCACCTATTCATAAGTGATACAGTTTTTTATTAAACTGCCATTGTATTTAAATGACAATTTACACATTTTAAAGGGAAAAAGAACAGAAAAATAACGTAAATGAGAGATTTTTGGTTCATGTGCAGAAGAAGTTTCTATTTGGAACATATTTACAGAATTTAAAATAATATTATCCTTTTAAACGATACTAATTTTTGTCAGTATATATTAATGAACAAGGCTCAGAACTTTATGAATGGGGATATACTTAATTATTTGTTTTCCCTTAAAAATACAAATGCAGATCCTCAATGAATGGAAATTGCTCTCTCCTTCTAGTGTGCAGAGTCATGCTGATTTACACCAAGCTGTATAAAACTTCCCTAAGGGGGAATATTTATCACCGTTTGTTAAATTAAGTGATGGTTTTAATGGACCACACAGAAGGTGTGAGACCAAAGTGAAAACGCCTTGAGTATAAAGTTCTGAACAGTACAATTGGTGATAGAAGGCCTATCAATGAGACAGTAATCCTATAAAAATACAGAAAGATCAGATCGCTTGTCGAATTAGAATTGCTTTAATATGGATGCATGTAAGGGGATAGCAAAGGAGCTGGAAACTTTCCATCTGCTTTGTATACAAAGTGATTAGATTGTGATCACTTAGTCCGAGAGGACAAAAATGATGCACAACTCTGCCAGGATGAGACATGCAAATTGGATCAATTAAGCTTTGAGAGTGCTCAGACAATCTGGTAGAGAACTTTACATGCTGTGTCAAGTGAAACTTAGCAAAGATCAGTCTTGAATGCTGGGGGCAAGTCTTATAGTCATTTAAACTAATCTCCAGGAGTAATTCATTGTTTTTGGATTTGGCTATAAAACCGATCAGATACTGTAATAAAAGCTCCCTTTAGGAGATGTTTGATGGCATACAGCAGAAGTATGACAGACAAATTAGCAGCAGTCATCTGAGTTGAAACATTCGAGGTAGATGAGAGTAAATTCAGATGACTGAGCTTCTTGGAATACACAACGGATATACACAATACTAATAACTCCCGTACCTTCGTGTTGACCACAGACTTCAGAAGCAGGGAGTGTTCTTGTTGTAAGCTGTATTTATATTGGACCAGAGCTCACTCAGAAGAGGAGCAGTGTGGAGATGATCATTAGATAAAAGTGCTCTAATTTCATCAGGACCACCTAAGAATTTGATTTACGTACTCTATGCAGCGTCTTTTATTGCATCAAAAGGACATGTTTCAGATAATCAGAGGGGTCCTTACGTAAATTGAAAGTTCTCAATATATGTGAAGTACTGGAACCTTCGGAAATGAGTTTCTGAAGGAAGACTTTGAACATTTTGTGTAGAATCCAGATGGCTTTCAGAATTAGAAACAGGTCTGCACAACTTGAATGTTAATGTAGATTCAGCGAGTATACATGACCAACGTAAAATAACACCTGCCAGTTCAGTTATCAATGGCACATAAATTGATTGTCTTGACAGCATTTCATGGCAGTGAGTAAGAAATACAGCAAGAACGCGTTCTTGTAAAAAACATGAAGAACACATGAAAAAAATCCTGGGTTGACATCATCATAGTACGTGGCAAAACTCGTATGTATGGATTTTTTTTTTTAAAAAAAGGATGAGCGAATTTCAATTCTAATCCATAAATACATCTTCTCATCATTCGAAATGTCAAACTATATGATTTAAGGAAACAAGGTGTGATGACTGCATAGGAATTTAATGAGATTGTCTTTATTAAACACTCATTGTACTCACCAAAATAGAAAAAGGCACCAGGAGAGCGCTGCCCTTTATATACAGCTGTTAAAATCCTTCTAGGCTGCGAGGCTTTACAATTAACCTAGTATTGTTCATATTAAGGCAGTTTGTTATGGTTTTGAAATATTAATGCTTTATCCTCCCCCTCAAATGTTTTTATGAAAACAGAGGCATTAAAAGCATTTCTATCCCAGTCCTTAATCCTACGGAGTGAAAATGCCTATCAAAATATGAATTACTATCTTGAGATCAGTCCGGTTATAGCTGAAAGCCCCGGCAGACCTGCAAACTTGAATGGTTAAAAAAATAAAGAAATAAAATTTAAGCAGAAATCAAAACTTTTAAAGCATTTATTCACAAAGGATCACTTTAAATGATCCGAGCAGTTTAGGGCAGACTTTGAGACGTCTGTATTTACCGTGCATACCCCAGTTCAGCTTGTTCTGAGTACTGACCAGCGAGTGTGAATTTATGTAATAGAATCACTTCAGCTTTCAATTCTGCTTCTTACAATTAGTCTGTGTGGTGCATATTGCCGCTCATTAAAACACCCTTCCTTTGCCCGGGGATTAAGGCTCTATTTCAGAAAGGCGCTTAGGCATATGCTTAGTCCCGGCTTTCATGAGCGTTAAGCAAGTCCTGACATGCTGTGCATGGATAAGGATGATTTCCTAACTCAGAGAATGCTAGAGCAGAGATTTAATTTGATGTCGCACAGGGTTAAATTCCCCTTCTCTTTGGATTAAATTTTGAACAATGGGTTGTTAATGAAATAGCCATATATATATATATATATACACACGTATATACTGGTGAATATGTATTTTAGAAATACTTTTGGGTAACAAATCAATGTGATAAACCATCTTTGGTGAAATTCGTAAGAGTAGGGAAAAAGTGAAAAAAAAAAGGGAAATTTTCCTATAACCTACTGATAAAAGAACAACTTATTTGTCATTCAGTGTTTTACCTTCACTGAACTGCAGCGTTACTAATTGGTCATAGTGGTTAACAGAAAGTGCTACGGAAATGTTAAGATGTTTAATCAAGCCAGACTGAAAAAGAGATTCTAAATGAAATGCAAACACACTGACAATAGTAACTTGTGTTTTAAGGTAATAAATTAACCAAGGGATTCTTCTGCTCTTTTAAAGTGAACTTATTTTTAAGACACAGGACAAGAGTCTACAGGAAGGTATCTAACACTGCACTTCATTTGGTCATGCAGTGTTTTTTGTGTTATGTTGTCATGCTAGCAATGAAGCTGTAATGTTTTGATATAGGTTTTCATTGCTGCCCCTTCCATACAAAATAAATCACTCATATTAAAACGATATGGAAAAATCTTACGTTCAGAATTCTTTGGTTTTGCTTTATTTCCTTGACCTACTGTCAGCTCTGAGCAGTTTTGGCTCTCCCCAACGTACCTTCCCAGGGACTAATTATGTGTGATACGAACATTGGGACAAATTCTTAATTCTGCGCTTTCAATCTAGGAGTGGTCCCATTGATTTTAATGGAAATATTTATGGGATTAGATTTGTGGAACTGCTTTGAAAAATATCCGGGTGGTGTGAAATGTTTTATACCATATAACCAATATGATCATACAAAGAATTGCCAAATTCAAGTTGACTAAAAATCTTTCAGGAACTAAGTATTACATTTATCCAAACATCTAAAACATTATCAAGAACTACAACAAAAATTTAATTTTTAAGAAACGAAGCAGCATAACAAACACTGATGCCCTGACAATATTATCATGCCCTGATATTAATTATCGTTTATTATCATTTATGCATGTTAAAATTGGAGATGTAGACCAACATGTTAATTCAGCTTTGTTGTAAATTTATATAAATTCTATTTAACAAGTCCTTAACTGTTTTCAGGGAATTGTAGGTTAGCATGGCTGCGGACTCAGTTAATTACATTTTGTCTGTATTGTAAATCTTTCATCATTGAAATCATCAGATCACGCTGTCTTCTGCAGCCCAGTACTTTATAAGCTTCTACAGACACAGTTAGTCACAGTAGTTGCTTCAACTGCTTTCTAGTTACGTATTTTACCGTTGTCTTCTGGTCTGTTGGGTTTCAGCATTTCCCACTAACACGCAAGTTGAGATTATAAGCGGATTTTTAGTAGTGCTAAACTTCCAAGAGCAAATGGAATTTGAGGAATTGAAACAACATAAAAGCAAACCAAAAACAACAGAAAAAAGCTCGACACCCTCCGGGTAGCTGTTCCTTGGTACTAATGCTCTTTGGAAGCAGGTTCCTATGAGAAAAATCATTATCAACCAAGCAACGCTGCAAGCTGTTTGGGATAGTTGAAGCAGAAACAGGATAATCACGCTAAAATATAGATCAGTAGTTTGACAAAGAAGAGACAATATGAGAGATATAATTTCCACTCTAAAATGAAGACATTCAGCATAAGTACATCTCTTATCTCAGAAAACAGTTTAACACCAAATGAATATTTTGCTTTTAAATTTGGTGTTATTGATATGGCAGTCAAACAAGTGAGTATGAATATTTTTCCTGCTCAGTGCTATTACAATTCTTTAGCTTATGGAGTTAGATAAGGCAAATATGGATCCTCTAATATGCTCTCATTTTCTGTATTCGAAATCCTAGGCCTGAATTATTACAGCTAAGTAGAAAAAGCAATATGGGAGAAACAACTTTCCAATCACCGTATTCGTGTTCTTTTTTCACATTTCTATTTTCAAGAACAGGCAAAAAGTAAAGGCATGTATTGTGCGTTATTGCAGGTATATAAGTTCTGCTATTGCGTTTCTTGGTTCATCTCCCCTCTTTCCCTCTTTCTCGTGCCGTAAGGTAAAGGGCGTTCATGCATTCTTCAGTCATAAAAATAATTAAATGAATATATAAATAAATAAATAAGACTATTGTTATAATGTACAG
Organism: Bucorvus abyssinicus; assembly: GCA_009769605.1. Classification (NCBI taxonomy): domain Eukaryota; kingdom Metazoa; phylum Chordata; class Aves; order Bucerotiformes; family Bucorvidae; genus Bucorvus; species Bucorvus abyssinicus. Next base: position 41,219,299 of record CM020027.1, on the reverse strand, counting down.
TGGTAAAAGAATAGAAAATATATGACTGTAAATATATACATATTTATGCCTCTATAGATATATGTATTTCATTCAAGAAAAGTGTATGCTCAAAATGCAGTTCTTTACTGTATGTATATTAATATTGTGCAAGGAGAGATTATTTCACGTGTAGTGAGGAAGTCATCTGAAGAGAAGAATGAGTGAAGTTTCTTGAAGGCTTGGTTTCTGCTCCATGTCCATAAACTTTTCAACCCCATGTACATCTGCTAGCCCAGAGATCGTAGACGTTCCTCTATGAAGAATACTATGGTCTTTGGTGTTTATTTGCCATGCTAGAAGCCATATCTGGAGAGTGCAGGGAGGAAGAATCCTCATACAATTTTATTTCAGTGCTGAAATAGAAAGCAGTGATTTTAACAGAATTTTGTCTTACAGCTGCAGTGACTCTTGACAACAAAATAAATCAAATCACCGGACCGGTAAAAATGTTGGTTTAGTATGTAACAGCAAGTTGTATGGTGCATTATGAATACACATGTATCATGTGAAAATACTTTTGGTATGTATGGAAAAGACCTTCTCCTCTTTCCTGGAGAATAAGTAAATGCAGAGACCCAAATACAGCTGGTAAGAATAAAGATTCAGGAATTTGTGAATAGAACTTCACTCCGGTGGTATTTTCACTTGATTTAATTGTTTTTGATACTTGCATAAATGAGATTTGAGTGACTGGTTTCTTTAATTAAAATTAATTCTATTTAGGTGAAAACAGAAGCAGTTTTTATATGGTAAATCAGACAGCAACTCCACTGCTATATGGCTCAGTTTGCCAGTGTTGCAGTTTTGTTGCTCAAATAGAATGAGTACTCCAAGGAATAAAACCTGATGGACTGAGAGCGGTTCGGGAAAAAACAAACAACCCCAAAGCTGCATACTGAACAGGTCTGTAAGGATTCCAACGTGCATATTGTTTACAAACACTGGGTTCTGTTTCCCTAGTCTAAACTCTAGCAAGCTAATTTCTGAAAAGCTTGAAGTGTGTGTGTGAGGGGAAAGCAGGTCTCTTTGTCCATCCCTGTCCTGATCACGTTATGTTGCCTGCAGGCTCTTGGGGGAGCTGCAATACAGTAACGCTGTCCCCCCACCCCCGAGAAATATTATGCAATTAATACATGATGATGCAGAGCATACAGATGGCTTTTACCTCTCAAAGCTGCCAAACTGTCTTTTTAAGAGTGTGAATGACAAATAGTCATTTTGGAGAGTGACATGTCATGATGATGGCCCATTAAAACTCCTCAAGAATACTCAGCTGGAGACACATGCCCACTCAACTCCATCTACAGCAGCAGCTGCTTCTGAGTTCCTCCTGTAGCTGCACTAGTCTGAATGGACTGGTTGCACCATCCCTGTCACCACAGGGTGTTTCATGTTAGAGCTGGGAGGGTGAAGGCACAGATTTGTGAGTGCAGCATCTGCAGAGATCAGAAGAGGACACAAGAAGGGAACGTATGTGTGTGCGTGCGTGTGCACTTACATGTACACAAACTTTGCACACATGTGCAATCACTTTATCACTGTCTGTATAAAGAGTTAAATGAGACAAGTATGCAGAGAGAGCGAGCACTATAGATAAAATAGATTGCTATTAAGAGAAAAAAAAGTCATAAAAATGTGACATGGTTGCTCTTATCACACCCAGTTTTCAGTATTTCCTATTAATTATTGGACTTACTAGCCTTTAGATGACAGACCCTTATTCCTAGAGGAATCTTTCATCTGAACTTTGTCTTCCACTTAGAAGCCTTGAGGGCGTACTTAGACACTAACTGGAATATTATAAAGTTTAAGTTTTAGAATTTTGGTACTTCTATTTTGAATTTTGTTTGAACAATAACCATCAAGGAACTAAAGAAGTTGAAATACGCCAAATGACATATAATTTGCCTGCAGGAGAGCTGTGGGATGAAGCAGCTGGTCCTCCCAAAAGGATATGCCCTGGTTTTACCTCGAACGTGAAATGCGCTCGAGTGATAAGTAACCTCTCATTATCTCATTGCCTTTGTGGTGAACCTGGGTAGATATACTGGCTTGTGGTCATTCATAGGACTCTAGTATTACCCGTAGCATGACAAGAGGATTCAGAGACAGTCTTGAGCTCAGACATCTTATAAAGACAGTTCTGGATGTGAAGGGACTGCGGGAATGTCTCGGACCTTGGCTGGCTCAGGAGCTCTTAGGTGTTTGGTCATCTCTGAGCACTCTAGACACATTTTGGGGGGTTTTAGTTCAACACAGAACAGAAGTCTTGTCTAGGTTGACTGGGTTTTGAGCAAGCCTGTCACCAGCTGCTTGTGTTAGATACATATAATGTGGTTATACTGCGGTCTGCAACATGGGACCTTGTTGTACTCCCTCATGACTATCTTTGTACTTGCCTGACAAGGAGAAGGTCTGGAGGCAACAAAACTGTGCATTAAATTGCTAGTAAGTCAAAGTGCCGAATTCTGCCACTGTGGCACCGTTGTCTATGCTGGTTCACTGCTGTACTGACAACATTGCTGAGGCAAGGAAACTCTGGCAGCATTACAAGTGTATTCCTTCTTTTCAAAGTCTAATAAAAAACGTTAAGGTTTTGAGTATAGCCATTTATATTGACGTGATCTCTTGTCCTTGGTATTATCTGTTATGCTGAAAGCACAGAACATAGGCCAGCATATTTCTTTCTGAGCCCAGGCTTGTACTATAGTTTTACATAAATTAATAAAACCAAAAGCAAACAAAAGCCCTCCAGGAGCTCCTTTATCACTTTCTCAATGTTTCTTGGAAAAAAGACTTTTATAAGAAAATCATTACCTGCTGAATAATGCTTTCACTGGTGCCTGGGTGTGAAGTCAATTATATGAATCACAAGCCCTTGCTGACATCAATAAAATGTTGAGGAATCTGTTTCTGTCCTGCCTGACTTCTGTAATGAGACTGAAAAGGGAATTAAAAAAGTTGTCTGAAGCTGTTGGTATTGAAATATAGTTACAGTTTACAAGAGTGAGAGTTTCACAGCTCCTTCTGAAAACAACTGTATTAGTAACTAATGTGTTTGTGAGGCTCTGAAACATTGCAGAAATGTGGTAAGTGTGTGCATTGGATTTTACTTAAATGTTAAGTCCATTGTCTGCGCTGAATGTTAAATATTAGTTATTATTTGCATTGAAATTGTTCCAAATCGTCATCATTGAACTCTTAGATATCCTAATAGTTAATAACCAAATACAAATATCTAGTGCTTTATGAGGCATCACAATTGAAAACACGTACTAGCAGTGATATTCTGAGAGGAAAAGTGATTTCCAAACATTCTACCGAATTCAAGAATAGAAGTTTTAAGTACCTGGCTGATGTAATGAGCAAGATTTAATAGAAATAGCCAAATTAAGTCTTTGTTTCAAATGAGCTACTTTCTTCTATCTCCTGGCAGTTACATGTTTAACCTGTACACACCCTACAAGCTCCCTTTTCAAGTCTTCACAGAAAGCAGTGGGGGCATGTTGTACATGAAGACAAGAGTGTCTTTCTCCCACAATCTGTTCTCAGTTGTTTTGTGGTAATAAGTTGTGATCATGCTCTGGGCTTGGTGTTCTTTCTCCCTTTCATGCTTTTTTGCTTCCTAGTCCCTCCTTGCTTCCAGTGAGAAGGCAGGACTAAAGATGCAGCTGGGTCAATTCTGTATCTCCAAGAGCTATGGATGCTTGCACAGTCACGGGGAGGCGCTTTTCATTCCTCTCCTCCCTTTCTAATTACTATCACAGCAAAAAAAGAAAGGGTGAGGCAAGGTAACTCCTCCTTGAGAAAACTTTTCAGCTGTTCTGCAAATGAGTGCACATTTCTTATGGTCTCGGGGAGCTATGGAGCCAGGCTGTTTTGAAGCATCTGGTGTTTGCTCTGTCTCTTTCTCACCATTACCTCTGTGATCCTGCCGGTGCTGAAAACCCGGCAGCCCCTCGTGTTCTCCCTGTGCTTTTTTTCTTCACCCAGAATCTGCAAACTCTGCAATGAAACATGAGCCATGCTACCACAGGGAGGAACAGCTGCAAAGATAGACCTTTGGGGATGGAAAAACGGGGAAGAGAGACTTATAAACATCGCACCTCTCTAAGAGAGCCTGAACTGAAAATGAGAGAAATAGCAAACCTCTCATTCAGACCTCAAACAGATTGGTGGTGGCCAGATAAATTGCTTTCAACACAGTGCAGTATCTCTGCTTACGGATAAAAATATCTGTCCTTCTCTATTGGAAATTCTGCATTAGCACACTTTAACGGCAAGTGATGCAAAACGACGTTCATCCTTGGTTGTACAGATCTGTACCTAGAAAGGGACAAAATCCAGAAACTATTGAATATTAGGGCTCTTGAAGGAAATGCTAGGTTTTCCTAGAATAAACACCATCCTAAGGGTCCACATAAACATAAATGCATTAGATGAGATCATATTCTAAGCTATATTGCTGCAGGGCCAAAAAGTATATGTGAGGACAAAGCTGGATTCCTTAGAGGAGTTTGAGTAATAGAGCCTTTGCTACTGAGGGAAGCTGACTGCTTCCTTCTCACACATTTCCAAACAAGAATTTTCTAAAACCGAGAGGAGTTTAGGGGTTGGACCTAATAAAACAGGAGTGCTCGCTCTTTAGGTTGAGTTCAGAGACAGTAGTTCTTATAAGCACTGGCCCTCTCTGAGTCCACAAGGCTTGTGTGGCTTTGCTTATTAGATTTGTTCACTCTCTCCTAACTTTCCTAGAACATCAGGTTATCCTCCTGTTAAAAATGCATCATCTCTACAGAAGCTTGCTGCTTCCCTTCTCTGTTCTCATGTACTCTTGTACCTGGTGTAACACAGGGAATACCCAACACCAAAACTCTCAAAATCTTCAGGCTAAATGTGTGTGGAACGTAACAAAGAAGCAGTAGGATCGGTATATAATAATTGCATTGTGAATCTCATACTGGAAATAAGGTTACTTGAAAGCCAAGGCAAACTGGAGAGTGACCATCATGCATATTGCATGGAGACGGCAATGGATAAATATTGGAAGTACACAACCGCCTTTACCTATAGCATTCCTCTTTCACAAAACATGTGTGTGTGTGTGTGTGTGTGTTTTCTTTACAGTATTTATCCAAACTACTTCTGAAGAAAAATTTTTGGGGGATATTCCAGAATAGGATCAGATAAGATTTACCCAGTGAATCCTTGAATCCTCCATGTCTCTTGAAACGAGAATTTGAAACTGCCTTTGTCTTGATCCTCTCTACTTCTAAAATCAGTTCCCACACGCAGCTGCAGACTGAGCTGCAGCTCTGCCTCCTACGTGAATATCTCTGTAGAAAGTGGGAGAAGTGATAGACAAGCTAGTAGATGGCACCACCATAGATGACTTCTGGAGCTTTCCTGAGGACTAATTTCTATCTAATTGTTGTCAAATTACTCAGAAGAACAAATAGAAATCTCAGGTCTCATTCTTAAATGTACGTCTTCGTAAAAAAAGGGGGAAAAATCCAAAACACCACCACCACCCTCCGCCCCAAAAAAAACCCAAACCAAGAACAAAAAGAAACTGCCAAGTCTTTTCTAAAGCCAACATTATAAGGAAGTCACTTTTGGTTGACTTTGAGGATCGTTGTTTGGAAGTATTATATTGGGTGGAACTTAAATAAAGGTGATCTGAAAACAGCACCAAACATAAATCTGGATTCTGTCAGCCTGGTTTATTTTTGCGTTGTTTGCTTGTATTGTACTTTAAAGTTATCTCAGATTGACACTAAAATACACATAAAAATGTTGAAAAAATTCTTTCGAGTGCTTTACACAGAATTGATTGTACTCTAGTGCCAAAGATATGCTAAGTCTTGAGCTATATTACCTTCCTGGAGTTAAGTAGGTAGAGAACAGTTGCTTACTAACTTGAGTAAGGGCCAGCATTATTTTCTAAAGGCTTAGTAGAAAAAAGCTTTAGTAAAACGATACAAAGAAGTTTGGTCTCCCAACGTCTCAACCTTGCAGTAACAAAGGTCATTGCTAATCACTTTACTAATCCGTGCGGTAGCAGTTTTCTACCAAGGCATCGTTCCAAAAAGCGGTTTCTGTTCAGCATTTCACTCCAGGGCACCAGGCATTGTAGTGTAATCCATGAGGAGATTTATGGACCTCAGAGTGGGACTCCTTAAAAAACCAGTGTGTTAATCGGCAAGCCACTGAGTGAGCAAATGGGAAATGCTGAGGCTACAGAATTTCTGCTTTCTTTGAGATGTGAAAGCCTTACTCAGTGCAACTTTGAGGATTTACACTTCTGGCATCTACCCTGAAGGTCTCTTTTCTTTCAAAACACTGCTAGAAAGTTGATGAGGATAGGGATGGGTCTAAGCAAAAGGCGAAAGGGAGGCTGTGCAGCCCTGCAGCATGATACCCAGGTGTGAGTGCCACACTCCAGTGTGCTGACAGTCTCTCAGCAAGTTGAGACACGGAATCCCTTCCCTTCTCTGCCTGAAGAGTTCTACCTGCAGCTCTGCAAACTGTTCTGCCTGATAAACTGCTCGGTGTGCTGGTGTCATCTGCTTTTCTTTCATCCAGCCCATCCTTAAGCTTACCACAAAAAGTGAAAAAACATTTACCAGGAGAGTGGGTCAGCCACCACAGAGAGACCAGTGCTCTACTAGAATATGAGATGTCAAGAAAACTGAATCACTTCAGGAAGACAAAGGAGTTGAATATTCGTATCCATAACTTCAGTTCTTGGATAATGTGATGCTCAACACTTCAGTCTAGACTGTAGGATTCTGGCTGTGTAGGGGAACCCACACAATGCCTCTGCAGCACGTGGGAGGCTTATGCACTCTGAAGTAGGTCTTAGAAAAAGAAAAGAGAGAAAAAAAAGTAAAACAAAATCAAACACAAGCCAGACAAATTCTTACTTGCACAGGCCACCGCTCCTTTGATGGGTGCTTCTTCCAGTCAAGTTTGAAAAAGCAGCAGAAGCCCTAACATCCACATTTGTGACATTGAGCAGAGGTATAGTTTATTGAATAAACCCCCAGCCATTAGGGCTGAGGAGTATTCAGTGCTGCAGATCTTGAAAGTGCCTGGATGTGAGATACGTTTTACCTTGATCTGCTCACGGTGTCAGCTTTGACTATTCCTGAGTGTGCTGAGTAGGACTTGAAATGTTTGGGCAACTCCACCAAAGAAATAAAAGGCTTATTTAGGTATCTCAGAAGTTAGGCAGCAGCAGAATGAGGATAAGCCGTATTTTGAAGTAACGTAAGTATTCTGATTTAGACACACTCATTCTGGTTTTTTTTTAATCCAGTCTAAAGCTCATACTTCATTTCTATCTTAAAAGAGAGGGGGAGTGCACTGTAATTGCATAAGTACGAGATATCCAGACAGTGTAAGTGAAATAATGTGTAAGAAATAGGCAGCTTTTTTATCTAACTATGCAAAACTGATCACGAATACTTCCCTGCTGAAATAGGAAAAGGTTTTGCAGCTGTGCTGTTATGCCTGTGATAGCAATTTTCAGCATGTATTCTTGAAGTGATTACTACCTCAGCGATACTCCCAGCTGACAGAAAAAAAGTGTTAGTGGAGGAAATTATGATGATGATGAGTTACCTCCAAACTCAACATGACATGGAGTTAGGACAGGTACAAAGTAGATAACAGACATAAAGAATCTGAACATCTTTAACACTGCCCTCAGTTATTTACAAGTAATAATCCGCTTTATAATAAGCAAGCAAGTACTTTGAATTTTACAGATGTTCTTTACACTTGTGCCTTATTAAATATGTTGTGTGATCATGTGCATGTGTTACTTTAACATGATATCCAGATCAAATACATTGCTGATTCAAATTGGAAAAGTGTGTGAGCATTGTTTGGGTCTGTGTTCTGTAACAGGAAGGTGAGACTCAGTAGAAATAGAAGATCTACAAAAACTATGGAACTGGTAACTCTGATACTTAAAATTGTGTGATGAGGAAGAAAGGTTCTTGCTGTAAATCTGTCTTGCAGTTCTAGTGGAAGATGCATTTTGACCTACTGAGGTACATTTGTTCTGTGCCCACTACAAATGGTCCCAGGGAAAATACACCTGACTTTCGATGCGGTGAGTTCAGGCAGTGCCAGGACACATCCTGGTCCTTCTCAGACTCTGCATTTTTCTAAAGTTAGATAATGGAAAACAAGATATGGAAGTGAAGTTACCGGCCCCTCAGATAGGAGCGAGCAATCTGTCAATCAATCTGTTTAATTCATATGATATGTTTTACTGCTCTACACACTGGAGATCGGTGTCTTCTTTCCCATATATTCATAGGAGCAAACACACACTGTCGTTAAGTTTACAGTGGCATTTATTTGAAATCTCACCCTTCAGCAGTATAATATGCTGAAACCAACAAAGCAGTTAAATTCAGGTGGGAATAAAGTCACGGTTATAATCATACGTGTGCATGCGTGTACGTGTGTCTATGTAAAACCAGTATGAGAAGACTAACACAATAACAAATGCATTTGAAAACGGTATTGTTTGCAGGAAAGAATGAAATTATCTTGCTCAAAAGAGCAAACTGACAGATTCTAATGGTCCCTCACGTTCTGTGCATGATAAACATTCAGCTTATCTTTGCAAGAACAATAAAATTTCATGTACTACTGCTCGAAGTAAGAATTATTTTTACATACCTCCATGCCACGGACTCTGTTGTAAGTTAATCTCATGTCTCATCAATTTTTCACCAGCTTCACTCTGATGTTGATAAAGGAGATGGTTCCATCAAATACATCTTGTCAGGCGAAGGGGCAAGTTCCATTTTCATTATTGATGAGAACACCGGGGATATTCATGCTACAAAGAGGCTGGATCGAGAAGAGCAGGCCTACTACACGCTCCGAGCACAAGCACTAGATAGGCTGACTAATAAACCCGTGGAACCTGAATCTGAGTTCGTCATTAAGATTCAGGACATCAATGACAATGAGCCAAAATTTCTGGACGGTCCTTACACTGCTGGAGTTCCTGAGATGTCTCCTGTGGGTAAGTGCAAAATACACTGTTGGTGTTGTGGGAAATTTGTTCCTATTGCCTTTTTTAAAATTTCATTATTTTTCACTGTATCGCACTAAGCTACTTAATTATCTATGAGGCATCTGCAACAGTTAGGCGATTTCAAGACTCAACTGGAAATAACATGATAGATTAAGGATTTACCATTTCAACAAGGTTGTGAAGCTCAAATAGCTATGTCGAGATTCAGATAAGCATTTTATGGTGTATTTCTCATTCCTGTGCCCAGAGGCTTTGTTTTATAATTCTCATTAACAATAATAAGTTTCACACCTACGCTGTGGTGCTCAGAGGTGATAATATATCATTTTGTTCAGATAAAGTCCATTCTTAACAAACTCCCCAAATTCCTGCTAGCATAATTTTTTTTTTTTTTAAAATAGCATAATTTTTTGCTTAAGTGTTGCATGTATCAGTAACAGCTTACTGTATCTATTTTCCAACACTGAAATCCAGCTCTCTGGGAAATATATGGAAGCAGCAGGGGCTGGGGCACAACTTGAGCTAGTTTCAAAACGCCAGTGGAATGGGAGAAGTCTGGCTTTTAAAGGCTTCAGACCCTCTGTTGGAAAAGAAGAAATTTTAATTTTCCCTGAGTTTGAATTAGGGAAGAAATTAAGCATCAAATCCACTATCTCTTCATTTTCAAGAGACCAAGTGTTCATCTGTTGTCAGGTGCCACTGCTCTTGAAAGCAGGTAGGAGTTTGTCCCAGAGACGTATCGGTAAATTTTACTTTAACCTGAAATAATAAATGCAAGCATGAAGCTAAAAAAACCCCAGAACTTAATCTACTTCAGGGGAAATATCTCTATGGGAAGTCTCATTTTAGGTTAAGAGGGTTATACGGTGATTGAATTTAGGATTTTCTTTGCTTGACTGATTTAAAACCATATCAAATTTCGTATGCTTACAGTGAGACTGTTCATATAGAATTTGCTATAGTTTCCTCTCCGGTGTTTTTGCACATTAAACAATGCCTCTAAATTAGAACTAGAGAGAGAAAAAGAATCTCCCCTGCCTCAGTGCCCTGCAGCAATCATTACTTAACACAGTTTTTATATTCGAAACTCAGCTTAGGAGTCAATAGGAGATAAGCGAAACATTACTAATGAGTTGTCTATTTATTTATTCACTAAGCAGCGAGCGTAGACACTACCTCTCATTTGATACTTGGCACCTGGTCATGGTCATTCAAACACTATGTGGATGGCTGAAGAGGCAGGAGTAGCCTCAGAAAGGAAGATGGACACCTCAGCTTTTGAGGAGTATCAGGAAGGAGATGAAGTTGGGATACATTACCGAGAACCTTTTACTGCTGCACTTTGGAAAAACAGAGAGAATCAGATAATCTAAAACTGTACAACCTATATATTCAGCACTTCAAAAATATGTTCTGGAAAAAAACCACCTTTTTTTTTAAATTGTTGTTTTACTGTAGAATTAGACTATTTAAGTGAGCTGTAGCATGCAGCAATGATTAAATTTTTTTTTGTACTATTGTCTTTTGCCCTGAAGAGTGATATCTCCACATTTCCCTTTTGGATGAGTTACCTCTGTCTTGTCCCGTACTGGTATATTGACATATGGACAACCACTGCAGATACATGAGGTTTACCGACACACACGAATCCATGCCTCTGCCCCTCACCCATGCTCCATTTGTTCCAAAAATATACTGGGAATCAATCTGTGGGGAGTGCACAGTGTGCAGCAGAGAACATAAGGACTATTTTTCAAAATGAGCTGCCTTTGCATATGTTGTTGAATCTTTACCACGTAAACGACTGAAAGAAATTCTCTCTCATTTGGACTGCAGCACCAAATATATATTCAATTTAGGTGGAATACTGTGCAAAATTATTAACTGAGACTTGTGCACTCTCGGAGATTTGCATCAACTAAGGGCAGTTTCATCTTCTTGAGCTTCCTGAAACTGCACATTTTAACCATCTTCATGGTTTGTATCACGCAACTACAGCACTGTTCCCAAATTAAGGATTACCGTGAAATGCCTGTGTGGCACTTGTCCTACATAGTCACATCGATTCATAGTTTATTCATATAACACAACTTTTAATTAATCACCTAGAGCGCTCATGGAATATTAAGGAGTAACAAAGTATCTCTCTCCTATTTCCTTTAAAATGATATCCATGACAAGGATTTTTAATTGGATATTAAACAAAATGAGAGAGATCACAGGATTATAAACCCAAATTAACTATAAAACCAGGAAAACTGTAACCTTTAACCTAAAGAGTGGTTATGAAAGTATAATGATTCTATATTTTATTGGACAAATATTTTAGGACATTATCTAAGGCTAATTGAAGTCAATCTTTTCTGTTATTTGAAATGACTTCAGGTCAGGTTCAAATTATATTTGGGTCAGGCCCAATTATATTGATTATCCTGCATAGGGTAAATATCTTGATGGCTTCTAACTCTATTCATGGAAAAACCTCAAAGAGATGGCTTATCTTGAAAATCACAGGACTTTTTTTTTTTTAATGCCTTCTAAAAAATCTAGCAGTGTTATATTTCAAACAAAGTGAATGCAAATTACACTATAAAGAGTATTAAAAGAATGTTCCCGTGATGTTGACCAGAAAAATAGCTGATGTGAGATAGTGATCGGTTTGTCTTACAGCCAAGGGAACTGGGGATAAAAACTCCAATATCCAACACAGTTTTTGTTTTGTTTAATCTTCTCTACTCTCCAGATATATCAACAGCTTTGCTCGTTACCCAGCACAACAAATATCTTTCTTGCCACATTTATTATTTCTGATTGAGATGGAGAGAAATACTTGTATTTTATACCAAAGGGGGAAAAAAGGCAAAAAAATAAAGATTTATGTCATGCTTATATCTTTGGTACAAGTGAGTAGTGGGTTTATGAGAACCTGAATGAAGGGAGAGTGTCTTTCTACAGTCACGAGTCCCATCTGCTTCACTTTATCTGACCTTGCTGCTGGACTGGGCTCAGTCATGGGCTTTGTCCTCAAGTGAAGGTAACCTAAGGAGGCTGTGGGAGGAGAGGGAGGAGGTGGAGAGAGTGGAACCTACCTCCAGGTGCTGTCTCTCCCACTTTACACTCCTAGAGGGGAAAGGCATTGCCTCCTAAGCTCTGGGCGACAGCCAGTTGGAGAATTACAGAAATACCATACAGTACAGAGCAGAAGAAGGCTCGGCTGTTCCATGTAAGAATTAACCACATATTATGGATAACTTGAGAGTAAAGATGTTTAATATTTCTAGTAGCAGCTGACATCATGTAGAAATGTGATGTCGTCATGGAATTGTTTCATGTATTACACACCGTTAATTGATCTCAGTCAATGCCTTTAGTGACTGACTGCCTTTAAAGGTCTATTTTGAATTTGTTAATGTGGCTACAGTTCAATTGATGAGGGTTTGTGCAGTTTCAAAGATAAGCATTTGTTAGGTTCATCTAGTTTTAGAAACCAGTTTTACCTTAAATGACTTCACCAATGTTAAAAATGGAAATCACACAAGGATTTCTCATACAAACTCATTTAAATACTTTGGTAAAATACCACACAAGTTACTACCAAGCTTTTTAAAAAGCTCTATGCAGAGGTTTCTAAAACAATAAACTCAGAGATTTAAAAAAGATCCTTTTGAAGGATCTCCGACTCAAAATAATCTTCAGCAACCAGTTTACCTTTTTCTGACCCTATCACAGAAAACATTGATCTCTGCAACTTGTCAGAAATATTGTTGAATCTTGACTTGGGTAAGTTAAAGTACAAATAATGTTCAAAATTCAAAGTCCACTCTGCAAAAACTCCTCCCTTCCTTTTGCTCTAATATCAGAAATTGCATAGGTCAAGTTCTCAGCTTACTGTGATTCTGTAATATCTATCGATATCTGTTAAAGCTTAGATTAAAAATGGTAACATAGGCATTCTGGGAAAAAAACAGAAGTCTGCACCAGACACAAAAACTAGTATCAATAATGAAATGTGTGGAACATTCTCTGATTACCAGCATGGACTTTCCCTCAGTTTGCTGGAATTTCCCAATTTGCTGGAATTGCTGAAAAAGTTTAAGAAGTTGCTGCATGTAGAATTCTTTTCAACAAACTGGTATTCAAGCTTTGTTATAAAGAAATAACTGTAGATAAAAATTGTAGAGGACTCCCTGCCTGAGAGGGAAAGGCACTTGTTCAGTAAATAGCCCCGATTTGTTTTTTCAACCCATATCAGATACACACACTGTAAGAAATATTGAAAGTTGTAGCTGTGAAGCTGCAGTTTGTACCAAGTCACTGTAAGTCTTAATCTCGGATGCATGTATGACAGCTGACCGCCTGTATTATGAGGTAAAGTGTTCAGGAATAAAACGAAGCCTTGATTTCGGTGCAGGAAAAAAACCCATCCTTTTGTAAGATGATATAGTTATGAAGCAATTGCCCATTTCTCCTCCAACTATAGATTTATTGACTGTCCATGAGTATCCATAGAGCTTTATTTTTTTAAAAAAAAAGCATATTAATTTGACATCAATCCATTACAAGAAAAATTAGGACAACTCCATGTTGCAATGATAGTCCTCTGAAGGAATTCCTTTTCTTCAAGAGAGATCTGCTTTCCCTGGGAAATTCTCTGGAAATCTTCACATACTAATCTTTCCATGCATTATACTTCCTTGGAACAGATTTCCTACACGTAGGACTTTTCACATAGCTAGCATACCTTATGTTAGCTCTCATATTCTTTTTTAGAAATATATTATGCAGAAATCTCCCTCTCAGCAAGGGACTTCTGGCAGCTCAAAGTTTTTGTGTGCAACTGGTAAAGCAATAATGCCAAGAGCAGTTGTTTTAAAAGTTCCCTCCCACCCTGAGGTCTGAGAAAAGCTGATTAGCACAAAGGAACTAGAAAAACATCACTTTTTTTTTAGTTGCTGAATACTCTCAAGTGGGATGGGTGCAGAAAGATTTGGTGTTAGAATTTCTACCTAAAAAAAAAGCGTTCCAAAATGATCTGTGTGTTTTAGGAGAGAGCCAACTAGATTTAGATACTGACTTTATTCATCTCACAGAATGTGGAGGGTTTGTTTGCTACATCAATAGATTTTTACTGCAAACAAGCACTTCTAATCTTGCAGGATTTCCAAAATATCTGTGTTGAGGTTGCGGAGCCTGTAATTTCTTTGATCTTGTATTGGTCTAGAGTCCTTGAAAGCGGCAAGAGCAAGGAGCAAAGACGTAACTGTGTGTGAGGTTTATAAGCACTTTTGCCAATATTTGCAGACATTGTAAGCTTCATTGGCAGGGCTTAGGGACTTTGTAGATGTGGTAAGCCGGGCTTTCACAAAGAACACAGGATGTCAAATAGTCATTATGTTACCCTTGTACTCAAAATCTGGAGAGACTCTGGCAAGTTTAAAATAGGTCCCTGTATGAAATTACATTATAGAGTAATCTGTAAAATCAGTTTGACATACTGAATCAGAGCTCTTAGTTACTGGTGAACAGAAAATTGATGTATTTTAAGTCCCATAACTGATAAATGGCTTGATGGATTAACTACCAATTTTCTTTTTAAACTTTCCATCTACTGAATAGTTGCATGTGAAATTTCAGAGTGAGAATAACCTTTTCCATGTCCAAAAATATTAGACAGTCCACAAGAGAGAAAAATTGCATTTAAAATAGAATTACAATCCTAATGCTTTGTCATGGATATTTCAGGAAGAGAGATCAGGGATGTGGGTTAGCTAGGCCATAACTTAAGTGAATAAAGTTATCTTATGAATGATCATTTCTGGGCAGAATTCATTCAAAAAGGTCTCATCCTTTCTAATCTGTACTCTTTCATGTAGGGCTGCACAGAGTCCTCTCTCTTTGTCCAAACATTCAGCCTGGTCCCAGGACCCATTGATACTCTACTTAAATGAGCATTGAAAAGCTGAGGAAAATGGACGGGGGATGTCCTATAGCAGACATGAGGAATTTCAGAACTTTCTTATACCCATTTCCTGAAAAAAATCCAAATAAAACTGACCAGAATGCAGTGTGTTAAGTTCACCCTGGAGACTTGGTATTGCGTATTGTTCTTGAACAGTGGTTTCTAACCTTCCTGCTCTCATTTTCACATGTCAAAAACGGTGTACATTCAGAAAATGAACACTCTCTGTAACAAATGCTTTTCTCTAATCTTGTATCTAAATCCACTTTATGAAGGAATCTGATCCTCTGTTGAAGACTTTACTGGGCGTCTGCCAAATTGCTACAATATTAATTTGCAACCTAACCTCCAAAGGGGTCCCTGGGCCGTTGAATGGAAGGTCTCAATGTTCCAGACAATCTGCCAGTGAGAAAAAATAATTCTTTCTGGCTATCAAAGGGTGGTGACCATGGCCAAAGCCCTGGCTCCCAACTGTTGTTTTATTCTGCTCTCAGCATATACCACAGAAGCTGTTGTACAGAACAAAACAAATGGGAACTGATGTGGAGAACATAATGAATAGGAGCTGGATGCAGAATGAGATCCTCAAAAAAAATGTCCTTCTTTCTAGCCAGCAACACATTTGCTTTCTTATTCCTGTCAACATAGAGACATTTCTTGCCCAAGACATGTTTATGCAGCACATTATTACCACAACTGATACTCAGGTGTTGCAGATTGTTGAGGAAAATTAGTACTTTTAAAAGAAATTTAGAGTCAGCTCTCATCAGTTTTTCCCTGAGCCAAAAGAGAAAGTCTCTAGTCATCTCTTTATAAACAAGTAAATACATTTATAGGATAAAAGTAATTTTATATACATATACATGTGTACAATTATTAAAAAAATTTATACATATATATATATGTATGTTTGAATCACAATTTTAGCCTGCAGACTGCTCTTCCAAGAGAAATTCTTACTATATTTCATAATATATTTGATATACTTAAATATATTTCAGGCGTCACCATCGTTGAAGAAATATTGTTCACATAGCCTCCATCAACCAAAGGCAGAGATAGAGAGGGGGACCTACTGAGTGAGGTGGTTTTTATTTCTGTGAGTCAGAGGCTGAGACTATTTAGGAAGATGGAAATCTGTAATAGCCAATATTACTGGTTTACAAAGTGGACCTTATACTCTGAACTGAATCAGCATGGGAATGATCAATGGTGTGAAAAAGCCTCCTCATACTGTTCTAGATATATATTAGCAGAGCATATTGAGCAAGTGTTGTTCAGATTTTTGGTGTTTTATGTGTAATAGTCCCTTAAACATTTTGCAGGTACCTCTGTGGTTCAAGTGACAGCCACTGACGCAGATGATCCTACTTATGGCAACAGCGCTCGAGTGGTTTACAGCATATTGCAAGGGCAACCTTATTTTTCAGTGGAGCCAAAAACAGGTAACTCTACATTAATTCTCTGCTGTACTGCTGAGAAAAAAGCAAATGTGCATTAAAACTTGCTGGGAGCTTACTAATATGGTTAATTGAATGCATCTGGATTTTGTTGATCTTTTAATCTCTTATTCTTCAGAATAGATTGTGAAAGCCACACATCTGAGCTATGTGATAAGCAGACATTGCTGGAACAGGAAGTTTTATCTTCTCAATTTACCAGCTCTCTGGTCTGCTGCCTGTTGCGGTCTTTCCGATCAATGAAAATTTCAAGAGTTTTTTTGTAGATGTTTGTTTCAGAAATATCTAAACATCACATAGCCAGATTTCCTTAAGGAGAGATTTATGGCATGATTACCTCTCCATTCTACTTTTTAAACCAAAGTTTTCTTGTGGGAAACATATCTTGTCATTATTAGTTTGAAGAAGAAAGCACCTGAGCTTCCTATCCTTATCTGATATGACATTTTGCTGATGCTCTCAAAAGAAATTACTAGTGGAATGGTTTTTTTTTCTATTTTCATAAGATTTTGTGAATATTTTAATCCACAATACAACGCAACCTTTAACCGTCATCCATTTAAAAAACTTTACCCATTCTACTGTATCATTTCACAGAGTGGGAAAATAAGATCTTGCTCTGCTCCGTTCAGTTTGGTGCCTGAGCCTTCACTTAACACTCACATGGTGAAGTTATAATGGTCGTTTCAGAGATGGACAAGTTGAGACAAAAGAGAAACAAACTGTTTACCCTATTTATCATAATCAATCTATGATGTGGCTCAGACCTGAATCCCAGTGCTGTGACCAAAATGTCACACTATTTAACAACATCTAAATTTACAGGAATAAATACTATCATTATCTTCCTATTGCAACAGGTCCATCCTCAGCAGGGATATATAACACTTGCTCTTCACCCGCAATGAGTGTGATTTATAGTGGTTTTCTCCCTATCTCTCTCTCTCCATGTATATGTACGTACAATGTACATTGTCATAATGACTGCAGGCAGCCCTTGAACAATGTCATGGTAGTTTCTGTTAAACCAAAATCTTTAAGGATTCAAACTGAAATGTTTGCATACACTTTCACTTTGATGTGATACTCAAGTTTCCTGTGTGCATTATAATTAACTTCCAAATGATTGGTTAATGTTTCCTGGCAATTTAACTAAGACAGGAAAACAAGCAGGCCAGAAGAAAAACAATGTAGAAACAATAACATTATGAATTGTATATTAATTGTATTTTAACACGTCTTGTAACATGGGTGAAATAGTGCCAGAAAGTCTGTTTGTGAAATAAATGTTTCAACCCAGAGATGATTAATGGCAATTCCCTGTATTCATAAGGGAAGAAAGAAACAAAACTCTAACTAAACATTCAGCAAATATCAGATTAAGAGATATGTGTCCCAAAGTGCCTCTCCTTTATTTAGTTTGTTTATGATTCCTTTGCTGCTGACACTAAGTGCTGGTGGAGTAAATGGCTGCCTCTCTGGAAATCAGAGTTAGCGACTGTACTGTGTACTAAGCATGAAATATTCATAAAGTCATCATGTTTTGAGAAGGTATATTCATTTTCTGATCTATATCAATAGAAAAAAAAGGATGAAACTTGGAGCTTTCTTCTAGGTTTTATTTCAAATCAATTAATTACAAATTGTTCATAATTTCATAAAGATATAGAGTGTGACAAGGTTAGTAAGAGTTAATGTGATGAATATCTATTCAAGGCATTGTGAAATGAATCTTGACCTTGGAATCTTAAAAATGAACGCAGAATATTCTGTTCTTCCTAGCTCTAAAAGAGTGGGAAATGAAACACAGAAGATGGTATCTTCCAGGGAAAGGAGTGTTACCCAAGACATTATGAAGTCTATAGTTCAGGGAGAAGATATTTGGGAAAAACTAGTCATGGATGGCTTTACCCAAAGAATCTAGTACTAAATAAAAATGGGTGGGTTTTGATGACTGCCTGAAACAAGCTTGTGTCTTGTCAGTTCATTTCCTAGTCAAAAACTGTGATATTAATGTTGAAATTAATTCTTTCCTCTCATGTTGCAATCACTGACCTACTGCTGCCTTTTAAAGGCAAACTCAGCTTTCATGGTGACGTATTTGCTTGTGCAACCACTGACATAACTTGTCGTACTGCAGGTGTTATCAAGACTGCTCTTCCAAACATGGATAGAGAAGCCAAGGATCAATACCTACTGGTTATTCAAGCAAAGGACATGGTTGGGCAGAATGGTGGATTATCAGGGACTACATCTGTAACTGTCACCCTGACCGATGTTAACGACAACCCACCTCGCTTTCCGCGACGTAAGTTACTTGGTGAAAGATACAATTGTTAATATTTTTTCAAAACATCGTTATTTGCTTTAGAGGTCATGCTGTTTCTAAACAAAGGGTGAAAGTGCTCAGCTTCCATGTTAAGTACTTTGAGAATCACTGACAGCAAAGTGTATTATTTATTATTATTATTATTGTTAATATTATTGTTGTTGTTGTTAGTACATTGAAAAAAATCTTTTTTCTTTACCTAATATATTCCAGATCAGTTGAAATGATGTACAGCAGGTCCATTTATTAATTTTATTAATTTTACTTTCTCTCCACGAATAAAAAGACAAAAGAAAATACAACTTAATAGATACTTAGCTCATGCCAGTTGGACTTCAGGATGCATAGTTCTTTACTGTGACTTCTTAATCCTTCATAATCCTTTGGTATTTTAGCGGGATTTGTATCTATGTATACAGTGCTTCCTAAAGGTCTTAATCACAGAAGGGCTGTAAACTCATCTTCCCTCCACTGATTTTCTTTGACCAAGGTGGTTCTCACTCTATCCAAAGAAAGGAGTACACAAGTGTATGCTCAACACTGAAGAGCTCAGTTTATTAATAACATTCTGTCTGGGGTGCTTTTTTCTTAAAAAATAAATCCTTTGCTAAGTAGAATTAAAATAATGTGAAGAATATATTCATGTCCACTACAGCCTCGCAAGAAATGATATAAAAAAATAGATCTATATATAATAGATTTCCTGCTATTTCGAGACACCAACTGCTTGAAATAGGATCATTGGAGTTATTTTTGAAGGTGAGGGTGTTATTGGTTACGAACTGCACTCAGATACCCTTTTGACAGCATATATATCACTTTCTGCTTGAATGAAATAGTTGGAATTTTCAAGAATGCAGATGGTGCACTTACTGTTAAAGAAATTAATATGTATTAGTTTCTAGTCATAGTCAGATTGCAAACTGCCTAATCAAGATACAGAGCTATAAAAGAATAAGAGTGTATATGGATTTTTTTTACTTACTTCCTTTTAATCCTCTTTTGTGCCAAACAAAGCAAAATATTTTCTGCATTGGAACCTCATGATATGCACTTCAAGTTTAATTCTGCTTTTGCATCTTTGCCTCGTACTTCTCTCGTTGTAGGAAACATGCCCGTAGTGCTTGAAGTAGAGTCCATCACAAGGAAAAAGCTAGCAAAAAAAAAAAAATAAGAGCAATTCTGTTTTAAACTGAATATATTCTGATAGCCCCAGTAAATAATCAAGGGCATGATTTAAACGAAGGTAGACTTTAAGAAAGCTAGATTTTGTTTAGTCTACAATCACAGAAGACTCTGAATTCATTACATTTTTAAATTTCACAGGATCATACCAGTATAACGTCCCAGAGTCTTTGCCAGTGGCTTCTGTGGTTGCCAGAATAAAAGCTGCAGATGCAGATGTGGGACCTAATGCTGAAATGGAGTATAAAATCGTGGATGGCGATGGTTTGGGAGTATTCAAAATTTCCGTCGACAAAGACACTCAGGAGGGAATCATAACAATTCAGAAGGTAAGTCTGATTTTCCTCACTGATTCTGCTTGGATCTGTGCAAGAAAAGGGCAGGTAATGAGAGTATGTGGTTTTGTTTCTATGAGCCTTATCTTCTGTAAAAATTTCCATTGGCATATTTCATTTTGACTTCAGTGTGCACGTGTGTGAGTGATTTTGAGATTTTTCATGACTACAATGAAAATTCTTGTGGATTTTAGGCAATAACTGTGTTGCTTTGATGAGATGTTTTTTAAAGCTCCTGCACGTACAAGTTTGGATGGGAATCTAAGCTTTAGTCTCAATTTCCTTGTATTTAAAGAGAAAGTGTGAAAATATATCTCACAGTAAAAATGCAGGCTCCAAATGCAACGTGAACCCCAAATGCAATTGAAAAAAAAGAAATATAATTTTCTTTGTCTAATGTTGTTCTATTCAGAAGGCATATAATACTAACATTAAAATTATGTATCAGTAAGAATAGTTGTTTTGCAAGATAATATATTATTAAAATATTTTAAAAATTAAACTATTTAAAGAAATATTTCTTCTTAGTTTTCTATATGGACTGATAGAAAATTAAGATTTTAAAACTGAAAAATCATGATTATATATAAATATTAAAACTCAGCTTTCTTACCTTGCTGCCACACATTTTACAGAGTATCCTTTTACAAAAGTGTACCGAAATATTTTCAAAGAAAACATAAATTTTGAGCAGAACGGGAAGAAAACCCCAACATCTTAGGCAGAAGAATCTCTTCTCATAATTTCATACTTTTAATGTGTGACTACTTGGCAATGACAACACCGAATCTATGGCCCTAACTCCGCTAAACACTTTAATACCCCCTAAAATGTGGGACTGACTTGGCATTTTAGAATACGTGTAAGTATGTTCCTGAATGAGCAACTATGTTTCTAGTTAATACTATGACTCCATAGCAGATTTTTCTTCCCTATAGACTCTTTGATCTCTGTGAACTTCACCTAGCATTTGAACTGGGGTGGGGTCTTCCTCTGGTACATCAATTCCTTTTTCAAGCAATATCAAACTGAACTCCTGCTGAGAGCTAGTGAGGATCCATAGATGTCACAGAAAATGGTGGATGTTGAGCCTCCTTGAAAGATCAGGCTCTAACATCTGTAATGTGAATCATCTTTTTTCCAGGCAAGAACATCCATCTTAGGCTTCTTGCAAACTGTGTTAATTCCATATTTGAAATACAAGTGATGAAAGGTTAGCAGTCTCTTTGCTCAACTGCCAAATTCAATATGGCTCCTTCAATTTGCTGATTTAAAGTTTTTGAGCAAGTATCTGGAAGAAATATGCCTATCCTAGAGTGAGAACCTTTATCAGTGTCACAGTGAGCAAAATTGAATCAGTCGGGGGCTTCAGTGATCTAATTTGAATAATTTTTTTGTTGCAAGACATCATTAAGATCATGAAGTCCAACTGCTAACCCAGCACTGTCAGGTCACCACTAAGCCATGTCTTTAAGCACCACATCTTTATGTCTTTTAAATCCTTCCAGGGACAGTGACTCCACCCGTTCCCTGGGCAGCCTGTTCCCAGTCTTCACAAGCCACTCTGTAAAGAAATTTTTCCTAATGTCCAGCCTAAACCTCCCCTGGTGCAACTTGAGACCATTTCCTCTTGTCCTATTGCTTGTTACTTGGGAGAACAGACTGACTCCGACCTTGGTCCAACCCCCTTGCAAATAGTTTTAGAGAGTGACAATGTCGCCCTCAGCCTCCTTCTCTCCAGACTAAACAATCCCAGTTCCCTCAGCTGCTCCGCATAGTACTTGTTCTCTAGACCCTTCACCAGCTTTGTTGCCCTTCTCTGGACATGCTCCAGCACCTCAATGTCCCTCTTGGACTGAGCAGCCTAAAACTGAACCTAATATTCAAGGTGCAGCCTCACCAGTACCAAGAACAGGACAACAATCACTGTCTTGGTCCTGCTGGCCACACTATTTCTGATACAAACCAGGATGCCATTGGCCTTCTTGTCCACCTGGGCACACTGCTGGCTCATATTCAATTGACTGTTGACTGATAACCCCAGATCCTTTTCCTCCAGGCAGTTTCCAGCCACTCTTCCCCAAGCCTGTAGCATTGCAGAGGGCTGTTGTGACCCAAGTGCAGGACCCAGCACTTGGCCTTGTTGAACCTCATCCAGCTGCCATCACCCCATCAATCCAGCCTGTCCAGATCACCCTGTGCAGGCTCCCTACCCTCAAATAGATCATCACTTCTGAAAAACTTGGTGTCGTCTGCAAACTTAGTGAGGGTGCACTTGATCCCCACATCCAGATGATTGATAAAGAAGTTAAAGAGGACAGGTCCTAATACTGAGCCCTGGGGAACGCCACCTGTGACCG
Organism: Bucorvus abyssinicus; assembly: GCA_009769605.1. Classification (NCBI taxonomy): domain Eukaryota; kingdom Metazoa; phylum Chordata; class Aves; order Bucerotiformes; family Bucorvidae; genus Bucorvus; species Bucorvus abyssinicus. The sequence goes on along the minus strand of CM020027.1, from coordinate 41,196,586 downwards.
GCCACCAACTGGATTGAACTCCATTCACCACCACTCTTTGGGCTCAGCCATCCAGCCAATTTTTCATCCAAGCCATGAGCAGCCAGATTCTTCAGGAGAATGCTGTGGGAAACAGTGTCAAAAGATTTAGTAAATTCTAGGAAGACAACATCTATAGTCTTTCCCTCAACCACTAAGCAGGTGACCTCATCACAGGAGATCAGGTTAGTCAAGCAGGACCTGCCTTTCATAGCCCCATGATCATCTGGTTGTCCTGTACATGCCACATGATGGCATTCAAGATCTGCTCCATAACCTTCCCTGGCACCAGGGTCAGACTGACAGGCCTGTAGTTCCCTGGATCTTCTTTCTGGCCCTTTTTGTAGACACATGTCACATTTGCTAACCTGCAGTCAACTGATACCTTCCCAGTTTCTAGGCACTGCCAGTATTTAGAAGACCATTAGTGTATGCAGGTTAAATAGGCTTCAACCACTGAGCCTTTCCTGCCAGATCATTCTAGAGTGAGGCAGCGCTCATCCCTGCATGATAAAATGGGCTTGTTAGTAAGGAATCAGGGAAGAAATTAGTCTGTAGCCTGAAATCATAGAAACATAGAATCTTTTAAGTTGGAAAAGACCTTTAAGATCATCGAGGTCAACCATAAAGCTAACACTGCCAGGTCCACCACTAAATCATGTCCCTAAGTGCCACAACTACATGAGTTTTAAATACCTCCAGGGATGATGACTCAACTGCTTCCCCGGACAGCCTATTCCAGGGCTTGACAACCTTTCTGCCTGAATATTTTACTGTCCAGCACGTGACATTCTGCACACCTCTGAGTACCATCAGCTCCCTTCTTTTCATCCCCTGAAGTCATCTGAGGCATTGAGAAATGGCTCAGCCCCCGAACGCACACCTGTCATTTTAAACTCCTCTGTATTTACACGCTCGGACAACGTGTCTGTGTACACACCAAGCAGTAAAATGCCACGGCAAAGACTGCTGGAAAGGCACGCTCTGGTTCTAAATGGAAATGCAGGCTTTAGCTTTGCATAATTTTGCTGTGATCGTACACACAAATCATCAGGCCTGGAAATCCCCACCAGTGTCTCCACACAGCTGACGGCACCGCGCTCTTCATCCCTGCTGGAGAAAGTTTGGCACCCGGTTGTTGGGAGTTCTGCACACAAGCTGAGGATTTTACGTTCTGTTTTCAGAAGGATAACTGTTTTGAGAGCCTTTGGAAAGTTGACTTCCTCACTAAAAACTAAGGCTTTTTTTAACACGTAAGGAGGATCAAGTAAAATAAAAGGTTTCGCCAAAAAAAAAATAAAAGGGATAAAATTAAGAGAAGTGAGAGTTGAGAATTCTGTGAGGAAAACAGGATTTTTGTGTGCTCCAAGTGGATAGAATGTGAAAGAAAATGCCCAAAGATCAGCAAAAATTGCTAGTAAATTATTTTTATATATAAATTCAGGAAAATGAAGGGTTTTTTTAAAAACGGAAATACCATAAATCATGATATTTCCCAAGATTACTTGTGAACAATGGGCTTGACTAACACATATATTGATTTGAAAGGTGGCAAAGCTGGTGAATGAGATTTGGGGGTGTTTAATTTTTGGTTTGAATTGGTTTTTTAACCATGCACATTTGAACATATTTCATCTCTGCACCCTATGACACAGAGACTTCAACGCATCAAAAGTCAGCAGAAAAAATAATTGTAGTTTAACCGAGATGTTAATTGAAATATGGAGTGTACTCTTCCCTCATGTCTATCTCTTCTTCATTGCTAAATCCAGAAAACTCTTTGGCTTGCACAGTTGAGTCAGGATAGATTTTTCTCTGAACAGTTTGAGAACAGTGCTGTTTTCCAAATAAGGAATAGTAGTTCTACCCATAGTTTTTACAGCCGCGGCAGGACGGGGGATTACAAGCTCCTGAACATGCTTGCGCTGTTGCTGCCCAGTGCTCGACATCAGTGTGTGCTGGCCGCTAGACTAAACCTCGGCTGAACGTAACATTTTGACAACAGGCTGGTGCTCTTATAATTCCCTTGACCACACAGAGTCAGACCCGGGAAGAATATTTTCTCTGTGTTTTCATCCGCTTTTTCCCTCCAAAGAGTGAAGAGAAGGATTGTACTGCCCTGTGCGGCATGACTAAGGAGCACACGTGCCGTACCACTGCACAATGGTGTTTTTTCACATACTTGTGACACCTTGTTTTCTTTCATCCTGGTCAGGATGTTTGAATCGGGATTAAATGAATGAGATGGAAGGGTCATGTATTCCAGCAAGTTGCTTAAGTTCTTTCTAGACAAAAAAAACCCAACCCATAATTTTTTCAAAACAGTCTTTGGGACAAGGACTAACTTCTCTTCATGAATTAATGGTTTACATTGTAGCAAGAGATTAAGTCTGGGGAGAATTAATTGTTCATGCAATCAGTGAAGCTAGGATTTCATCTTATGACAGGAGCTAGTAAAACCAGTATTGAACCAATTACTTCGTTATTGGGACTAAAAAATAGTCTTCCTTCTTGTGCAATACATTAACTGAACTCATTGACTGAAATCATACACAAAAAGTTTATCCAGCATGTATCCAGGATGGTGTATAAAAGTGCCTAAGCTGTTTTTAGGATGGCATGCTCTGTTTCTAACCTGGAATAGAATATGAAAGAAAGCTCGAAGACAAACTTTGTTTTCCAGAAGCTGGTATAAACAAGTGAATGGGAGCCACAAGCACAGTTCAGAGCTGTGTTCTCAGCTCACAGGAAGGATGGGAAGTGGTGGGAAAAGCAGTGGGAGGTCTTTTCCTGTAACCTGCTGTGTTCATACAAGATGTTGCCTAGTAGTTTCGAGTCATTGTGGAAACTTTTCCATTTTTTCCCTTTTCCCAATTTCTCTTTTATTTAATAATAATAATAATACAAAAAAAATTTTTCTCATTTGTCAAGTGAAACAAGAAAAAGCTCTTCCTTTATTTTTATTCCATACAGAGCAGTCTAAAGATACCACCTACTCAAACTTCATGCTAGACTTCTGATACTGCAAATAAAGGGGGAGTTTGGCCATCCTCCATCCTGTAGGCACACTCTCTGTAGTGAATTCCTAAAGCTGAATTAGATGTGTAAGTTACTTTTAAGCAGGACTTAGGAAAACATTCATCTTAAGTGATCTTTTCAGAAAAAAAAAAAAAGTCTTTTACAGTTTTGTTGGTTTTTTTTTTAAAGAAATTGGACATTTATATTTCTTAGAGGTATTTGAGAGCTTTATCCTGGTTCACGCTGTGACTCAGTTCTCCATCTGCAGAGAAGGATCAATTCCTTCCTGTGGTTTCATTTGTAATTTACATTCTGCACTCAATGCTCTGTTAGTAAGGATTCAGATCATTTGCATAGCTACATTTCACAGTGCTGAGGGTGTTTGGAAGAGAAGTGTAATTTTTCTGAATATATTGGAGTTTTAAAAAATGTGTTGGATTTGTCTCTGCAGTAGCAACCTTAGAACTGAAAAAAAGTTTATGGAAGTGAATGACGATTTGGTCATTTAATACAACAATTCTGAAGTGTCTGTGCAAACCTATGTATGTACAATTTCAAAGTGAATTCACGCTCACTGTTCACAGAATCCTGATTACGATACACAGGAATGGAACCTTGCCTTCACTTTCCAAGCAAAATGCATACCAAAACTATATTGTTTGTACTTTGCAAAGCACTGCTCCTAAAAATAGCGTGCTGAAAAAGGCATCACATAAGTACAGATCTCACTTTCGTCACAAAGCTGCGGGCTATAGTTAGTCTTCAGTAATAATAAGAGCTTAGTAGCAAAACATCTTAAGATAAAAACCTCATAGATGATCTTTATCCACCTACACCTTTATCAAATATTTAATGCTTAAAGTAGTAATGGTAATTTAATAATAAAAAATGCTGCAAGGTATATTTTTATTATATGCATCATATGTGACTTTTTGGAGGGTTATGAGGTCTGGTTCAAGCCATTTTGAAATCTATGGAGAGACTTCACTTAAGATAAGTGCAAAAAAACAAAAAAAAGCCTGAACACTCTATAGAGAGAGGGAAGACGTATCTCACTGTAGCAACTGACAAGAATTAAGATTTCCTATGGTACAGTTCGTGCTCATTTTGCCTTTATTTCTTTCCCCAACACACAGCCCTACCACCAATAGCAGCAACCAATTTGAATGTCAGAAGGAAAAAGTGTGAAGATAGTGTTGTAAAGTACTGTCTCCTAGAAATCGACTGCTAAGAGATTATTCTAAAACCTGAGTTTGTTTTAAGAGTAATACCGACAATTATAAAAAGAGGGGGTTATGCATAAGCTTTTGAGAGAAAAACTACCTTTCTATTACTGTTAGCATTTCTTTTTTTTTCTTTTTTTGCAGCTAGAAAATTTTCTTTCAACTCCATATCAGAGTTTACAATGTAAGAACTTGAGGCTTCCATGGTTCTTTTGAGAGATAATGTGCATTTGTTTGATGTACCGCAGTTTTCAATATAAAACCTCAACTGGGCTTAAAAATGAGATTCTCACCTCTGAAAAGTGCATTATTACAACGTTACCATACAATAAAAAATGTACATTACAAAAATGGGATTCCTGTGGAAGATAACTTCATAGCCAGCCTCTGTAATATAGATTACTTGTTTCATAATTTCCTTCAGATAGGATAAAATTCTTGACCCTTAGAAGAAAGAAAAAAAAAAAAAGAGGAAGAAAGAGAAAGAATTCAACAAACCCCCAAATGAGAGAAAGATTAATGGATCCTGCACAGAATTTAATCAGATAGCACTAATACACAGATATTAATGAAGCTGTCAAGCTCTGTTCGCTGTACTGAAGGACTGAAGTATACATTGTCCATTTAACCTTCAACACTGATGTAGCGATTTGTAGGCTGTTGACTTGGTGTTCCATTATTGGAATCTTGTGCTTTTGTTACAGCAGGAAATAATGAAAGCATGATCTGAAGGCCGATTAAATAATGTTCTCCTTATAACAGACATCAGTAATAATTAGATAAGAAGAAACAAAAAAAGGAAATCTTTTCAGTTCACTTTTTCAGTCTTCCATTAGTGTCTGCAGTATGTAGTGTCTTCATTACATTAGCTATGAATTATTGAAACATTTCCACCCGGTCAAGAACTCTCGCAATACTAAATCACACCTTAGAGGTTTTGTTTAATTTCCCAGATTATTTTCTGCCTCAAAGCCTGGCACCTCTGTATCACCACACGATCTGAGTATGTGTATCTTGTAGGAATAGCCTGAGAACGATGACTGTAGCTTTCGTAGACATTGTCACACCCCACGGGAGGCAGAAGTAAAACTACATTACTGTCCCTGTATAACACAACACCATTTGATGTTGTAACGCCCCTTTGCCAACCCATATTTCCCCTCTTCTAAACATCAACTGTTCCCCACTGTATATGTACAGACATTAGATGTGTTATTTATTTATTTTTCATTAACATGGACTCTTATAGCTTCTGGAAGCTATATCAGCAGCATTGGGTACCAGGAGATATCCAAGGGAATCCTGGGGCAGGATCCACATTGCTGAAAGCAAATGTTTACTTTTTCCAGTTACTGGGACACCCTTATTAGTGACTGGTGAAAAACAGGCATTTGTAAGTAGACCAGCTGACTCCATCCCTAGAGGAATTTTGCTACACTCGCCGTAAGCACCTTATGCTGATTTTCTCAGACGTACGTGGCTACGTTAGAGAAGGTGAAACCTGCTCTTAGTAAGCAAACCTGTCTGGAATATGCATCTACACCATCTTTAGTTTTGCATCCTTCTCTACAAGGAAACACCTTTCTAATGAAAGCGGTTTTAGCATATTCCCTACACTCCTGTAATCCCGTCAAATAATGATCTCTTTCTACATTGTAAGAATGAAATACGGCGATTTAAAAGTGCGTGTCAGCCCTTGTGATAAACATTCACATGGAAAACATATTTTTATTATTTCAGTTATTAAAGTTCTAATTTAGTCTTCTTTAATCAATATAAAATCACTGGAATATCTTAACCATTTAATTTAAGTAATATTTCTTCATTATTGTGCTTAGTCTATTCGAATTAAAATTTATATAAATTGTCCAATTACACATATTGTGCCTTGTGCACTTTCCCTCTTAAATCAGAATTTTCAAAACATTTTTTCTTAGGATGATTGTGGTGTTGACATTACTATATCAAAAGAAGCTATCTTGTCTGCAGTTTCATGGTATGTTTCCATGTGTTTGATTATCACTGTAATCTCAATCACCCAATTTCAACAGATATCACTGATTAATGAGAATGAATTACCCTTCCCTCCTCTGCTACATATTTTTGTACATGCTGACTGAAAATATACTATTTGCTTTTTTTTTTTAGTTCAACAAATCTCAGCCCTTTGTCTTTGACAGTCTTCAGTTTATCATTTCTTTAGTTAATATTATACTTTTCCTGGAAAATTAAAAATCTTAAGATATTTGATGCTTTGTTGTCTTTGTCTTAACCTTGCTGCTCGGCTGGTCATATCAGTTGCTTAATTGTTATCAACATATAATATATTTTCTGAGACATTTTTGTCATCCTAACACTAACACTCCTAACAACACATTACATTCACATTATGGCTGTGAAGTTTGTCTCATAGCACACATATTGTACTTTAAACACCAAACCAAAATTAAAATTAAATACAATTAAACATGCTTTAGTAATAAATACTGACCAGTTGCATCCAGGATAGTGGCCAGTATCCAGACAATCTTTCTTTTATGGCATATTTGTGGTTCGTCGCAAGGAGTAAGCACTTGCATAACATGAGGAACACATACTCCCCTAAGGAGAAGCCTTTTGCTGCCACATAGAGTTTATAAAAGTTCAGTGCCTTTCTGATTCGATGTGTGGCAAATTCATTTTCATTTTTAAACCTAGACTATTTACAGCTGTAGTGTAACGTAAGCATAATTGCTGACTTTAAGATGCTCATTTGGGATTTGTCCTCCTGTAACTCGTTGCAGAACTTAGACCCTTGCATTTGTAGGTCAACAGATGTGTGCTTCACCTCTGCTGCTCCTCTGAGTGAGTATAGGAATGCTTTGCAGATACTGCCAGATTATTTTGCGAGCACATTTCAGATCCCTGTGACGTATGCAGAATCAGAACTGCTGGAAACCTTTTTAAATCTGTTTTATACACTTGGAATTATAGTTTGAAAAGATCGTTGAGTAACCAGAGTGCTGTTTTAAAAATGCTTGGGTCTTTTGTTGCTGTTCTTAATGATTAAACAATTCGGAATTGCAAAAGAATAGTTATGTGGGCATTTTGTGCAAGCTGACAAACTGACTATAGATACAGGGTAAATGATGCTCACACTAACCTGATGTTTTCTTTCAATAATCATCTGCGAAGTAAAATGGTTTTTACCTGCAAAATAACTTTCTTTATGGGACTGTCCTCTAGACCACAGATATCCCATTAGTTGTGACAGGTAATTTTTAATTCTAGTACATTATTTATTCCAAGAGAAACCATACTTCCATCAAAGAAAATTGAAGCAGAATTAAGGTGGGAAAAAAATCAATGTGCATTTTGTTTAATAAGCAAAACAAAACAAAACAAACTCTAGGCTGCATCTCAGCACAAAATACAAAAATAAACAATGCAGCTTAACTGATTGTCACATTTTCTACACAAATCTATCGTATTAATTAATTGATTGATAATCCCAATGCTATGTAAAAGAGAAAAATACCCCACAACTTTCTGAATGAGGTGCTTTCACCAGTGAATATTATATGGACTTCTTATGTCTGAGTGGTATGGCACATTGTATTCGATGTCACTTCAGATAAAGTATGAGCAAGACAAAAGAAATACTCTTCCACAATGATGAAATAATGGGGGAGAATTTGCTCCTCACAGAAGTCACAGAAAGTTTTGCCATTAACTCGGAGAATTCTTATTTCATTCACAGGGTAGAACTACCATTACCACTAAAGTCATTGGGGAATATTCACTAGCAAGACACTGCAAATAGTGGTTTGAGAAAGCTAAAAATGAGCCATTGGCTGTGCTCTGCCCATTAAATGTGCTGGTTGGATACAAATGGGAAAGTTCATTTTGCACTTACAGTTGTAAATGAAACAATTCTGTGGCAACTTCACTGGTTAATAAAATTTCCTGATAACTTCACCTGTATAGGAGCTGGATTTTGAAGCTAAAACAAGCTATACCCTGAGGATAGAAGCAGCCAATATGCATGTTGACCCTCGCTTCCTGAGCCTGGGACCCTTCAGTGATATGACAACAGTGAAGATCATCGTAGAAGATGTTGATGAGCCACCTGTGTTTACGTCACGTTTGTACTCCATGGTGGTGTCTGAAGCAGCTAAGGTCGGCACTATCATTGGAACTGTAGCGGCCCATGATCCAGATGCCTCAAATAGTCCCGTCAGGTAATTATAAGGTGTCTTAATTGCTTATTTTGCCTTTGTATTGAAGTTGTTCATGTTCTTGTGGGAGGGTCTTTGGTTACACTGAAAGCGATTAGTTAGCTTTTTTCCCTTCAGAGGGAAATTGAGATGTTCTAAGGGTTTGCATTTTTTGACTTTTATACTCTGGAACTACAGAATCTTTGAAAAAATAATGTGTTTAAATCTCTGTAAAACAAAAAGAGAAGATACAATTTCAGGATTCCAAAGAAATAAACTTCAATATATTTACGTCTCTCTAAGTTTAGGAAGAGCCTATTATTAACTATTACGAGATACATTCTCTTAAATTAACCGGGACCAAAAAAAAAAACCCAACCAAACAAACCAAAAGAAACTCCATATATGTGTGTGTCAGTGCACAATGATTCATATTCTATGCTCAAGAACGTACTAGCCTGTAGACTCTTGCATGGTAAACCAGAGCTGAGGTCCCAGAGTAAAAAAATTAGAAAAAACTCTTTAAATGAGAGAAATGGACAGGACAAGACCTAGTTGGGGTGGTTAAAGGCAATAATCTTCTGGCTTTTGTAAATTCTGCTGCAGTCAATCATCTTCCATTCAAATTAGAGGAGATATGAACACTAGAGACACACGAAAACTGTCAAGGGCCTCTTCCTTTGTCTTCGGTGTGTGAAGAACCTGCAAGTCTTCCACAATCTAATGACCAGGATCGTAAAGAAACCATAAGAAAACACAAAGCATCACTCATGTTTCCCTGTGTCGAAGGTCAAAGCTTAAGGACAAAGACCCACCACCGGAGTAATGAGTTACTTGTTGCTTTTCTTACGCGGAGTAGTAATGTTAATTGTCAAAGGAACATGCAAACCATCTAGAGGGTAATACTTCTGACTTGGGAATTTTGTGAACTTGAACATCTGCAGGAGGAGGAACACATGCACAATTAGCAGTTGGTACTACTAAGTTTCAGTTGTTGTTGTTCATTTAGGGCATACGCAGAAAAGAACTTCAGGTACAGAACTCGTTGATACCACCTTTGTAGGTGAAGTAAAATTTTTACTTTCATGCATTGAAGGTGAACTTGGGACTCTAGTGTAGCCCTGTAATTTCTAAATATTAAGTTGTGAAAATAAAGCACATGTTTCACTCTTAGAGGTAAGTATTCTCTCTCCCTCTCTTGTTGTATATTTGCAACCTATTTAAAATAGCTGATTCTTATAATGTATAAACAAGTCCGAGAAGGATGGTTGGCATGGATTTACTTGTGAAATTTCTCTTTGCTGAGCTTTCTTTTCTGTGGCAGTGTTTTCAGCACTGATGTTAGCAGCTGGTATATAATACCTGGTTTAGTAGAGTAGTGCAGAGTAGGATTAAATCCAGTCCCATAAACACAGTCCATGCTCAGAATGCATTTGCTTTCTGTGTAAACATAAGGATGAGTTTATTTGCCTCAATCTGGTTAATTTTTACGATTCCACCATGAAAAGTAGTTATATCACCACCTTAATTAGCATCTTAAAGATTTCTTCTGCTTCAAAGTTGTTTGGAATTTGAGAGAGAGAAAAAGAAAAATAATGAGGTTTATCTACATGCTTGTGAACCTGCTATGTACATTGTCAGAGGTACTGACACATACAATTTAAAGCTGTTCTACATCTGCTATGATATACATCAGAGCCAGCTTCACCTAAAATTGGAATGTGTTAAGGAGGACTAATGTATAATAATTTTCATGATCTATTTAAGAAGTTTAAATTATTAATCTATAAATAAGTATTTCAAGGTCCAAACATTGGATTATATTGATAATTATAAAAAATTAGATTTGTTACAATTCAGAAAATATTAAAATTACAGGATCACATAATTAAAACCCTGGGAATAGTGGGGCAGAGGGGAAGTAATAAATATTTTGAAAATAAGAGGTTATCTCATACGGACCAGGGAACTACTGGTGTTTGAACTAGCTTAAATAAAGGATTTAAAACTCCTGCAGCTCAAAGATTTTCAAGTATTAATGGCTGCAAGGAATTAAAGGATTAAAAGTATTTAAAATAATTTTTTTAGCATTTTAGTATGGATATAATGCTTGCAAATAAGTTAAGGGAAACTGGTTGTTTCCTGCTTATAAATTTTTTTTTTCTTGTTTCATAAGAATCTGTTGTCCAGTTTATATAACTTGCTTGCTTTCTCTCCCTCCATCCCTCATCCCTCCCTCCTTGCCTCCCTCCTCCCTTCCTCTTTCCTTCCTTCCTTCCCTCCTTCCGTCCTCCCTCCTTCCTTCCTTTCTTCCTTTCCTTATTGCTGTATTCTTATTGCTTGCTTGCTTTCTTTTCCTTTTTTTATCTTTCTTACCTCTCTCCTCCTTCTCCTTCTCCTTCTCCTTCTCCTCCCTCTCCTCCTCTCTCTTTCCTTCTTACTATTTTTTAAGAAAGGACTTTGGCTCTTCAAATTGCATAGTGTTACTGTTAATAATTGGGAAATCTAAAGGCTGGCAGGAGTTTGAATCCCAGCTATGGGGTCTGCCAAGATTGGCTACATACCAGAGGTGACAGGCATAGTCTCATGGGGAAGCTTGCCAGCCTCCAAACAGCTGAGGAGCACTGCTGACCAAATAAACAACAGTGCTGGCACGAAATGAAGTAAAAAATGAACTACAGTTAACATAAAATGAAAAAAAACCAACAAAACAAAACAAGGCGGGAGAGCTTTAATCCATGAAAGCTGCTGTTACTGTTGTTCCAAACCTTTACTCCATTATCTCTTTCACTGTGACATAATACGGCGAAGCAATTCTAATTCTGTAAAAAGTCTCTGGTCTAAGATTTTGCAGCCAAGAAGGATGGATAAAACGACAGTAATGTATCAAAGTAGAAGCTGGTATATTGCAACTCAGAACAAACAAATGGTGTCATAAGATCGTCATATCTGGGAAGTCCCGTTTTTTAACTATTCCATAATTCTTTCCTTCCATGTTGTTAGTGTTATATCCACAATCTAATACATCATCCATGTGACAGTAATTGTAATGAGCACGCTTGGTCTGACTCAGACATTTTCCTTCATCCTGAGGGTAAGGAATTGCTCTGGAGTACCTACTTGGTTTAAATGACAGTGAAAGGATCTGACCCAATATTAGATCAAATATCAAGAATATTCCAGTTGTAAATCTAAATCTACCTAATTAACTGTCCTTTACTCTCAGGTTTGTAAGCAAAACACCCACAGGCATTTTGACCTTTTCCCTTATGCAATTTTCTGTTTGTTAAGGAGCTCATTCCCCCTTCCTAAAACAAACTTGGAGGTAAAAGATATGTTAAGCCAAACAAGGGCATGAGCCTCTCTTTGTCTTATGATGATAAAACACCAGGAGCTGACAGTGATGACATGAAATCCCTTGACCTACTCTGCATCACGTCTCTTTTCTTCCCTGCCCCTGCAGCTCTAGGTGACTCAGGGGCTCTTCTGCTGATGAGAGAAACTTCTGTGCTCAGACTGCCAGCCCCCATGGGGCAGCGCCCGGTTGGTACAGCCATGTAGCAAACTTCCAACTCCCTTCTTCATAGGCGGTATTCAGGAGGATGCTCTTCCATGACTATATGAAAGTTTGCCTTACAACAGGAAGGAAGAAAAAAAAGATAAGGGAATACCTATAAACCCACTTGAGAGGACGCTGTGGGAATGGAGCCCACGAACGTCAGCACAGGTCTCTGTGTAACTCTCTCGCCATTGCATATGGCTTTGCTTCTCTCTACATCCCAGAGAAACTAGACAAAACAAAGCTCAAAATGGGGAAACAGTGGAAGTCCTTTCCATCCAGTAAGAAATAAATGAAACACTGTTTCAAGCTGTAATTGAACATAAATCAAAAGTTTTCTTTCATCCTTCACCTAGGTACTCAATAGATCGGAACACAGACCTGGAGAGGTATTTCAATATTGATGCCAACAGTGGAGTCATTACAACTGCCAAATCTTTGGACAGGGAAACTAATGCTGTTCATAATATCACGGTTTTGGCTATGGAGAGTCGTAAGTAACAATTTAAAGATTTTTTTTTTTTTTTTTGGCTGCTTATAGTAAAATGTCAGGCTTGGTTGTAATCAGCTGCATTGAGAGAAATTATGACAGTTTCAAACCATGGCAGATAAAAATAACTTTTTACTCAATGTAAAAGAAACCTATGTGATAAAAAGTAAGAAATACGATAGATTAAGTATTTGCTCTTTCCTCTGCCTCACACCTTGTGCAGTCTTTTGACTTCTGAAAAACAAGTACAAAGGAAGATGAAATAATGTTAAGTCAGCAGTCTCAGACCAAGTATCGTTAGAGGAAAATGATACGGATTATAGAGGAGAGCAGTTAGCCCATGTGAGTGACGGCACTCACTTAGAGTTGATTGCTGTTGGTTAACCACAGCATTCTTAAAAAATATGAAGGAAAGGGGATGTGAATGCTTTGTGTGGTTGCACTTTCCAGGCTCTCAGGTAAGACTGTAGAGGATATTTTCTACTTGGTGTCTTTTCTGGTGTAAGATGAAAAATGTTGAAGAATTGAACCCTTCGACCGCCTACAAGAATTCTGCTAATGCAAGTTGAAACCTAAACTTGTTCGGCTCTTAATACATTATTTGAAAAGCTATATATTTTTGCCTTCATATCTGAAGGATTTACTTCATCCTTAATATTACTCTATTGGGCTGTGACAATAAAAGAGTTACCAGTTCAAAATTTTCAAAATCCTTACTTCTTGCTTTCAGTGAGGTTAATTTAATGGTTAAACTGAAAGCTAACATTTATCATTTAGTGTCTGTGTGAATTTGTCTTGTATTCTCAGGAGTAGAATTTTGTTCTAGGAGGCCAGCATGGAAACCAAAAACTGACAAGGTGGCCAAGGCACATACCTGGCACAAGTGAGGGCCTAGAAGCACAAGTTATACCTTACAGTGTTTTAATTTATGTTCATGACCTGCTTTGTTTTCAGTAAGCTTAGACCAGCAGAGGAAAATGTTGTGTCAAAATTGCTTAATCCTCTGGTATTTTACATCTGGAATGCAAAACCAAACCAAACCAAACCAAACCAAACCAAACCAAACCAAACCAAACCAAACCAAACCAAACCAAACCAAACCAAACCACTTCACATTCTGCATATGGATGCGTCATTTTAAATATTTTCAGTATTTACTAAAATGTGGTTGAAATACCCTATAAAAAGATAGACACATATTTGAAGGTTTATACAGTTTTTCATTCCACCCTGCTCTATCACTAATATCAACAATTGTGGTTAAAAAAAAAAAAAAAAAAAGGCAATCTCTCTATTCCCTGCTCCAATACAGAAGTGTTATCTAGCAAAATAAGGGTAGCACACACACTGATAAACCTCATGCTTAGTCCAAAAATATCTGCTGTTTAAGATAAACATTTAAAAGTCATTTAAATGATGATGTTGGACCCTGAACAGATTCATATTTTAGCTAGAGATGTGCATCAGTTTAAGAACGTGATTCATGTTTAAGGTGTTCGACATGTTCGTGACAGTGTTGAAATAATTGTGTGTGCACTTTAAATAGTTTGGGATTTGCTTGGGAATACAGCTTCCTTTTTTTCCTGTTACGCATCGCTGATGGAATTCTGTTTTTAACTTCTTAATAGCCTAACGAATCTGAATTGCAACAAAAATTTATTTAACCCGTAATAGCCATGCTATTCCTGATACGAATAGTGGTGTTCTGGCTAGCTATATCCCTTGGCAACGGTTTTATATCATCTTGCTCTTATACTTCCATATGATGTGATTCAAAGCTGTGATCTGTGAGTTAGATTTTCAGTTTATCCCTGAGAGAAAAGACTTAGTTTAATTGAAGAGGCTGGGAAACATAAATATCATTTCCACTAGGTCCAGAAGATCATGCCAAGAGCTTGCTTTGTCTTTCTAGGAGGGACTGTAATTGATTTGACATGTATATGCAAAAGAAGGATGCAAAAGAATACCTTACTGTCCCAGAGAATAATTTGTAAGGAGCTTTTCTTGATTGTTTTGTTGGCTTCTTTTCCTATAGAGAATCCAGCACAGGTTGGGAGAGGCTACGTAGCCATCACTATCCTTGACATCAATGACAACGCCCCCGAGTTTGCTATGGAGTACGAGACCACAGTCTGTGAAAATGCTCAAGCTGGTCAGGTATGGCTCGACAGGTTTTTTTATGTTTATTTTTATCAGATAGGCAGCCATCCCTCAGGAAAGCCTGCCAACTTTAAGGTAAAATATAATCAACCTGTGGCAGTAAAAATGACACTTTGATGTCCAGCACAAGCAAATATTAATCAAAGCCTCACATCTTCTCCCTACCTCTGAAGAGAGACTCAGGCATAAAAATCACTTTTTGAAGGTACTGTTTAAAATCTCTGGCCTTCTTACTGTAATAACTGACACGTTTTTGCTAAATTCACCCAATTTTGAGTAGTACTAAGAATGCATACTTCTAAATTTGCTGAGAAGTGGGAAGTCATTACTCAAAGGTTATTCTGAGACTGAAGGACTACCATTCCTAGCATGAGTACACACTTTTATTTTCCTGAGGAAGAATGGGCCATAAGGCCACAATTTCACAAGGGAGATGTATTCCTACTGTATTTCCCAGTGTTTTTAACTCCCCAAACATC
Source organism: Bucorvus abyssinicus (assembly GCA_009769605.1). NCBI lineage: Eukaryota > Metazoa > Chordata > Aves > Bucerotiformes > Bucorvidae > Bucorvus > Bucorvus abyssinicus. The sequence goes on along the minus strand of CM020027.1, from coordinate 41,181,443 downwards.
TCCAAGTAGTTCTAGGCTCAACTAAAAGTATCTGGTGCTGTTTATCCTTGGTGTTGCTCATATTTGGACTTTTTCTGTCTGCTTTGGAAGACCTCAGATAATATATCCATGTATTTTCTCACTCTCGTCTCTCCTAGAGTAGATGTTTCGCCCACATAGGTCCCACATATTCACTGGGAGACTTTGCACTTTTGTGCCTTCTACCAGAACGTTCTTCTTCCCATGGCAGATATTTTTTATTGCACATTTCAAAATCACAGCATAATATAAATTCTTGACAGAAAACACCTTGATTATTAGCTTGTGTTCATGAGAAACACAGAATATGCATGTCCTTAACGGTGCACGTCTTTGTTTTCACTGTGATCTAGTCAGAACTGTTAGCTCTGAGTATTCATTCTCTATGGATTGTAAGCAATGGTGACACTTACGTTAGAGGCAGATTTTGATGGAATTTTAGAAAATAAAATTGGAAAAATAATTATAATAATAAAAATGAAATCCTACAAAATATTAATATCCTTGCTTTTTTATTTTCCATGATATAAAAAAAAAAAACAAACCCAAAAATAATCCTGAATTAAAATGCTCAAAAGCATAATGGTCTCCTTGTGAAAGTTTACAGTGTTTACTGCAGCCTCTGAAAACTACATTAAGGTCCATCCAGAAGATACACTTCTTCTACTGCTATGCAGTTTATACTCCAATCACGGGCCCTGCAGATTGTTGCTTTTGGCCAATGAAGTTGGTACAGGGAAAGCAAGGAGTCGGGTCACATTTTAGTTTTGATACTGTCCGAACATGCTTGGAGATTAGAAAACCAAAAAGCAGTATGAGCTGGGCTCAAGGGTGGGTTGACACTGTCATAGGTAATAGAGGGGTTCTACAACATGTGTGTATTTATGCTTCTTATCATTCCAAACCATGAAACCCCGATGTATCCCAAAACAGGTGATCCAGAAAATCAGTGCAATTGATAAAGACGACCCACCAAATGGCCATCAGTTCTACTTCAGTTTAACAGCAGAGGCAGCAAATAACCACAATTTTACACTGCAGGACAACAAAGGTAAGGATGTTTTGGTTTGGGTAAATATTCACCACTAACACTTTTGATTTTGAATATGTCATGCTGATTATGACCTACACAAACTTCTGTTCTGGTAAGGACATAAATTAAAGTACAATGCGCCTGAAAAATAATTTTATCTGTAAAATATTTGTCAAGGGAATTAAGTGGTTGTTTGTATCATTCAAAGCCTTGAGCCAAACAGAGCACCTTCAAACCTTTCTTCCTTTTTTCTCCAGAAGTCACTCCTCTCACTTTTTTTCCTTGTGTTTACAGGTTTTTATCTAAATTAAATTTTACCTTGGGGCAGTGAAAAATGTCCAGGAATTCATGTTTTATTAATATAATTCAGGGCATAAAAAAATGAGTGCATGGTAAATTGAGAGGGTGTTTGTTTATTTATTTTTTTTTTAAGAAAAACATAACTTTTCAGTAAGTGTACCACCTGTTGAAGAAGGTTTTTGATAATGGAAGCTGCCTACGATATTTACACAGAATTCTTATCATTATTTCCCCAAAGATTTATGCAAAGACTCCCATCGACATCACGTTTCTACTAGCTAAAATATGAGGACACGCTTCTAATTAGTGCTCTCATTAGTTGCACTGCATAGCACAGCAGCTGGGCATGTATCAGTCAGTTTAGCTGTTAGCTGAAGCAGACAGAACTAAAGAGACACTCCTGCATTGCTCTTTTGTGGATCAGTACTAAACCACAGCTACGAAGTCATCCTTATTAGTAAAACAGGAAAAACAGACATATGGTGGACTAAAGGATACTGTTTGTACAGTCAGACCTTGAGCAACGTTCACCAAGGATAGCACGTGACCTAATGAAGTTCTCTCACACAGCTATTTATTGCCTAACCCTGCATGTAGTTATTGACGTGCCCAATTTTCTTTGCATGAGCAGCTTGCAGTTCAAAACTCGAGACTGTAATAGTAATAACGATCAAAATAATAAAAATGCATTAGAATAAGACTCTGTTCAGAAATCTGACGTGATTACAAGGACTGCAAAGTATTTAAAGAAAAGACAGGCCCTACTCCAGACAACTCATGATTTGGAAAGAGAAACAACAGGCTTTGGCATTGCCAGGAGGATGAATGGAGTTACAAGACGCAGCAGCAGCTGCCTCTTTTGGTGTTAATTAATTTTATGCATATCTCCATGATGCTATATGGAGAAGTGCTAGCATATTTTACCGGACTGGTCATAGCAGAAAACACAGTAAGATAATTTTTCAGGTTTATTGGTGTATCTGTCTATAAATAGAAAAGTAGATAGGTAGACAGATAGACCGACCGACCTACCTTTTCTATACATTCTAGGAGATGTAACTCCCTACTTCTCAGGAGCTCTCAACCTGTATTGAACACAGTGAGTTTTGCACACATTTTTCTGGAACACATGGACTTTTTAGTCATCCAACTCTGTGCAGCAAGATTTTAGACATTATATGAGTCATCTTGATTCAGATGAGACTGGAAACAAGTGCATTTCTTTCTTACTTTTGTAATTACCTGTGTTTGTGCACCAACTGGACTTTTTTTGTATTAAAAAATATTTTATTTGTCCTCAGAATGTATTGTCCTAATATGTTCTTCCCTTCGATTAATACGGAATCTATAAGTGTAAATAATGGAAATAGATCCTTGTAAATTAGACCTGAAACAGGTATATGGATATTTAAACTGATCACTGAAGGATAAATTTTTTCTTTTTTCTAATGGTCTCATCTTCAACTGTCTATCAAGAGTGTGGAACTGTGAGCTTGACTAAAACTAGATAGAGCTCTGCAATTTTGAAACAGTCTTTTGTGGAAAACAGAAATCTTTTTGTTAAGTTGGGTATAATTTCTCATCTGATCCTATCATTGCAGCTTCAAAAATATATGACCAAGAAAGATAAACTTGTTGAAATAATACAAATGTGTTTATAAAGTGTTTTAAGTGAAAGACTGTATTATTTATAGGTTTGTGTATTGGAAAGGTCATGTATTTGATATTTATCTTTTTATTCCTTCACCTAGATAACACTGCAACAATATTAACCAGAAGAAATGGGTTCCGAAGACAGGAACAGTCTGTTTTCTACTTGCCAATATTCATTGTGGACAGTGGATCACCGTCACTTAGCAGCACCAACACTCTCACCATCAGAGTCTGCGACTGTGATGCAGATGGAATTGCTCAGACATGCAATGCAGAAGCATATATCCTGCCTGCAGGACTCAGCACTGGAGCCCTCATAGCAATCCTGGCTTGTGTCCTGACACTGCTAGGTATGTCTTCTTCCTGTTACCCTTATTTTCTATTCAATGTATAGTACCAATGTATATATATGTGTGTATATATGTATATAAGCTTCAACATCCCCCCCTCTCCCTGCCTTGGTTTCTGTAAACAGGGACACCCAACATTCCAGGCAGAACAGCATTTTGTATCAGGAGCCACACAAAATCTTTAGTTTGGGATTTTCAAGTTCAGATGTTTTGTTTCTGTGTCAAGATGTATGTATGAAATAAGAGTGTAAGAAAAAAAGAAGATCACTTGAAGCAAAAGTAATATTTAAGAGAGACAATGCAGTTTATGGAAGCCTTTGGTTAAGCATACTCACCGTAAGCCAGAATCAGCGTGTGTCCCTTTTTCAGAGTTACAACTATTTTTAAACATTTATTGATTTGCATAGAACAAAAGACATTCAGAAAATACAACAGATGTAATTTACTGATGGGAATCACATTTAATTGAACATCTTCTACAGAACGATCTTTTGCTACTTCTGCAACTGGTAGCACAGTTGGATTTCATGTTGTGCAGGGAAACTGCAACTAGACAAAAGACGGTGGAAAAGAGCAGAACTGTCATCATCGTGGTCTGGTTCGTATTTCTCATACCATGCCTAGTCCTTAAACAAAAAGACTACGTGGTAATAGTAAAGGCCTAAGTTGAGGAGTAAAGATGAAGGATCACCTTTCATCTTTAAAGATGAAAGTGATCTGCAGGATGCAGGTGAGCAAAAGTGCGCTTTTAAGGTGTCAGAAAGTTCACATATTAACAAGGGTGATGATTCAACACACAAGAGTTTCCTCGAGTGTTGTTATCGATGGAGAGACTTTTCTATTCCCTGGCTGTTCTATCAGTCTAAGGGAAAGGGGAAGACGATGGTCTTCTCAGGTTGGTATAATCCCAGTGGTCATTTATCTGTCACTGCGATCGAAGTAATTTGAATAGCTCAAATCAAGAGACTTTTGTCTACACTTGTATTCATGGCAGTATTTCAACAACATATAGATTTCTTCTCTTATTGACTGATTCACCTCGCTGCAAACCATTAGAAGGAAACGTCCCTTCTGCCACAAACATTTCTAAAGGACTCAGAAAAGGAAATCCTCTTACGTTGTTGTTACAGAGTAAGAAAAATTGGTACCTCTGCAACGAGCCCAAATGACTTACTCAGTAGCTATGTAGAGGAGACGGCATTGCCAGAGTTTTCCAGCTTTGGGAAAAAATAAAAAAAAAAAAACACCCAACAAACAAACCCTGAAACGTAAGATTGTTTAAACTCACTGAACAAGTGGTTAGGCCTAGGTTTAAGGACAAATGGAAAGGAATGATTGCCAGAAGTTTTAATGAACAGTTTTTAAATACCATTTTTCTAGGAGCATTTATAGGCCGTTGATATACCCAAATGAACCTGATTTGGACATGAAGCTAAGTGGTAGAGTTCAAAAGAATAAGCAAAGGATTCTCTCAAACCCACTGGTGTATGTAAGAAAAGTTCTGTAACTATGGCTATTCATGCCAAACTGAAATGTCGCCATTTCTGTTAAATAGGAAAAGGGAGTTTCTGAAGATTAGTTAAGAAATTACTGCAGGTTCAATCCAGCCTTTCTTAAATAGGAGCCATATTTCTTAAAGAAGAGTATTGAGGGGAGACACAGGATGGTACCAGGCGATAGCTTGCTTACTCTTCTCAGTACACCGGGGTTTGTATACAACCAATAAATCAAGAAACCTGCGTTTTTATTCCAGTCATTTTTAGACTGTGCTGAACAAGTGTTTGGCGAAGAATTGAGGGTCAGCTCTCTGAACACAGTCTGCACTGAGGAGGAATCTTGCATGTAACACCTTACTATTGATTTTATTTGTCGAATAACTGGACTTCCAAATTCAGCTGTCTGAATGTATCACCGCTGTTTATCCAAATACACATTTGTGTGTGCTGTCATCACTTCCAATCTAAACTGCTCCTTTTGGGTACAGTTCAAAGCTGCAGACACAGTTTAGGCTCTGTTTGTATGCTATGTGGGCTTCGAGTCCTGGGTTTTGGAACTGTATCCTGCTGCTTTTTTGTTCCCAGCCAGGTGCCAGTCTGCACGAGGAAGCCGTGCCTAAGCATCACTGCTGCCCAGTGAAAGCCCAGTCAAGTGATGCTGCTTGTCTGGGCCCAGAGCCTTTTTTTCTCTCATTTGTTTGTAGAAAACGTTTTCTGGGAGCAGCTGAATGGTAATACTGCAAGGAATTTACTTTCTCCTTTTTCCCTTTCACATCCATTCCTGAGGAAAAATCCTGAAGATCCACTAGTGCAGCATGAAAAATAGGCTTCAGCTGTTGGCAAGCGGTTCCAGGGCTGGGACCAAGAAATGGACCTTTTTGCGTAAGAGTTTAGCATGAAAAGACGAGACAGGCTACCGGATCAAAATTTTTCCTGACCAATGGTTAACACACTGCAAATCCAGTCACTTTCATCAATGCCATCTCAATGTGAGGGCCAGTCGTACTGCGAAGGTGGCATGAGGTTTGCATTCATGTCATGGATACGTGTATTCTGGCACTAGCATCTTGAATTCTCAACAGCTCTGGTCTTCTTAAAGTTTGTGTGATGTCCTTTGATATTTGTTCTTGCCCCATACATCGCTTTGTCTAATAAATAACCATTTGTCTTGACCAAGGCTCAGCTTGCCTTACTGGGATTTCTTAGTGTCATTATTTTTACTTAAATGGCCAATCAATTTTAGATAAGAACAATGTTTTTGCTGCTACTAAGAAGGGAAGATGTTACTAAATCATAGTAATTCATTATTATTGCATTATAACATGGGGTGGACTGCTTTCAATCTAAAATAACTGTTTAAAGTTAAGAACATTTTACTAAAATCTTTTTCCTTCCTCGTATTGACTGATGGAGATTAAGTTCTCAATTTTGTTCCACAAGAAAGTTCTGGTTTGTTAATTACTCAAAACAGCTTTATAATTATCCACTCTTCAGTAAGGCTATGTTTTAAAGAAAAAACTTTTTAAAAGTGCTAGCAATTTATTCTATAAAAAGTGTATGAAAAGCTAGTTTGTATTCATTTGGGACTGTACATAATTTTTGGAGAAGTAAGTAGGAATTTTTTAGCTCCTCTGAAAATTATATGGTAATTTAATTCAAGGTAATTTGTTTTTTCAGTTAGCATCTTCCAGACACAACGATTGCTTTTGTAAGAAGTATTTAGCATAAAATGTGTACATAATGTCACACATAAAAAAGAATGTTCATCTGTAGAAAAACCAACTTGAGAGGTTAAAGATTTTCTTCATATTGAAACAATGGAAAGTTAGATTGACATAATGCATTTTCATTCTTTTTATCTTCCATCCTTCTGAATATAATCTATTGGTATTGTCTATTTTCTTAGAAACATGAGGGAAAGCCTCCTGTCACTGTGGTGCGAGAGTTTATAAATTAATAATACATTGATTAAACTTCAGAATACAGATTCAAATTATTGTTTCTTTCGGTTGAAAGACAAGGAATTTGTTCGTATTATCACAATACTCATAAAAACCCAATTAAATCAGCAGACATAATTGTGTGATTTGTAAACAAGAAGAAACAGTCCTGGTCATAAGGAGCTTACTCTCTAAATAGGTGAAATGTGTGTGGAATGTGACTATGTGGTATGCGTGGGTTTTGGTCTTGCGGTTTTACATGTGATAAATCTATAACTCTGTTAATTTTGGGTTACCTAAATTAAGTAATTTAAAAGGTAGTAGAGTGTGCAAGGCAGAAGCTGTTTTCCGAAAGTTATAGAGCCCATAAGGGTCACTCGGTGTGGGCATTTAAAGGTTACAGTCACTTTGCAAATATCAATCCAAACTGATTAAACAACAGGTATATGTGAAGCTTCTTCACCGGGAATTAAACGCAGGTTTCCTGAGTCTTGGCCTCTGTAATCCCCGAATCTCATCTGACTGTACTGGCAACTGCAAGCTATAACTAAATAGGTTATTAGGGCGCTGCTCAGATGGCTTAGGATCTCCTGTCTTCAGCTTTATGAATCATGACACACCCAAGGCATAAACCAGCGCGCAGATTTGCTCGCAGCTGATGCAGCTTATTGCTATAGTAAATGCCAGGCTGAGGGTTGTAGCGTAACCGCGGCATGATAACGCTTGTGATTTACCTCTGTCCCTCACTGTATAGCTCTGCCTGTGGTCTTCTCCCTCAGGTCGTCTCAGGGCTTTTACGGCTTCTTTAGAATTATGTTGCTCTTGCCTGGAGTACAAAAGAAAGATTAATACTAAAACAGAGAAATATTCTCAGGTGACCTAAACCTGACTTTTTACCGGATCGCCAAAACGGAAATTTCACAATAATTCTGTAAAGCACACTGCAAAATGGCAAAGGAAAAACCCGCTAGAAATTAACAATCTCATAACGCCAACTAAATGCTGAAATATTTAACCTTTAGAAAGACTCTCTATTTTTCTTGGCTTCAAGCAAGTGTGAGATGTACAAGGAATACTACCTAAAACATTCATTTTATCTTGATTTTTATTGTACCTTTAGGCAGACCCGCATACTATATTTCATACTTTTCACTTATTAGCAGGTATTTAACTTTCAAAACAAAGTTGTTAAGAGGGATAGTGATGTGAAAATGCATTTACACTTGAGTAAAGGAAATGATTAACTGCCTATTTATATGACAATAAAAATTGTGACAGTAAACCTTACAAAAAATAATTAAAAAGTTATGTCAATAGCAACCTTGGTTTTAATGTGTATTTGTACTGCCAGCAAGATGATTTTCACTTTAAAATATCTTTTATAATAAGGAAAAACATTAAGAGCAGAATGCACTTGTCTCTATGATGACAATTTAATGTTCATTGCTGTATAATTTACATCTCAATTTGTATTATACAAATATCAGAATGTTTTGAAATTTCGCAAGAGCTACTGTAAAGGTCAAAATCCTGTATTGTCAAATTGCTTATGTAAATGTTATCGAAAGCAAAATGCCCCAAACTAGTGGCTTCTGAATTCAATACATAAAGCATGAATCAGGGAGATGCCAGGGGCAAAAAAAGTGAGAGAGTGATGCTGATGCTGCAGTAATATAGTGTCGCAAGGCATCTGTTAGTAGATGGATCATTAGATGCGTGCCCGGTAGCTACTGAAAAAAGGGGGAAAATATTGCCTATGTACTTGTCAAAAAGTTGAGAAAAAAATTGAACTTTTTCCAGTTTTATTTTTAGACATGCCTAGATCTAAAAGAAAATTAAAATAAATTGCAGAAAGTCCCCCTTTAAAGTCATCTCATCCTGTAGCCAATTCTGAACAGTACCATAGCGTCTGTGGACCTATGATACAGTTTTCTGCATGTCCAGTCTCTGAATGCGTGGTTTACTCTAACCAAGTGATCCCAACATTAAATCATGCCTCACAATGACTAGAATGATATTGATTTTAAAAATTCCTCCCTGAAAAAAAGGGCTGTGAAGAATGGCAGCCCTACCTCATACAATTTATGGAGGCCTCTTCTGAGGCTACCTAGGGAAGCTCAAGCCTAATTTAATCTATATCAGCTTTTGCTTTTCCAGATGTATCTACAGCATTTAGTTGGCATATCAAAGTATTGTAAGTAAAGACTGTAAACTTCAGTCATATGAATGCATATAATCACATATTCTTTAGATTAAAAATAAACATAAAATGAGAAGAGACTAATTGAATGTGGAATGACACTTTTCAACATACTGTTATTTTTACAGTCATAGCGATGCCTGTTATTTTCTAGTAGCGTCGTTAACTCAGCAAATGTTTTCCAGATGCCACAATATAGTATTAATCATTTTCTAGGAGGATGATTCACACTCCATCATGTCCCACAGATGGGTGAAATATTCATATTACTGGTTCCATATTTTGTGTGTCAGCAATGATGTTTCTTTACCAAAACTGTATTTGAACAAGAGGAGCCTTGAGTTTGTTTCTTCCAGTTCTTTTGGCTGTCACTGCAGTTTAGTATCAGCTTTCAAGCTGAAAGAAACTTTAGGGATTAAAATTTTCAAAATAATTACATTTCTAGCACTGGCTGATCCAATAAACCCCAGTCCTAGCAGTTCTCATTAGACGTAATTCATAAACCTCAAGCACAGTACTTCGCAGTTTATAGGAAAGTGAGATCTTATAGAGAGATACTTTTAATCCATGAACTAAGACAGCCTTATTTTACACATTGCTTAACAATACAGTGTTCTCCAATACATTTTTTCAGCAGAGATTGGCCATATCCTTTAATGCAGTCTCTTCCCAAACCATGGCTGTTAAATTCTATTCAGTGACTTTATAAATGTGCTTTTATCACTTGGGCAATTAAGAGTTCAGGAGAAGGTCTTTTGTTTTATTTCACGGCTGTGAGATTGTAATAGTGAGACTGAACCAGTCCTAAAATTTATGTTTAGCAGATAGCATAGGATATAGAATTAGAGATGAAGACATTAATCCAGAATGGTTTTGGAAATAGATTCTTTAACGTCTAAAAATCTTATGGTTTAAAAACTATTTCAGAACCTGCTAGGTTTCAAATCTTAACTGTGTAAATTGCCTGTTTCTTTGGGTCTTTGCCATATAAATTAATGGGTACTTCTACCACTAGGAAAAATGTGAGGAAACCTTAGCATTCCTAAACCTCCAGTCTTTCTGTGTTCCAGTTCTTGTCTTACTGATTGTCACCATGAGGCGACGGAAAAAAGAGCCCCTCATTTTTGATGAAGAGAGAGATATCAGAGAGAACATTGTCAGGTATGATGATGAGGGTGGTGGAGAAGAAGACACTGAGGCTTTTGACATGGCTGCCTTGAGAAACCTCAACATCATCCGAGACACCAAGACCAGAAGGGATGTGACACCCGAGATTCAGTTCTTGAGCAGACCAACTTTTAAAAGCATCCCAGATAATGTCATTTTTCGGGAATTTATCTGGGAAAGACTAAAAGAAGCTGACGTGGACCCCTGCGCGCCACCCTACGACTCCCTGCAGACATACGCGTTTGAGGGGAACGGCTCGGTGGCAGAATCGCTCAGTTCTTTAGATTCAATCAGCTCAAACTCTGACCAGAACTACGATTACCTCAGTGACTGGGGCCCTCGCTTTAAAAGGCTTGCGGATATGTATGGGACTGGACCAGATTGCTTATACTCATAGCCTTGGAACCTTTCTTTGACAATGCACTAAAGAATACTAAACCAGAAAACTCAACCTTACAGACTGAAGAAAGTTGTAAATATTTCTCCATTTTTAACCTTTTAGGTTTTTTTGCCTTGGTGGAACATATCTTCATTAGACTTGTCCTAGGGACTGCACTGACCACACAGAATATGAGCATTTGGTGGCATTTTTGATAAAATGAAATGCTCAGCCACGTTCAAATAGATAGCAACCCTCAGATACCTGCAGAGGCAGCTCACCTCCAAGAGTATGTTACGCACTGTGACCTCAATGAGACAATGATACTCGGTAGATGCCTTCACAGTACTGCTGTATCTAGAACACCGAGTCTCCGGTATGAGATAAGTGTAAGAAGAAACAAATTTACAAATATAATGTATCATCCAATAAAACATGATGATATCTAATATTTACAGATGCAAGGGGTTTTTAACAAAATTTTCTTTGCAGTGTTGCATGCAGCTTGCTAGACCAAAAGTAGAAGGACGGACATGAAAACAAACAAATGCCCAGAAGATCATTTTTTTGCTTCTCCCTGTTTGTTCTTTGAGCTATTTAAGTAGAAGTCTCTGTAATTTTCTGGGTAGTTTTATGAAAAAATTCTATTTGTACTGAGAAATTCCATGACGTTTGTCGTCAGCTTACTGAAGTAGTTGCAAACCACGTAAAATGACAAATATGGAGGGATATTCTTATGGTTTTGTGATGCCCATGTAGGTATAGAAAAGATGTTGCTATCTATTTGCTGTTTTTTATTATATCTTCTGATTTGTACAGGAGAATTTATCCTTTTTTATTATTATTTGACGTAAAGTGTTATATTTATTTTGGAGCTCCAATCTCCACTAGATTCAGGTCCATTTTACCGCCTCATGCTATTAGACTTGTCAGAACATGCTGATTTTTCTCCAGTCTCAGATAAATGTAGGAAATGAAGCATGGAAATGGAGAAATTACAGTAAAGCAATCTCACCCGCCATTCACCTCTCAGAAAGGAGAGCAGATCCAAGGACATGCAGTTGTTCTTCTAAACCATTACAAAGTCTGAGACATTTAGATAAAATATTTGTACACTTAATTTTTGGAAAGAAGACTACAGAGGTAGCTGGGAATGTCTTTAATACAAGATAAAATTTTCAAGGTCAAACGTGCTATGTGCTTCAAAGACTGGAAACACCTTGCTTTTCTCCTCCCCCTTCTCTTTTGCTGCTGATGAATCACAGTAAAAGACTCTTCAATTTTTTTCTTCTGTTGAGCAATGTAATGCTATTAACTCCAGAAGGCATCTTTAGATCCTGCTGCACATCAGAATTTTCCCCCCAAAGGTGTTAACTCACTACACATAATTTCTACACTGATTCAGGAGTGCCAAAACAGAAGGACAACTGCTGTTAGCTGAAATACTGTACAATTTTGAAGTAGGATTTCTTAGAATAAGACAACTTTTCTATGATTCCGGCAATATTTATAATTCATCTTTCATGATTTATTACTAGCTAATAAGGCATATATTCCAGTAAAATAGTGTTTTCAAGTATTATTTCAGATGATTGTTTTGTTTTAGATAATCTGTAGACGAGTTCCTAAGTTAGACTCTATTCCTGCAAACTTTTTTGCTTGTACCTAACTTCAAATGACTTGACTTGCTTGCAGTTACTGAGAGACATAACAGAATTGTTTGCAGGACTCTGTTTGTGAATAGAAGGTGGTCCACAGAGGATGATGCTCACTCTAAAAGTACTTCTTTCTGAAAGAAGAATCTTTATACTAAAATCCTAAAGTATGGGTGACATCAGGCTGGGAGATGGGAAACTATCATTGAGGCTTTGTAATTTTTGCAGCCCAGCATTATCAATTAACTATGTGAAAGTGGCCTTCAGCTCCATCAGAGAACACAAAATAATTTTAGTCATCTGCAACATACTTAATTTGAGTTACATTTTGGTAGACAATCATTGTTTCATAACTCAGTAGATTTGCTTCTAGTTGTATTAAATATATATATATACGTATATATATATATATATCTGACAGATTTTGTAATGGAACTGAAAGTTACCACCCATGACTTTTAGTCATACATGTAAGATTTTCAATAAAAAATTAAAAAAAAAAAAAAAGAAAATTAACCACGTGTATGCAGTTCAATGAGACTGAGTTATGCTGGAGCAGTTAAGCAGGTATTAAATCAGCAAGGTGCTGAGAGAACTGTTTTTTATAAATCTCCTTGTTGTTTGTGGGAAGGTGATGCATCTGGATTAATACATCAAAAATGCTGGGTTTAGTGCATAACACTCAGAAGAGATTTAAATGTGGTTTAAACAGCACAACTCCTTTGCTTTCAACCTTCCATACCTGTAACCCCGCCCCAAATCTCCCTTGTTATGAAACTATGTTGTAGTGGTTTTTCTGGTGTATTTTCTACAGAAAGAAATATGCTTTACTCTAACGCCACAAAAACTCTTTCACATATATATAAATCAGCTCCACTTAAACATCAACTTAAACATCTCTATGCAAATGCATGTAACATGGGTGATAACCAAGAGGAGTTAGAGATGTACACGCACCTGCTGGGCTGTGATCTTATTGGCAATGTGGAGATACGGTGGGATGAGTGTTGAAATGGAAGGATAAAGGCTCTTTAGGAAGGACAGCCAGGGGAAAAGAGAAGGGGATATTGCCCTCTCTGTAAATGACCAGCTGGGGCACACAGAGCTCCACCTGGGGATGGATGAGGAGATCAAGAACTTACGGATCAGTATTAAAGTGAGGGCAGGAACAAGTGACATTAGACTGGAGGTCTACTACAAACCACCCAACCACACACCTGAAGCCCTCTATAGACAGGTAGGAGCAGCCTCACTTTCACAAACCTTGGTCCGCATGGGGGACTTCAACCACACTGATATCTCGTGGAGGGACAACACAGAAGGGCATAAACAGTCCAGGAGTCCTTCTCCATGTGATAGAAGAGCCAACACAAAGAGGTGCTGTGCTGGACCTTGTTCTCACCAACAAAGAGGAGCTGTTGGAGAATGGGAAGCTCAAGGGCAGCCTTAGCTGTAGAGACAAGGAAGTGGTCGAGTTCAAGATCCTTAGGGCAGAGAGGAAGGTGCGTATCAAGCTCACTAACCTGAATGTCAGGAGAGCATACTTTGGCCTCCTCAGGGATCTGCTTGGTAGAGTACCGTGGGATACAGCACTGGAGGAAAAAGGTGCCTGAGAAAGCTGCTTAATATTCAAGGATCACCTTCTCCAAGCTCAGGAGTGATGCAACACAACGAAGAGGAAGTCAGGCAAACATGCCAGGAGGCCTGCATGATGAGCAAGGAGCACCTGGACAAACTTGAACACAAAAAGGAAGCCTGCAGAGGGTGGAAGCAAGGAGAGGGAGCCTGGGAGGAATGCAGAGAAATTGTCTAAGCAGTCAGGGATCCAGTTAGAAAATACAAAGCTCTGATAGAATTAAATCTGGCTGAGGATGTCAAGGTCAACAAGAGAATCTTGTTGGTATATTGGTGATAAAAGGAAGACTAGTGAAAATGTCAGCTATCTCTGCACGGAAACAGGACATGGAGAAGGCTGAGGTATTCAACAACTTTTTTTTTTTTGCCTCAGTCTTATCCAGCAAGTGCTCCAGCCACACTGCCTAAGTCACAGAAGGCAAAGGCAGAGACTATGAGAATGAACAATAGCCCACTGTAGGAGAAGATCATGTTCAAGACCATCTAGAGGAACTTGAATGTGCTTAAGTCCATTGGACCTGATGAGTTGCATCGGTGGGTCCTAAGGAAACTGGCAGATGAAGTAGCTACCTCACTATCCCTCATATTTGAGAAGTTGTGGGAGCTGGGTGAAATTTCGACTGACTGGAAAAAGGTAAAAATAGCTCCCTTTTTAAAAAGGGAAAAAAGGAAGAACACTGGGAGCTATAAGCCGGTCAGTCTCACCTTTGTGGCCAACATGATCATGGAGCAGATCCTCCTGGAAACTATGCTAAGGCACATGGAAAATAAGGAGGAGATTGGTGACAGCCAACATGGCTTCCCTATGGGCAAATTGTGCCTGACAAATTTGGTGGCCTTATACAATGGGGTTGCAGTGTTTGTGGAAAAGTGAAGAACAACTGACATAATATACCTGGATTTGCGTGAAGTATTTGACACTGTCCCATATAACATTGTTGTTTCTAAATTGGAGAGACACGAGTTTGATGGATTGACCACTCGGTGGATAAGGAATTGGCTGGATGGTCTCACTCTAAAAGTTGCAGTCAACAGCTTGACATCCAAGAGGAGAGCAGAGATGAATGGCATTTCCCGGGAGCTGCTATCAGGACGGATATTATTTAATATCTTTGTTGGTGATACAGACAGCAGGATTGAGTGCACTAGCAGAAAGTTTGCCAACGACACCAAGCTGTGTGGTGCAATCAGCTTGTTGGAGGGAAGGGATGCCATCCAGAGGGACCTTGACAGGCCGGAGACATGGACTCACGTGAACATTGTGAAGTTCAACAAGGCCAAGTGCTAGTTCCTGCACATGAGTTGGGGAATCTTAAGCGAAAATACAGGTTGGGCTATGGCTGACTTGAGAGCAGCCCTGTGGAGAAGAACTTGAGAGGGGACTGTTAGCTGACAAGAAGCTCAACACGACCAGACAAAGTATACCTACTGCCCAGAAAGCCAACAGTATTCTGGGCTTTAACTAAAGAAGCATGACCAGCATGTCGAGGGAGGTGATTCTCCCCATCTACTCTACTCTCGTGAGACCCTGCAGTGCTGTGTCCAGTTCTGGAGTCTTCAACATAAGAACATGGGTCAGGTGGAGAGAGTCCAGAGGAGGCCACAAAGATGAATCAAGGGCTGGGGCACTTCTGTTGTGAAAGACAGACTACGAGAATTGGGGCTGTTCAGCCTGGAGAAGAGAAGGCTCTGGGGAGACCTTATAGTGGCTTTCCAATACATAAAGGGGGCCTCCAAGTAAGATGGAGAGAGAATTTTTACACGGGTGTGTAGTGATAGACTAAGGGGTAATGTCTTTAAACTAAAGAAAAAAAAATCTTTCATTGCGGTACATAAAATCTGTGAAACCTTAGAACATGCATTTGCAGACAGAAATATATTGGTT